>CM075994.1:9004575-9052075 GCA_038087875.1 Malacoraja senta
TTTAGACTGAGACGAGGAAAACTCTTTTCACCCAGAGAGTTGTGAATCTGTGGAATTCTTTGCTTCAGAAGGCAGTGGAGGACGATTCACTGGATGCTTTAAAGGGGGAGTTAGATTTAGCTGTTAGGGCTAAACGCATCAAGGGATATGGAGAGAAAGCTGTAACGGGGTACCGATTTTAGATGATCTGCCATGATCACATTGAATGCGGTGCTGGCTCGAAGGACCGAATGGCCTACTCCTGCATCTATTTTTCTATGTTTATTTTTTTAAATTACAATGTGCAAGATCAGTCATAGAGTCATAGTGTCATAGAGAGATATAGTGTGGAAACAGACCCTTCGATTCAACTTGCCCACACCGGCCAACAATGTCCCAGCTACACTAGTCCAACCTGCGTGAGCTTGGTCCATATCCCTCCAAACCTGTCCTACCCATGTACCCGTCTAACTGCTTCTTAAACGATGGGATAGTCCCAACCTCAACGACCTCCTCTGCAGCTCGCTCCATACACCGACCGCCTTCTGTGTGGAAAAATATACCCCTCGGATTCCTACTAAATCTTTTCCCCTTCACCTTGAACCTCTGTCCTCTGGTCCTCGATTCCCCATACTCTGGGCTAGAGACTGTGCATCAGAGTACAGGACCAAGAGAGAATCGGTGCATAATTTGGAATAATCCGTGCCGATTTCATGGTCGCTTTCGACGCAGCAACAACCATGAATTTTGAAGCACAAAATCGGAATAACAAACATAAGACCATAAACTGGCGGGGAAGATGGAGGACTGTAAGGAAAGTACAGTGGTTTCAGGAAAGCTTAAGAGAGGGGCAAGACGGTGGCGCGGCGGTAGAGTTGCTGTCTTACAGCGCCAGGGATCTCGGGTTCGATCCTGTCTACGGATTCCTGTCTGTACGGAGTTTACGTTTTCCCCTGCGTGGGTTTTCACCGGATGCTCCGTTTTCCAAAGACGTACTGGTGGAAAGGCTAATTGGCCTCGGTGAAAAATGTACATTGTCCCTGGTGTGCGCAGAATAGCGTTAATTTGCGGGGATCGTTGGTCGTAGCGGACTCGATGGGCCGAAGGGCCGGTATCCGCGCTGTATCTCTAAACTAATCTAAACCAACACGATAATTGTCCAATGTGGGCGAAATCCCTTATTTCTAGAAAGAGGCAAGGAAGCCATTTTTTTCCATCGAAGAGCAACCCAGTTCCCTCTAAATTGACATTCACGCTTCGGTCACTCCGACTCCTCCATATGTTAGGGGTAATTTACAGCTGTTCTTCTTCTTCTTGCGAATGAAACATAAACCAAAGGAATAGTTAGATCTCAAGCCGGGTGTCGAGCAGCCAGGTTGTTGGCTCTGTTGGCGTCAATGTCTGCCAGGCCCTGAGCTCCATTTGGTGGGTGGTAGATCGGGCAACCAGAGATGACATGGTTGGCTGTCTGTTGTTCTGCTCCGCATTCACAGGCTGGGCTCTGGCGGAGCCCCCATCTCCACATGCTGGCATTGAAAAGCCCAACTCCAGTACCAAGTCTGTATAGCTTCACCCATGCTCCTCTGGGGAGGTCAGACCCTGGACAGCTTTTGCTTGGTGAAGAGATGTAGCTGTGTAATGAAGATGAGGTTGCCTTCCACTCCTGTGGCCACTGGGTGGCGATCCTGTGTGCGTTTGTCTCAGTGGGCTGGATGGATGCAAGGAGTTGTTTAGGGCTGTCAATTACCTATCAGGACGCACGTCCTTGGGATGAGAGAGAAAGAAAGATAGCCCAGGGGAAACGCAGGCAATATAATGGAGAACGCGCAAACTCCACACAGACAGACAGCACCCGGTGTCAGGAACGAACCCGGGCTGTCTCACCACATTTAAGAGGCGTCTCGCCAAGGACTTGAAACGCGGAGACATAGAAAGGCCATGATCCTAACGCGAGTAAATGGGATTGTCAAGATAGGTGTAATGGGTGGCATTGACAGGGTGGGCCGAAAGGCCAGCGCCGAAACTAAAAGATTATTCTGGTTTCAGGAACTGTTATACAATCACCGTCTAATGTCAACGTTACTGAAGGCGGGACTGTGCGGATTAATTGTACATTTGTTGGCAAGACAATTGGGGCCATTAGTTGGTACAAAGACGTGGAATCTCGTACCGTTTCCAACACGAGCGGCGACTATTTTGGACGCGTTCTGAAAAATAATTCACCGGGAATTCTAAAAGAATCCATCGACATCACTGACATCAAAATGAACGAGACAGTAAAGTATTACTGCCGAGTGACAGTTTTCACAGGGGAAATATATTATGGTCACGGCACAGAAGTCACAGTCACACGTAAGTTGCCGTTATCTTAAATTTGTCTTTACTGTTCTAAAAAACATTCTTAACACCGGCCACCACACGCCTTAACAACGAAGCGTTGTCAGTTCAGATTTAAGCACAGAAATTCATTATATATGCAGGAACCAGGTGACACAGTTTAAGAATCGCCCATTTAGGATCGAGATGAGGAAACACTTTTTCCACACAGAGAGTTGTGAATCTGTGGAATTCTCTGCCTCAGAAGGCATTGGGGGCCAATTCTCTGGATGCTTTCAATAGAGAGTTAGATAGACCTCTTAAAGATAACGGAATCAAGGGATATGGGGCGAAGGCATGAACGGGGTACTGATTGTGGATGATCAGCTGTGATCACAGTGAATGGCGGTGCTGGCTCGAAGGACCGAATGGCCTACTCCTGCACCTATTGTCTATTGTCTATTGCCCACACCGGCCAACACGTCCCAGCGACATTAGTCCCACCTGCCTGCGCATGGTCCATATTCCTCAAAACCTGTCCAACCATGTACCTGTCCAACTGCTTCTTACACGATGGGATAGTCCCAGCCTCAACGACCTCCTCTGGCGGCTTGCTCCATAGACGGACCATGTTGTCCATCGAAGAACAATCCAGTTCCCTCTTAATTCACATGCACGCTACGCTCACACCGACTCCTCCATATATCAGGGGTAATTTACAGCTGTTAATTACTTATCAGGATGCACGTCTTTGGGATGAGAGAGGAAGCAGTAACGCCCAGGGGAAACCAACAATAAATTTGTATCTAGTGCAAACACGAAAATACAAGACCCTTGGTGCAACACAAGGAAGTCCATGGATGTTCATAGTTGAGCCTAGTCTTCTGTGATGTTCAAGAGCCTGATAGTTGCAGGGAAGAAGCTGTTCTTGAAACTTGTGGTCACAGTTTTGTAAACTCAGATATCTTCTACTTGATGGCAGGAGTGAAATGAGATCGTGGCGAAGGTATTGTGGGATTCAATGAAACTAAATGTATTTTAGGTTTTCTCCATCGCAAGTGATAGACTTCTTACCGACATCCACTACAAACCTACTGACTCCCATGCCTATCTGGACGACACTTCTTCCCACCCTGCTTCCTGTAAGGACTCCATCCCCCACTCCCAATTCCTCCGTCTATGCCGCATCTGCTGCCAGGATGAGGCGTTCCACACCAGGGCATCCGAAATGTCCTCATTCTTTAGGGAACGGGGGTTCCCCTCCTCCACCATAGATGAGGCTCGCACCAGGGTCTCATGGAGAACGTGCAAACTCCACACCGGCAGTCAGCATTGAGGCCAGGCTACTGGCTCTCAGAGGCTGTAGCTGCTTCGGCTATTCCCTCAAGCAACCAAGGTGGAGATAAAAGGAACTGCAGATGCAGGGTTACAAACAAAAATACGCAAAGGGCTGGAGTAACTCAGCGGGCCAGGCAGCATCTCTGGAGTACATGGATAGGTCACATTGTAGGATGCTCAAGAAGGGTGCCGACCTGAAACGTCGCCTATCCAAGGGGGCGGGAGATTGCAACCTTCACGTGGTCCGCTCTGTTTCGACGAATGCAATCAACCCGGCGTGCACAATCAAATAAGATCAAATACTCCTCTTTAACTTCCATGTAAGATTCCCACAGCTGTTGTTCCTTTTCAGCAACTGAAGTCTGTGAATTGCTCTACATTTAGAATGGCAGTGGGAACATTTCGGTGTATAAGAATGGAAGGAAACAGAAAGAAACTGGGAAAGTAACTTGTGTTTTATTCCTGCAGGCCCGAGCCTTGTAGAAAGCCATGCGTGGAGATTACGTTGGCAGCTGCTGATAATGGGAGTGAAACTTGCAACGTTCATTGTGATCAACGTAATAATAGTCTTCATCATCCGCTCATGGGAGTCTTGTGGATTTGTCAGCCGGAGAAAATAGGCCTAACAGGCTGGTCAAACGGTAAGAGGATTGCCAGCTGCATGTGTGGGTTGTATTAGCAGCTGAGGTCACTGGACAATGGTGCATTTTATTGTCACCTGCGAGGTGCTACCACAGTGAAAATATTTTCTTACAAACTAAACTGAATTAAACTAAACTAAACTAAACTAAACTACACTAAAATAAAATAAAATAAAATACCCAAAATGAAACTAAACGAAACTAAACTAAACTAAACTTAACTAAACTAAACTAAACTTAACTTAACTAAACTAAAACAATCTTAACTAAACTTAACGAAACCTAAACAAACCAATCCAAAGTAATCCAAACGAAATTAAACTAAACTAAACTAAATAAAACAAATCTAAACAAAAAAAACGTAACTAAACATAACCAAACCAAAACAAACAAAATTAAACTGATCTAAACTAAACTAAACTAAACTTAAATTAACTTAAATTAACAATTAAACTAATCTAAAATACATTCAGTTCCATTGAAATCCCACACTACCTTGGCCACACTCTTATTTCATTCCTACCATCAAGAAGAAGATATCTGAGTCTGAAAACAGTGACCACAAGGTTGAAGAACAGCTTCTTCCCTGCAATTATCAGGCTCTTGAACACCACAGATGACTAGGCTCAACTATGAACATTTATGGACTTTCATGGATCTTGTATTTCCGTGTTTGCACTAGATACAAATTTATTGTTGGTTTTGTTTATTATATTTTATCAAAGTTTGTTGTATGTACAGGCCTGTTACGCTGCTGCAAGTAAGAATTCCATTGCCCGGTTGTCGGTACAACAAACTTAGATAAAATATAATAAACAAAATCAACAACAAATTTGTAACTAGTGCAAACCGTCTTGATTCTTGCATCGTAGACTTGCTGCAACAAAACATAGGCAACATAGCAGGGAAAACTGATCGGCCAGAAATAAGGAGCTCATACAGGGCTTGGATGGTACATGGATAGGACATGTTTGGAGGGATACATGCCAAACGTAGGCAGGTGGGTTTAGAGTAGCTGGGATGTGTTGACCAGTGTGGGGAAAGTGGGCCTTAAGAGGAAGTTTCCACGCTGTATCACTCGATGACTCTATGACTAGGAGTTATGTGGACACATAATTGACAGGAACTTTAATACCAATAATTGCAGTCAATTGTGTTCAATGCTATTAATGTTTTTGTGCCTGTGCTTGTGGTATACTAATGTATCTATTTTATTTTCTCAGACCATAAGCGTTGAACTCCCTGCATATTTGGATAAACTCATCCAGCAGATCAAAGCAAGAAAAGCAAACCCATTACTGAATCTATGTTAGTTCAACCAGCTGTGCTGATACTGTTGTGGGTCAACACCCATTTGGGATAATGTAATTTGTGAATTCTTACACTCATTAAAACTCCACATTGCCTTCTTGTTTGTTCATTCCTGGCAACAACAGATTCAAGTCAGGGTGTTTACATTTCAAGCGTAGACCAAGCAATGATACACTCTGAAGAAGGGTCTTCACCCGAAACGTCACAATAGACAATAGACAATAGACAATAGACAATAGGTGCAGGAATATCCATTCGGCCCTTCAGGCCAGCACCGCCATTCAATGTGATCATGGCTGATCATCCCCAATCAGTACCCCGTTCCTGCCTTCTCCGCAGATCCCCTGACTCCGCTATCTTTAGGAGCCCTATCAAGCTCTCTCTTGCAAGCATCCAGAGAACCGGCCTCCACCGCCCTCTGAGGCAGAGAATTCCACAGAATCACAACTCTCTGTGTGAAAAAGGTGTTTCCTCAACTCCGTTCTAAATAGCTTACCCCTTATTCTTAATATTAGTACCAAAGTGCTGGCTGCCAAGTGAAGTCTAGCTCTGTCGTCTGCTGCACCCCTTCATCTGACCAACCAGAGTGTCGTCAGTTCAGGCGAGAGTTCGAGCTCGACAAACGAAGCTTCGAGACCAAACTGGCTCAGCCACAAGATGGCGCCACAATGGTGTGATTTGACAGTGATTATTACAGGTTGTAATAATAGACTAATAATGAACACCTTGTTAATAGGATCTTGTTCATGTTCTTTAAATAATGACAACAATTTATCGCTGGATGATGTGCGCTGGAAAGTTAGAAAAAGTCCTGCTGTATCCGAAACTTTAATAAGTCTTTTCTGTTACATGGATGTCCATTCTACCGGTATATACACGTATGTGTCTCATAAGGTGATAATGTCACAAGGTCATAAGGTCATAAGTGACAGGAGCAGAATTGGGCCATTTGGTCCATCAAGTCTACTCCGCCATTCAATCATGGCTGATCTATCTCTCCCTCCTAACCCAATTCTCCTGCCTTCTTCCCATTCCCCTAACACTTGCACTAATCAAGAATTTATCCAACTTTGCCTTACATATATCTACTGACTTGGCCTCCACAACCTTCTGCGGCAAAGAATTCCACAGATTCACCGCCCCCTGACTAAATAAATTCCTCCCCATCTCCTTAAAAAAATAAATCCTTTAATTCTGAGGCTGTGACCTCGAGTCCTAAACGCTCCCGTTAATGGAATTATCCTCTCCACATCCACTCTATCCAGGCCTTTCATTATTCAGTAAGTTTCAATGAGGTACCCCCTCATCCTTCTAAACTCCTGCTGGTACAGGTCCAGTGCCGTAAAACGCTCATCATATGTTAACCCATTCATACCTGGGACCATTCTTGTAAACCTCCTCTGGACCCTCTCCAGAGTCAGCACATCCTTCCTCAGATATTGGTCTTGTAGAATCCTATAGCTCCTCTCCTTGGCGTTCGCTGCATCCTGATCTCAGATCAAACATTTCCAATCTCCGCAATGTGTTAACAAACAATCTGAAATATTGTTTGAAATTAAACCCAGGAATATATAAAGTAAAATATTACAAGGTGCTGGATCAGCCCGAAGGACCAGCAGCAACTCTGGAAAATATGTTTATTATCGGATTGTATGCAGAACAAAGCATTTCACTGCACCAAGGTACATGTGCGAATAAAGTATCATTAGAGCGGCACGGTGGCGCAGCGGTAGAGTTGCTGCCTTACAGCACTTTCAGCAGCAGAAACGCAGGTTCCATCCCGACTACGGGTACTGTCTGTAAGGAGTTTGTACGTTCTCCCCCTGACCTGCGTAGGCTCCGAGATCTCCGGTTTCATCCCACACTCCAAAGACATAGAGGTTTGTAGGTTAATTGGCTCAGTATAAATGAAAATGGTCCCCAGTGTGTGTAGTGTAGTGTTAATGTGCGGGGGTCGCTGGTCGGTGCGGACTCGGTGGGCCGAAGGGCCTGTTTCCGCTCTGTTCTCTAAACACAACTAAACTGAACTAAACTAAAAAAAATTTGATCTCTGAATAGGTGACGTTTCTGGTCAGAACACTTATTCAGACATTGTGTCTTTTTTTGTAAACCTACACTTGCAGTTCCTTGTTTCTACAATATATACAGGTGGTTCTGCTATAACACGACATCTGATTCTTGAAGCAACCTCGCGATTATGTAAATTGGAAACGAAGGTTTTGGCTCGAGTGTTTCTGAACTTAACGCTTAACCCCCAGACAATTCTCCCAAATAATGATTTGTTTTTCATAGCTAAAATACATTTATATCTGTATTACTGCAAGCTAAAATACTAATGTTACATTGTTAAATCGAGTATTGTTGTACAAGAGATTGCTTGTAAATTTCAATAGCTACCTACATCAAAATCCACAGTCTCTGTTCTTAAGAAACAATTATCACTGATTACTGCAGGGAGGTTACATGGAAACGGGTTTTCGTTATCCCCGACTGTTTTTCCACAAGGCCAGTTGTTTTCCTGCATGTAAATTTGCATAATAGTTTTCAAGTGGTTCTCAAGCATCAGTCGAGTCATGTCTCAATCGTGTTGTGGAAACACAGATTATGCAGAAATCTCCTGCATTGTGAAACATTTCGGGGATTTTGCTACTGACATCAGCACAAAGGTTTTGCAATTCAAACATATTGCTCTCACGTTCCTTACCAAACACCGTTCCAAGAAATGCATGGCCACGGATCAAACAGCAGGGTTTCAGTTATCAGTTTAGTTTATTGTCACGTGTACCGAGGTAGAGTGAAAAGCTTTTGTTGCGTGCTAATCATTCAGCAGAAAAACAAAACATGATTACAATCGAGCCATTTACAGTGTATACATACATGATAATGGAATAACATTTAGTGCAAAGTAAGATACAGTAAAGTCCGAGCAATGATAGTCCGAGGGTCACCAATGAGGTAGCTCGTAGTTCAGCGCTGGTCTATGGTTCTGGTAAGATGGTTCCGTTGCCTGATAACAGATGGGAAGAAGCCGGTCCAGAACTGAATTGAAATTTACGTTATAACTCATTATAAGCGCAACATAAAAGTTAATAGAAAAGTAGACACAAAATGCTGGAGCAACACAGCGAGTGAGACAGCATCAATGGAGAGAAGGAATGGTCGACGTTTCGGGTCGAGATCCTTCTTCAGACTGATGTCAGGGGAGCGGGCGGGACAAAGATAGAATGTAGGCGGAGACAGTAAGACTAGTGGGAGAACTGGGAAAGGGGAGGGGATGGAAAGAGAGAGCAAGGGCTATCTGAAGTTAGACAAGTCAATTTTCGTACCGCTCGGGTGTTGGTACCCAAGCAAAATATGAGGTGCTGTTCCTCCACTTTGCACTGGGCCTCACTCTGACAATGGAGGAGGCCCTGGACAGAAAGGTCAGATTGGGAATGGGAGGGGGAGTTGAAGTGCTGAGCCACCGGGAGGTCAGGTAGGTTAAGGTTAATAGAAAAGTAGTCGTTGAGGGTGGCACAGTGGCGCAACGGTAGAGTTGCTGCCTTACAGCGCCAGGTGACCTGGATTCATCCTGACTACAGGCGCTGTCTGTACGGAGTTTATACGTTATCCCTGAGACCGCGTGGATTTTCTCCTGGTGTTCCGGTTTGCTCCCACACTGCAAATACCTACAGGTTTGTAGGTTAATTGGCTTCGGTATAAATTGTAAACTGCCCCCGGTGTGTAGGATAGAAATGTTTAAGAAAGAACTGCAAATGCCGGTAAAATCGAAGGTAGACACAAAATGCTGGAGTAACTCAGCGGGTGAGGCAGCATCTCTGGAGAGAAGGAATGGGCGACGTTTCTTCAGTCTGAAGAACGGTCTCGACCCGAAACGTCGCCATTTCTTTCTCACCAGAGATGCCTCCTCACCCGCAGAGTTTCTCCAGCATTTTGTGTCTACCTGTAGGATAGAACTAATGGATGGGGAGATCGTTGGGCGGCGCGGACTCTGTGGGCCGAAGGGACTGTTTCGGCGCAGTATCTCTAAAGCCGCTAATGTCTAAAGACCCACTAAAACAGGTTACTGCATTTTATCAACTGTCCCCATTTCTGCAAAAGGTCGTCATTGGTAATGTCCTCATGAAAGGAGACAGTTTCTTATCCAGGGATTGACACTTGTCCCAGGTGAAGCAGCGATTCCCAGCATCTGTTTAGATCGAGAGTGTTCCATTGCTTTCCTAAGTTATTGTTTATTTTAGTTAGAGAAACCGAAAGCGGTTTAGAGTCAGAGACTTAGAGTGATACAGTGTGGAAACAGGCCCTTCGGCCCAACTTGTCCGTACCGACCAATATATCCCACACAGTACATTCTATCCTTGTCTCTCCCCCACCCCTGACATCAGTCTGAAGGGTCTCGACCAGAAACATCGCCCATTCCTTCTCTCTAGAGATGCCGCTTGTCCCGCTGAGTTACTCCAGCATTTTATGTCTACCATGTACTCTAGTCCCACCTGCCTGAGTTTGCCCCATATCACTCCACACCTGTCCTATCAATGTACCTGTCCAATTGTATCTTAAACGTTGTGATAGTCCCTGCCTCAACTGCCTCCTCTGACAGCTTGTTCCATACACCCACCACCCTCTGTGTGAAAATGTTACCCCTCAGTCTCCTATTAAATATTTTTAGTTTAAGTTTACTTTAGTTTAGTTTGTTTTAGTTTAGTTTAGTTTAGTTTAGTTTGGTTTAGTGCAGTTTAGTGCAGTTTAGGTTGGTTTTGTTCGGTTTAGAATTACAGCGTGGGAACAGGCCCTTCGGCCCACCGAGTCCACGCCGTCCATCCATCAGCCGTTCACATTAGTTCTGTGTTTTCCCACGTATCCACTCCCTACCCACTGGGGGGCGATTTATCTAGGGCCAATTAGATCTTCAAACCCCGCACGTCTTTGGGATGTGGAAGGAAATCCACGCGGTCACAGCGAATGCGTGAAAACTCCACACACACTGCACCCGAGGTCAGGATCGAACCCGGTTCTCTGGCGCTGCGAGGCAGCAGCTCGAACAGCTATTTTACCAGAGGATACGATACGATAGAAATTAACGTATACCAGGAGGGAAATTGATCTGCCAACAGTCATAACAGCACAAAAACACATAGTACATGAAACATTAAATTAAAGTGACGAGTGGAACGGATTGGGGGTGTGCAAAGATTGAGGTGGGGGGAGGGGGGGGTGGGGGGAGTCAGTCTCAGTCTTAGTCTACCCCACGATAGAAGGGGGGGAGTTGTACAGTTTGATAGCCACAGGGAAGAAGGATCTCCTGCAGCGTTCTGTGCTGCAACTTGGTGGAACCAGTCTGTTGCCTGCCCTCCAAGGCCACCTTCCATGAATCCAACTCCGCCCCCAAGACGGTGCCATTCGGCCCTTCGAGCCAGCACCGCCATTCATTGTGATCATGGCTGATCGTCGCATATCAATAACCCGTGCCTGCCTTCTCCCCATATCCCTTGACTCCACTAGCCCCTAGAGCTCTATCTAACTCTCTCTTAAATCCATCCAGTGATTTTGCCTCCACTGCTCTCTGTGGCAAGGATTTCCATAAATTCACAACTCTCTGGATGAAAACGTTTTTTCTCACCTCAGTATTAAATGACCTCCCCTTTATTCGAAGACTGTGGCCCCTGGTTCTGGACTCGCCCAACATTGGGAACATTTTTCCTGCATCTAGCTTGTCCAGTCCTTTTATAATTTTATAGGTTTCTATAAGATACGCCCACATCCTTCTAAACTCCAGTGAATACAAGCCTAGTATTTTCAATCTTTGCTCATATGACAGTCCCGCCATCCCAGGGATCAATCTCGTGAACCTACGCTGCACTGCCTCAATCACAAGGATGTCCTTCCTCAAATTAGGAGACCAAAACTGTAGACAATACTCCAGATGTGGTCTCACCAGAACCCTATGCAACTGCAGAAGAACCTCTTTACTCCTATACTGAAATCCACTTGTTATGAAGGCCAACATTCCATTAGCTTTCTTCACTGCCTGCTGTACCTGCACGCCAACTTTCAGTGACCGGTGTACAAGGACGCCCAGGTCTCGCTGCACCTCCCCCTTACCTAACCTAACCCAATTGAGATAATAATCTGCCCCATTGTTTTTGCCGCCAAAGTGGATAACCTCACATTTATCTATATTATACTGCATCTGCCCACTCATTCAACCTGTCCAGGTCACACTGCAACCTCCTAACATCCTCTTCATAGTTCACACTGCCACCCAGCTTTGCGTCATCCGCAAACTTACTAGTGTTGCTCCTAATCCCCTCTTCCAAATCATTAATATATATGGTAAACAGTTGCGGCCGCAACACCGAGCCTTGCGGCACTCCACACGCCACTGCCTGCCATTCTGAAAAGGACCCGTTCACTCCTACTCTTTGCTTCCGGTCTGCCAACCAATGTTCTATCCATGTCAACACCATACCCCCGATACCATGTGCTCTAATTTTAGTCACCATTCTCCAGTGCGGGACCTTATCAAAGGTTTTCTGAAAGTCTAGATACACTACATCCACTGGCACCCCTTCATCCATTTTACTTGTCACATCCTCAAAAAATTCCAGAAGATTAGTCAAGCATGATTTCCCTTTCATAAATCCATGTTGTATCTTCTAATTCCTTAATTGAGATTTGTGCACCCAGTTCTTCTTGTTCCTTCAACTCTAACTTTGGAAGATTACAATTGTCCAAGAACTCTGTAATTTTATTGGAGTCAGTTGTCGTTTTAGATGTATACAAATTCTCATAAAATTGCGCAAATCTTTTATTAATATCCTTCGGTATGGTTAATAATTCCCCTCTATCTGATTTAATCTTTGGGATCGTATGTTCTTTTTCTCGTTTTTTTAGCTGGCGTGCCAAAAGTTTATGCGGTTTATCACCAAATTCAAAGTGCTCCTGTTTTGTAATTTGGAAAAGTCTTACAAGTTTGGCTGATAATAGTTTATTTAATTTGAATTTCAAAATTATTATTTTATTATGTTTATCTATTGATGGATCTTTAGCATTATCTATATCCATTTGTCTAATAAGTTCTTCTAACTGTCTTTGTTCATTCTTATTCTTTTTATTTTGAAAAGCTTGATATGAGATTATAATACCTCTAATGAATGCTTTAAAAGATTCCCATAGTACAGTAGGCGATATATCTGGAGTATCATTTATTTCAAAAAAGGCGTCCATTTGTTCTTTTAAATATATACTCGCTTGCGGATCTTTTAGGATTTGAGAATTAAATCTCCAAAACGATTTATTCTTAGACATTCCTTCCAGTTTTAAAAAGAAAGTTGAATGGTCTGAAATCGAGTGTGTATGGTATGCTGAGTTCAAAGTCTGAGGGATTAATTTTGTATCCACCAGGAAATAATCTATACGTGAGTATGTTTTATGTACCATTGAATAAAACGAGTATTCCCTGGCAGTTGGATTAGGAATTCTCCAAACATCTGCTATATTAGTATTGTTTATATGTATTTAAAAGTTCTCCGGTTTTAGATTTCGTATTCCCTCTCTGTTTTTGACTTGATTTGTCTAAATACGGATCTAAAACACAGTTAAAGTCTCCTCCTATTATAACATTTTGATAATTAAACTCTGCGATTATGTTCAGAATTTTATTGAAAAAACGAGGGTTGTCAAAGTTAGGCGCGTATATATTTACCAAAGTAATTGGAGTATCATGAATTTCACCGTTAACTATCAAATATCTCCCTTCAATGTCTGTTATGGTATTCTTTGCTTTGAATGGTATACCTTTTCTAATAATGATTGACGTACCTCTAGATTTCGAAGTATATGAAGAATGGTATATTTGACCTATCCATTTCGCCCTCAACCTAGCTTGATCCTGAGATTTTAGATGAGTTTCTTGTAAGAAGATGATGTCAGAATTGTACAGTTTCAGCTGAGCTAGTATTTTACCCCTTTTAATAGGTTCGTTAATACCTCTTATAGTCCAACTGCAGAATGAGACTCCTCCTAGGTTCTTCTGTTTAGCATCTTGCATTTTGAATAATTATAGTACCTTTCAATCTTGTGGTGCAACCATATCCCAGGTCTTTGGGTATTGGGGGAACCTTTGAATTACTAAGTTTTGTTGGCATATCCCTTTTACGCTTATCACTAAACACAAAACACAAACATATGAGTTTATGTGATAATAATAATTTAAAAAAAATTGAAAAAGTGAAAATTCAGTGTCTAAAATAGTCGACACTGTAACAATTGGCCCACCTGTAGGTGGGAGAAAACCTTGTTTCGACTTCCATTGTTGATGTTAAACGAATAACTCCGCTCTCTTGGTTAATCATAACATATTAGAGCGGGGCCTCACATTCAGATATATGATACAAATTTACCCTATATATTTCTTTATAACATATCATATATAAATATCGCAATTTTAGCTACTAATTATTAAACAAATGATTTTAGCTTCAATAATAGTCAACTGTTGGTTGAAGGGGTTAACGAAACGCGCCCCTGGACCTAAGCCAGGTGCTCGTTTCTCATCCCCTCTTCCCAGTTATAGATAAGGTTTTGATTTAGTAAAAATTTATATTAGTTTTGTTAGTTCGTTACTTTTTATTTTTATTAGCGTCCGTTACTATACTAGTTTAATATTGATAACTTGTTAAATTGTTAGGTTGTTAATAGGATCAATTCTTACAGTTGGATTTAATATTATAATCTGTTAAACAATTAATGCTTCTGGTATAGTCCATGCTCTTGAGTTCGGCTGTTTACTTCGTTTGGAACACAGAATGTCCTTGAGTCAAAATTCCACAGATAACAGTCTCGCCATCCTAAACAAAACATTGCTTGAAATGGTTCTGAGCTGCCGAACCTCCATTAACCGTGGAATTCTAATAAAAAAGAGGATTTATTCATACCATTAATTTCTACTTTTCAACGATGCTCTGGGCATATTTGTACGCCTCCTCCGGTTTTACAAATGATCTTTCCCGTCCATTATAAGAATTACGCATTTTGGCTGGATAAAAAACACCGTATCTGACACCTTGTTTCCCTCTTAAAAGTTATTTTGCCTTTCCGAATTGATTTCTCTTTTGCACAATTTCATACGGATAGTCCGTGAATATTTTGATAATGTCATTATCCAACCGCAATTGCACTCCGTATTTAATTTTACTCATCACCTCTTCCAGTTCTGAAATGTCTCGAGATTTCACAATAATATGTCGTGGGTGGTCTTTTCCAGCTTGAGGTCTCGGTTTAAATCTTGGAACCCGATGAGCCACTTCAATTTTCGGTTCTTTGGAGAGATTAAGCAGTTGTTTAAGTAAGTCCATGGCAAACGCACGAACGTCCCTTCCCTCAGTTCCCTCTGAGACGCCAAGAATTCTCAAATTCTGGCGTCTAGAGCGAGCTTCCAGGTCCAGGCATTTGTCTGAGACTTTCCCCAGTTGAATCACCATCTGTAGTGAAGTTTGCTCATTTTCTTGCTTCATTTGGTCATGTTCTTGCCTCATTTTAACCATGTCTTCAACCACTCGAGCTATATTTTTCTCCAGTTCCGTAATTGTGGCCATACTTGCAGCTACTGTTTCAAGCACAACCGTGAACCTGTCCGTAGTAATTTCATCCATCTTGTCCATTCCCCCCGACAGTCCATCTTTCACATCATCAATTCGTTTATTTATAGTGTCCAGTGAATCAGCCACCTTCTGATTACCAGCATTCGAATCCTGCATCACCTTTTCGATTTTTTCCATCATTTGTCCCATCAGAGTTTTATTTTCATCCATAATTTCATCTTTCATATCCTTCACTGATTTCTTCAAATCCTCAAGTTCTTTATCTTTATCCTTAGTCAGCTCTGTCATAGATCTTGTATCCATTTCTGCAGCCACTTCAGAAACTTCAGAGGTAACTTCTCCTTCAGGCTTCTTCAATTTTTTCAGCGGCATTTTAACTGATCTCTGAGGGCTCTTGGCTGGAGACAGTTTTCTCATTTAAAAACCTTTAAGCCACCGTTTAAAACATCGCGCTTACTGATGACGTCATCAGCCCGGCGACCAGAAGCTCCGGTAAGGTGTTTTAATCCTTAATAAGGAATTAGAAGATACAATAAACTCATTAAAGAATGGAAAAACACCAGGTCCTGATGGATTTACTAATGAATTTTATAAAAGCTTTTATGACAAAATTATACCACGATTACAAAAAGTGTATCAATATGCTTTAAAAAAACAAGTATTACCTGATACATTAGCTGAATCATCGATCACACTAATACTTAAAAAAGACAAAGATATAGAAGAACCGGGTTCATATAGAGCTATAGCATTGTTAAATACAGATCAAAAAATATTAGCGAAAACATTAGCTAGAAGATTAAGTAAATATATTAGTAAACTAATAAACCCAGATCAGACGGGGTTTATCCCTAAGAGATATTCATCTAATAATATGAGACGTCTACTCAATATAATGCACTCACACAAAATTGAAGAACAAGAATTATCAATTATTTCGCTGGACGCTGAAAAAGCATTTGACCAAGTAGAATGGAATTATATGGATAAAGTATACAAAAATTCCAACTGGGAGAGAATTTTATTTTATGGATTAAACTATTATATAATAGTTTAATTATTATATAATAAACCTACAGCTAGAATATTAACTAATAACATATTATCCTCGAAATTTCAACTATCAAGGGGAAATAGACAAGGATGCTCATTATCACCACAGTTGTTTGCTCTCATAATTGAACCGTTAGCAGAAAAAATTAGAACACATCCAGATATCCATGGGTATAATACTAAATATTCAAATAATAAAATATCTTTATACGCGTATGATATATTATTGTACATTACAAAACCTCAAATTACTACATCAAACATATTAAGTTTAATTGAGGACTTTGGATCTTTTTCTGGATACAGAATAAATTGGAATAAAAGTGAAATTATGTCAATAAAACCGAAAGACTGAACACATCTTTTAAAATTCTCTTTTAAAATAGCTACAGAAAAATTTAAATACTTGGGTATTGAAATCACTAGAACATATCAAGGCATGTTTAAAGCAAATTTTGATCCTTTACTTAATAAATTAAATACACGAATTAAATTTTGGAAAACGCTCCCGATGTCTTTAATAGGCCGAATAAATGCAATAAAAATGATCTTCTTACCACAAATTTTATACCTATTTCAATAGTGTCCAATATACCTACCAAAGAAGTTTAAAAAAAAACTGGATTCAGACATTACTAATTTTATATGGGACTATAAATCACATAGAATACAAAGAACACACTTGAACAAAGCTAAAGTATTAGGGGGCTTAGCACTCCCTAACTTCATGTATTATTATTGGTCAGTAAATATTAAAAATATGATTCAACTGATGGACAACTCTGCCCAGCAAGTGGACTGGATTGTAATGGAGAGAGAGGACTGCTCCTCTGGAAACATTGGAGCGATCATCCTCTCACCAATGAAACTGAATAACATAAATTATAACAAAAACCCAATTATACATAGTACAATCAGAACTTGGAAACAAATAAAACAAAATTTAAAATTAAGAAATCTATCACTGTTATCTCCAATAGTTAATAACCCCTCGTTTAATCCCTCTATTACAGACAAATCTTTTATACAATGGGATAGACTAGGAATTAAAACGTTCAGTGACTTGTATGAAACTGGAAAATTATTATTATTCCAACAATTACAAATAAAATATAAACTGGGAAATAATCAATATTTTAAATATTTTCAAATATGTGACTATTTGAAAAAATATACAAAAGATCATTATAATATCCCAGCAGATGTACTGGATGAAGCAATGCAGATAAAAGCTGGATCAGCAAACTTAATATCATATTTGTATAATATTATCTTAAATGTAGAAATACCATCTACGGAAGGTATTAGAAGAGACTGGGAACAAGAATTAGCTATTAAAATCTCAAAGGAAAGGTGGAATGAACATTTACTAAACGTGCATTAATGTTCGCTTAATGTAAGACACACTTTAATACAATTTAAAATTGTACATAGATTATATTATTCCCAAACTAAAATGAATAAAATGTTCCCAAATGTATCATCCATTTGTGATAAATGTCAATCTGAAGAAGCTACTATAGCGCATTCATTTGTTTTCTGTACGAAAATTCAAACATTTTGGATTGACATTTTTGAAATCTATACAAAATTATTTAAAATAAAACTGATACCTAAAGCAGAATGGATTATCTTCGGAACAACGGAAGATAGTCCAGAACTAAATGTGTTTCAAAAGAAATTAATAGACTATGGGTTAATAACTGGAAAAAAGTTAATCCTAAAATTCTGGAAAAACGCTCCAATACCAACTATAAACGCTCCAATACCAACGAGAGTCTTAAGAAAGAAATTAGAAAAGCTAAAAGAAGATATGAGGTTGATTTGGCAAGTAAGGTGAAAGTAAATCCAAAGGGTTTCTACAGCTATATTAATAGCAAAAGGATAACGAGGGATAAAATTGGTCCATTAGAGAGTCAGAGTGGACAGGTATCTGCAGAGCCAAAAGAGATGGGGGAGATATTGAACAATTTCTTTTCTTCGGTATTCACCAAGGAGAAGGATATTGAATTATGTGAGGTAAGGGAAACAAGTAGAGTAGCTATGGAAACTATGAGATTCAAAGAAGAGGAAGTACTGACACTTTTGAGAAATATAAAAGTGGATAAGTCTCCAGGTCTGGATAGGATATTCCCTAGGACATTGGGGGAAGTTAGTGTACAAATAGCAGGGGCTATGACAGAAATATTTCAAATGTCATTGGAAACGGCAATAGTGCCGGAGGATTGGCGTACTGCGCATGTTGTTTCATTGTTTAAAAAGGGGTCTAAGAGTAAACCTAGCAATTATAGACATGTTAGTTTGACGTCAGTGGTGGGCAAATTAATGGAAAGGATACTAAGAGATAATATATATAAGCATCTGGATAAACAGGGGCTGATTAGGAACAGTGAACATGGATTTTTGCCTGGAAGGTCATGTTTGACTAATCTTCTTGAATTATTTGAAGCGGTTACTCGGGAAATTGATGAGGGTAAAGCCGTGGATGTTGCATATATGGACTTCAGTAAGGCCTTTGACAAGGTTCCTCACGGAAGGTTGGTTAAGAAGGTTCAATGGTTGGGTATTAATGGTGGAGTAGCAAGATGGATTCAACAGTGGCTGAATGGGAGATGCCAGAGAGTAATGGTGGATGGTTGTTTGTCAGGTTGGAGGCGAGTGACTAGTGGGGTGCCACAGGGATCTGTGTTGGGTCCACTGTTGTTTGTCATGTACATCAATGATCTGGATGATGGAGTGGTAAATTGGATTAGTAAGTATGCAGATGATACTAAGATAGGTGGGGCTGTGGATAATGTAGTAGATTTTCAAAGTCTACAGAGAGATTTATGCCGGTTGGAAGAGTGGGCTGAAAGATGGCAGATGGAATTTAATGCTGATAAGTGTGAGGTGCTACATCTTGGCAGGACAAATCAAAATAGGACGTACATGGTAAATGGTAGGGAATTGAAGAATGCAGGTGAACAGAGGGATCTTGGAATAACTGTGCACAGTTCCCTGAAAGTGGAATCTCATGTAGATAGGGTGGTAAAGAAAGCTTTTGGTGTGCTGGCTTTTATAAATCAGAGCATTGAGTATAGATGTTGGGATGCAATGTTAAAATTGTACAAGGCATTGGTGAGGCCAATTCTGGAGTATGGTGTACAATTTTGGTCGCCTAATTATAGGAAGGATGTCAACAAAATAGAGAGAGTACAGAGGAGATTTACTAGAATGTTGCCTGGGTTTCAACAACTAAGTTACAGAGAAAGGTTGAACAAGTTAGGGCTTTATTCTTTGGAGCGCAGAAGGTTAAGGGGGACTTGATAGAGGTCTTTAAAATGATGAGAGGGATAGACAGAGTTGACGTGGATAAGCTTTTCCCACTGAAAGTAGGGAAGATTCAAACAAGGGGACATGACTTGAGAATTAAGGGACAGACGTTTAGGGGTAACATGAGGGGGAACCTCTTTACTCAGAGAGTGGTAGCTGTGTGGAATGAGCTTCCAGTGAAGGTGGTGGAGGCAGGTTCGTTTTTATCATTTAAAAATAAATTGGATAGTTATATGGACGGGAAAGGAATGGAGGGTTATGGTCTGAGCGCAGGTATATGGGACTAGGGGAGAATACGTGTTCGGCACGGACTAGAAGGGTCGAGATGGCCTGTTTCCGTGCTATAATTGTTATATGGTTATATGGTTATATGGTTATAAACATGTGGATTTCAAATATATTCGAAACATTACACCTAGAAGAGATAATACTCCTCCTGGCAGGTAAACCAGATCACTTCCACCTGACGTGGTCTGCATTTATAGAATTATTACAAGTATAGGGTGCAAACGTACTTTAAAAAAAAACCTGAGGTCAGGTAAAGGATGAAAGCTGGAGAGTTGGTATATCCCATTTGCGTGATGCTTATAATAAAGTATTTGTTTTTCTCTTTTTTCCTCTTTCTCTTTTCTTTTCTTCTTTAGGGTCTATCTCTACATCCTTTCTTCTTAATTTCTTTTCTACAGGGTCTCTGTTCTTCCTTGTTGTCACGCTTTTTCACCTTCACTATTTTCCTTCACTTTCTCTTTTTTCTTAATCTCAACCATTCCTTTTTATTAGGGAAAAAATGACGGAGTACATTAATTGTAATAAGATATACGTGATGAGTACTAATGTAATTGGTTGTAATGTAATGTACTTCCAATAAATAAAAATAAATTAAAAAAAATAAAAAATAAAAAATCCATGTTGACTTGAACTAATCCTTTTACCGCTATCCAAATGCCCCATTATTACCTCTTTAATAATTGACTCCAGCATCTTTCCCACCACTGAAGTCAGGCTAACTGGTATGTAATTCCCCGTTTTCTCTCTCGCTCCTTTCTTGAAAAGTGGGATAACATTAGCTATCCTCCAATCCACAGGAACTGATCCTGAATCTATAGAACGTTGGAAAATGATCACCAATGCGTGCACTATTTCTAGAGCCACCTCCCTGAGTACCCTGGGATGCAGACCATCAGGCCCAGGGGATTTATCATCCTTCAGTCCCATTAGCCTACCCAATACTCTTTCTCGCGTCATGAAAATGTCTTTCAGTTCCTCTACCCCCTTAGATCCTCTGCCCTCCAGTAAATCTGGGAGATTGTTTGTGTCTTCCTTAGTGAAGACAGATCCGAAGTACCTATTAAACTCTTCTGCCATTTCCTTGTTGCCCATAATAATTTCACCCATGTCTGCCTTCAAGGGACCCACATTTGACTTTGCTACTCCTTTTCCCTTAACATATCTAAGGAAGCTTTTACTGTCCTTCTTTATATTCCTGGCCAGCTTCCCTTCATACTTCATCTTTTCAGTCCGTATTGCCCGTTTTGTTTCCTTCTGTTGTCGTATGAAAATTTCCCAATCCTCTGGCTTCCGGCTACTCTTTGCTGTGTTATACATCTTTCCTTTTAGTTTTATTCTATCCCTAACTTCTCTTGTCAGCCACGGTTGCCTCCTACTCCCCTTAGAATCTTTCTTTCTTTTTGGAATGAAATGATCCTGCGTCTTCCGGATTATGCCCCAAAATTCCTGCCATTACTGTTCCACCGTCATTCCTGCTAGGATCCCTTTCCAGTCTACTTTGGCCATCTCCTCTCTCATGCCTTCATAGTCCCCTTTGTTCAATTGCATCACTACCACTTCTGATTTAACGTTCTCCTTCTCAAATTGCAGATTAAAACTAATCATATTATGATCACTACCTCCAAGCGGTTCCTTTACCTCGAGTTCTCTTATCATATCTGGTTCATTGGACAACACTAAATCCAGAATTGCCTTTTCTCTGGTCGGCTCCATTACAAGTTGCTCTGAAAATCTTGATGATTTTTTTTAAATTTCATGAGTAAAGATCAGAATATGTTTAGTTTGCTTCCACTTGCTTGAAGTCAACTGTACCCCTATGTTGATATGATGATCGGCCCTGTTACTAGGGATACGGGATCCAATTATCCACGTTTGATCCAGACCCAGAGTGCTGTCTGAATAGAGTTTGCACATCTCCCAATGCACTTCTTGGGGTTACTTGTATGCTCCAGGTTTAAGGCTAATTGGCTAGTAATTTTGTCCCATGTGAACAAGGAACTATAAACATAAAAGAGTAGAAGTACAACATAGCAAAGATAAGCGGGAAGCTAGGGGATTGAGTAACGTTTAAAGAGCAACAGAATATAACTAAAAAGGCAATACAGGGAGAAAAGATGAGGTACGAAGGTAAGCTAGTCAAGAATATAAAGGAGGATAGTAAAAGCTTCTTTAGATATGTGAAGAGGAAAAAATTAATTAAGACCAAAGTTGGACCCTTGAAGACGGAAAAGGTGAATTCATTATGGGGAACAAGGAAATGGCAGAGGAGTTGAACGGGTACTTTGGATCCGTCTTCACTAAGGAGGACACAAACAATCTTCCTGATATAGCAGTGGCCAGAGGATCTGGGGTGACGGAGGAACTGAAGGAAATCTACATCAGGCAGGAAATGGTGTTGGGCAGACTGATGGGTCTGAAGGCTGATAAATCCCCAGGGCCTGATGGTCTGCATCCCAGGGTACTTAAGGAAATGGCTCTAGAAATCGTGGAGACATTGGTGATAATTTTCCAATGGTCTATAGATTCAGGATCAGTTCCTGTGGATTGGAGGGTAGCTAATGGTATCCCACTTTTTAAGAAAGGCGGGAGAGAGAAAACAGGGACTTATAGGCCGGTTAGCCTGACATCGGTGGTGGGGAAGATGCTGGAGTCAATCATAAAAGATGAACTAGCACATTTGGATAGCAGTAACAGGATCGATTCGAGTCAGCATGGATTTACGAAGGGGAAATCATGCTCGACTAATCCTCTGGAATTTTTTGAGGAGGATGTAACTTGGACAATGGACAAGGGAGAGCCAGTGGATGTAGTGTACCTGGACATTCATAAAGCATTTGATAAGGTCCCACATGGGAGGCTAGTGGGCAAAATTAGGGCACATGGTATTGGGGGTAGAGTGCTGACATGGAGAGAAGATTGGTTGGCAGACTGGAAACAAAGAGTAGGGAATAACGGGTCCCTATCAGAATGGCGGGTTGTGACTAATGGGTTACCGCAATGCTCGATGCTGGGACCGCAGCTATTTGCAATATATATTAATGATTTAGATGAAGGGATTACAAGTCACATTAGCAAATTTGCAGATGAAACAAGCTGGGTGGCAGTGTGAACTGTGAAGAGGATGCTATGAGAATGCAGGGTGGCTTGGACAGGTTGAGTGAGTGGGCAGATGCATGGCAGATGAAGTTTAATGTGGATAAATGTGAAGACTGTGAAGATTATTATCAAAATGGTGTCAAGTTGGGAAAAGGGGAAGTACAATGGGATCTGGAAGTCTTTGTTCATCAGTCAATGAAAGTAAGCATGCAGGTACAGCAGGCAGTGAAGAAAGGGAATAGCACGTTGGCCTTCAGAACAAGAGGATTGCGTATAGGAGCAAATAGGTCCGTCTGCAGTTGTACTGGGCCCTAGTGAGACCACACCTGGCGTTTTGTGTGCAGTTTCGGTGTCAAAAATTTGAGGAAGACATTCTTGCTATTGAGGGAGTGGAGCGTAGGTTCGTTCACCAGGTTAATTCCCGGGATGGCGGGACTATCATATGCTGAGAAAATGGAGCGACTGAGGTTGTATACTCTGGAATTTTGAAGGATGCGAGGATATCTTAATGAAACAAATAATATTATTGAGGGTTTGGACACGCTAGGGGCAGGAAACATGTTCCCGATGTTGTGGGAGTGCAGAACCAGGGGCCACCGTTTAAGAATAAGGGGCAAGCCATTTGGAACGGAGACGAGGAAACACCTTTTCACACAGAAAGTTGTGAGTCTGTTGAATTCTCTGCCTCAGAGGGCGGTGGTGGCCGGTTCTCTGGAAACGTTCAAGTGAGGGCTAGATAGGGCTCTTGAAGATAACGGAGTCAGGGGATATGGGGAAATGGCAGGAATGGGGTACTGACTGTGGATGTTCAGCCATGATCACATTGAATGGCAGTGCTGGTTCGAAGGGCCGAATGGCCTACTCCTGCAGCTATTGTCTATTGTCTATTGGGACAAAGTAGAGATGGTTGAGAACTGCAAATTTCAAGAGGTCAAAGTCAACTACAACTTGGAAGGCTTAGGGAGTTTGGCATGTCTCCTATAACTCCCACCAAATTCTACAGATGCACCAGAGAAAGTATTTTATCAGGATGCATCACAGCTTGGTTTGGCAACAGCTGCATACAGGGCCACAAGACATTGCAGCGAATTGTTAACGCAGCCCAGACCATCACACAATCCAACCTCCCTTCCATTCACTCCATCTACGCCCCACGCTGCCTCGGCAAGGCCAGCAGCATAATCAAGGACCCGTCACACCCTGGCCACTCCCTCTTCTCCCCTCTCCTATCGGGAAAAAGGTGTAGAAGTGTGAAAACGCACACCTGTAGGTTCAGGGGAAATTTATTCGAGCGGTTATCACGCAACTGACTCATCCTACCACAAAAAGAGAGCGGTGCTGAACTACTATCTACCTCATTGGTGACCCTTGGACTATCTTGTATCGTACATTACTGGTTTTACCTTGCACTAAACGTTATTACCATTTCATGTATCTCTACACTGTAAACGGCTCAATTGTAATCACCTATTTGTCTTTCTGCTGATTAGTTCGCACGCAACGAAAGCTTTTCACTGTACCTCGGATGGGCACAAAAATCTGGAGTGACTCAATAGACAATAGACAATAGACAATAGACAATAGGTACAGGATTAGGGCATTCGACCCTTCGAGCCAGCACTGCCATTCACTGTGATCATGGCTGATCATCCGCGTTGCCCCGTTCCTGCCTTCTCCCCATATCCCCTGACTCCGTTATCTTTCAGAGCACTATCTAGCACTATGAGCGGGACAGGCAGCATCTCTGGAGATCAGGAATGGGTGACGTTTCGGGTCGAGACCCTTCTTCAGACCTCTGTACTTCGGTACATGTGACACTACACTAAACCGAGTGCAGATCCAGATTATCCGTTTGGGCAATGAACGAAATTCCGAATCCTGAATTTGAGTTTTGAATAAACATCTTGCTTTTAGATCTGCCAATAAGTGGATTGTTTGCACGCAAATAGTTAAATGGATTCGTCATCTGCGAGGCAGCTAACGTCCTCTTCCCCGGAAAAGCGGTCTATCTTGTTCCTTCTGAAGGGATTTCACAATGCTGCACCCAAGACGTTATAAAAAACAACAACATCGTGCTGGAGGAACTAATCGGGTCAGGCAGCATCTCTGGAGGTCAAAACAATGAACGGCAGGTGCTGGTTAATGCTCAAGTGCGTAAAGTGCTGGAGTAACGCAGCAGGTCAGGCAGCGCCTCTGGAGGTGGGAACGAGCAACTGCAGATTCTGGTAATCGGACAAAGTAACATACAGTGCAGGAGTAACTCAGCAGGTCAGGCAGCGCCTCTGGAGGTGAGAACAAGGAACTGCAGAGGCTGGTGGATGCACATAAGAACAAAAAATGCTTGATGAGATCAGCGAGTCAGGAAACATCGCTGGAGAAATTGGATAGGCGACGTTTCGGGTCTGGACCTCTCTTAGACGGATTTCCCATGTCTTCTGCAGATGCTGACTGACCTCTTTTTGTGTGTTTGCTTCTGCCTACAGGTAGCCGTTCAAAGATGCAGTGGAGTGTGGTCGCTTGGTCCTTTCTGCTGTTGTCTGGTAGGTTTACACACACACACACACACACACGCACACACACAAACACACACACACATACGCACACACACACACACACACACACACACACACACACACACACACACTCACACACACACACACACACACACACACACCCACACACACACACACACACACACACACACACACACACACTCACACACACACACACACACACACACACACACACACACACACACAAACACACGCGCGCACACACACACACACAGACAGACACACACACACACACACACACACACACACACACACACACACACACACACACACACACACACACACACACACACACACACACACACACACACACACACACAAACACACGCGCGCACACACGGGAGAGGGAGGGAGAGGGAGAGATTGTGTTGTAGAGAGGTGAAGGTGGGGAGGGGAGAGAGAGAAAGAGAGAGTGTGTAGGAGAGGGAGAGGCGATGATCGGGGAGGGGAGAGAGGGAGGTGCAGAGAGAGAGTGGGGGAGAGGTCATGGTAGGGAGAGAGAGAGAGAGAGAGAGAGAGAGGGCAAGAGAGAGAGAGAGAGAGGGGGGAGGGAGAGAGAGAGAGAGGGAGAGAGAGAAGAGAGAGAGAGAGAGAGAGAGAGAGAGAGAGAGAGAGAGAGATAGAGAGAGAGAGTAGAGAGAGAGAGAGAGAGAGAGAGAGAGAGAGAGAGGGAGAGAGAGAGGGGAGAGAGGGGGGAAGAGAGGGGTGGGAGGTTGGGTGTAGAACCATAAGAGCCGCGGATGACTCATTATCGCCCCTGGTTTATTCTGTCATTCATTGAGACCCCGTGGTTGAAAGTGGGATGTTTTGATTTGTAGTGGTGTTATATAAATAGCAAGAAAGATTCTTCAAGATGACAGCATGACACAGATCAATTAGATAATGGTGGACGTGTTAGCAAACGGAACTTAACGATGGCAAAGGCGAGCTCCACGCTAATTCGTCCACACCACGACGTTAAACCACTTTCGCATCAGCTCGGCACAGAAGTCACCGTCACACGTAAGTTTGCGGTATATTATATTATCTTTATCTTTAAAAGCATTCCTAACACCCCCCACCATACGCCTCAAAAACAAAACTTTGTCAGATCAGATTTAGGCACAGAAATTCATTATTTAGGCACAGAAAATCATTATAAATATAGGAACCAGCGGTCCCAGTTTAAGAATAAGGGGTAGGCCATTTAGGGCTGAGACGAGGAAAAAACTTTCATCCAGAGAGTTGTGAATCTGTGGAATGCTCTGCCACAGAAGACAGTGGAAGACGATTCACTGGATACTTTCAAGATAGAGCTCTTAAACATAGCAGTCAGGCGATATGGGGCGAGGGCAGGAACGGGGTACTGATTTTAGATGATCAGCCATGATGATATTGAATGGGTCGAAGGGCCGGATGGCCTACTCCTGCACCTATTTTTCTATCTTTAATTTTTTTAATTACAGATGATCTTCCTTCCACAAATCCTGTACTTATTTCAATCAATACCAATTTATCTTCCGAATTTTTTTTTAAAGATACTTGACTCTCCGATCACAAATTTTATTTGGGATTATACAACACATAGAATCCATAAGCGACATCTATGTAAACCCAAAGAAATTGGCGGATTGGCTCTCCCCACTTTTTTTATACTATTACTGGGCAACGAATATTTAAAACGTAATCCATTGGATGGACAACACATGCCAACAGGTAAAATGGTTAATAATGGAGAGAGAGGATTGTTCGCCTGTTAATATAGGCGCGATTCTTCTCTCTCCAATAAATTTGAAGAAAACACTATATGAAAAATATCCGATTATCCACAGTACCCTACGAATCTGGAAACAAGTGAAGTCAACCCTTAAACTGAGAAATTTGTCTCTTCTCTCACCAATTGCCAACAACCCTTCGTTCAAGCCGTCTATTTTAGACAAAACGTTCACACATTGGGAAAGAATAGGAATTAAAAAACTGGGAGATCTTTAGGAGATGGGAACTCTTTTCTCATTTCAAGAATTACAGTCGAAATATCATCTGAAAGGTAGCCAATATTTTAGATACCTTCAAATACGAGACTATCTGAAATCATATATCCAAGACTATCAATCTATGTTGCCAGACACACTAGACGAATGTTTGAATAGAAACTCGGATTCAAACAAGTTAATATTATATCTGTATAACACCCTTTAACATATACAAACCCCATCGTCAGAAGTAATTAGAAGAGCTTGGGAAGATGAGCTTGGCCTAAAAATTTAAAAGACAGATGGGAGGAAAACTTTCTATATATACACAACTGTTCTCTTAACGTTAGGCATTCGTTAATTGAATTTAAAATACTGCACGGACTCTATTATTCAAAGTCTAAACTGAATAACATCTTTCCAAATGTTTCTCCTATTTGCGATAAATGTCTTCTTCAGGATGCAACTATAACCCATACCTTTGTCTCTTGTATAAAGTTACATAATTTATGGGGAGGAATTTTTGAATTTTTTTCTAAAACACTAAAAATAAAATTGGATCCCGACACGGAACTGATCTCTCTAGGTACTTCAGAAGCCTGTTCTGAGCTACCACTATTTCAAAGACGTTTCCTTAATTATGGCCTGATAACGGCGAAAAAACTAATACTTAAATTTTGGAACCATACATCAGTCCCTACCCTTAAGATGTGGATTATAAACATGTCCGAGACCCTACATCTTGAAAATATTAGACTTGTCTTGGCAGAAAAACCAGATCATTTTTCCAAGACATGGACACCCTTCATTGATTTCTTACAAGGATAGTATGGCGCAACACAACTTTGGATTTAAATCTAACTATGGGTTGGGTGAGGTGGGTGGGGAGGGATGAGAGGCAGGTATATCACCACTTTTCTTTCTCTTTTCCTTTTTGTCCTTTTATTTTTTCTATTCCACTCGTCATCCTTTCTTTTATTCACTCTTTGGCTCCACTACTTTGGTAGTCTAGGGGTCCTATCTTTGCACATCTCACTTTTTCTCCTTCTTCCTTTTTCTCCTTTCTTTTTTTCTAACTCAAAGCTAAAAAGTAAAAATTGAAGCTGTACAATAATTACATTATTTTATATGCCGTTGGTTCTACTCTTGCACATTTGCATCTAATAAATAAAAATATTTAAAACCCCCCCCCCAAAAAAAACAATGTGCAAGATCAGTCATAGAGTCATTGAGTGATACAGCGTTGAAGCAGGCCCTTCGACTCAACTTACCCACAACTTGCCCAACAATGTCCCAGCTACCCTAGTCCCACCTGCGTGCGCATGGTCCCTCGAAACCTGTCCTATACATGTACCTGTCCAACTGCTTCTTAAACAATGGGATAGTCCCAGCCTTAACGACCTCCTCTGTAAGCTTGCTCAATACACCGAGCGCACTCTGTGTGAAAAAAAATCCCCTCGGATACTTACTACATTTTTTCCCCTTCACCTTGAACCTCTGTCCTCTGGTCCTCGATTCCCCTACTCTGGGCTAGAGACTGTGCATCAGTGTACAGGACCAAGAGAGAATCAGTGCATAATTTGGAATAATCCGTGCCGATTTCATGGTCGTTTTCGACGCAGCAACATCCATGAATTTTGAAGCAGAACATCGGAATAACAAACATAAGACCATAACCTGTCGGGGAAGATGGAGGAACCGTAAGGAAAGTACAGTGGGTTCAGGAAAGCTGAAGAGAGGGGCAACAAGGTAGCGCGGCGGTAGAGTTGCCGCCTTACAACGACAGGGATCCCGGGTTCGATCCTGACTACGGGTTCTGTCTGTACGGAGTTTACGTTCTCACTTCGTGGGTTTTCACCGGGAGCTCCGTTTTCCTCCCACACTCCAAAGACGTACTGGTTTGTTGGGAAATTGGCCTCGGTGAAATATGTACATTGTCCCTGGTGTGCGCAGAATAGCGTTATTTTGCGGGTATCGTTGGTCGCAGCGGACTCGGTGGGCCGAAGGGCCGGTATCCGCGCTGTATCTCTAAACTAAACTAAACCAACACGATAATTGTCCCTTGTGGGCGAAATCCCCCATTTCTAGAATTCTAAATTCACATTTACGCTACGGTCACTCCGACTCCTCATATACCAAGGGAAATTTTCAGCTGCTAATTACCTATCAGGACGCACGTCTTTCGTTTGAGAGGGGATGAGAGAGGACGCAAGCGCGCACAGGAAACACGCAGGCAATATGTGCAAACTGCACACAGACAGACAGCATCCGAGGTCAGGATCGAACCCGAATTGTAGCGAGTAAATGAGATTGTCAAGATAGGTGTAATGGATGGCATTGACTGGGTGGGCCGAAAGGCCAGCGCCGAAACTAAAATATTATTTCTGGTTTCAGGAACTGTTATACAATCACCGTCTAATGTCAACGTTACTGAAGGCGGGAATGTGCGGATTAATTGTACATTTGTTGGCAAGACAATTGTGGCCTTTAGTTGGTACAAAGACGTGGAAACTCGTGCCGTTTCGAACACGAGCGGCGACTATTATGGTCGCGTTCTGAAAATTAGTTCACGGGGAATTATAAAAGAATCCATCGAAATCACTGACCTCAAAATTAACGAGACAGGAAAGTATTACTGCCCAGTGGTTGTTTTCACAGGGGAAATATATAATAGCAACGGCACAGAAGTCACAGTCACACGTAAGTTTGCGTTATCTTAACTTTGTCTTTACTGTTCTAAAAAACATGCTTAACACCGGCCACCACACGCCTCAACAACGGAGCTTTGTCAGTTCAGATTTAGGCACATACATTCATTATATATGTAGGAACCAGGGGCCCCAGTTTAAGAATAAGGGATAGGCAATTTAGGACTGAGGAGGAAACCCTTTTTCACCCAGTGAGTTGTGAATCTGTGGAATTATCTGCCTCAGAAGGCAGTGGAGGCCAATTCGCTGGATGCTTTCAAGAGAGAGTTAGATGGAGCTCTTAAAGATTGCGGAGTCAAGAGATATGGGGAGACGGCAGGAACGGGATACTGATTGACGATGATCAGTCATGATCACAGTGTATGGCGGTTCTGGCTCGAAGGGCCGAGCGGCCTACTCCTGCACCTATTGTCTATTGTCTATTGCCCACACCGGCCAACATGTCCCGGCGATACGAGTCCCACCTGCGTGCGCTTGGTCCATATCCATCGAAACCTGTCCTATCCATGTATCTGTCCAACTGCTTCTGAGACGATGCGATAGTCCCAGCCTCAACGACCTCCTCTGGCAGCTTGCACCATACACCGACCATTCTTTCCATCGAAGAACAATCCAGTTCCCTCTTAATTTACATGCACGATACGCTCACTCCGACTCCGCCATATATCAGGGGTAATTTACAGCTGTTAATTACCTATCAGGACGCACGTCTTTGGGATGAGAGAGGAAGCAGTAACGCCCAGGGGAAACGCAGGCAATAACATGGAGAACGTGCAAACTCCACACCGGCAGTCAGCATTGAGGCCAGGCTACTGGCCCTCAGAGGCAGTAGCTACTTCGGCTATTCCCTCAAGCAATCAAGGTGGACAAAAGGAACAGCAGATGCAGGGTTACAAACAAAAAGACGCAAAGTGCTGGAGTAACTCAGCGGGCCCGGCAACATCTCAGGAGTACATGGATAGGTCACATTGTGGGATGCTGAAGAAGGGTGCCGACCTGAAACGTCGCCTATGCATGGGGGAGGGAGATTGCAACCTTCACGTGGTCCGCCCTGTTTCGACGAATGCAATCAACCCGGCGTGCACAATCAAATAAGATCAAATAGAACAAGTTGTCCTACAACTTTAGGCAATGCACGACATATGCAAGAAGAAGAAGCCTATCCATGTTCTCCAGAGATGCTGCCTGACCCGTTGACTTACTCCAGCACTTTGTATTCTATGCAAGATTCCCACATCTGTTGTTCCTTTCCAGGCAACTGAAGTGTACGAATTGGTTTAAGTTTTGAATGATAGTGGGAACATTTCTGTGTATAAGAATGGAGGAAACAGAAATAAACTGGGAAAGTAACTTGTGAACTTGATGTTTTATTCCTACAGGCCCGAGCCTTGTAGAAAGCCCTGCGTGGAGATTACGTTGGCAGCTGCTGATAATGGGAGTGAAACTTGCAACGTTCATTGTGATCAACGTTATAATAGTCTTCATCATCCGTTCATGGGAATCTTGTGGATTTGCCAGCCGGAGAAAAGAAACCTAGCAGGCTGGTCAAACGGTAAGAGGATTGCCAGCTGCATGTGTGGGTTGTATTAGCAGCTGAGATCTCTGGACAATGGTGCACTTTATTGTCACCTGCGAGGTGCTACCACAGTGAAAATATTTCCTTACAAACTAAACTAAACTAAACTGAACTAAACTGAACTAAACTAAACTAAACTAAACTAAACTAAACTAAACTAAACTACACTAAAATAAATACAATAAAATAAAATACTCTAAACGAAACTAAACGAAAAGAAACGAAACGAAACTAGTTAACTAAACTAAAAAAAACGTAACTAAACTTAACTAAACTTAACCATCCAAACCAAACCAGACAAAATTAAACTAACATAAACTAAACTAAAATAAATAAACTAAACTAAACATAAATACTCTATACTAAACTAAACTAAACTAAACTAAACTAAACTAAACTAAACTAAACTTAACTTAACTAAACTAAAACAAACTTAACTAAATTTAACCAAACCAATCCAAAGCAATCCAAATTAAACTAAACTAAATAAAACAAAACTAAACAAAAAAAAATTAACTAAACTTAACTAAACGTAACCAAAGCAAACCAAAACAAAATTAAACAAATCTAAACTAAGCTAAACTAAACTTAAATTAAACTAAACTTAAATGAACTTAAATTAACAACTAAACTAATCTGAAATACATTCAGTTTCATTGAAATCCCACACTACCTTGGCCACACTCTCATTTCACTCCTACTCTCATGAAGAAGATATCTGAGTCTGAAAACACTGACCTCAAGGTTCAAGAACAGCTTCTTCCCTGCAACGATCAGGCTCTTGAACACCACAGAAGACCAGGCTCACCTATGAACATCTACGGACTTGGATTGCACCAAGGATCTTGTATTTTCGTGTTTGCACTAGATACAAATTTATTGTTGGTTTTGTTTATTGTATTGTATTGTATTGTATATCTTTATTGTCATTTCCTGAGTATTCACATACCCAGAGGAAACAAAAAAACGTTCCTCAACCAGTGTCCATTTCAGTGTGCAGTAAAAAATAAATAGAAGTAAAAATACATATATCATGAACAAATTAACACTCTACTCTACTAAACATCAACAGGCGTTCCGATCGGCAGCGGCACGACAGTGGCTCTGCTGCAGTGTGTCCAGGTTGGTGGTTGGTGCACGATACTTTGGCAGGGGGCAAAGTCCGTTTATCAGTCTTATAACCTACGGGAAGAAGCTGAGGAGCATCCTGCTGGTTTTGCACCTAATGCTCCTGTACCTCTTCCCAGATGGCAGGATGGAGAATATGTGATGCGATGGGTGGTAGGGGTCTTTGATGATGGAGATGGCTCTGCTGATACATCTCTTCCTGTATATGTCCAGCAGGAAAGGGAGTGGAGCACCAATAATCCTGCTGGCGGTCTTCACAATCCTGTCTAGTTGGTGCCGTTCGTACGCCTTGCAGCTCCCGAACCAGGAAGTGATGCCGTAGGTTAATGTGCTCTCGATTGTCCCCCTATAAAAAGTTCGTAGGTGTGTAGTGGGGAGACCTGCTTTACGTAGTCTTCGGAGAGGGTGTAGTCGCTGCTGGGCTCTCTTGACCAGTGCTGTGGTGTTGGTCGTGGACGTCAGGTCATCTGACAGGTGGAGTCCTAGGAACTTCACGCTGTTGACCCTTTCCACATCAGCTCCATCGATGTGCAGAGGTGTATGGTGTTGTTTTCCCGCCCTCCTGAAGTCAACCACCATCTCCTTCGTTTTTCCCACGTTGAGAATGAGGTTGTGGGATTTGCACCATCCTGTGAGCAGCTCCACCTCCATCCTGTACGCCGACTCATCATTGTCACCGATGAGACCCACCACTGTTGTGTCATCAGCGACCTTGTTGATGAAGTTGTTGTTGAGTCTAGCAGTACAGTCGTGTGTTAGCAGACTAAACAGCAGGTGGCTTAGGACACAGCCTTGGGGCGAGCCAGTGCTCACGGCTATGGTTTTTGATGTCCTACTGCCCACCCTGACTGTTTGCTGCCGTTGCGATAGAAAGTTCAGGACCCAGCTACATGTGCCAGCATCAACTCCCAATAGCTCCAACTTCTCCACCAACTGCTGCGGAATGATTGTATTAAAAGCAGAGCTGAAGTCTATGAAGAGGATCCTGGCATAAGTATTTTTCCGATGAAGGTGTGACAATACGAGGTTCAGTGTTGTTGAGACTGCGTCCTCTGTGGATCGGTTGGCTCTGTAGGCGAACTGCAGTGGGTCTAGGTCGGCAGGTAGACTATTTTTGATATGCTGCATAACCAGTCGCTCAAAACACTTCATTACTATGGGTGTTAGAGCCACTGGTCGAAAGTCATTATGGCAGGCTGGGTTTGGTTTCTTCGGGACAGGGACGATGGTGGCACACTTAAGACAGTTGGGCACTAGTGCCTGGCTGAGTGAGATGTTAAAAATGTCTGTGAAGACATCTTTCAGTTGCTCGGCGCAGTCTCTTAAAACGCATCCAGGAATGTTGTCCGGCCCTGCAGCTTTGCGTGGGTTGATGCTGGCAAAGTCCTTTTTAACTCCGGCTGTGGACAGCCTGAGTGACTGGTCGCTGGGTGATGGCAGTAGTGCACGTGTCTGGGTGGTGTTTTCAACCTCAAACCGTGCGTAGAACTCGTTCAGTTCATCTGGTAGAGAGGGGTCGTTTTGGCATATCCGCAGCGGGGGGGGGGGGGGGGGGGGCGGGGGCCTTGTAGTCAGTGATGGTATGAAATCCCTGCCACAAGCGACGTGTGTCTTTGTCATTTGCGAAGTGGCTATTAAGTTTTTGTCCATACAGCCTCTTCGCTTCCCTGATCCCCCGGGATAGGTTACTCCTTGCCAGTTTGTGTGCTGCGTTGTCCCCAGATTTGAATGCAGCATTCCGGATTCTCAGTAGGGAACACACTTCCCCAGTTAGCCAAGGTTTCTGATTGGCACGCCTCTTGACGGGTTTTACCACCGTTACATCATCAGTGCATTTATTGATGTATCCGATGACGGATTCTGTGTATTCGTGGAGGTTGATGCTACTGTCATCTGTTGCTGTCTTTCTGAAAATGGCCCATTGTGTGGTTTCGAAACAGTCTTGTAGTGCTGCGGTAGCTCCCTGTGGCCATGTTCTGACTTCTTTGACTGTTGGCCTGTCCTGTTTCACCCTGGGTCTGTATGCAGGTTTGAGTTGCCGATATGGGGGAGGGGGGCTGCTCTATATGCATCTTTAATGTTGGTGTACACCAGATCTAGTATGTTCTTTCCCCTGGTTGCAATGTTCACATGCTGGTAGAATTTAGGCAGAACAGATGTAAGACTTGCCTGGTTGAAATCCCCAGCTGCCATGAAGAAAGCATCTGGATGTTCCCTCTGCTGCTCACTGATGTTGTTGTAGAGTTCTGTCATAGCACCCTTCACGTCCGCGCTCGGTGGTACATAGACGGCCGTTATGAAGACTGCCGTTAGCTCCCTGGGTAAGTAGAAGGGTCGGCATTTCACAGTCATTAGCTCTACATGGGGTGAGCAGTAAGTGGAAATCACCACAGCATCCCGGCACCATGATCTGTTCACATATACAGCCAGTCCCCCTCCTCTTGCCTTACCAGCTAGCGAAGCTACTCTATCAGCTCTGTATAGCATAAGTCCCTCCAACTGGATCGCAGCGTCTGTGATGTTCTGATTCAGCCAGGTCTCCGTTAGGACGTAGACACAGCAGTTCTTCACGCTTCGTTGGGAGGCTCTCCACGCTCTGAGGTAGTCCATCTTGTTGTCGAGGGAGCGGACATTTGCCAAGATGACAGTAGGCACTGCCGGTTTGTGAGGGTTCGCGTTTAGCCTAGCGTAGGCTCCTACGCGCTTCCCCCGCTTCTGCCCCCTGCTACACCGCTTGCGATGTTTCCCCACCAGCGTTGCTCCAGGTGCGGGTGTGGGTGCAGCCGCGGCTCTCCATGGGCCTGCGCACCTCCGTGGGCACATCCGTGGGCCTACGCGACGCAGAAGTCTCAGCTCCACCAGGACGCTCCGTAAGGTAATGTTGCAACAAGAAGCCTTGTTGCCGATTTTTAAAAGAACCTGCCGCTCGTACTTACGCACATACACACACTCCTCCGACACACACTCTTCATACACACCACTCGCTCCAAAAACACACGAAAACACCGAACTCTATTATATTTTATCCAAGTTTGTTGTATGTACAGGCCTGTTACGCTGCTGCCAGTAAGAATTCCATTGTCCGGTTGTCGGTACAACAAACTTAGATAAAATATAATAAACTAATACAACAATAAATTTGTAACTAGTGCAAACCCTCTTGAATCTTGCAACGTAGACTTGCTGCAACAAAACAAAGGCAACATGGCAGGGAAAACCGAACCTGGCCAGAAATAAGGAGCTCATACAGGACTTGGATGGTATATGGATAGGTTATGTTTGGAGTGACATAGGCCAAACGTAGGCAGGTGGGTTTAGTGTGGCTGGGACATGTTGGCCGGTGTGAGGAAAGTGGGCCCTGAGAGCCTGTTTGTTTCCACGCTGTATCGCTCTATGTCTCTATGACTAGGAGTTATGTGGACACATATTTCACAGGAACTTTAATACCAATAATTGCAGTCAATTGTGTTCAATACTATTAATGTTTTTTGTGCCTGTGCTTGTGGTATACTAATGTATCTATTTTATTTTCTCAGACCATAAGCGTTGAACTCCCTACATATTTGAATCAACTCATCCAGCAGATCAAACCAAGAAAAGCAAACCAATTACTGAATCTATGTTAGCTCAGCCAGCTGTGCTGATACTGTTGTGGGTCAACACCCATTTGGGATAATGTAATTTGTGAATTCTTACACTCATTAAAACTCCACATTGCCTTCTTGTTTGTTCATTCCTGGCAAAAACAGACTCAAGTCAGAGTGGTTACATTTCAAGCGTAGACCAAGCGATGATACACTCTGAAGAAGGGTCTTCACCCGAAACGTCACAATATAAAATAGACAATAGACAATAGACAATAGGTGCAGGAGGAGGCCATTCGGCTCTTCAGGCCAGCACCGCCATTCAATGTGATCATGGCTGATCATCCCCAATCAGTACCCCGTTCCTGCCTTCCCCGCATATCCCCTGACTCCGCTATCTTTAAGAGCCCTATCTAGCTCTCTCTTGAAAGTATTCAGAGAACCGGCCTCCACCGCCCTCTGAGGCAGAGAATTCCACAGAATCACAACTCTCTGTGTGAAAAAGGTGTTTCCTCAACTCCGTTCTAAATGGCTTACCCCTTATTCTTAATATTAGTACCAAAGTGATGGATGCCACGTGAAGTCTAGCTCTGTCGTCTGCTGCACCCCTTCATCTGACCAACCAGAGTGTCGTCAGTTCAGGCGAGAGTTCGAGCTCGACAAAAGAAGCTTCGAGACCAATGTGTCTCGGCCACAAGATGGCGCCACAATGGTGTGACAGTGATTATTAAAGGTTGTAATAATTATGTTTTTAAATAATATTTTTATTAGAAGCAAAGACATATTATGGTAAATACATTTCATGTATATCAATCATACACTATTAATATTATCAATTGTGGATTGATTCTGCTTCTAGTTTTTTTTATAGATAGAAAGTGAGAAAGAAAGAGAGAAGAGAAAAAAGAAAAAAAAACACAAATGTCCAGATAAAAAAAATGAGTGGAATAATTTACTAATAATACATCATTGGAGATAGGTTCGTAGGTTATAAAGTATAACTTTTCATCTAATTCTAAGTTTAAGCTTCAGTTAGGTTCCCGTGCCGGACCGATCTACCCCTTCAAATAATCAATGAATGGAGACCATATTCTAACAAAAAGTTCTTGTTTGTCCATTAAGACAAGTCTGATTCTTTCCAGGTGTAGGGTCTCCGACATTTCCATAATCCACATTTTAATTGTGGGGGTTATAGGACGTTTCCAAAATTTAAATATTATTTTTTCCCCAGTTATTATACTGTAGTCTAGGAAGTTTCTTTGGCTGTTGTGAGTGTTAGACTTTGTTCTGATATTCCAAGTATTATTAGTTTTGAGTCGGGATCCAATTTAGTATTGACAACTTCAGAAATTATTTTAAAAATATCAATCCAGTAATTTTTAATTTTTATACAATTTGCAAAAGTATGTGTTAAGTTAGCTTCTAGATGCTGACATTTATCACAAATAGGAGATATGTGGGAACATTCTATTTAGTTTTGCTTTAGAATAAAGTGATCTGTGTTATACTTTAAATTGTATTAAAGCATGTCTGGCATTTAACGAGCATTTATGTATATATTTGTAGACTTTCGTCCCAAATATCTTTCGTTATAGGTTGGCCTAATTCATTTTCCCATGTGTGTCTATATGATTCCATCGGGAATTTTTTCTGTATTAGGATGTTTATTCAAACATTCGTCAAGGATTTCTGATTCCCTCGTCCTATAATTTTTGTGTATTAGATTTAACATAATCTCTAAGTTGTAGATATCTAAAAAAAATATTTGAGTGTATTCCGTAGATCTGTTGTAACTCCTGAAATGAAAGAAAAGTGCCTTTCCTATAAAGATGTCCATCTTTTTAATTCCATAATTTTTTCATTGTGTGAAACCCCTATCCAATATGGAAGGTTTAAATAAAGGACTGTTTACAATGGGAAAATAAAGTGATATATTATCCAATTTTTAAGCCTTTTTAATTGTTTCCAGATTCGTATACCACTATGTATTATAGGGGTTTCCCTATGGGGTTTTTGTGCAATTTTGTGGGAGCAAACATAATCGCACCAATTTCAAAAGGCAAACAGTCTTCCTTTTCCATCCTTAGCCAATCTGGTTGCTCATCCATTTCTTCCAGCCAGAAATTCATGTTTTTAATATGGACTGCCCAAAATAAAACAAAAAAATTGGCAAAGCTAAACCTCCATTTATCTTGATTTACATAAATGTTTTTTGCTTATTCTATGATTCTTATAATCCCAGATGAAACTTGTAAGAATAGAATCGACTTTAAAAAAAAAAAATTGGGATATATGTCGGAATTGATTGAAATAGGTACAGTAATTGCGGTAAAAAAAATCATTTTTATAGCATTAATTCTACCAAACATTGAAATGGGAAGTGTTTTCCAATACTGAATATTCTTATGTAGTTTATTCAGTAAAGGTGGGAAGTTTAATTTAAATAAAAGAGTATATGTCTTAGTTACATAAATTCCTAAATATTTAAATTTTTCCTTAACTATTTAAAAAAGAAATTGTTGTAGTGTATGTAAATTGAGTTCCGTTATTGGCATGATTTCGCTTTTATTCCATTTAATTCTATATCCCGAAAACTGACCAAATTGAGATTAAATTTAATAGGTTTGGAAAAGGTTGCAATAATTGACCAATAATGAACACTTTGTTAATAGGATCTTGTACATGTTCTTCAAATAATGACAACAATTTAACGCTGAATGATGTGCGCTGGAAAGTTAGTAAAAGTCCTGCTGTATCCGAAACTTGAATAAGTCTCTTCTGTTACATGGATGTCCATTGTACCGGAATATACACGTATGTGTCTCATAAGGTGATAATAAGGTCATTATTGAGAGGAGCAGAATAAGGCCATTTGGTCCATCAAGTCTACTCCCGCCATTCAATCATGGCTGATCTATCTCTCCCTCCTAACCCCATTCTCCTGCCTTCTTCCCATTCCCTAACACTTGCACTAATCTATAATCTATCTAACTTTTCCTTACATATATCTACTGAATTGGCCTCCAGAACCTTCTGTGGCAAAGAATTCCACAGATTCACCGCCCCCTGATTAAATAAATTCCTCCCCATCTCCTTTCAGAATAAGTCCTTTAATTCTGAGGCTGTGACCTCGAGTCCTAGACTCTCCCGCTAATGGAATTATCCTCTCCACATCCACTCTATCCAGGCCTTTCATTATTCAGTAAGTTTCAATGAGGTACCCTCTCATCCTTCTAAACTCCTGCTGGTACAAGCCCAGTGCCGTCAAACGCTCATCATATGTTAACCCTCTTGTAAACCTCCTCTGGACATTCTTCAAGAGCCAGCACACTCTTCCTCAGATATTGGTCTGTAGAATCCTATAGCTCCTCTCCTTGGCGTTCACTGCAACCCGATCTCAGATAAAACATTTCCAATCTCCGCAATGTGTTAACAAACAATCTGAAATATTGTTTTGAAATTAAACCCAAGGAATATATACAAGTAAAAGATCACATCATCCCAAAGAAGCAGCAGCAACTCTGGGAAACATGGTTATTACCGGATTGTATGTAGATCAAAGCATTTCCCAGCATCAAGGTACATGTGAGAATAAAGTATCATTAGGGCGGCACAGTGGCGCAGCGGTAGAGTTGCTGCCTTACAGCACTTTCAGCGGCAGAAAGGCAGGTTCGATCCCGACTACGGGTACTGTCTGTACGAGTTTGTTCGTTCTCCCCGTGACTTGCGTGGGATAGCTCCGAGATCTTCGATTTCATCCCACACTCCAAATACATACAGGTTTGTAGGTTAATTGGCTCAGTATATATGTATGTGTGTGTAGTGTAGTGTTAATGTGTGGCGGTCGCTGCTCGGTGCGATTTCGATGGGCCGAATGGACTGTTGCCGCGCTGTTCTCCAAAAGATAGAAACATAGAAACATAGAAAATACGTGCAGGAGGAGGCCATTCGGCCCTTCGAGACATCACCGCCGTTCATAGTGATCATGGCTGATCGTCCGCAATCAATAACCCCGTGCCTGCCTTTTTTAATATGACATTCCCCGCCATCCCTGGGATCAATCTCGTGAACTACGCTGCACTGCCTCAATCACACGGATGTCCTTCCTCAAATTCGGAGACCAAAACTGTACACAATACTCCAGATGTGGTCTTACCAGAGCCCTATACAACTGCAGAAGAACCTCTTTACTCCTATACTGAAATCCTCTTGTTATGAAGGCCAACATTCCATTTGCTTTCTTCACTGCCTGTTGTACCTGCACGCCAACATTCAGTGATTGGTGTACAAGGACTCCCAGGTCTCTCTGTACCTCCCCCCTTACCTAACCTAACCCCATTGAAATAATAATCTGCCCCCTTGTTTTTGCCGGCCAAAGTGGATAACCTCACATTTATCTATAGTATACTGTATCTGCCACGCATCTGCCCACTCACTGAACCTCTCCAGGTCACCCTGCAACCTCCTAACATCCTCTTCACAGTTCACACTGCCACCCAGCTTTGTGTCATCCGCAAACTTGCTAGTGTTGCTCCTAATTCCCTCTTCCAAATCATTAATATATATGGTAAACAGTTGCGGCCCCAACATCGAACCTTGTGCTCCAATTTTAGTCACCAGTCTCCCGTGCGGGACCTTATCAAAGGCTTGTCACATCCTCAAAACATCCTCAAGCATGATTTCCGTTTCATAAATCCATGTTGACTTGGACTAAACCTTTTACTGCTATCCGAATGCCCCATTATTACCTCTTTAATAATTGACTCCAGCATCTTTCCCACCACCGAAGTCAGGCTAACTGGTCTGTAATTACCTGTTTTCTCTCTTGCTCCTTTCTTGAAAAGTGGGATAACATTAGCTATCCTCCAATCCACAGGAACTGATCCTGAATCTATTGAACATTGGAAAATGATCACCAATGCGTCCACTATTTCTAGAGCCACCTCCCTCAGGACCCTGGGATGCAGACCAACAGGCGCAGGGAATTTATCATCCTTCAGTCCCATAAGCCTAACCAATACTATTTCTCGCCTAATGAAAATTTATTTCATTTCCTCTACCCCCGTAGATCCTCTGTCCTCCAGTACATCTGGGAGATTGTTTGTGTCTTCCTTAGTGAAGACAGATCCGAAGTACCTATTCAACTCTTCTGCCATTTCCTTGTTACCCATAATAATTTCACCCATGTCTGCCTTCTAGGGACCCACATTTGTCTTTGCTATTATTTTTCACAACATATGTAAAGAAGCTTTTACTGTCCTTCTTTATATTCCTGGCCAGCTTCCCCTCATACTTCATCTTCTCAGCCCGTATTGCCCGTTTTGTTTCCTTCTGTTGTCCTATGAAAGTTTCCCAATCCTCTGGCTTCCGGCTACTCTTTGCTGTGTTATACATCTTTTCTTTTAGTTTTATTCTATCCCTAACTTCTCTTGTCAGCCACGGTTGCCTCCTACTCCCCTTAGAATCTTTCTTCCTTTTTCGACTAACTAATCTAAACTGATCTAAACTATAAATTACTGAATCTCTGAATAGGTGACGTTTCGGGTCAGAACACTTATTCAGACTTTGTGTCTTTTTTCGTAAACCTACACTTGCAGTTCCTTGTTTCTACAATATATACAGGTGGTTCTGCTATAACTCGACATCTGCTTCTTGAAGCAACCTCGCCATTATGTCAATTGGAAACGAGGGTTTGGGCTCGAGTGTTTCTGAACTTAACGCTTAACCCCCAGATAATTTTCCAAAACAATGATTTTTTTCATAGCTAAAATATATATATATATATATATATATATATATATATATATATATATATATAATCTGTATTACTGCAAGTTAAAATACTAATGTTACATTGTTCAATCGAGTATTATTGCACAGGAGATTGCTTGTAAATTTCAATGGCCACTTGCAGCGAAATCGACAGCTTGTGTTCTTAAGTAACAATTATCACTGATTACTGCAGGGTGGCTACATGGAAACAGATTTTCGTTATCCCCGACTGTTTTTTCCACAAGGCTGTTTTTTTTCCCTGCATGTAAATTTGCATAATAGGTTTCAAGCGGTTCACAAGCATCAGTTCGAGTCATGTCTCAATCGCGTTGTGGAAACACTGAAATAGCAGAAATACTTAACTTGTGGAAATTTCCTGCATTGTGAAACATTTCGGGGGTTTTGCTACTGACATCAAAGGTTTTGCAATTTCAAGGCATTGCACTCAAGTTCCTAACCAAACACCGTTCCAAGAAATGCATGGCCACGGATCAAACAACAGGATTTCAGTTATCAGTTTAGTTTATTGTCACGTGTACCGAGGTAGAATGACAAGCTTTTGTTGCGTGCTAACCAGTCTGCGGAAAGACAAAACATGATTACAATCAAGCCATTTACAGTGTGTACATACATGATAAGGGAATAACGTTTAGTGCAAAGTAAGCTCCAGTAAAGTCCGATCAATGATAGTCCGAGGGTCACCAATGAGATAGATGGTAGTTCCGCGCTGATCTATGGTTCTGATAAGATGGTTCCGTTGCCTGATAACAGATGGGAAGAAACTGGCCCTGAACTGAACTGAAATTTACGTTTCAACTCATAGAATGTAGGCGGAGACAGTAAGACTGGTGGGAGAACTGGGAAGGGGGTGGGGATGAAGAGAGACAGCAAGGGCTATCTGAAGTTAGAGAAGCCAATGTTCATACCGCTGGGGTATAAACTACCCAAGCAAAATATGAGGTGCTGTTCCTCCAATTTGCACTGGGCCTCACTATGACAATGGAGGAGGCCCTGGACAGAAAGGTCAGATTGGGAATGAGAGGAGGAGTTGGAATGCTGAGCCACCGGGAAGTCAGGTAGGTTAAGGTTAATAGAAAAGTAGTCGTTGAGGGCGGCACAGTGGCGCAACGGTAGAGTTGCTGCCTTACAGCGCCAGGTGACCTGGGTTCCATCCTGACTACAGGCGCTGTCTGTACGGAGTTTGTACGTTATCCCTGAGACCGCGTGGATTTTCTCCTGGTGCTCAGGTTTGCTCCCACACTGCAAATACCTACAGGTTTGTAGGTCAATTGGCTTCGGAATAAATTGTAAACTGCCTCCAGTGTGTAGGATAGAAATGTTTAAGAAAGAACTGCAAATGCCGGTAAAGTCGAAGGTAGACACAAAATGCTGGAGTAACTCAGGGGGTGAGGTAGCATCTCTGGCGAGAAGGAATGGGCGACGTTTCGGGTCGAGACGTCGCCCATTTCTTTCTCACCAGAGATGCCTCCTCACCCGCTGAGTTTCTCCAGCATTTTGTATCTACCTGTAGGATAGAACTAATGGATGGGGTGATCGTTGGTCGGCGCGGACTCTGTGGGCCGAAGGGACTGTTTCCGCGCAGTATCTCTGAAGCCACTAACGTCTAAAGACCCACTAAAACAGGCTACTGCATTTTATCAACCGCCCCCATTTCTGCAAAAGGCCGTCATTGGTACTGTACTCATCAAAGGAGACAGTTTCTTATACTGGGATTGACACGTGTCCCAGATGAAGCAGCGATTCCCATCATCTGTTCAGATCCAGACTGTTCCAGTGCTTTGCTATTTTAGTTAGAGAAACCGAAAACGGTTTAGAGTCAGAGACTTAGAGTGATACAGTGTGAAACAGGCCTTTCGGCCCTACTTGTCCGTACCGACCAATATATCCCAAACACTACATTCTATCTCTGTCCCGCCCCCTCCCCTGACATCAGTCTGAAGAAGGGTCTCGACCTGGAACGTCGCCCGTTCCTTCTCTCCGGAGATGCTGCCTGTCCCGCTGAGTTACTCCAGCATTTTGTGTCTACCTTCGATTTAAACCAGCATCTGCAGTTCTTTCTTGCACATTTTGTCCACTCTACTACGAAACCTCCTCAAGGTGTGTCTACTTTGCAGAAGTTTTCCTCCTCTCTCCGACGACAGTTGAGCAACATCCTCTCTCCTACATTCTCTCTTTGTCCCTCCCCCTCCCCTGACATCAGTCTGAAGAAGGGTCTCGACCCGAAACGTCACCCATTCCTTCTCGCCAGAGATGCTGCCTGTCCCGCTGAGTTACTCCAGCATTTTGTGTCTACCATCTACACTAGTCCCACCTGCGTGCGTTTGCCCCATATCACTCCACACCTGTCCTATCCATGTGGATGTCTAATTGTATCTTAAACGTTGCGATAGTCCCTGTCTCAACTACCTCATCTGGCAGCTTGTTCCATATACCCACCACCCTGTGTTTGAAAAAGTTACCCCTCAAGTTCCTGTTAAATCTTTTTAGTTTAAGTTTAGTTTGGTTTAGTTCAGTTTAGTTCAGTTTAGGTTGGTTTTCTTCAGTCTCAGTGTCAGTCTACCCCACGACAGAAGGGGGAGGAGTTGTACAGTTTGATAGCCACAGGGAAGAATGATCTCCTGTGGCGTTCTGTGCTGCATCTTGGTGGAACCAGTCTGTTGCCTGCCCTCCAAGGCCACCTCCCATGAAGCCAACTCCGCCCCCAGGACGGAGCCAGCCTTCCTGGTGAGGTTTAGCCGGAGAAACCCAAGTCACGGCAACCACACAGAATTTTCCCGCGTCCCCAACATGGTTTGCGGAAGCTAGAATTCTGCCGGATGCAGATAAGACTGGATGTTGACAAGACTTCTCATTTTTGCAGCTCCGTGCTTCGCTCCCTGTAAGAAGTTCAAGGGCTGCTTTAGATCCAAAGCTGCCATTGCGCGACAAATGCGAGGCGGTAAGTACCGGAACATCGAGTTGCCCTCGGTAGGGCGTTGGGAATATTGTGTGTTTATGTTAGTGGGATGTTGGTGGGTCTAACCAGTTTAGTTTAGTTTAGAAATACAGTGCGAAAACAGACCCTTCGGTTCACTGAATCCGCACCGACTAGCGGTCGCTGCACATTAACACTACACATTAACACAATCCTACAATTTACACTTGTGTCAAGTCAATTAAAATACAAACCTGTACAGTTTGGGAGTGTGGGAGGAAACACGGAGATATCCCGTGACTCAGGAGAACGTGTAAACATCGTACAGACAGCACCCGTGGTCGGGATCGAACCCGGGTCTCTGGCGGCTGTAAGCGCTGTAAAGCAGCAACGCTACCGCTGCGCTATCGTGACCGCCAGTCTAATACGGTAGAAGACTGAGTGTTGGTGAATGAGTTACCCTGGAGGGGGTTCATGGATGGAAGGTAGGGGGGGGGAGTGGGAAGAGGAGGAAGGGGGGTGGGGAGAGGTGGAGGCGGAGAAGAGGAGGGGGGGGGGGGAAGAATGAGGGGTGAGAGAAGGGAGAGGGAGGAGAGGGGGTGAGAGATGGTGAGAGAGAGGGGAAGAGGGAGGGGGCGGAGAGGGGGAGAGGGGTGAGAGAGAGGGAGGGAGTGGAAGAGACTGTTACACGTTATTTATATTTAACTTCTCTTGTTTGTGTATCGAGGAGCGCGGGAAAATAAAGACTGTGTACGGAAAAAAAACACTTAAAGATAGCGGAGTCAGTGGATATGGGGAGAAGGCAGGAACGGGGTACTGACTGGGGATGATCAGCCGTGATCACGTTGAATGGCGGTGCTGGTTCGAGGGGCCGAATGGCCTACTCCTGTACCTGTTGTCTATTGTCTATTGCCTGTTTCCGTTGATCATGGTAACTTTTTTGCACGTCTCATGTATCCCTTTCCCCAGACCTTCAGTCTGAAGAAGGGTCTCGACCCGAAACGTCACCCATTCCTTCTCTCCAGAGATGCTGCCTGTCCCGCTGAGTTATTATCGCTTGTTGTGTCTTTGCCGTTGTTACCCCTTTTTGCTTTTAACAGTCATGGACGCATACGGAATGGGATCAGGCCCTTCGGCCCAACTTGCCCACACCGACCAACATCGTCCCTCTTGCTTGGAGCCCACTGTACCCCTATGTTGATATGATGATCGGCCCTGTTACTAGGAATACGGGATCCAATTCGCCACATTTGATCCAGACTCTGAGTGCTGTCTGAATAGAGTTTGAACATCTCCCAATGCACTTCTTGGGGTTACTTGTGTGCTCCAGTATCCTGGTTTAAGGCTAATTGGCTAGTAATTTTGGCCCAAGTGAACAAGGAACTATAAAAATAAAAGAGTAGAAGTACAACATAGCAAAGGTAAGCGGGAAGCCTGAGGATTGGGTAACGCTTAAAGAGCAAGAGAATATAAATATAAAGGCAAATACGGGGAGAAAAGATGAGGTACGAAGGTAAGCTAGTCAAGAATATAAAGGAGGTTAGTAAAAACTTCTTTAGGTATGTGAAGAGGAAAACATTACAACACCAAAGTTGGACCCTTGAAGAATGAAAAGGGTGAATTTATTATGGGGAACAAGGAAATGGCAGATGAATTGAACAGGTACTTTGGATCCGTCTTCACTAAGGAGGACACAAACAATCTTCCTGATAAAGTGGTGGCCAGAGGATCTGGGGTGACGGAAATCCACATTAGGCAGGAAATTGTGTTGGGTAGACTGATGGGACTGAAGGCTAATAAATCTCCAGGGCCTGATGGTCTGCATCCCAGGGTACTTATGGAAGTGGCTCTAGAAATCGTGGATGCATTGGTGATAATTTTCCAATGTTCTGTAGATTCAGGATCAGTTCCTGTGGATTGGAGGGTAGCTAATGTTATCCCACGTTTTAAGAAAGGCGGGAGAGAGAAAACAGGGAATTATAGACCGGGTTGCCTGACATCGGTGGTGGGGAAGATGCTGGAGTCATTCAGAAAATATGAAATAGCGGCACATTTGGATAGCAGTAATAGGATCGATCAGAGTCAGCATGGATTTACGAAGGGGAAGTCATGCTTGACTAATCTTCTGGAATTTTTTGAGGATGTATCTAGGAAAATGGACATAGGGAGCCAGTGGATGTAGTGTACCTGGACATTCATAAAGCATTTGATAAGGTCCCACATGGGAGATTAGTGGGCAAAACTAGGGCACATGGTATTGGGGGTAGAGTGCTGACATGGATGGAAAATCGATTGGCAGACAGGAAACAAAGAGTAGGGATTAACGGCTCCTTTCA
>CM075994.1:9057075-9109468 GCA_038087875.1 Malacoraja senta
ATCGGCCACCATTTAGATAATAGTCTGCCTTCCCGTTTTTGCCACCAAAGTGGATAACCTCACATTTATCCACATTATACTGCATCTGCCAAACATTTGCCCACTCACCCAGCCTATCCACGTCACCTTGCAGTCTCCTAGCATCCTCCTCACAGCTAACACTGCCCCCCTAGCTTAGTGTTATCCGCAAACTTGGAGATGTTGCTTTCAATTCCCTCGTCCAGATCATTAATATAAATTGTAAATAGCTGGGGTCCCAGCACTGAGCCTTGCGGCACCCCACTAGTCACTGCCTGCCATTGTGAAAAGGACCCGTTTACTCCTACTCTTTGCTTCCTGTTTGCCAGCCAGTTCTCTATCCACATCAATACTGAACCCCCAATACCGTGTGATTTAAGTTTGTATCCTAATCTCTTATGTGGTACCTTGTCGAAAGCCTTCTCAAAGTCCAGATACAACACATCCACTGGTTCTCCCCTATCCACTCTACTAGTTAGATCCTCGAAAAATTCTATAAGATTCGTCAGACACGATTTACCTTTCGTAAATCCATGCTGACTTTGTCCAATGATTTCACCACTCTCCAAATGTGCTGCTATCCCATCTTTAGTAACTGACTCTAGCAGTTTCCCCACTACCGATGTTAGACTAACTGGTCTGTAATTCCCCGTTTTCTCTCTCCCTCCCTTCTTAAAAAGTGGGGTTACGTTTGCTACCCTCCAATCCTCAGGAACTACTCCAGAATCTAAAGAGTTTTGAAAAATTATCACTAATGCATCCACTATTTCTGGAGCTACTTCCTTAATTACTCTGGGATGCAGCCTATCTGGCCCTGGTGATGTATCGGCCTTTAATCCATTCAATTTACCCAACACCACTTCCCGACTAACCTGGATTTCACTCAGTTCCTCCATCTCCTTTGACCAGCGCCCCCCTGCTATTTGCGGCAGATTATTTATGTCTTCCTTAGTGAAGACGGAACCAAAGTAGTTATTCAATTGGCCCGCCATATCCTTGTTCCCCATGATCAATTCACCTGTTTCTGACTGCAAGGGACCTACATTTGTTTTAACTAATCACTTTCTCTTCACATATCTATAAAAACGTTTGCAGTCAGTTTTTATGTTCCCTGCCAGTTTTCTTTCATAATCTATTTTCCCTTTCCTAATTAAGCCCTTTGTCCTCCTCTGCTGGTCTCTGAATTTCTCCCAGTCCTCTGGTACGGGATAGTCCCAACCTCAACTACCTCCTCAGACGCATCGGATTCCTACTAAATCTTTTCCCCTTCACCTTGAACCTCTGTCCTCTGGTCCTCGATTCCCCATCTCTGGGCAAAAGACCCTGTGCATCGGTGTACAGGACCAAGAGAGAATCGGTGCATAATTTGAAATAATCCGTGCCGATTTCATGGTCGCTTTCGACGCAGCAACATCCATGAATTTTGAAACACAAAATCGGAATAACAAACATAAAACCATAACCTGGCGGGGAAGATGGAGGAACTGTAAGGAAAGTACAGTGGGTTCAGGAAAGCTGAAGAGAGGGGCAAGATGGTGGCGCGGCGGTAGAGTTGCCGCCTTACAACGTCAGGGATCCCGGGTTCGATCCTGACTACGGGTTCTTTCTGTACGGAGTTTACGTTCTCCCAGCGTGGGTTTTCAGCGGGAGCTCCGTTTTCCTCCCACACTCCAAAGACGTACTGGTTTGTAGGGAAATTGGCCTCGGTGAAAAAATGTAAATTGTCCCTGGTGTACGCAGAATAGCGTTATTTTGCGGGTATCGTTGGTCGCAGCGGTCTCGATGGGCCGAAGGGCCGGTATCCGCGCTGTATCTCTAAACTAAACTAAACCAACACGATTATTCTCCATTGTGGGCGAAATTCCCTATTTCTAGAAAGAGGCAAGGAAGACATTTCTTTCCATCGAAGAGCAATCTAGTTCCCTCTAAATTCACATTCACGCTACGGTCACTCCGACTCCTCCATATACCAGGGGAAATTTACAGCTGTTCTTCTTGTTCATGCGAATGAAACATAAACCAAAGGAATAGTTAGATCTCAAGCCGGGTGTTGAGCACCCAGGTTGTTGTCTCTGTTGGCGTCAATGTCTGCCAGGCCCTGAGCTCCATTTGCTGGGTGGTAGAGCGGGCACCCAGAGATGAAACATGGAAACATAGAAACATAGAAAATAGGTGCAGGAGGAGGCCATTCGGCCCTTCGAGCCAGCACCGCCATTCACTGTGATCATGGCTGATCGTTCCCTACCAATAACCCGTGCCTGCCTTCTACCCATATCCCTTGACTCCACTAGCCCCTAGAGCTCTATCTAACTCTCTTTTAAATCCATCCAGTGATTTGGCCTCCACTGCCCTCTGTGGCAGGGAATTCCATAAATTCACAACTCTCTGGGTGAAAACGTTTTTTCTAACCTCAGTCTTAAATGACCTCCCCTTTATTCTAAGACTGTGGCCCCTGGTTCTGGACTCGCCCAACATTGGGAACATTTTTCCTGCATCTAGCTTGTCCAGTCCTTTTATAATTTTATATGTTTCTATCAGATCCCCCCTCGTCCTTCTAAACTCCAGTGAATACAAGCCTAGTCTTTTCAATCTTTCCTCATATGACATTCCCGCCATCCCAGGGATCAATCTCGTGAACCTCCGCTGCACTGCCTCAATCACAAGGATGTCTTTCCTCAAATTAGGAGACCAAAACTGTACATAATACTCCAGATGTGGTCTCACCAGAGCCCTATACAACTGCAGAAGAACCTCTTTACTCCTATACTGAAATCCTCTTGATATGAAGGCCAACATTCCATTAGCTTTCTTCACTGCCTGCTGTACCTGCACGCCAACTTTCAGTGACCGGTGTACAAGGACACCCAGGTCTCGCTGCACCTCCCCCTTACCTAACCTAACCCCATTGAGATAATAATCTGCCCCCTTGTTTTTGCCGCCAAAGTGGATAACCTCACATTTATCTATATTATACTGCATCTGCCACGCATCTGCCCACTTACTCAACCTGTCCAGGTCAACCTGCAACCTCCTAACACCCTCTTCACAGTTCACACTGCCACCCAGCTTTGTGTCATCTGCAAACTTGATAGTGTTGCTCCTAATTCCCTCTTCCAAATCATTAATATATATGGTAAACTGTTGCGGCCCCAACACCGAGCCTTGAGGCACTCCACTCGCCACGGCCTGCGATTCTGAAAAGGACCCGTTCACTCCTACTCTTTGCTTCCGATCTGCCAACCAATTTTCTATCCATGTCAACACCCTACCCCCAATACCATGTGCTCTAATTTTAGTCACCAGTCTCCCATGCGGGACCTTATCAAAAGCTTTCTGAAAGTCTAGATACACTACATCCACTGGCGCCCCTTCATCCATTTTACTTATTACATCCTCAAAAAATTCCAGAAGATTAGTCAAGCACGATTTCCCTTTCATAAATCCATTTTGACTTGGACTAATCATTTTACCGCTATCCAAATGCCCCATTATTACCTCTTTAATAATTGACTCCAGCATCTTTCCCACCACCGAAGTCAGGCTATCTGGTCTGTAATCCCCGTTTTCTCTCTCGCTCCTTTCTTGAAAAGTGGGATAACATTAGCTATCCTCCAATCCACAGGAACTGATCCTGAATCTATTGAACATTGGAAAATAATCACCAATGCGTCCACTATTTCTAGAGCCACCTCCCGGAGGACCCTGGGATGCAGACCATCAGGCCCAGGGGATTTATCATCCTTCAATCCCATTAGCCTAGCCAATACTATTTCTCGCCTAATGAAAATTTCTTTCAGTTCCTCTACCCCTTTAAATCCTCTGTCCTCCAGTACATCTGGGAGATTGTTTGTGTCTTCCCTAGTGAAGACAAATTCGAAGTACCTATTCAACTCTTCTGCCATTTCCTTGTTGCCCATAATAATTTCACCCGTGTCTGCCTACAAGGGACCCACATTTGACTTTGCTACTCTTTTTCCCTTAACATATCTAAAGAACCTTTTACTGTCCTTCTTTATATTCCTGGCAAGCTTCCCTTCGTACTTCATCTTTTCAGCCCGTATTGCCAGTTTTGTTTCCTTCTGTTGTCCTATGAAAGTTTCCCAATCCTCTGGCTTCCGGCTAATCTTTGCTGTGTTATACATCTTTTCTTTTAGCTTTATTCTATCCCTAACTTCTCTTGTCAGCCACGGTTGCCTCCTAGTCCCCTTAGAATCTTTCTTCCTTTTTGGAATAAAATGATCCTGCGTCTCCCGGATTATGCCCAGTAATTCCTGCCATTGCTGTCCACCGCCATTCCTGCTAGGATCCCTTACCAGTCTACTTTGGCCAGCTCCCCTCTCATGCCTTCATAGTCCCATTTGTTCAACTGCATCACTGCCACTTCCGATTTAACGTTCTCCTTCTCAAATTGCAGGTTAAAACTAATCATATTATGATCACTACCTCCAAGCGGTTCCTTTACCTCGAGTTCTCTTATCATATCTGGTTCATTGGACAACACTAAATCCAGAATTGCATTTTCTCTGGTCGGCTCCATTACAAGCTGCTCTAAGAATCCATCCCGGAGGCATTCTATAAACTCACTTTCTTGGGGTCCTGAACCAACCTGATTTCCCTGCATATTGAAATACCCCATCACCACAGTGGCATTACCTTTGTTACATGCCAGTTTTAACTCCTGCTGCAACTTACACCCTACATCCAGGCTACTATTTGGGAGTTTGTAAATAACACCAATTAGTGTTTTCTTGCCTTTACAATTCCTCATCTCAATCCACAGTGACTCTACCTCGTCAGTCCCTATGCCTTCCCTCGCAAGGGATTGAATTCCATCCCTCACCAGCAGAGCTACCCCCCTCCTCTGCCCACCTGCCTGTCCTTTCTATAGGATGTATAACCCTGAATATTGTTCCCAGGCCCGATCCTCCTGCAGCCACGTCTCAGTAGTCCCCACAATGTCATATCTACCAAACTGTAACTGAGCCTCAAGCTCATCTACTTTAGTTCTCATACTTCGCGCATTAATATACAATTCTTTTCATTCCTTACGCATCTCACTTTTCACATCAATCCCTATTACACTTTGGCCATACTCTCCTATCCCTTTGTGAGCTTCCTTTCCTGTTAATTCTGGGGTCATTAACCCTCCCTTTCTTTCCCTTTAACTCCATCCTCGACTATCCCATTTGACGCCCCACCCCCCTTATTCAGTTTAAAACCACCCGTGTAGCAGTGGCAAACCTGCCTGCCAGAATGCTGGTCCCCCACTTGTTAAGATGCAATCCGTCCCTTTTGTACAGTTCCCCCTTACTCCATAACAGACATGGTTGGATGTCTGTTGTTCTGCTCGGCATTCACAGGCTGGGCTCTGGCGGAGCCCCCATCTCCACATGCTGGCAGTGAAACGCCCAACTCCAGTACCAAGTCTGTTGAGCTTCACCCATGCTCCTCTGGTGAAGTCAGACCCTGAACAGCTTTTATCTGGTGAAGAGATGTAGCTGTGTAATGGAGATGAGGTTGCCTTCCGCTCCTGTGACCACTCCAGTACCAAGTCTGTTGAGCTTCACCCATGCTCCTCTGGTGAGGTCAGACCCTGAACAGCTTTTATCTGGTGAAGAGATGTAGCTGTGTAATGGAGATGAGGATGCCTTCCGCTCCTGTGACCTCCTGTGAACTCCTGTGATAAGGTGGCTATCCAGTGTGCATTTGTCTCAGTTGGCTGGATGGGTGCAAGGAGTTGTTTAGGGTTGTTAATTGCCTATCAGGACGCATGTCCTTGGTATGAGAGAAGAAGCAAGAGCGCTCAGTGGAAACGCAGGAAATATAATGGAGAACGTGCAAACTCCACACAGACAGACAGCACCCGGGATCAGGATCGAATCCTGGTTGTCTGACGACATTTAAGAGGCGTCTCGCCAAGCACTTGAAACGCTGAGACATAGAAAGGCCATGATCCTAACCCGAGTAAATTGGGATTGTGTAGATAGGTGTAATGGATGGCATTGACTGGGTGGGCCGAATGGCCAGCGCCGGAACTATAAGATTATTTCTGGTTTCAGGTGCTGTTGGATCCGATGAATCGATCATACAATCACCGAAGCAGGTCACAGTTACTGAAGGCGGGACTGTTCGGCTAAGGTGTGATGTTGTTGGCAAGACAATCAGTTCACCTGGGTACATTAGTTGGTACCATGACGTGGAAACTCGTACCGTTTCCAACACGAGCGGCGACTATTATGGTCGCGTTCTGAAAAATAATTCACCGGGAATTCTAAATGAATCCATCGAAATCACTGACCTCAAAATGAACGATACAGGAAAGTATTACTGCCGAGTGGCTGTTTTCACAGGGGAAATATATCATGGTCACGGCACAGGTGTCACAGTCACGCGTTCGTTTGTGTACGGGACAGAAGTCACAGTCACACGTAAGTTTCCGTTATATTAACTTTGTCTTTAATGTTCTAAAAAACATTCTGAACACCGGCCACCACACGCCTCAACAACAAAGCTTTGTCAGTTCAGATTTAGGCACATAAATTCATTATATATGTAGGAACCAGGGGGCACAGTTTAAGAATAAGGGGTAAGCCATTTGGGACTGAGATGAGGAAAACCCGTAGAGTTGTGAATCTGTGGAATTCTCTGCCCGAGAAGGCAGTTGAGGCCAATTCTCTGGATGCTTTCAAGAGAGAGTTAGATAGAGCTCTTAAAGATAGCGGAGTCAAGGGATATTGGAAGAAGGCAGGAACGGGGTACTGATTGTGGATGGACAGCCATGATCACAGTGAATGGCCGTGCTGGCTCGAAGGACCGAATGTCTATTGTCTATTGCCCACACCGGCCAACACGTCCCAGCGACATTAGTCCCACCTGCGTGCGCTTGGTCCATATCACTCGAAACCTGTCCTATCCATGTACCTGTCCTATCCATGTACCTGCTTCTTACACGATGGGATAGTCCCAGCCTCCACGACCTCCTCTGGCAGCTTGCTCCATACACCGACCATTTTTGCCATCGAAGAACAATCAAATTCCCTCTTAATTCACATGCCCGCTACGCTCACTCCGACTCCTCCAATTATCAGGGGTAATTTACAGCTGTTCATTACCTATCAGGACGCACGTCTCTGGGATGAGAGAGGAAGCAGTAACGCCCAGGGGAAACGCAGGCAATAACATGGAGAACGTGCAAACTCCACACCGGTAATCAGCATTGAGACCAGGCTACTGGCCCTCAGAGGCAGTAGCTACTTCGGCTATTCCCTCAAGAAACCAAGGTGGAGATAAAGGGAACAGCAAATGCAGGGTTACAAACAAAAAGACGCAAAATGCTGGAGTAACAGCGGGCCCGGCAGTATGTCTGGAGAACATGGATAGGTCACATTGCGGGATGCTGAAGAAGGGTGCCGACCTGAAACGTCGCCTATCCATGGGGGTGGTAGATTGCAACCTTCACGTGGTCCGCCCTGTTTCGACGAATGCAATCAACCCGGCGTGCACAATCAAATAAGATCAAATAGAACAAGTTGTCCTACAACTTTAGGCAATGCACGACATATGCAAGAAGAAGAAGCCTATCCATGTTCTCCAGAGATGCTGCCTGACCCGTTGACTTACTCCAGCACTTTGTATACTATGCCAGATTCCCACATCTGTTGTTCCTTTTCAGGCAACTGAAGTCTACGAATTGGTTTACGTTTTGAATGGTAGTGGGAACATTTCTGTGTATAAGAATGGAAGGAAACAGAAATGAACTGGGAAGTAATTTGTGAACTTGATGTTTTATTCCTACAGAACAGAGCCTTCTAGAAAGCCCTGCGTGGAGATTACGTTGGCAGCTGCTGATAATGGGAGTGAAACTTGCAACGTTCATTGTGATCAACGTTATAATAGTCTTCATCATCCGCTCATGGGAGTCTTGTGGATTTGCCAGTCGTAGAAAAGAAGCCAAACAGGCTGGTCAAACGGTAAGAGGATTGCCAGCTGCATGTGTGGGTTGCATTAGCAACTGAGGTCACTGGACAACGGTGCATTTTATTGTCACCTGCGAGGTACTACCACAGTGAAAATATTTTCCTTATAAACTTACCTTAACTTAAATTAACTTAACCAAATGAAACTATACTTAAACATAACTTAACGTAACTTAACGAAATTAAACAAAAAAAATTAACCAAACTTTACTTAACTGAATAATAAAACTTAACTAATCTTAATCAAACCAAACCATTCTAAACCAAACAAAATAAAACTGACCTAAACTAAACTTAACTTAATTTAACTTAACTTAACGTAACTTAACTAATCTAAAATACACTACCTTGGCCACGCTCATATTTCACTCCTACTGTCAAGAAGAAGATATCCGAGTCTGAAAACCGTGACCACAAGGTTCAAGAACAGCTTCTTCCCTCCAACGATCAGGCTCGTGAACATCACAGAAGGCTAGGCTCAACTATGAACATCTATGGACTTTCTTGGGTTGCACCAAGGATCTTGTATTTTCGTGTTTGCACTAGTTAGAAATTTATTGTTGGTTTAGTTTATAATATTTTATCTAAGTTAGTTGTATGTACAGGCCTATTACGCTGCTACCAGTAAGAATTCCATTGACCGGTTGTCGGTACAACAAACTTAGATAAAATATAATAAACAGAACCAACAATAAATTTGTAACTAGTGCAAACCCTCTTGATTCTTGCAACGTACACTTGCTGCAACAAAACAAAGGCAACATGGCAGGGAAAACCGAACCTGGCCAGAAATAAGGAACTCATACAGGACTTGGATGGTACATGGATAGGATATGTTTGGAGAGACATAGGCCAAACGTAGGCAGGTGGGTTTAATGTGGCTGGGATATGTGGGCTGGTGTGGGGAAAGTGGGCCCTGAGAGCCAGTTTCCACGCTGTATCACTCTATGACTCTATGACTAAGAGTTATGTGGACACATAATTGACAGGAACTTTAATAACAATAATAGCAGTCAATTGTGTTCAATGCTATTAATGTTTTTTGTGCCTGTCCTTGTGGTATACTAATGTATCTATTTTATTTTCTCAGACCATAAATGTTGAACTCCCTACATATTTGAAAAAACTCATCCAGCAGATCAAAGCAAGAAAAGCAAACCCATTACTGAATCTATATTAGCTCAGTCAGCTGTGCTGATACTGTTGTGGGTCAACACCCATTTGGGGTAATGTAATTTGTGAAATCTTACACTCATTAAAACTCCTTCTTGTTTGTTCTTTCCTGGCAACAACAGATTCAAGTCAGAGTGGCTACATTTCAACACAGACCCAGGCGCTCCATTCTCTCAGCATATGACAGTCCCGCTATCCCGGGAATTAACCTTGTAAACCAACGTTGCACTCCCTCAATAGCAAGAATGTCTTTCCTCAAATTAGGTGATCAAAACTGCACACAATACTCCAGGTGTGGTCTCACTAGGGCCCTGTACAATTGCAGAAGGACTTCTTTGCTCCTATACTCAACTCCTCTTGTTATAAGGGCCAACATGCCATTCGCTTTCTTCACCACCTGCTGCACCTGCATGCCCACTTTCATTGACTGATGAACAAGGACTCCCAGATCCTGCTGCACCTCCCCAAGCGACGATGCAATCTGAAGCGTCTTCACCCGGAACGTCACCCATTCCTTTTCTCCAGAGATGCTGCCTGACTCGCTGAGTTACTCCAGCTCTTTGAATCTATTTTCGGACAGTACACGTGCGTTCCATTTGCCATGGCCTGATGGATCTCCCGGTTGCAACTCTCCTTCCCATTCCCACACTGACTCCTCTGCCCTGGGTCTCCTCCATTGCCTGAGTGAGGCCATTGGAGAAACAGGACCTCATACTCCATCTGGGTAGCTTAGAACCCAATATTCAACTCTGAATTTTCTAATGTCAGGTAAATAACCTGCAACCCCCTCCGTCCCTTCCCCCACTGTTCCATGTGCCCCAGCTGGATATACACCCATTTCCCTTACCCGCCCCTTCCACCAATCTTCCTTCCTCTGGTTCCGCAATCATATTTTCTGTTCACACCTCTAATTCCCTTATGGATTGCGCAATTGTATCAACCTCCCTTACCCTTTCACGCAGCGAGTTTCAGATCAATGTGGCGCACTATTGTACCTGTATACGACTTGTATTGTTTGTATCATGTGGAGTGGAGAAGTTCACGTGTCGTATGAACACTCATTTAATATTTACACACCGTTTAATAGAGAATAAACAATAGATGCAGGAGTAGGCCATTCGGCCCTTCAAGGCAGAACCGCCATTCAATGTGATCATGGCTGATCATCCCCAATCAGTACCCCGTTCCTGCCTTCTCCCCATATCCCCTGACTCCGCTATCTTTAAGAGCCCTATCTGGCTCTCTCTTGAAAGTATCCAGAGAACCTGCCTCCACCGCCCTCTGAGGCAGAGAATTCCACAGACTCACAACTCTCTATGAGAAAAAGTGTTTCCTCATCTCCGTTCTAAATTGCTTACCGCTTAATATTAATATTAGTACCAAAGCGATGGCTGCCAAGTGAAATCTAGCTCTGTCGTCTGTTGCACCCCTTCGCCTGCCCAACCAGATCGGCGTTGATTGTTCGGCCCAGATCACGCCAGTTCAGGCGAGAGTTCGAGCTCGGCAAACGAAGCTTCGAGACCAAAGTGGCTCGGCCACTAGATGGCGCCACAATGGTGTGATTTGACAGTGATTATTACAGGTTGTAATAATAGACCAATAATGAACACTTTGTTAATAGGATCTTGTTCATGTTCTTTAAATAATGACAACAATTTAACGCTGAGTGATGTGCGCTGAAAAGTTAGTAAAAGTCCTGCTGTATCCGAAACTTTAATAAGTCTCTTCTGTTGTATGGATGTCCATTCTACCGGTATATACACGTATGTATCTCATAAGGTGATAAGGTCATAAGGTCATGGGATTGGATCAAAATCAGGTCATTTGGTCCATCAAGTCTACTCCGCCATTCGATCATGGCTGATCTATCTCTCCTAACCCCATTCCACTGCCTTCTCCCCATAACCGCTAACACCTGTACTAATCAAAAATCTATCTATCTTTGCCTTACAAATATCCACAGATTTGGCCTCCACAACCGTATGTGGCAAATAATTCCACGGATTCACCACCCTCTAACTCATGAAATTCCTCACCATCTCCTTTCAAAAAGAACGTCCTTTAATTCTGAGGCCACGACCCCCGAGTCCTAGACTCTCCCGTAAGTGGAATAATCCTCTCCACATCCACTCTATCCAAGTCTTTCACTATTCAGTAAGTTTCAATGAGGTACCCTCTCATCCTTCTAAACTCCTGCTGGTATAGGCCCAGTCAAACGCTGATCATATGTAATCAAACTCAATCCTGGGATCATTCTTGTAAATCTCCTCTGGACCCTCTCCAGAGCCAGCACATCCTTCTTCAGATATTGGTCTTGTAGAATCCTATAGCTCCTCTCCTTGGCGTTCACTACAACCCGATCTCAGATAAAACATTTCCAATCTCCGCAATGTGTTAACAAACAATTTGAAATATTGTTTGAAATTAAACCAAGGAATATATACAAGTACAATATTCAGCGGCAGAAAAGCAGGTTCGATCCCTACTACGGGTACTGTCTGTACGGTGTTTGTTCGTTCGCCTCGGGACATGCGTACGATGGCTCCGAGATCTCCGGTTTCATCCCACACTCCAAAGACATACAAGTTTGTAGGTTAATTGGCTCAATATGAATGAAAATGGTCCCCAGTGTGTGTAGTGTAGTGTTAATGTGCGGGGATCGCTGGTCGGTGCGGACTCGGTGGGCCGAAGGGCCTGTTTCCGCGCTGTTCTCTAAACACAACTAAACTGAACGAAACTAAAAGTAATTGAATCTCTGAATAGGTGACGTTTCGGGTCAGAACACTTATTCAGACATTGTGTCTTTTTTTGTAAACCTACACTTGCAGTTCCTTGTTTCTACAATATATACAGCTGGTTCTGCTATAACTCGATATCTGTTTCTTGAAGCAACCTCGCAATTATGTCAATTGGAAAATAGCGTTTGGGCTCGAGTGTTTCTGAACTTAACGCTTAACCCCCCAGGCAATTCCCCAAAATAATGATTTTTTTCCATAGCTAAAATACATTTATATCTGTATTACTGCAAGCTAAAATACTAATGTTACATTGTTAAATCGAGTATTGTTGTACAAGACTTGTAAATTTCAATAGCTACCTGCAGCGAAATCGACAGTCTGTGTTCTTAAGAAACAATTATCACTGATTACTGCAGGGAGGTTACATGGAAACGGGTTTTCGTTATCCCCGACTGTTTTTCCACAAGGCCAGTTGTTTTCCTGCATGTAAATTTGCATAATAGTTTTCAAGTGGTTCTCAAGCATCAGTCGAGTCAATCGCGTTGTGGAAACACTGATTATGCAGAAATATCCTGCATTGTGAAACATTTCGGGGATTTTGCTACTGACATCAGCACAAAGGTTTTGCAATTCAAACATATTGCTCTCACGTTCCTTACCAAACACCGTGGCAAGAAATGCATGGCCACGGATCAAACAGCAGGATTTCAGTTATCAGTTTAGTTTATTGACACGTGTACCGAGGTAGAGTGAAAAGCTTTTGTTGCGTGCTAATCATTCAGCAGAAAAACAAAACATGATTACAATCGAGCCATTTACAGTGTATGTATACATGATAAGGGAATAACGTTTAGTGCAAAGTAAGATCCAGTAAAGTCCGAGCAATGATAGTCCGAGGGTCACCAATGAGGTAGATCGTAGTTCAGCGCTGATCTAAGGTTCTGGTAAGATGGTTTCGTTGCCTGATAACAGATGGGAAGAAACTGGCGCTGAACTGAATTGAAATTTACGTTTCAACTCATTATAAGCGCAACATAAAAGTTAATAGAAAAGTAGACACATAATGCTGGAGCAACACAGCGGGTGAGGCAGCATCGCTGGAGAGAAGGAATGGTCGACGTTTCGGGTCATCCTTCTTCAGACTGATGTCAGTGGAGCGGGCGGGACAAAGATAGAATGTAGGCGGAGACAGTAAGACTCGGGAGAACTGGGAAGGGGGAGGGGATGGAGAGAGAGAGCAAGGGCTATCTGAAGTTAGACAAGTCAATTTTCGTACCGCTCGGGTGTAGGTACCCTAGCAAAATATGATGTGCTGTTCCTCCACTTTGCACTTGGCCTCACTCTGACAATGGAGGAGGCCCTGGACAGAAAGGTCAGATTGGGAATGGGAGGGGGAGTTGAAGTGCTGAGCCACCGGGAGGTCAGGTAGGTTTAGGTTAATAGAAAAGTGGTCGTTGAGGGTGGCACAGTGGCTCAACGGTAGCGTTGCTGCCTTACAGCGCCACGTGACCTGGGTTCCATCCTGACTACGGCTGCTGTCTGTATGGAGTTTGTACATTATCCCGGAGACCGCGTGGATTTTCTCCTGGTGCTCCGGTTTGCTCCCACACTTCAAATACCTACAGGTTTGTAGGTTAACTGGCTTCGGTATAAATTGTAAACTTCCCCCGGTGTGTAGGATAGAAATGTTTAAGAAAGAACTGCAAATGCCGGTAAAATCGAAGTTAGACACAAAATGCTGGAGTAACTCAGCGGGTGAGGCAGCATCTCTGGAGAGAAGGAATGGGCGACGTTTCTTCAGTCTGAAGAAGGGTCTCGACCCGAAACGTCGCCAATTGTTTCTCACCAGAGATGCTGCCTCACCCGTCGAGTTTCTCCAGCATTTTGTGTCTATCTGTAGGATAGAACTAATGGATGGGGAGATCGTTGGGCGGCGCGGACTCTGTGGGCCGAAGGGACTGTTCCCGCGCAGTATCTCTAAAGCCGCTAATGTCTGAAGACCCACTAAAACAGTTTACTGCATTTTATCAACTGTCCCCATTCCTGCAAAAGGTCGTCATTGGTACTGTCCTCATCAAAGGAGACAGTTTCTTGTCCAGGGATTGACACTTGTCCCAGATGAAGCAGCGATTCCCAGCATCTGTTTAGTGCTTTCCTAAGATATTGTCTATTTTAGTTAGAGAAACCGAAAGCGGTTTAGAGTCAGAGACTTAGAGTGATACAGTGTGGAAACAGGCCCTTCGGCCTAACTTGTCCGTAGCGACCAATATATCCCATACAGTACATTCTATCCTTGTCTCTCCCCCACCCCTGACATCAGTCTGAAGGGTCTCGACCAGAAACGTCGCCCATTCCTTCTTTCCAGAGATGTCGCCTGTCCCGCTGAGTGACTCCAGCATTTTATGTCTACACATCTACACTAGGCCCACCTGCCTGCGTTTGCCCCATATCACTCCACACCTGTCCTATCCATGTACCTGTCTAATTGTATCTTAAACGTTGTGATAGTCCCTGCCTCACCTACCTCCTCTGGCAGCTTGTTCCATACACCCACCAGCCTTTGTGTGAAAATGCTATCCCTCAGCTTCTTGTTAAATCTTTTTAGTTTAAGTTTAGTTTAGTTTAGTTTGGTTTAGTTCAGTTTAGGTTGGTTTTGTTCCATTTAGAATTAAAGCGTGGAAGCAGGCCATTCGGCCCACCGAGTCCACGCCGTCCATCCATCAGCCGTTCACGTTAGTTCTGTGTTTTCCCACGTATCCACTCCCTACCCACTGGGGGCGATTTATCTAGGGCCAATTAGATCCTCAAACCCCGCACGTCTTTGGGATGTGGAAGGAAATCCACGCGGTCACAGCGAATGCGTGCAAACTCCACACACACTGCACCCGAGGTCAGGATCGAACCCGGTTCTCTGGCGCTGCGAGGCAGCGGCTCTACCAGTTGCGCCACCGTGCGGTCTATTTTACCATAGGATACGATACGATAGAACTTAATGTATCCCAGGAGGGAAATTGATCTGCCAACTGTCATAACAGCACAAAAACACATAGTACATGAAACATGAAATTAAAGTGACGAGTGGAAAGGATTGGGGATGTGCAAAGATTGAGATGGGGGGAGGGGGGTGCGAGGAGTTAGTTTCAGTCTCAGTCTACCCCACGACAGAAGGGGGAGGAGTTGTACAGTCTGATAGCCACTGGGAAGAAGGATCTACTGCAGCGTTCTGTGCTGCAACTTGGTGGAACAAGTCTGTTGCCTGCCCTCCAAGGCCACCTCCCATGAATCCAACTCCGCCCCCACGACGGTGCCAGCCTTCCTGCTGAGTTTTAGCTGGAGAAACCTAAGGCATGGCAACCACACAGAATTTGCCCGCGTCCTCAACATGGTTTACGGAAGCTAGAATTGTGCCGGGTGCAGATAAGACTGGATGTTGATAAGACTTCTCTGTTTTTGTAGCTCGGTGCTTCGCCCCCCGTAAGAAGTTCAAGTGCTGCTTTATATCCAACGCTGCCGTTGCGCGACAATTGATTGGGGGTAAGTACCGGAATATCGAGTTGCCCTCGGGAGGGCGTTGGGAATATTGTGTGTTTATGGTGGTGGCTTCAACCAGTTTAGTTTAATTTAGAAATACAGTGCGAAAACAGACCCTTCGGGCAGACTGCACCCGTGGTCGGGATCGAACCTGGGTCTCTGGCGCTGTAAGCGCTGTAAGGCAGCAACTCTACCGCTGCGCCACCATGCCGCCAGTGTAATGCGGGGAAGACTGAGTGTTGGTGAATGAGTTACCATGGAGGGGGTTCATGGATGGAAGGGGAGGGGGAGTAGGGAGAGGAGGAAGGGGGTGGGTAGATGGAGGCAGAGAAGGGGAGAGGGGGGTGGGAAGAAAGAGGGGAGAAAGAAGGGCGAGGGAGGAGAGGGGGAGAGGTGGTGAGAGAGAGCGGGAGAGAGAGGGGGACGAGAGGGGGAGAGGGGGGAGAGAGGGAGAGGGAGAGGGAGGGAGGGGAAGAGACTGTTACACGTTATTTATATTTAACTTATCTTGTTTGTGTATCGAGGAGCGCGGGGATTTGAAGACTGTGTACGGAGAGAACAATCTCTTAAAATGGCGGAGTCAGGGCATACGGGGAGAAGGCAGGGGCGGGGTACTGATTGTGGATGATCAGCCATGGTCACATTGAATGGCGGTGCTGGTTCGAGAGGCCGAATGGCCTACTCCTGTACCTATTGTATGTTGTCTATTGCCTGTTTCAGTTTAGCACCGTAACTTTTGTGCACGTCTCCCGTTTCCCATTCCCCAGACTCTCAGTCTGAAGAAGGGTCTCGACCCGAAACGTCACCCATTCCTTCTCTCCAGAGATGCTGCCTGTCCCGCTGAGTTATTCTCGCTTGTTGTGTCTTTGCCGTGGTTACCCCTTTTTGCTTTTAACAGAGTCATGGACGCATACGGAATGGGATCAGGCCCTTCGGCCCAACTTGCCCACACCGACCAACATCGTCCCATCTACACCAGTCACAACTGCCTGCGTATCCGCCATGTTGACTACCCCCCCTCCCCCCCGCAATTCGTGTTCTAGTTGGAGAGTGGAGAGTGTGCTCTTTAAGCCCCCCAACTCCGCGAGATATCAAGTTGGTGGACACATTTGTAAACCCTGTGAATGCAGAAGGGCGGTAAATGCAGAGGAACTAAACAACTTGGCGTTAACCAGGCTGCAGATGCGGTCTCCTCGAAATACATTTCTACACGTCGTTACTAATCACACACATCTTTTCTTACGATATAATCACAAAATTTAGGAAGTTTAATTGCCTGCTTGTGAGGAAGTGAAACTAGTTGTGAGCAATCTTGATGATTTTGTTTTAATTTCATGAGAAAAGATCAGAATATCTTTAGCTTGCTTCCTCTTGCTTGAGGTCCACTGTACCCCTATGTTGATATGATGATCGGCCCTGTTACTAGGGATACGGGATCCAATTCTCCACGTTTCATCTAGACCCTGAGTGCTGTCTGAATAGAGTTTGCACATCTCCCAATGAACTTTTAGGGGTTTCTTGTATGCTCCAGTATCTTGGTTTAAGGCTAAATGGCTAGTAATTTTGTCCCATGTGAACAAGGAACTATAAAAATAAAAGAGTAGAAGTACAACATAGCAAAGATAAGCGGGAAGCCTGAGGATTAGGTAACGTTTAAAGAGCAACAGAATATAACTAAAAAGGCAATACGGGGAGAAAAGATGAGGTACGAAGGTAAGCTAGTCAAGAATATAAAGGAGGTTAGTAAAAACTTCTTTATGTGAAGAGGAAAACATTACTTAGCAGCAAATTTGGACCCCTGAAGAATGAAAAGGGTGAATTTATTATGGGGAACAAGGAAATGGCAGATGAATTGAACAGGTACTTTGGATCTGTCTTCACTAAGGAGGACATAAACAATCTTCCTGATATTGTAGCGGCCAGGCGATCTGGGGCGACGGGAGAACTGAAGGAAATCTACATCAGGCAGGAAATGGTGTTGGGCAGACTGATGGGACTGAAGGCTGATGGTCTGCATCCCAGGGTACTTAAGGAATTGGTTCTAGAAATCATGGACGCATTGGTGATAAATTTCCAATGTTCTATAGATTCAGGATCAGTTCCTGTGGATTGGAAGGTAGCTAATGTTATCCCACGTTTTAAGAAAGGCGGGAGAGAGAAAACAGGGAATTATAGACCAGTTAACCTGACATCGGTGGTGGGGAAGATGCTGGAATCAATTATAAAAGATGAGATAGCCGCACATTTGGATAGCAGTAACAGGATCGGTCCGAGTCAGCATGGATTTACGAAGGGAAAATCACGCTTGACTAATCTTCTGGATTTTTTTGACGATGTACCTCGGAAAATCGACAATGGAGAACCAGTGGATGTAGTGTACCTGGACTTTCAGAAAGCATTTGATAAGGTCCCACATAGGAGATTAGTGGGTAAAATTAGGGCACATGGTATTGGGGGTAGAGTGCTGATATCGATGGAAAATTGGTTGGCAGACAGCAAACAAAGAGTAGGGATTAACTGGTCCCTTTCAGAATGGCAGGCAGAGACTAGTGGGCTATCCCAAGGCTCGGTGCTGGGACCGCTGCTATTTAAAATATATATTAATGATTTAGATGAAGGGATTACAAGTAACATTAGCAAATTTTCAGATGCCACAAAGCTGCGTTACAGTGTGAACTGTAAGGAGTATGCTATGAGAATGCAGGGTGACTTGGACAGGTTGAGTGAGTGGGCAGATGCATGGCAGGTGCAGTTTGATGTGGATAAATGTGAAGTTATCCACTTTGGTAACAACAACAGGAAGGAAGATTATTATCTAAAGGGTGTCAAGTTGGGAAAAGAGGAAGTTCAACAGGATCTGCGGGTCCTTGTTCATCAGTCAATGAAAGTAAGCCTGCAGGTACAGCAGGCAGTGAAAAAAGCGAATGGCATGTTGGCCTTCATAACAAGAGGATTGGGTATAGGAGCAAAGAGTCCTTCTGCAGTTGTATAGGGCCCTAGTGAGACCACACCTGGAGTTTTGTATGCAGTTTTGGTCTCCAAATTTGAGAAAGGATATTCTTGCTACTGAGGGAGTACAGAGTAGGTTCACAGGGCTAATTTCCGGGATGGCGGGACTATCATATGATGAGAAAATTGAGCGACTGAGCTTGAAAACTCTGGAATTTAGAAGGATTCCCATCTTATTGAAATATATAAGATTATTAAGGTTTTGGGCACGCTAGAGGCAGGAAACATGTTCCCGATGTTGGGGGAGTCCAGAGCCAGGGTCCACAGTGTAAGAATAAGGGGTAAGCCATTTAGAACGGAGATGAGAAAACACTTTTTCACGCAGAGAATTGTGAGTCTGTGGAATTCTCTGCCTCAGAGGGTGTGTAGGGCGGTTCTCTGGAAACGTTCAAGTGAGAGCTAGATAGGGATCTTGAAGATAACGGAGTCAGTGGATATGGGGAGAAGGCAGGAATGGGGTGCTGATTATGGATGATCAGCCATGAACACATTGAATGGCGGTGCTGACTCGAAGGGCCGAATGGCCTACTCCTGCACCTGTTGTCTATTGTCTCTTGGGACAAAGTAGAGATGGTTGAAAACTTCAAATTCCAAGAGGTCAAACTCACCAATTACTTCTCCTGGACCACCCATATTGAAGCAACAATCAAGAAAGCACTACACCGCCTCTACTTCCTTAGAAGGCTTAGGAAATTTGACATGTCTCCTATAACTCCCACCAACTTCTACAGATGCACCACAGAAAGCATTTTACCATGATGCATCACAATTTGGTTTGGGAATAGCTGCATCCAAGACCGCAAGAATTTGCAGCGAATTGTGGAGGCAGCCCAGACCATCACACAAACCAACCTCCCTTCCATTTACTCCATTTATGCCTCACGCTGCTTCGGCCAGGTCAGCAGCATAATCAAGGGCCCGTCAAACCCTGGCCACTCCCCCTTCTCCCCACACCCATCGAGCAAAAGGTGTAGGTGTGAAAACGCACACCTCCAGATTCAGGGACAGTGTCTTCCCAGCTGTTATCAGGCACCTGAATCATGCTACCACAACTAGAGAGCAGTCCTGAACTACTATCTACCTCAATGGTGACCCTTGGACTATCCTTTATCGTACTTTACTGGCTTTACCTTGCACTAAACGTTATTCCCATATCATGTATATGTACACTGTAAACGGCTCAATTGTAATCACCTATTTGTCTTTCTGCTGATTGGTTAGCACGCAACAAAAGCTCTTCACTGTACTTCGGATAGACACAAAATCTGGAGTGACTCGATAGACAATAGAAATAGACAATAGGTGCGGGAGGCCATTCGGCCCTTCAAGCTAGCACCACCATTCGCTGTGATCATGGCTGATCATCCACAATCAGTACCCCGTTCCTGCCTTCTCCCCACAACCCCTGACTCCGCTATCTTTCGGGGCTCTGTCTAACTCAGCGGGACGGGCAGCATCTCTGGAGTTAAGGAATTGGTGACGTTTCGGGTCGAGACCCTTCTTCAGACCTCTGTACTTCGGCACATGTGACACTACACTAAACTGAGTGCAGATCCAGATTATCCGTTCGGGCAATGAACGAAATCCCGAATTCTGAATTTGAGTTTTCAATAAATATCTTACTTATATATCTGCCACTAAGTAAATTGTTTGCACGCAACAAGTTGAAAGGATTCGTCGTCTTTGAAGCAGCTAACGCAGCTAAAGCGGTCTAGCTTGTTCCGCCTGAAGGGATTTCACAATGCTGCAGCCAAGACGTTAACATCGTCCCCCCCCCCCCCAATATTGCTGGAGGAACTGAACCGGTCAGGCAGCATCTCTGGAGGTCAAAACAATGAACCGCAGGTGGTGGTTAATGAATGCACAAGAGGACATGAAGTGATGGAGTAACAGGTCAGGCAGCGCCTCTGGAGGTGGGAACAAGGAACTGCAATGCTGGTTTTCGCACAATAACATAAAGTGCTGGAGTAACTCAGCAGGTCAGGCAGCGGCAGCGCCTCTGGAGCTGGGAACAAGGATCTGCAGAGGCGTGTGGATGCATATCAGAAAGTGCTGGAGTAGATCAGCGGGTCAGGAAACATCTCTGGAGAACATGGATAGGCGACGGTTTGGGTCTGGATCTCTCTTCAGACGGATTTCCCATGTCTTTCGCAGATGCTGCCTGACCTGTTTTTGTGCGTTTGCTTCCGCCTACAGGTAGCCGTTCAAAGATGCGGTGGAGTATGGTCGCTTGGTCCTTTCTGCTATTGTCTGGTAGGTTTACACACGCACACACACACACAGGTACACACACGCACGCACACACACAGGTACACACACCACACACACAGGTACACACACACACATACACACACGTGTACACACACACATACCACACCACACACATACCACACCACACACACGGGCACACACACACACGCACGTACATACAGCCAAACACACACACACACATACACACACGTGTACACACACACCACGCACACACACACACAAACGTACACACACATACCAAACACACACACGCACACACACACCGCACACACACACACGCGTACACACACACACGTACATACAGACACAAATATACACACGTACACACATACGCACGCACACACGTGCACACACACGTACACACACACGTACACTCACACAGAAACACACGCGCACAAACACACAGAGAGAGAGAGAGAGAGAGAGAGAGAGAGAGAGAGAGAGAGAGAGAGAGAGAGATAGAGAGAGAGAGAGAGAGAGAGAGAGAGAGAGAGAGAGAGAGAGAGAGAGAGAGAGAGAGAGAGAGAGAGAGAGAGAGAGAGAGAGAGAGAGTATATGTGGATGGCATTGACTGGATGGGCCGAAACTATAAGATGATTTCTGGTTTCAGGTGCTGTTGGATCCGATGAATCGATCATACAATCACCGTCGCAGATCACAGTTACTGAAGGCGGGACTGTGCGGATGAATTGTACATTTGTTAACAAGACAATTGGGGCCATTAGTTGGTACAAAGACGTGGAATCTCGTACCGTTACCAACACGAGCGGCGACTATTATGGTCGCGTTCTGACAAGCAGTTCACTGGGAATTCTAAAACAATCCATCGAAATCACTGACCTCAAAATGAACGAGACAGGAAAGTATTACTGCCGAGTGACAGTTTTCACAAGGGAAATATATAATGGCCACGGCACAGAAGTCACAGTCACACGTAAGTTTGCGTACAGCACAGATGTCGCAGTCACACGTAAGTTTGCGTACAGCACAGATGTCACGGTCACACGTAAGTTTGCGTTATCTTAACTTTATCTTTACTGTTCTTAAAAAACATTCTTAATCCGACTCCACTTGCCTTTGTGTGTCGGGTGGAACTGCAGATAGACACAAAAAACTGGAGTAACTCAGCGGGACAGGCAGCATCTCTGTAGAGAAGGAATGGGTGACGTTTCGGGTCGCGACCCTTCTTGAGGCTGGTTAGGGATAAGGGAAACGAGAGATATAGGCGATGATGTAGAGATATAATAAATGAAAGATATGCAAAAAAAAGTAACAATGATAAAGGAAACAGCCCATTGTTAGCTGTTTGTTGGGTGAAACCGAGAAGCTGGTGCGACTTGGGTGGGGGAGGGGTAGAGAGAGAGGGAATGCCGGGATTACTTGAAGTGAGAGAAATCAATATTCATACCATTGTCTGTAAACTGCCCAAGCGAAATATGAGATGCTGTTCCTCCAATTTGCGTTTAGCCTCACTCTGACAATGGATGAGACCTTGGACAGAAAGGTCTGTGTGGGAATGGGAAGGAGAATTAAAGTGTTTAGCAACCGGGAGATCAGGTTGGTTCAGGCGGGCTGAGCGAAGGTGTTCAGCGAAACCATCGCCCAGTCTGCGTTTGGTCTCGCTGATGTTTTAGAGTCCACATCTGGCACAACTGATACAGTAGATGAGGTTGGAGGAGGTGCAAGTGAACTTCTGCCTCACCTGAAAGGACTGTCGGGGTACCTGGACAGAGTCGAGGGAGGAGGTGTAAAGACAGGTGTTGCATCTTCTGCGGTTGCAGGGGAAGGTACCTGGGGAGGGGGTGGTTTGGATGGGAAGGGATGAGTTGACCAGGGAGTTGCAGAGGGAAGCAGAAAGGGGCGGCAATGGGAAAATGTGAGGAACTCCAGATGCTGGTTTACACGGAAGATAGCTGGAGCAACTCAGCGGGACAGGCAGCATCTCTGGGAATGGGTGCCGGTTCGGGTGGAGACCCCTTCATCATCTTGATGATCGTCTGCTTTGATCTGTCGTTTTCACCTCACATGCTCTTTGTACCCTTGCATATCTCTAGTCTCCCTCTCCCCTGACTCAGTCTGAAGAAGCTTTTTGTGTCTATCTCCACTTGCCTTTGAATGGACACAAAATGATGGAGTAACTTTGCGGGTCAGGCAGCATCTCTGGAGAGAAGGAACGGGAGACGAATCAGGGGATATGGGGAGAAGGCAGGAACGGGGTACTGATTTGGGTTGGTCAGCCATGATCACAGTGAATGGCGGTGCTGGTTCGAAGGGCTGAATGGCCTACTCCTGCACCTATTGTCTATTGTCTATTGTCTATTGTCTATGGTACAAAGAGCATGTTAGGTGTGAAAACGACAGATCAAAGCAGACGCTGTCCAGGACGATAATGTTGGCTGAGGGGAAGGTGACAAGGGGGCATGCTATCAGTAAAATTAATCAAGGGGGACAGTGAAACGTGGGAGAACTAGGGTGGGGAGCGACGGAGGGAGCGGGGATGTAAGAGATACTTGGAATTAGAGAAGTCAATATTCATACCGCTGGGGTGTAACACTCCAGCGCCGTACAGGTGTGTAGTTTAATTGGCTTGGTATAAATGTAATTATCCCTGATGTGTGTTGATGTGTGTAGGATAGTGTCAGTGTGCGGGGTTCGCTGGTCGGTACGGATTCGGTCGGCCGAAGGGACTGTTTCCGCGCTGCATCTCTAAACTAAAGCTGAACTAAAAAAAAACCCCACTCTAATGCCTTCTCTCCACAACACCCGACACCCGTACTGATCACGAATCTATCAATCCACTCCTTAAAGATATATAGATTTACTTGGCCTGCGCAGCCACCTGTTGCTGTGTATTTTACTGTACTTTTATTTCTCAACAGAGGCTGCTGCGGGCGGCGAGGGATCGTCTTTTCAAATAAATAATATCTTTCTGCTTGTATTTCCACTCTTGGGCGTTGTGATGCTCGGGATGGTACTGATTCTGATCATTTACCTGCGACGCCGCGGTCGATCTCCAGGTAATAACATCAAGTCAAGTCAAATCAAGTCAAGTTTATTTGTCGCATACAAGATGTGCAGTGAAATGAAAGTGGTGGATTGTGCAAAACAACTGAACAACAGAACAGAATAGAACAGAACCAGTATTTACATTTTAGGGAAAGTTAAAAAAAAAAAGACATATCACAATAGTAAATTAATGAATTAGTCCCTGGTGAGGTCAGAGTTTACAGTCCTGATGGCCTGTGGGAAGAAACTCCGTCTCATCCTCTCTGTTTTCACAGCATGACAGCGGAGGCGTTTGCCTGACCGTAGCAGCTGGAACAGTCCGTTGCTGGGGTGGTAGGGGTCCCCCATAATGTTGCTGGCTCTGGATCTGCACCTCCTGGTGTATAGGACCTGCAGGGGTGCGAGTGTAGTTCCCAGAACGCACTACTCTCTGCAGAGCCTTCATGTCCTGGGCAGAGCTGTTCCCAAACCAGATTGAGATGTTACCGGACAAGGTGCTTTCTACAGCCCCAGAGTAGAAGCACCAAAGGATCCTCAGAGAGACTCTGAATTTCCTCAGCTGCCTGGGGTGTTAAAGGCGCTGCTTGCCTTACTCACCAGTGCGGTATGGAAGCAATTTCCTCTTTCCTTGCTACGCGAACGCAAGCTCTGGAACCCAGAAGGAAATCCTCGGACGATTAGGTCTCCTGGGATCTAAAGGTCCTGTCCGTGTGTTAGTTTAGTTTATTTCAGAGATACAGCGCGGGAGTAGGCCCTTCGGCCCAGCGACTCCGCACCGACCATTGATCCCCGCACATCAACACTATCCGACGCACACGAGGGACAATTTTATAGTTCTACACAACCCATTAACCTGCACATCCTCCAACCTCATCTACTGCATCTGCTGCTCCAAGTGTCAAATTCTCCACATCGGCGAGACCAAGCGCCGGCTCGGCGTTCACTTCGCTGAACACCTCCCTCTGTCAGTGTTAACAAATCTGATCGCCCGGTTGCTCAGCACTTCACATCCCCCTCCCATTCCCAATCTGACCTTTCTGTCCTGGGCCTCCTCCATTGCCAGAGTGAGGCTCAGCGCAAATCGGAGGAACAGCACCACATATATCGCTTGGGTAGTTTACACCCCCAGCGGTATGAACTCCCTCCTTCCCCTCCCGTTCCCAGTTCTCCCACGTCCGACTGTCTCCACCTACTTCCTTTCTTTTTCCCGCCCCCCTTCCCCCGACATCAGTCTGAAGAAGGGTCTCTACCCGGAACGTCGGCTATTCCTTCTCACCATAGATGCTGCCTCACCAGATGAGTTTCTCCAGCATTTTTTGTCTACCTTCGATTGTTCCAGCATCTGCAGTTCTTTCTTAGACAACTCACCTACACATCTGTAGCTCTTTGAAGCGCGGGAGGAAACCGAAGATGTCGGGGAAAACCCACGCGGGTCTCGGGGAACACGACAAACTCCGTCCAGACAGTACCCGTACTCGGGATCGAACCCGTGTCTCAGGCGCTCCAGAGATGCTGCCTGACACTCTGTTATTCCAGCATTTTGTGCTTTCTTCAAAAAAACTGAACGTATTGCACAGATTTGGAATTTATTTCCACTAATCAGAAGCGAGAAAGATTCTTGTTTATGCAGATAAAATACTAGCAGATCTTCGCCTACTTATTGGTCCCTAAAAGTACTCGAGGAAGCTTGTAACAAGGGAATACGAAGGGGAACAAGTTCCGAATGTGGAGGGAGAGAAGAAACATGACGCAGGGGATTATTAAATTTGCCAGCAACACAAGTTTATTATCTCAATGTGTGGGAAGGAACTGTAGAAAGTGATTAAGACACAAAAATGCAGGAGTAACTCAGCGGGACAGGCAGCATCTTCGGAGAGAAGGAACGGGTGACGTTTCGGGTCGAGACCCTTCATCAGACTGATGTCAGGGGAGAGGGAGATACAGAGATAAGAAAATGTAAGGAGTGAGAACGAGAAGGAGAAGCAGTACCCATTCCCTTGATCTCCAACCCCTTTTATGTATCGTTCTCACACCTTACACGTCCTTATCCCCTGTATCTCCCTCAAGTCAACTCAAGTCAAGTCAAGTCAAGAGAATGTATGTCATGTATCCCAGATAGAACAATGAAATTCTTGCTTGGGGCCAGGGTGTGAGTGGTCCTTGCTTATGCTGCTGGTCTTGCCGAGGCAGCGTGAGGTATAAATGGAGTCAATAGGAAGGAGGTTGGTTCGTGTGATGGTCTGGGCTGCGTACCCAATTCAATGCAATTTCTTGCGGTCTTGGATGGAGCTGTTCCCAAACCAAGCTGTGATGCTTCCCGATAAATGCTTTCTATGTGCATCTGTAGAAGTTGGTGGCAGTTGTAGGGGACACGCCAAACTTCCTAAGCCTTCTAAGGAAGTAGAGGCGTTGGTGTGCCAACGAAATATTTAGAGACATGCGCCCAAACGTGAGATTCATCATCGTTGAAAACATTAGCGACGCAGTGGTGCTGGTTTCCAACGGGAACGGTGACGGAAGCACCACAGATCTCTGTCCTCCAGTTCTTGCGGACTTCCGCCGCTGGAAGTATAGGATTTTGGTGTGTGTGTGTGTGTTGTGTGTGTGTGTGTGTGTGTGCTTTATCATCATTCCTTACAATGCCATGTACGACAGTGATCGCAACTTCTACTAAAGTGTGGTGGCCGTTGGCTCGCTAGAAGCTCATCCGCCCTTTGACTGGTCTTGTCTTTGGTTCTGCTGGGGGTCCACAGCCCCCCTACTCACTGGCAAAACAGGTGGGGGAGACGTTTAGTCGCCGACTACCCGATCATGGAGGAGGTAGCACGGGATTACATGGTACCCGTGGCGGGAACTCCCGTCAGATGGGACAGGCGTAAATGGAGCATCTTGGTCGACATGGAAGTTGAGGGGGGGGGGGTGTTTCGGTGCTGATGACTCTATATTCAAAAAACTATTGTACAGAGAAAATATAATTTTGTAAGAGCAAGGTTATGTTAATGAGTAAAGTTATGTTAATGAACGAACTATTATTCTCATAGGCCACATCCTCTATTGAATGAAATCGAATTTTATTATTGGTAGTTATTTGTTTCGGTGCTTGAAATAAGTAACTTGTTCACAATATATTACAGATAAAGGAACCGGAACAGAACTGGGGATAAGGTATGTAGTCAATTATACTTTAAATGTTTCCTCTGACTTGATCAGTGGTTATTTGCCATTTTTGTTTCTTTGTGAATTAAATTGACATTAGACAATAGACAATAGGTGCAGGAGTAGGCCATTCGGCATTTCAAGCAGCACCGCCTTTCAATTTGTTCATGGCTGATCATCCCCAATCAGTGCCCCGTTCATGCCTCCTCTCCATATCCCCTGACGCCGCTATCTTTAAGAGCCTATCTATCTCTCTCTTGAAAGCATCCAGAGAATCGGCCTCCACCGCCCTCAGAGGCAGAGAATTCCACAGACTCACAACTCTCTGTGTGAATAAGTGTTTCCTCCCCTCCGTTCTAAATGGCTTATCCCTTATTCTTCAACTGTGACGCCTGGTTCTGGACTCCCCCAACATCGGACGTTTCCTGCCCTCTACCATGTACAAACCCTTAACAATCCTTTATGTTCAATAAGATAACCTCTCATCCTTCTAAACTACAGAGTGTACAAGCCCAGCCGCTCCATTTCTCAGCATATGACAGTCCCGCCATCCCGGGAATTAACCTCGTGAAACCTACACCCGAACTCCCTCAATAGCCATCCAGACCGGTCCTTGTTCATCAGTGACTAAAAGTTAGCATGCACATACAGCAGGCAGTGAAGAAAGCGAATGGCATGTTTGCCTTCATAATAAGAGGAGTTGAGTATAGGAGCAAAGAGGTCCTTCTGCAGTTGTACTGGGCCCTAGTGAGATCACACCTGGAGTATTGTGTCCAGTTTTGGTCCCCTAATTTGAGGAAGGACATTCTTGCTATTGAGGGAGTGCAGCGTAGGTTTACAAGGTTAATTCCCGGGATGGCGAGGCTGTCATATGCTGAGAGAATGGAGCTACTGGGCTTGTATACTCTGGAGTTTAGAAGGATGAGAGGGTATCTTATTGAACATAAAGGATTATTAAGGTTTGTACATGGTAGAGGCAGGAAACATGTTCCCGATGTTGGGGGAACACATCTCCATTAACCCCCCCCCCAAAAAAAACCTTCTCACAGTACAGCTATGCCCCCTAGTGTTCGACATTTCAACCCAATTAATGTTGAATTATTGTTATTCACGGTGACAAAACTAGAATGAGAAGTTCCCTTCAGGCAATTGCTTTGGGATAAATATTACATATTCATTTAAAGAGATTTTCAAGCGAATTGCAAGAAAATGGATCATTTATCGCAAGTATTTGTTCAGCCACGGTATAATCTGCTCAGCATTCTATGGTGTATCTATCATTGGAATTAACCGGTAACGGTGGATATATTAATCTCACAACTTAATGGCGAACCTAAAACAGTTAATTTGCTTTCATCCCGCGGCATGCTTCGCAGCGGAGTTGTTATAAATGTTAGGTTGCTGAACCGCTTCATGAAAGAGGCTCATTGACCAGAAACTAACACAATGCTCGATACCTCAAATCAATAGACAATAGACAATAGGTGCAGGAGTAGGCCATTCGAGCCAGCACCGCCATTCAATGTGATCATGGCTGATCATCCACAATCAGTAACCCGTTCCTGCCTTCTCCCCATATCCCCTGAATCCGTTGTGAACTTTTGAAGAGGGATAAGTTACCGGACAAAATCCAATCGTATGTAGGTTTCAAATGGAGTCATGGAGTGATACAGTTTGGAAACACGTCCTTCGGCCCAACCTGCCCACTCCGGCCATCAATATCCCAGCTACACTAGTCCCAACTGCCTGCGCTTGGTCCATATCCCTCCAAACCTGTCCTATCCATGTTCCTGTCTAACTCTTTCTTAAATGTTGTGGCAGTCCCATCCTCAACTACCTCCTCTGGCAACTCGTTCCATACACCCACCGCGGTTTGTGTGGAAAAGGTTACTCCTTAGATTCCTATTCAATCTTTTCCCATTCACCTTGAACAACCGTCCTCTGGTCTTCGATTCCTCTACTCTGGGGAAGAGACTCTGTGCATCTACCCGATCTATTCCTCTCGTGATTTTGTACACCTCTATAAGATCACCCCTCATCTTCCTGCGCTCCAAGGAATAGAGACCCAGCCTACTCAACCTCTCCCTGCAGCTCACACCCTCTACTCCTGGCAAAATCCTCGTAAATCTTGCAACAAATAATCCAGAAACTAACACAATGCTTCAAATCACACAGGGTTTATGGAATTAGGAAGAGGTGCTGGACAATTTCCAAACTTGTTTAGGTTTCAAATGTTGTAACAAATACCCTGTTACATTCCAGGAAAATGACACATCGGAAAATATAATCTATGCTGACCTGAATATCAAAAAGTCGAACAGAAATCACCGTTCGGGTCACGATGCCAGAGGGAATGGGGCTAGGGTCAAAGACCCCGGCGGGGCCGGACCTCTGTCAGCAGCAGGTGGAAGGGAAGACCCGGTCGTGTACTCCGCCTTGAAACCCCGCGCTCCGATTAACACTCCAGCGTCGAGCAAGCAGAAGAAGCATCACAGAAGACAGGAACAGCAGGTTGTGTACGCAACGGTAAATGCTCAGCGTCCACCAGTTCTCTATCACTGAACATTGGGAATGAGAGGACTGTACTAGGCGGCGACGCTCTCTTAGTTTAGTTCATTAACGCGGAAACAGGCCCCGCGGCCCCCCGAATCCGCTCCGACCAGCGCTTCTAGCACTAACACACATTAGGGACAATTTACCATTTTTGCCGAAGCCAAATTAAACCACAAACCCGAATGTCTATGGAGTGTGGGAGGAAACCGGAGCACCCGGGGAAAACCCACGCGGGTCACGCGGAGAACCTAAAAACTCCGTGCAGACAGCACCCGTAGTCAGGATCGAACCCAGTAGCTTGTTCCATGCACCCAGCCAATTAAATGTAATATTTCCAAGTTTGCGGATGACACAAAGCTGGGTGGCAGTGTGAGCTGCGAGGATGATGCTATGAGGCTGAAGGGGGACTTGGATAGTTTGGGTGAGTGGGCAGATGCATGGCAGGTGCAGTAAAATGTCGGTTATAAATGCAGCATAAAGGCAGTATAAAGGGCCGAATGGCCTACTCCTGCACCTATATTCTATATTTCTATGTTTATAATTAATTCCAACAGCTTTGGAGCAGTCACGAATAGTTATTTCTGGAAGACTTTTATTTTGATAAGACACGAGCGCCATTGCATTCAATGAAATTTACTAACAAATAACCATTCATGTAAATATCGATGGAAATATTACCTATGCTATTTGTGTGAGGGATTTTGAAGTATTATGACATAAGTATGGTTGTTAAACATCAACAATTCAGTGTTACCTGTGGTTTAAACATTCGATACTTCAATAAAGTTTTGGAATGGTATCACACCGAGTATTTAGCACCGAGTTCTGATTTCCTTTCGCCTTTACGCCAATTGACTTCAACGAATACACGTTCTCCCCGTGACCACGTAAGTTTTCTCCGAGATCTTCCTCCCACACTCCACAGATGTACAGGTATTGGCTGGTTGTATGTGTAAATTGTGCCGGGTATGTGAGATCATATTGAATGTCGGTGCTGGCTCGAAGGCCCGAATGGCCTACCCCTGCCCCTATTTTTCTACGTGTCTATGTTTTTCTATGTGTAGGATAGTGTTAATGTGTGCGGGGATCGCTGGTCGGCGTAGGTAGGGCCAAAGGGCTTCTTTCCGCGCTGTATCTCTAAACTAAACTAAACTAAACTAAACACAAGACGTGATTAATTTTCTACTTAGTCAGCGTTGAAGATTAAACTAAGATTTCGTTTAGAGATACAGCGCGGAAACAGGCCCTTCGGCCACCGGGTCCGCGCCAACCAGCGATCCCGCACACTAACACCATACTACACCCACTAGGGACAATTTTTATTTTTATTTTTTTTATTTTTGCATTTACCAAGCCAATTTAACCGACAAACCTGCACGTCTTTGGAGTGTGGGAGGAAACCGATTTTCACGGTGGAAATCCACGCAGGACGGGTAGAACGTACAAACTCTGTACAGACAGCACCCGCTAATGGCTGGCGTTTCAAAGCGATTGTTGCCTTTGCCCTTCTTGGTCGTTGAGACCTTGGCTGGGGGCAAGGAGGTGTGGGAGGAAGTTGCCTTGGCAAACAAGAGAGTTTGGTTTAGAGATACAGCGCAGAAACAGGCCCTTCGGCCCATCGACCAGCGATCCCCGCACATTAGCACTATCATAGAAACTATGTGCAGGAGGAGGCCATTTGGCCCTTCGAGCCCGCACCGTCACACATTGGTGTGTATCCTACACACCCTAGGGACCATTTTACATGTACCAAGCCAATTAATCTGCAAACCTGTTCGTCCTTGGACTGCGGGAGGAAACCGAAGATCTCGGAGCAAAACCCACGCAGGTCACGGGGAGAACGTGCAAACTCCGAACAGACAGCACCCGTAGTCGGGATCGAACCCGGGTCTCTGGCGCTGTGAGGCTGCAGCTCTACCGCTACCTCACCGATAAGCAAAATCTGTGGTTCGAACCACATTTGACGCTATACAACGCTCCAGGTTTAGCGTTTATACAACAGGGCAGGTTTAGAGAGATACGGGACATAAACGCAGGACTCGTGTAGATGGGGCATCTTGGTCGACATGGGCAAGAAATAATACAGCCAGAAGGGTAAATGCAGAGTAACCCCGTGTGAAATTGTGCAGAGCCATAGATAAAGGCTCTTGGAGAAAGGAATGGGGGGGGGGGGGGTTGTAGACCTAGAAGCACTGATATTAAGAACAAACCTTTTCATTAATCTCATCTGAAATGGAGGTAAGAGACAACATTTCAGGTTGAGACCTTACCTCAGACTGGAGAAGGGTCCAGACTTGAGATGACATCATCCATTTCCCTCTACAGATGCTGCCTGACCCGGTGAGTTCCTCCAGCACTTCGCATTTTCCTCGTGCTTCCAGGACCTTGACGATTTTCAATCATGTTTCAATGGTACTTAATTGTCATAGTGATTTTTTTTACATCATTCGTAAAGCAAAGCGCATTAAAGCACAGGAACGGGCCTTCGGCCCACAATGTTTGTGCGGAACATGTTGCCAAGTTCAGCTGATCTCATATGCCCATACATGATCAATTTCCTACTGATTCCTGCACTCGCTTGAGTCCTTTCGGGTCAGATCCCTTCTTCAGACATTGAAGGCACTTCCACCATTGATTTGTCCCCAACCGGCACGTCTTCATTGTTATCCGTCACCAGGAGAGGGCGCTCCGACCCAGAATTATGGAGGCATACAGCACGGAAACAGGCCCTTCGGCCCAACTTGCCCATGTCGACCAAGATACCCCATCTACACTAGTCCCATCCACCTGCGATAATATCCAGTATCTCTCTAAACGTCTAAATGTCTCTTAAATGTTCTTACAGCACATAAAGCGTTGTATAGCGTCAAATGTGGTTCGCTATCGAACCACAGATTTTGCTTACCGGTGAGGTAGTGGTTGAGCTGTTGCCTCACAGCGCCAGAGACCCGGGTGCGATCCCGACTACAGGTGCTGTCTGTACGGAGTTTGCACGTTTTCTCCGTGACCTTCGTGGGTTTTCTCCGAGATCTTTGGTTTCCTCCCACACTCCAAGGACGTACATGTTTGCAGATTAATTGGCTTGGTACGTGTAAAATTGTCCCTAGAGTGTGTGGGATACACACCAATGTGTGACGGTGCGGGCTCGAAGGGCCAAATGGCCTCTTCCTGCACCTATTTTCTATGATAGTGCTAATGTGCGGGGATCGCTGGTCGATGGGCCGAAGGGCCTGTTTCTGCGCTGTATCTCTAAACTAAACTCTCATGTTTGCCAAGGCAACTTCCTCCCTCACCTCCTCGCCCCCAGCTCCGGCCTGAACGACCAAGAAGGGCAAAGGCAACAATCGCCTTGAAACGCCAGCCATTTGCAATTCACGTCTCCTACCATAGATGACACAACACTGACCCTTCATCTTCACCAGATCTACATCTATCAACGGTCTGCCCAACGACACGGCGGGAACACCTTCACTGGAAGGACTGTAATGGTTCAAGAAAGCGAATATTTTAGTTTAATTTAGTTTAGAGATAGTGCCGGGAAACAGGCCTTTCGGTCCACCGTGGCCGCGCCGACCAGCGATCCCCGCACATTAACACGATCCTACACCCACCAGGGACAATTTTTACATTTGCCACAAGCCAATTAACCTACAAACCTGTACGTCGTTGGAGCGTGGGAGGAAACCGAAGATCTTGGAGAAACCCCACGCAGGTCATGGGGAGAACATACAAACTCGGTACAGACAGCACCCGTAGTCGGGATCGAACCCGGGTTTCCGGCGCTGCATTCGCTGTAAGGCAGCAACTCTACCCCCGCGCCACCGTGACCGGCCGAGTCGTTACTACTTTCGCAAAAAATATTAATTATATCAATAATAAATTACCAGAGTAGGCGAATCGAGGACAAGAGGACATAGGTTTATGGTGAAGGGGAAGGGGAAGGGGGAAATATTTAATAGGAATCTGAGGGGTAACTTTTTCACACATAGGGTGGTGGGTGTATAGAACAAGCTTCCAGAGGAGGTAGTTGAGGCTGGGACTATCCCAACGTTTCAGAGACAGTTAGACAGGTACATGGATAGGACAGGTTTGGAGACATATGGGGCAAACGCGGGCAGGTGGGACTAGTGTAGCTGGGACACGTTGGCCGGTGTGGGCAAGTTGTGCCGAAGGGCCTGTTTCCACGCTGTATCACTATGACACGATGGCTCTAATAAATCCTGACCTGCCAGAGCTGACCTGCTCCCAAGAACTGAAGAAATAATAATAACGCCCTAAGCACTAAGTTATCATACGTGGAACAGCAGGTCAAAGTTCAGAAGCGTCATCCACCTGACGCATTATTGATGTGAATTTCTGCGCCCGACGGAAAACACATTTTATTCCCGCCGCAAGTCTTTAATTTCTCCATTAGAAACATAGAAACATAGAAAATAGGTGCAGGATAAGGCCATTCGGCCCTTCGAGCCTGCACCGCCATTCAATATGATCATGGCTGATCATCCAACTAAGTATCCTGTACCGGCCTTCTCTCCATACCCCCTGATCCCTTTAGCCACAAGGGCCACATCTAACTCCCTCTTAAATATAGCCAATTAACTGGCCTCAACTACCTTCTGTGGCTGAGAATTCCACAGATTCACCACTCTCTGTGTGAAAAATGATTTTCTCATCTTGGTCCTAAAAGACTTCCCCCTTATCCTTAAGCTGTGACCCATGGTTCTGGACTTCCCCAACATCGGGAACAATCTTCCTGCATCTAGCCTGTCCAACCCCTTAAGAATCTTGTAAGTTTCTATAAGGTCCCCCCTCAATCGTCCAAATTCTAGCGAGTACAAGCCGAGTCTATCCAGTCGTTCTTCATATGAAAGTCCTGCCATCCGAGGAATCATTGTGGTGAACCTTCTCTGTCTTCCCTCTATGGCAAGAATGTCTTTCCTCAGATTTGGTGACCAAAACTGTACGCAATACTCCAGGTGTGGCCTCATCAAGACCCTGTACAACTGCAGTAGAACCTCCCTGCACTTATACTCAAATCCTTTTGCTATGAATGCTAACATACCATTCGCTTTCTTCACTGCCTGCTGCAACTGCATGCCTACCATGACACCCAGATCTCGTTGCATCTCCCCTTTTCCTAATCGGCCACCATTCAGATAATAGTCTACTTTCTGTTTTTGCCACCAAAGTGGATAACCTCACATTTATCCACATTATACTGCATCTGCCATGCATTTGCCCACTCACCCAACCTATCCAAGTGACCTTGCAGCCTCCTAGCATCCTCCTCACAGCGAAAACTGCCCCCCAGCTTCGTGTCATCCGCAAACTTGGAGATGTTGCATTCAATTCCCTCATCCAGATCTTTAATACCCCACTAGTCACTGCCTGCCATTCTGAAAAGGACCCGTTTACTCCTACACTTTGCTTCCTGTCTGCCAGCCAGTTCTCTATCCACATCAATACTGAACCCCCAATACCGTGTGCTTTAAGTTTACATACTAATCTCTTATGCGGGACCTTGTCGAAAGCCTTCTGAAAGTCCAGGTATAACATATCCACTGGTTCTCCCTTATCCACTCTACTAGTTACATCCTCGAAAAATTCTACAAGATTCGTCAGACATGATTTACCTTTCATAAATCCATGCTGACTTTGTCCAATGATTTCACCACTTTCCAAATGTGCAGCTATCCCATCTTTAATAACTGACTCTAGCATTTTCCCAACTACCGATGTTAGACTAACTGGTCTGTAATTTCCCGTTTTCTCTCTCCCTCCCGTTTTAAAAAGTGGGGTTTCATTAGCTACCCTCCAATGCTCAGGAACTATTCCAAAATCTAAAGAGTTCTGAAAAATTATCACTAATGCATCACTAAATTATCACTAATGCATCACTGTCTGACCGGAGTCTGTACCTTCTCCCCGTGACCTGCGTAGGTTTTTTTCCGAGATCTTTGGTTTCCTCCCACACAACAAAGACGTGCAGGTTTGTAAGATAAATTGGCTTGGTAAGTGTAAAAACAAAAAAATATATTAAACAAATTGTCCCTAGTGGATGTAGGATGGTGTTAGTGTGCGGGGATCGCTGGTTGGCGCGGATCCGGTGGGCCGAAGGGCTTGTTTCCGCGCTGTATCTCTAAACTAAATCTTAGTTTTACCTTTAACGCTGACTAAGTAGTAAATTAATCACGTAAATTAAATTAATCACGTCTTGTGTTTAGTTTAGTTTAGGTTAGAAATACAGCGCGGAAACAGGCCCTTTGGCCCACCGGGTCTACGCCGACCAGCGATCCCCGCACACATTGACACTATCCTACACATTGAAAAACATAGAAGCGTAGAAAAATAGGGACTGGAGTAGGTCATTCGGCACTTCGAGCCAGCACCGACGTTCAATATGATCACACACTTCAGGGACAATTTACACATACAACCAGCCAATTAACCTACATACCTGTACATCTTTGGAGTGTGGGAGGAAACAGAAGATCTCGGAGAAAACTCACGCGGTCACGGGGAGAATGTGTGTTCGTTGCAGTCAATTGGCATAATGGCGAAAGGAAATCAGAACTCGATATTAAATAATCGGTGTGATATCATTCCAAAACGTTATTGAAGTATCGAATGTTTAAACCACAGGTAACACTGAATTGTTGATGCATAACAACCATCGTTATATCATAATATCTCTCCGTCCTTTAAAATCCTTCACACAAATAGCATAGGTAATATTTCCATCGATATTTACACAAATGGTCATTTGTTAGTAAATTTCATTCAATGCAATGGCGGTCGAAAAAGATTTGTCCCGAGGAGAGGGCGCTCCGACCCAGAATTATGGAGGCATACAGCACGGAAACAGGCCCTTCGGCCCAACTGGCCCATGTCGACCAAGATGCCTCATCTACAATAGTCCCAACCACCTGCGTTTATGCTCCGTACTTCTCTAAAGCTGTCCTGCCAAATGTCTCTTAAATTTTCTTACAGCATATAGAGCGCTGTATAGCGTCAAATGTGGTTCGCTATCGAACCACAGATTTTGCATACCGGTAGAGCTGCTGCCTCACAGCGCCGGAGACCCGGGTTCGATCCAGACTACGTTCTCCCCGTGACCTGCGTGGGTTTTCTCCGAGATGTTCGGTATCCTCCCATACTCCAAGAACGTACAGGTTTGCAGATTAATTGGCATGGTACATGTAAAATTGTCCCTAGAGTGTGTGCGATACACACCAAGGTGTAGCGGTGCGAGCTCGAAGGGCCAAATGGCCTCCTCCTGTACCTATTTTCCATTATAGTGCTAATGTGCGGGTATCGCTGGTCGGCGGGCCGAAGGGCCTGTTTGTGCGCTGTATCTCTAAACTAAACTCTCATGTTTGGCAAGGCAACTTCCTCCCTCACCTCCTCGCCCCCAGCTAAGGTCTCAACGACCAAGAAGGGCAAATGCAACAATCGCCTTGAAACGCCAGACATTTGCAATTCACGTCTCCTACCCTAGATGACACACCACTGATCCTTCATCTTCACCAGATCTACAGTCAACAAAATAGAGAGAGTACAGAGGAGATTTACTAGAATGTTGCCTGGGTTTCAGCAACTAACTTACAGCGAAAGGTTGAACAAGTTAGGTCTTTATTCTTTGGAGCGCAGAAGGTTAAGAGGGGACTTGATAGAGGTCTTTAAAATTAAAAGCGGGTTAGACAGAGTGGACGTGGATAAGGTTTTCCCATTGAGAGTAGGGAAGATTCAAACAAGGGGACATGACTTGAGAATTAAGGGACAGAAGTTTAGGTGGAACATTAGGGGGAACTTCTTTACTCAGAGAGTGGTAGCTGTGTGGAATGAGCTTCCAGTGGAAGTGGTGGAGGCAGGTTCGATGTTATCCTTTAAAAATAGATTGGATGGGGTATATGGACGGGAAAGGAGTGGAGGGTTATGGTCTGAGTGCAGGTAGATGGGACTAGGGGGAAGTATTTATTTTTAATTAAATTATTATTTTTTTTAATGTTCGGCACGGACTTGAAGGGCCGAGATGGCCTGTTTCCGTGCTGTTATGGTTATATGGTTACATCTATCAACGCTTTGCCCAACGACACGGCGGGAACACCTTCACTGGAAGGACTGTATTGGTTCAAGAAAGCGAGTCTTTTAGTTTAATTTAGTTTAGAGATAGAGCGCGGAAACAGGCCCTTCGGTCCACCGTGTCCGCGCCGACCAGCGATCCCCGCACATTAACACGATCCTACACCCACCAGGGACAATTTTTACATTTACCACAAGCCAATTAACCTACAAACCTGTACGTCTTTGGAGAGTGGGAGGAAACCGAAGATCTCGGAGAAAACCCACGCAGGTCATGGGAAGAACATACAAACTCGGTACAGACAGCACCCGTAGTCGGGATCGAACCCGGGTCTCCGGCGCTGCATTCGCTGTAAGGGAGCAACTCTACCCCCGCGCCACCGTGACCGGCCGAGTCGTTACTACTTTCGCAAAAAATATTAATTATATCAATAATAAATTGCCAGAGTAGGTGAATCGAGGACAAGAGGACATAGGTTTATGGTGAAGGGGAAGGTGAAGGGGGAAATATTTAATAGGAATCTGAGGGGTAACTTTTTCACACAGAGGGTGGCGGGTGTATAGAACAAGCTCCCAGAGAAGGTAGTTGAGGCTGGGACTATCCCAACGTTTCAGAGACAGTTAGACAGGTACATGGATAGGACAGGTTTGGAGAGATATAGGGCAAACGCGGATAGGTGGGACTGGTGTAGCTGGGACACGTTGGCCGGTGTGGGCAAGTTGGGCCGAAGGGCCTGTTTCCACGCTGTATCACTCTATGACACGATGGCTCTAATAAATCCTGACCTGCCAGAGCTGCCCCGATCCAAAGAACTGAAGAAATAACAATAACCCCTTAAACACTAAATAATCATACGTGGAACAGCAGGTCAAAGTTCAGAAGCGTCATCCACCTGACGCATTATTGATGTGAATTTCTGCGCCCGAGGGAATACACATTTTATTCCCGCCGCTAGTATTTAACTTCTCCATTAGAAACATAGAAACATAGAAACATAGAAAATAGGTGCAGGAGTAGGCCATTCGGCCCTTCGAGCCTGCACCGCCATTCAATATGATCATGGCTGATCATCCAATTAAGTATCCTGTACCTGCCTTCTCTCCATACCCCCTGATCCCTTTAGCCACAAGGGCCACATCTAACTCCCTCTTAACTATAGCCAATGAACTGGCCTCAACTACTTTATGTGGCTGAGAATTCCACAGATTCACCAATCTCTGTGTGAAAAATGATTTTCTCATCTCGGTCCTAAAAGACTTCCCCCTTATCCTTAAACAGTGACCCCCTTGTTCAGGACTTCCCCAACATCGGGAACAATCTTCCTGCATCTAGCCTGTCCAACCCCTTAAGAATCTGATAAGTTTCTATAAGATCCCCCCTCTATCTTCTAAATTCTAGCGAGTACAAGCCGAGTCTATCCAGTCTTTCTTCATGTGAAAGTCCTGACATCCCAGGAATCAGTCTGGTGAACTTTACTGTACTCCCTCTATGGCAAGAATGTATTTCCTCAGATTTGGTGACCAAAACTGTACGCAATACTCCAGGTGTGGCCTCATCAAGACCCTGTACAACTGCAGTAGAACCTCCCTGCACTTATACTCAAATCCTTTTGCTATGAATGCTAACATACCATTCGCTTTCTTCACTGCCTGCTGCAATTGCATGCCTACTTTCAATGACTGATGTACCATGACACCCAGATGTCGTTGCATGTCCCCTTTTCCTAATCGGCCACCATTCAGATAATAGTCTACTTTCCTGTTTTTGCCACCAAAGTGGATAACCTCACATTTATCCACAATATACTGCATCTGCCATGCATTTGCCCACTCACCCAACCTATCCAAGTGACCTTGCAGCCTCCTAGCATCCTCCTCACAGCTAACACTGCCCCCCCAGCTTCGTGTCATCCGCAAACGTGGAGATGTTGCATTCAATTCCCTCATCCAGATCATTAATATATATTGTAAATAGCTGGGGTCCCAGCACTGAGCCTTGCGGTACCCCACTAGTCACTGCCTGCCATTCTGAAAAGGACCCGTTTACTCCTACTCTTTGCTTCCTGTTTGCCAGCCAGTTCTCTATCCACATCAATACTGAACCCCTAATACCCTGTGCTTTAAGTTTGCATACTAATCTCTTATGTGGGACCTTGTCGAAAGCCTTCTGAAAGTCCAGATATAACACATCCAGTGGGTCTCCCTTATCTCTAGCATTTTCCCCACTACCGATGTTAGACTAACAGGCCTGTAATTCCCCGTTTTCTCTCTCCCTCCCTTTTTAAAAAGTGAGGTTACATTAGCTACCCTCCAATCCTCAGGAACTACTCCAGAATCTAAAGAGTTCTGAAAAATTATCACTAATGCATCCACTATTTCTGGGGCTACTTCCTTAAGTACTCTGGGATGCAGCCTGTCTGGCCCTGGGGATTTATCGGCCTTTAATCCATTCAATTTACCTAACACCACATCACGGCTAACCTGGGTTTCACTCAGTTCCTCCATCTCATTTGACCCCCAGACCCCTGCTATTTCCGGCAGATTATTTATGTCTTCATAAGTGAAGACAGAACCAAAGTAGTTATTCAATTGGTCTGTTGTATCCTTGTTCCCCATGATCAATTCACCAGTTTCTCACTGCAAGGGACCTACATTTGTTTTAACTAATCTTTTTCTCGTCACATATCTATAAAAACTTTTGCGGTCAGTTTTTATGTTCCCTGCCAGGTTTTTTTCATAATCTATTTTCACTTTCCTAATTAAGCCCTTTGTCCTCCTCTGCTGGACTCAGAATTTCCTCTGGTAGGCTGCTTTTTCGGGCTAATTTGTATGCTTCATCTTTTGTTTTAATACTATCCCTGATTTCCCTTGTTATCCACGGATACGCTACCTTCCCTGATTTATTCTTTTGCCAAACTGGGATGAACAATTGTTGTAGTTCATCCATGCAGTCTTTAAATGCCTTCCATTGCATATCCACCGTCAACCATTTAAGAATCACTTGCCAGTCTATCTTGGCCAATTCACGTCTCATTCCCTCAAATTTACCCTTCTTTAAGTTCAGAACCCTTGTTTCTGAATTAACAATGTCACTCTCCATCCTAATGAAGAACTCAACCATATTATGGTCACTCTTGCCCAAGGGGCCACGCACAACAAGACTGCTAACCAACCCTTCCTCATTACTCAATACCCAGTCTAGAATAGCCTGTTCTCTCGTTGGTCCCTCTACATGTTGGTTTAGAAAACTATCCCGCATATATTCCAAGAGTGTATCTTGTTGCATTGTTTACGTCGAAGTCCGTGTAATTTACAATGATATATACCTGTTCCAGACTTGCATGCATCACTACTTCAGTACTGTCACGATTAGGAATCACACCATCTCGCAACCGAATGCAGCGCCAGAGACCCGGGTTCGATCCCGACTACGGGTGCTGCCTCTACGGAGTTTGCACCTTCTCCCCATGACCTGCGTGGCTTTTTTTCGGAGAACTTCCGTTTCCTCCCACACTCCAAAGACGTGCAGGTTTGTAAGTTAAATTGGCTTGGTAAATGTAAAAATAAAAAATAAATTAAGCAAATTGTCCCTAGTGGGTGTAGGATGGTGTTAGTGTGCGGGGATCGCTGGTTGGCGCGGACCCGATGGGCCGAAGGGCCTTGTTTCCGCGCTGTATCTCTAAACTAAATCTTAGTTTTACCTTCAACGCTGACTAAGTAGTAAATTAATCACGTCTTGTGTTTAGTTTAGTTTAGTTTAGTTTAGAAATACAGCGCGGAAACAGGCCCTTTGGCCCACCGGGTCTACGCCGACCAGCGATCCCCGCACACATTAACACTATCCTACACATAGAAAAACATAGCAACGTAGAAAAATAGGGGCAGGAGTAGGTCATTCGGCCCTTCGAGCCAGCACCGACATTCAATATGATCACACACACCAGGGACAATTTACACATACAACCAGCCAATTAACCGACATACCTGTACATCTTTGGAGTGTGGGAGGAAACAGAAGATCTCGGAGAAAACTCACGCGGTGACGGGGAGAACGTTGGAGTCAATTGGCGTAAAGGCGGAAGGAAATCAGACCCGATATTAAATAATCGGTGTGATATCATTCAAAATCTTTATTGAAGTATCGAATGTTTTAACCACAGGTAACACTGAATTGTTTATGCATAACAACTATACATGTCATAATATCTCTCCCTCCTTCAAAATCCCTCCCACAAATTGCATAGGTAATATTTCCATCGATATTTACACGAACGGTCATTTGTTAGTAAATTTCATTGAATGCAATGGCGCACGTGTCTTAACTAAAAAAAAATATTCCAGAAATAACTGTTAATGACTGCTCCAAAGCTGTTGGAATTAATTAGAAACATAGAAACACAGAATATAGGTGCAGGAGTAGGCCATTCGGCCCTTTATACTGCCTTTATGCTGCATTTATAACCGACATTTTACTGCACCTGCCATGCATCTGCCCACTCACCCAACCTATCCAAGTCACCCTGCATCCTCATAGCATCCTTCTCGCAGGTTACATCTTTGTGTCATCCGCAAACTTGGAAATGTTACATTTAATTGGCTGGGTGCATGGAACAAGCTACCGGGTTCGATCCTGACTACGGGTGCTGTCTGCACGGAGCATTTACGTTCTCCCCGTGACCCGCGTGGGTTTTCCCCGGGTGCTCCGGTTTCCTCCCACACCCCAAAGACGTTCGGGTTCGTGGTTTAATTTGGCTTCGGCAAAAATGGTAAATTGTCCCTAATGTGTGCAGGATTGTGCTAGTAGCGCTGGTCGGGGCCGAAGGGCCTGTTTCCGCGTTACTGAATTAAACTAAGAGAGCGCCGCCGCCTTGTACAGTCCTCTCATTCCCAATGTTCAGTGATGGAGAAGTGGTGGACGCTGAGCATTCACGGTTGCGTACACCACCTGTTGTTCCTTTCTTCTGGGATTCTTCTTCTGCTTGCTCGATGCTGGAGTGTCCATCGGAGCGGGATGTCTCAAGGCGCAGTATACGACCGGGTCTTCCCTTCTACCTGCCGCCGATGCTGGAGTGTCTGTTGGAGCGGGATGTCGCAAGGCGGAGTATACGACCGGGTCTTCCCTTCCACCTGCCGCCGACAGAGGTCCAGCCTCGCCGGGGTCTTTGACCCTAGCCCCATTCTCTCTGGCACCGTGATCCGAACGGTGATTCCTGTTCGACTTTTTCATATTCAGGTCAGCATAGATTATATTTTTCGATGTGTCATTTTCCTGGAATGTAAACAGAGTATTTGTTACAAGACTTAAACCCCAAACGTGATGTGCAATTGTCCAGCACCTCGTCCCTCTTCTAAAGTCCAAAGATCGTAACGGATCCGTAGGAGGCCGTAGGAGGCCGTAGATATGTCGTAAACCAGCCGTACGCACTCGGGGTATACTCCCGACTATTTTTTTACTCGTGGACATTTTTTTATCATTATGGAAAAACGTACCTACTTACCTGATGCCCCGAGTACCTACGGCTGGCATAACGAGCCGCTACGATATATCTACGGACTCCTACGGACCCGTTACGAACATTCTGCGAGTTTGAATCAAGGGGAAAAGTCGGGAGGATTCATGAATAACTCGGGAGAATTCGTGAATTACCTCGTAAAGTGGAACAGGCCCTTAAGATTCTGGATTATTTGTTGCAAGACTTACGAGGATGTTGCCAGGACTAGAGGGTGTGAGCTATAGGGAGAGGTTGAGTAGGCCTGGGTCTATATTCCTTGGAGCGCAGGAGGATGAGGAGGTGATCTTAAAGAGGTGTACAAAATCATGAGAGGTATTGATCGGGTAGATGCACGGAATCTCTCGCCCAGAGTAGGGGAATCAAGGCCCAGAGTTCCAGTTGAAGGGGAAAAGATTTAACAGGAATTGAAGGAGTAACAAGCTGCCAGAGGAGGTAGTTGAGGCTGGGACTATCCCAACATTTAAGAAACAGTCAGACAGGTACATGGATTGGACAGGGTTGGAGGGATATGTACCAAGCGCAGGCAGGTGGGACTAGTGTAGCTGGGACATTGTTGGCCGGTGTGGGCAATTTGGGCCGAAGGGCCTGTTTCCACGCTGTATCACTCTATGACTCTATTTGAAACCTACATACGATTGAAATTGTCCAGTAACTTATCCTTCTTCTTGAGTTCACAACTGAGTCAGAGGATATGGGGAGATTACAGGAACGGGGTACTGATTGCGGATGATCAGCCATGATCGTATTGAATAGCGGTGCTGGCTTGAGTGGCCGAATGGCCTACTCCTACACCTATTGTCTATTGTCTATTGATTTGAGGTATCGAGCATTGTGGTAGTTTCTGGAATGCCACAAATTATTTGTTACAAGACTTGAAACCTACACAAGATTGGAAATTGTCCAGTAACTTATCCATCTTCTGAAGATCACAACGATGTGAGGTTTCGGGCATCGTGTTAGTTTCTGGTCAATGGGCCTCTTTCATTAAGCGGTTCAGCAACCTAACATTTATAACAGCTACGCTGCGAAGCTTTTCGCGGGAAGAAAGCAACTTAATTGTTTTAGATTCGACATTAAGTTGGGAGATTAATATATTCACCGTTACCTGTTAATTCCAATGATAGATACACCATAGAATGTTGAGCAGATTATACCGTGGCTGAGCAAATACTTGCGATAAATGATCCATTTTCTAGCAATTCGCTTGAAAAACTCTTTGATTAAAAATGCAATATTTATCCAGAAGCAATCGTCTGAAGGGAACGTTTCCCATTCCAGTATTGTCAACGTGAAAAAAAAAATTCAACATTGATTGGGTTGAAATGTCGAACACTAGGGGGCATAGCGGTACTGTGAGAAGTTTTGGGGGGGAGTTTAATGGAGATGTGTGGACCAATTTATTTTTTACAAGGAGGTTGTGGGGATCTGGAACGAAATTGCCATCGGTGGTTGTGGAGGCAGTACGTCAATGGCGTTTAAGAGGCTTATGGATAGGCAATAGACAATAGGTGCAGGAGTAGGTCATACGGCCCTTCAAGCCAGCACCACCATTCAATGTGATCATGGCTGATCATCCCCAATCAGTACCCCGTTCCTGCTTTCTCCCCATATCCCCTGGGTCCTCTAACTTCAAGAGCCCTAACTGGCTCTCTTTGGAAAGTATCCAGAGATCTGGCCTCCACCTCCCTCTGAGTCTATTCCACAGACTCACAACTCTCTGTGTGAAAAAATGTTTTCTCATCTCCGTTCTAAATGGCATCCCCTTTATTCTTAAACTGTGGCCCCTGTTTTCTGGACTCCCCCAACATCGGGAACATGTTTCCTGCCTCTAGCGTGCCCAAACCCTTAATAATCTTAAATATTTCAATAAGATCCCCTCTCATCATAAACTCCACAGTATACAAGCCCAGTCGCTCCATTCTCTCAGCATATGACTGTCCCGCCATCAGCTTTGGACACGCTAGAAGCAAGAAACGTGTTCCCGATGTTTGGGGAGTCCAGAACCAGGAGCCACACAGTTTAAGAATAAGGGGTAAGCCATTTAGAATGGAGACGAGGAAACACCTTTTCACACAGAGAGTTGTGAATGTGGAATTCTCTGCCTCAGATGGCGGTGGGGCCGGTTCTCTGGATAATTTCAAGAGAGAGCTAGATAGGACTCTTAAAGATAGCGGAGTCAGGGGATATGGGGAGAAGGCAGGAACGGAGTACTAATTGGGGATGATCAGCCATGATCAAATTGAATGGCGGTGCTGGCTTTAAGGGCCGAATGGCCTACCCCTGCACCTAGTGTCTATTGTCTATTGTCTATTTTATTCACACCGATACACAAAATGGCAAATAACCACTGATCAAGTCAGAGGAAACATTTAAAGTATAATTGACTACATACCTTAACCCCATCTTCTGTTCCGGTTCCTTTATCTGTAATATATTGTGAACAAGTTACTTATTTCAAGCCCCGAAACAAAATAATTACCAATAATAACATTCGCTTTCATTCAATAGAGGATGGGGCCTATGCGAATATAGTTCGATCATTAACATAACTTTACTCTTCATTAACATAACCTTGCTCAAACAAAATTATATTTCCTCTGTACAATAGGTTTTTAAATATAGAGTCATAGGGCACCGAAACAAGCTGCCCCCCCCACCCCCATGCTTTCCCATGTCGACCAAGATGCACCAGTTACGCCGGTCCGATCTCACGGGAGTTCCTCCCTCCGCCCCCCCCGCCACGGGTACCGTGTAATCCCGTGCTACCTGCTCCATGGTCGGATAGTCGGCGACTAAACCGTCTCCCCCACCTGGTTTGCCAGATGAGGAGGGGGCTGTGAACCCCCAGCAGAACCAAAAACAAGACCTGTCAAATGGCGGATGAGCTTCTAGCGAGCTAACGGCCACCCACACTTCAGTAGAAGTTGTGATCACTGACGTACACAGCATTGTAAGGAATGATTATAAAGCGGACACACACACACACACACACATCAAAATCCTATACTTCCAGCAGCGGCGGAAGTCCGCAGGAACTGGGGGACAGAGATGTGTGGTCCGTCCGTCACCGTTCCCGTCGGAAACCAGCACCACTGCGTCGCTAATGTTTTCGACCAAAATGAATCTCACGTTTGGGCGCATGCCTCTAAATATTTCATTGGCACACCAACGCTTCTACTTCCTTAGAAGGTTTAGGAAGTTTGGCGTGTCCCCTACAATTCTCACCAACTTCTACAGATGCACCATAGAGAGCATTTTATCGGGATGCATCACAGGTTAGTTTGGGAACAGCTCCATCCAAGACCGCAAGAAATTGCATTGAATTGTGGACGCAGCCCAGACCATCACACGAACCAACCTCCTTCCTATTGACTCCATTTATACCTCACGCTGCCTCGGCAAGAACAGCAGCATAATCAAGGACCACTCACACCCTGGCCCCAAGCAAGAATGTCATTGTCTTATCTGGGACACATGACAATAAACTCTCTTGACTTACCTTGAGGGAGATACAGAGATAAGGAAGTGTAAGGTGTGAGAACGAGACATCAAAGGGGGTGGAGATCAAGGGAAAGGGTACTGCTTCTCCTTCTCGTTCTCTCTCCTTACATTTTCTTATTTCTGTATCTCCCTCTCCCCTGACTCCCAGTCGGATCAAGGGTCCCGACCCGAAATGTCACCCATCCCTTCTCTCCAGAGATATTGCCTGTCCCGCTGAGTGCTCCAGCATTTTGTGTCTGAACCACTTTCTGCAGTTCCTTCCCACACAATGAGATAATAAATTTGTGTTGGCTGCAAATTTAATAATCCCCTGTGTCATGTGTCTTCTCTCCCTCCACATTCGGAACTTGTTCCCCCTCGTATTCCCTTGTCAGAAGCTTCCTGGAATAGTTTTAGGGACCATAAATAGCCGAAGATCTTGGTAGTATTTTATATGCATACACACGATTCTTTCTCGCTTCCGAGTAGTGCGAAATAAATTCAAAAATCTGTGCAATACATTCTGTTTTCTTTAAAGAAAACACAAAATGCTGGAGTAACACAGTGTCAGGCAGCATCTCTGGAGCGCCGGAGACCCGGGTTCGAACCCGACTACGGGTGCTGTCTGTACGGAGTTTGAAGGTTCTCCCCGGGACCCGCGTGGGTTTTCCCCGAGATCTTCGGTTTCCTCCTGCACTCTAAAGAACTACAGGTTTGTAGGTCATTTGTCTAAGAAAGAACTGCAGATGCTGGAACAATCGAAGGTAGACAAAAAATGCTGGTGAAACTCAGCGGGTGAGGCAGCATCTATGGTGAGAAGGAATTGGCGACGTTTCGGGTCAAGACCCTTCTTCAGACTGATGTTGTGGGGGGGGGGAGAAAAGAAGTAGGTGGAGACAGTAGGACGTGGGAGAACAGGGAAGGAGGAGGGGAAGGAGGAAAAAAACAAGGACTGTGAAGTTAGAGATCAATGATCATACCGCTGGGGTGTAACTACCCAAGCGAAATATGAGGTGCTGCTCCTCCAATTTGCGCTGAGCCTCACTCTGGCAAAGGAGGAGTCCCAGGACAGAGAGGTCAGATTGGGAATGGGAGGGGGATTTGAAGTGCTGAGCAACCGGGCGATCAGGTTGGTTAACACTGAGCGGAGGTGTTGGGCGAAGCGATCGCCTAGCCTGCGCTTGGTCTCGCCGATGTGGAGAAGTTGACACCTGGAGCAGCGGATGCAGTAGATGAGGTTGGAGGAGATGCAGGTTAATTGCTTGTGTATAACTGTAAAATTGTCCCTCGTGTGCGTAGGATAGTGTTGATGTGCGGGGATCGCTGGTCGGTGCGGAGTCGCTGGGCCGAAGGGCCTGTTTCCGCGCTGTCTCTCCAAAATAAAATAAACTAACACATGGACAGGACCTTTAGAGCCCAGGAGACCTAATCCTGCGAGGATTTCCATCTGAGTTCTAGCTTGCGTTCGCGTGCCACGGAAAGAGGAACTTACTTCCATACAGCACAGGTGAGTAAGGCAAGGCAGCGCCTTTAACAACTCAGGCAGCCGAGGACATTCTGAGTCTCTCTGAGGATCATCCAGTGCTACTACTCTGGGGCTGTAGAAAGCATCTTGTCCGGTAACATCTCAATCTGGTTTGGGAACAGCTCTGCCCAGGACAGGAAGGTTGTGCAGAGAGTAGTTCGTTCGGCCGAACGCACTATGGGAACTACACTCGCCCCCCTGCAGGAACTATACACCAGGAGGTGCAGATCCAGAGCCAGCAACATTATGGGGGACCCTACCACCCCAGCAACGGACTGTTCCAGCTGCTACGGTGAGGCAAGCGCCTCCGCTGTCACGCTGTGAAAACAGAGAGGATGAGACGGAGTTTCTTCCCACAGGCCATCAGGACTGTAAACTCTGACCTCACCAGGGACTAATTCATCAATTTACTGTTGTGTTGTGTGGTTTTGTTTTAATTCCCCTAAAATGTAAATACTGGTTCTGTTCTATTCTGTTCTGTTGTTCAGTTGTTTTGCACAATCCACCACTTTCATTTCACTGCACATCTTGTATGCGACAAATAAACTTGACTTGATTTGACTTGACTTGATGTTATTACCTGGAGATCGACCGCGGCGTCGCAGGTAAATGATCAGAATCAGTACCATCCCGAGCACCGCTACGCCCAAGAGTGCATATACAAGCGGAAAGATATATTTTCGATAGGAAGGCGATTCCTTGCCGCCTGGATCAGACTCTGTCGAGAAATAAAAGTACAGTAAAACACAAAGCAACATGTGGCTGTGCAGGCCAAGTCAATTTATATATTTTTAAGGAGAAGATTGATAGATTCGTGATTAGTACGGGTGTCGGGTGTTATGGAGAGAAGGCATTAGAGTGAGTTTTTTTAGTTCAGCTTTAGTTTAGAGATGCCGCGCGGAAACAGTCCATTCGGCCGACCTAAGCCGTACCGACCAGCGAACCCCGCACACTGACACTACCCTACACACACTAGGGACAATTTACATTTATACCAAGCCAATTAACCTACACACCTGTACGTCTCTGGAGTGTTACACCCCAGCGGTATGAATATTGACTTCTCTAATTCCAAGTAACTCTTGCATCCCGGCTTTCTCGGACGCTCACCAACCTAGTTCTCCCACGTTTCACTGCTCCCCTTGATTAATTTTATGGATTGCATGCCCCCTTCTCACCTTCCCCTCAGCCAACATCATCGTCCTGGGCATCGTCTGCTTTGATCTGTCGTTTTCACAACTCACATGCTCGTTGTACCATAGACAATAGACAATAGACAATAGACAATAGGTGCAGGAGTAGGCCATTTGCCCCATCGAGCGAGCACTACCATTCAATGTGATCATGGCTGATCATCCCCAATCAGTACCCCTTTCCTGCCTTCTCCCCATATCCCCTGACTCCGCTATCTTTAAATGCCCCATCTAGCTCTCCCTTGAAAGTATCCAAAGAACCGGCCTCCACCGCCCTCTGAGGCAGAGAATTCCACAGACTCACAACTCTCTGGGTGAAAAAGTGTTTCCTCGCCTCAGTTCTAAATGGCCTATCCCTTATCCTTAAACTGTGTGGCCCCTGGTTCTGGACTCCCCCAACACGGGGAACATGTTTCCTGCCTCTAGCGTGTCCAAACCCTTAATAATCATATGTTTCATTAAGATCCCCTCTCATCATTCTAAACTCCAGAGTGTACAAGCCCAGCCGCTCCATTCTCTCAGCATATGACAGTCCCGACATCCCGGGAATTAACCTTGTAAACCTACGCTGTACTCCCTCAATAGCAAGAATGTCCTTTCTCAAATTAGGGGACCAAAACTGCACACAATACTCCAGGTGTGGTATCACTAGGGCCTTCCACATCCCTCTCTCCTGGCTTTCTGGCAGGAGAAGGGTCCTCTCTTCAGACACAACACGAAACGTCACCCGTTCCTTCTCTCCAGAGATGCTGCTTGACCCGCGGAGTCACTCCAGTATTTTGTGTCGATCCAAAGGCAAGTGGAGATAGACACAAAAAGCTTCTTCAGACTGAGAGGCAGGGGAGAGGGAGACTAGAGACATGGAAGGGTACAAAGAGCATGTGAGGTGTGAAAACGACAGATCAAAGCAGACGATTATCAAGATGATGAATGGGTCTCAACCTGAAACGTCACCCATTCCTTCTCTCCAGAGATGCTGCCTGTCCCGCTGAGTTGCTCCAGCTATCTTCCGTGGAAACATTTTCCCATTGCCGCCCCTTTCTGCTTCCCTTCGCAACTCCCTGGTCAACTCATCCCTTCCCGCCCAAACCACCCCTCCCTAGGTACCTTCCCCTGCAACCGCAGGAGATGCAACAACTGTCCCTATACCTCCTCCCTCGACTCTGTCCAAGGACCCCGACAGTCCTTTCAGGTGAGGCAGAGGTTCACTCCAACCTCATCTACTGTATCCGTTGTTCAGATCTGGACTCTAAAACATCGGCGAGACCACATGGAGACTGGGCGATCGTTTCGCTGGGCACCTACGCTCAGACCGCCTGCACCTACCTGATCTCCCGGATGTTAAACAATTTAATTATAATTCCAATTCGCACACAAACCTTTCTGTCCGAGGTCTCCTCCATTGCCAGAGTGAGGCTAAATGCATATTGGAGGAGCAGCATCTCATATTTCGCTTGGGCAGTTTACAACCCAGTGATATGAATGTTGATTTCTCTCACTTCAGGTAGCCCCGGCATTCCCTCTCTCTCTCCATCCATCCCCCACCTAAGTTGCACCAGCTTCTCGTTTTCACCCAACAATGGCCTGTTTCCTTTATCATGGTTACTTTTGTTTGCGCATCTTTCATTCATTATATCTCTATATCATCGCCTATATCTCTCGTTTCCCTTATCTCTAACCAGCCTGAAGAAGGGTCTCGACGCGAAACGTCACACATTTCTTCTCTCCAATGATGCTGTCTGTCCCGCTGAGTTACTGCAGTTTTTTGTGTCTATCTGCAGTTCCATCCGACACACAAAGGCAAGTGGAGTCGGATTAACAATGTTTTTTCGAACAGTAAAGAGAACGTTAAGGTACCGCAAACGTATGTGTGACTGTGACATCTGTGCTGCTCGAAAACTTACGTGTGACCGTGACATCTGTGCTGTACGCAAACTTACGTTTGACTGCGACATCTGTTCCGATGGCCATTATATATTTCCCCTGTGAAATCAGTGACTCGGCAGTAATACTTTCCTGTCTCGTTCATTTTGAGGTCAGTGATTTCGATGGATTCATTTAGTATTCCCGATGAACTACTTGTCAGAACGCGACCATAATAGTCTCCGCTCGTGTTGGAAACGGTACGAGTTTCCACGTCTTTGTACCAACTAATGGCCCCAATTGAACTGTTTGTCTTGCCACAGTTTAGCCGCACAGTCTCGCCTTCAGTAACTGTGACCTGCTTCGGTGATTGTATGATAGATTCATCGGATCCACAGCACCTGAAATAAGAAAAAATCTTATAGTTCCGGCGCTGGCCTTTCGGCCCACCCAGTCAATGCCATCCATTACACCTATCAACACAATCCCATTTACTCGCGTTTCATGGCCTTTATATGTCTCAGCGTTTCAAGTGCTTGGCGAGACGCGTCTTAAATGTCGTGAGACAACCCGGGTTCGATCCTGACCCCGGGTACTGTCTGTCTGTGTGGAGTTTGCACGTTCTCACAGGGACCGTGCGGGTTATCACCGGGTGCTCCGGTTTCCACCCACATTCCAAAGACGTGCAGGTTGGTCGGTTAATAGTCCATTGTAAATGTCTCCTGATGTGTCGTGAGTTGATGCTAAAGTGGGATAACGTCGTGATGTGGACGAATTACCGTGGAGCTCGCCTTTGCCAACAGGTAAGATCCGTTTGCTAACACGTCGCCCATTTTCTAATTGATCTGTGTCATGCTATCTTCTTGAAGAATCTTTCCTGCAATTTATATAACACCACTAAATTTCTAAAATCAAAACATTCACTTTCACCCTGGGATCTAACTGAATGACAGAATAAACCAGGGGGGCGATAATGAGCCATCCGCTGCTCTTATGGTTCTACTCCCACCCTCCCTCCCTCTCTCCCCCCACCTTCTCTCTCTCTCTCTCTCTCTCTCTCTCTCTCATCTCTCTCTCTCTCTCTCTCTCTCTCTCTCTCTCTCTCTCTCTCTCTCTCTCACTCTCTCTCTCTCTCTCTCTCTCTCTCTCTCTCTCTCTCTCTCTCTCTCTCTCTCTCTCTCTCTCTCTCTCTCTCTTTTCTCTCTCTTTTTTCTCTCTCTCTCTCTCTCTCTCTCTCTCTCTCTCTCCCTCTCTCCCACCCCACCATGGCCTCTCCCGCACTTTCTCTTTCCATCTCCCTCTCCCT
>CM075994.1:9109668-9165276 GCA_038087875.1 Malacoraja senta
TTCATGTTTCATGTACTATGTGTTTTTGTGCTGTTATGACTGTTGGCAGATCAATTTCCCTCCTGGGATACGTTAAGTTCTATCGTATCGTATCCTATGGTAAAATAGACCGCACGGTGGCGCAACTGGTAGAGCCGCTGCCTCGCAGCGCCAGAGAACCGGTTTCGATCCTGACCTCGGGTGCAGTGTGTGTGGAGTTTGCACGCATTCACTGTGACCGCGTGGATTTCCTTCCACATCCCAAAGACGTGCGGGGTTTGAGGATCTAATTGGCCCCAGATAAATCGCCCCCAATGGGTAGGGAGTGGATACGTGGGAAAACACAGAACTAATGTGAACGGCTGATGGATGGACGGCGTGGACTCGGTGGGCCGAAGGGTCTGTTTCCATGCTGTAATTCTAAATCGAACAAAAACCAACCTAAACTGCACGAAACTGCACTAAACCAAACTAAACTAAACTAAACTAAACTAAAGTGAACTTAAACTAAAAATATTTAATAGAAGACGGAGGGGTAATATTTTCACACAGAGGGTGGTGAGTGTATGGAACAAGCTGTCAGAGGAGGTAGGGACTATCGCAACGTTTAAGGTACAATTAGACTGGTACATGGATAGGACAGGTGTGGAGTGATATGGGGCAAACTCAGGCAGGTGGGACTAGTGTAGATGGTAGACACAAAATGCTGGAGTAACTCAGCGGGACAGGCAGCATCTCTGGAAAGAAGGAATGGGTGACGTTTCGGGTTGAGTCCCTTCTTCAGACTGATGTCAGGGGAGGGGGCAGGACAAAGAAAGAATGTAGTGTATGGGATATATTGGTCGGTACGGACAAGTTGGGCCGAAGGGCCTGTTTCCACAGTGTATCACTCTAAGTCTTTGACAAAACCGCTTTCGGTTTCTCTAACTAAAATAGCAAAGCACTGGAACACTCTCGATCTGAACAGATGATGGGAATCGCTGCTTCATCTGGGACACGTGTAACTCCCTGGATAAGAAACTGTCTCCTTTGATGAGGACAGTACCAATGACGACCTTTTTCAGAAATGAAGCAGTTGATACAATGCATGAACCTGTTTTACTGGGTCTTTAGATGTTAGCGGCTTTAGAGATACTGCAGGGAAACATTCCCTTCGGCCCACAGAGTCCGCGCCGACCAACGAATGGATAACATCCATTAGTTCTATCCTACAGGTATACACAAAATGCTGGAGAAACTCAGCGGGTGAGGAGGCATCTCTGGCGAGAAGGAATGGGCGACGTCTCGACCCGAAACGTCGCCCATTCCTTCTCGCCAGAGATGCTGCCTCACCCCCTGAGTTACTCCAGCATTTTGTGTCTAACTTCGACTTTACCGGCATTTGCAGTTCTTTCTTAACATTTCTATCCTACACACTGGGGGCAGTATACAAATTATACCGAAGCCAATTAACCTACAAACCTGTAGGTATTTGGAGTGTGGGAGCAAACCGGAACACCAGGAGAAAATCCACGCGGTATCAGGGATAACGTACAAACTCCGTACAGACAGCAGCCTGTAGTCAGGATGGATCCCAGGTCACCTGGCGCTGTAAGGCAGCAACTCTACCGTTGCGCCAAGTGCCGCCCTCACCGACTACTTTTCTATTAACCTTAACCTACCTGACCTCCCGGTGGCTCAGCACTTCAACTCCCCCTCCCATTCCCAATCTGACCTTTCTGTCCAGGGCCTCCTCCATTGTCAGAGTGAAGCCCAGTGCAAATTGGAGGAACAGCACGTCATATTTCGCTTGGGTAATTTACACCCCAGTCGAATGAACATTGACTTCTCTAACTTCAGATAGCCCTTGGTTTCCCTCTCCATCCCCTCCCCCTTCCTAGTTCTCCCACTAGTCTTACTGTCTCCGCCTACATTCTATCTTTATCCCGCCCCTCCCCTGACATCAGTCTGAAGAAGGGTCTCGACCAGAAACGTCGCCCATTCGTTCTCTCCAGAGATCCTGCCTGTCCCGCTGAGTTACTCCAGCATTTTGTGACTACTTATCTACTAACTTTTATGTTGGACTTGGAATGTGTTGCAAAGCAACTTTCAGTTCAGTTCTGGGCCGGTTTCTTCCCATCTGTTATTAGGCAACTGAACCATCTTACCAGAACCATAGGTCAGCGCTGAACTACTATCTACCTCATTGGTGTCCCGCGGACTATCATTGATCGGACTTTACTGGATCTTACTTTGCCCTAAACGTTATTCCCTTATCATGTATGTATACACTGTAAATGGCTCGATTGTAATCATGATTTGTTTTTCTGCTGAATGGTTAGCACGCAACAAAAGCTTTTCACTCTACCTCGGTACACGTGTCAATAAACTAAACTGATAACTGAAATCCTGCTGTTTGATCCGGGATCATGCTTTTCTTGGAACGGTGTTTGGTAAGGAACGTGAGTGCAATGCGTTGAAATTCCAAAACCTTTGTACCGATGTCAGTAGCAAAATCCCCGAAATGTTTCACAACGCAGGAAATTTCCACAAGTTAATAATTCTGCTATTTCGGTGTTTCGACAACGCGATTGAGACATGACTCGACTGATGCTTGAGAACCACTTGAAACCTATTATGCAAACTTACATGCAGGAATAAAACCGGCCTAGTGGAAAAACAGTCGTGGATAACGATAAACTGTTTCCATGTAACCTCCCTGCAGTAATCAGTGATAATTGTTTCTTAAGAACTCAGGCTGTCGATTTCGCTGCAAGTGGCCATTGAAATTTACAAGCAATCTCCTGTGCAATAATACTCGATTTAACAATGTAACATTAGTATTTTAGCTTTCAATAATACAAATATATATATATATATTAGCTCTTGAAAAATCATTATTTTGTAAAAATCTCTGGGGTTAAGCGTTAAGTTCAGAAACACTCGAGCCCAAACCCTCGTTTCCAATTGACATAATGGCGAGGTTGCTTCAAGAAGCAGATGTCGAGTTACAGCAGAACCACCTGTATATATTGTAGAAACAAGGAACTGCAAATGTAGGTTTACAAAAAAAACACAAAGTCTGAATACGTGTTCTCACTCGAAACGTCACCTATTCAGAGATTCAGTAATTTTTAGTTTAGTTCAGTTGACTTGAGTTTAGATGAGTTTTGTTTAGTTAGACCAAAAAGGAAGAAAGATTCTAAGAGGAGTAGGAGGCAAGCGTGGCTGACAGGAGATGGCATCAAACAGGAAATTAGAAATGCGTGCAACAAAGGCAAAACAGTTATAATGGGTGACTTCAATCTACATATAGATTGGGTGAATCAAATTGGCAGGGGTGCTGAGGAAGAGGATTTCTTGGAATGTATGAGGGATAGTTATCTAAACCAACATGTAGAGGAACCAACGAGAGAGCAGGCTATTCTAGACTCGGTATTGAGTAATGAGGAAGGGTTAGTTAGCAGTCTTGTTGTGCGTGCCCCCTTGGGCAAGAGTGACCATAATATGGTTGAGTTCTTCATTAGGATGGAGAGTGACATTGTTAATTCAGAAACAACGGTTCTGAACTTAAAGAAAGGTAACTTTGAGGGTATGAGACGTGAATTGGCCAAGATTGACTGGCAATTAGTTCTAAAAGGTTGACGGTGGATATGCAATGGAAGGCATTTAAAGACTGCATGGATGAACTACAAAAATTGTTCATCCCAGTTTGGCAAAAGAATAAATCAGGGAAGGTAGTGCATCCGTGGATAACAAGGGAAATCAGGGATAGTATCAAAGCAAAAGATGATGCGTACAAATTAGCCAGAAAAAGCAGCATACCAGAGGACTGGGAGAAATTCAGCGACCAGTAGAGGAGGACAAAGGGCTTAATTAGGAAAGGGAAAATAGATGATGAAAGGAAACTGGCAGGGAACATAAAAACGGACTGCAAAAGTTTTTATAGATATGTGAAGAGAAAGAGATTAGTTAAAACAAATGTAGGTCCCTTGCACTCAGAAAAAGGTGAATTGATCATGGGGAACAAGGATATGGCGGACCAATTGAATAACTACTTTGGTTCCGTCTTCACTAAGGAAGACATAAATAATCTGCCGGAAATAGCAGGGGGCCGCGGGTCAAAGGAGATGGAGGAACTGAGTGAAATCCAGGTTAGTCGGGAAGTGGTGTTGAGTAAATTGAATGGATTAAAGGCCGATAAATCACCAGGGCCAGATAGGCTGCATCCCAAAGTACTTAAGGAAGTAGCTCCAGAAATAGTGGATGCATTAGTGATAATTTTTCAAAACTCTTTAGATTCTGGAGTAGTTCCTGAGGATTGGAGGGTAGCAAACGTAACCCCACTTTTTAAGAAGGGAGGGAGAGAGAAAACGGGGAATTACAGACCAGTTAGTCTAACATCGGTAGTGGGGAAACTACTAGAGTCAGTTATTAAAGATGGGATAGCAGCACATTTGGAAAGTGGTGAAATCATTGGACAAAGTCAGCATGGATTTACGAAAGGTAAATCGTGTCTGACGCATCTTATATAATTTTTCGAGGATGTAACTAGTAGAGTGGATAGGGGAGAACCAGTGGATGTGTTGTATCTGGACTTTCAGAAGGCTTTCGACAAGGTACCACAAAAGAGATTAGGATACAAACTTAAATCACACGGTATTGGGAGTTCAGTATTGATGTGGATAGAGAACTGGCTGGCAAACAGGAAGAAAAGAGTAGGAGTAAACGGATCCTTTTCACAATGGCAGGCAGTGACTAGTGGGGTACCGCAAGGCTCAGTGCTGGGACCCCAGCTATTTACAATTTATATTAATGATCTGGACGAGGGAATTGAAAGCAACATCTCCAAGTTTGCGGATGACACTAAGCTGGGGGGCAGTGTTAGCTGTGAGGAGGATGCTAGGAGACTGCAAGGTGACTTGGATAGGCTGGGTGAGTGGGCAGATGTTTGGCAGATGCAGTATAATGTGGATAAATGTGAGGTTATCCACTTTGGTGGCAAAAACGGGAAGGCAGACTATTATCTAAATGGTGGCCGATTAGGAAATGGGGAGATGCAGCGAGACCTGGGTGTCATGGTACACCACTCATTGAAAGTAGGCATGCAGGTGGTATGTTGGCCTTCATAGCAAGCGAATGGTATGTTGGCCTTCAGAGCAAGAGGATTTGAGTATAGGAGCAGGGAGGTTCCACTGCAGTTGTACAGGGTCTTGGTGAGACCACACCTGGAGTATTGCGTACAGTTTTGATCTCCAAATCTGAGGAAGGACATTATAGCCATAGAGGGAGTGCAAAGAAGGTTCACCAGACTGATTCCTGGGATGTCAGGACTTTCATATGAAGAAAGACTGGATAGACTTGGCTTATACTCGCTAGAATTTAGGAGATTGAGAGGGGATCTTATAGAAGCGTACACAATTCTTATGGGGTTGGACAGGCTAGATGCAGGAAGATTGTTCCCGGTGTTGGGGAAGTCCAGGACAAGGGGTCACAGCTTAAGGATAAGGGGGAAATCCTTTAAGACCGAGATGAGGAAAAACGTTTTCACACAGAGAGTGGTGAATCTCTGGAACTCTCTGCCACAGAGGGTAGTTGAGGCCAGTTCATTGGCTATATTTAAGAGGGAGTTAGATGTGGCCCTTGTGGCTAAAGGGATCAGGGGGTATGGAGAGAAGGCAGGTACGGGATACTGAGTTGGATGATCAGCCATGATCATATTGAATGGCGGTGCAGGCTCGAAGGGCCGAATGGCCTACTCCTGCACCTATTTTCTACGTATCTATGTATCTATGTTAGGGATAGAATAAAACTAAAAGGAAAGATGTATAACACAGCAAAGTGTAGCCGGAAGCCAGTGGATTGGGAAAATTTCATATGACAACAGAAGGAAACAAAGCGGGCAATACGGGCTGAAAAGTTGAAGTACGAGGGAAAGCTGGCCAGGAATATAGAGAAGGACAGTAAAAGCTTCTTTACATATGTTAAGGGAAAAAGAATAGCAAAGTCAAATGTGGGTCCCTTGAAGGCAGACACGGGTGAAATTATTTGGGTAACAAGGAAATGGCAGAAGAATTGAACAGGTACTTCGGATCTGTCTTCACTAAGGAAGACATAAACAATCTGCCAGATGTACTGGGGGACAGAGGATCTAAGGGGGTAGAGGAACTGAAATAAATTTTCATTAGTCGAGAAATGCCATTTGGTAGGCTAAAGGGACTGAAGGATGATAAATCCCCTGCGCCTGTAGGTCTGCATCCCAGGGTCCTCAGGGAGGTGGCTGTAGAAATAGTAGACGCATTGGCGATCATTTTCCAATGTTCAAAAGATTCAGGATCAGTTCCTGTGGATTGGAGGATAGCTAATGTTATTCCACTTTTCAAGAAAGGAGCGAGAGAGAAAACGGGGAATTACAGACCAGTTAGCCTGATTTCGGTGGTGGGAAAGATGCTGGAGTCAATTATTAAAGAGGTAATAATGGGGCATTTGGATAGCAGTAAAATGATTAGTCCAAGTCAACATGGATTTATGAAACGGAAATCATGCTTGACCAATCTTCTGAATTTTTTAAGGATGTGACAAGTAAAATGGATGAAGGGGAGCCTGTGGATGTAGTGTATCTAGACTTTCAGAAAGCCTTTGATGAGGTCCCGCACGGGAGACTGGTGACTAAAATTAGAGCACATGGTATAGGGGGTAGGATGTTGACGTGGATAGAAACTTGGTTGACAGACAGGAAGCAAAGAGTAGGAGTGACAGGCAGAATGGCAGGCAGTGGAGAGTGGAGTGTCGCAAGGCTCGGTGTTGGGGCCGCAACTGTTTACCATATATATTAATGATTTGGAACAGGGAATTAGGAGCAACACTAGCAAGTTTGCGGATGACACAAAGCTGGGTGGCAGTGTGAACTGTGAAGAGGATGTCAGGAGGTTGCAGGGTGACATGGACAGGTTGAGTGAGTGGGCAGATGCGTGGCAGATGCGTGGCAGATGCGTGGCAGATGCAGTATAATATAGATAAAGTTGAGGTTATCCACTTTGGCGGCACAATAGAAGGGGGCAGAATATTATCTCAATGTGGTTAGGGTAGGTAAGGGGGAGTTGCTGCGAGACCTGGGTGTCCTTGTACACCGGTCACTGAAAGATGGCGTGCATGTACAACAGGCAGTGAAGAAAGCTAATGGAATGTTGGCCTTCATAACAAGATGATTTCAATATAGAAAGAGGTTCTTCTGCAGTTGTACGGGGCTCTGGTAAGACCACATCTGGAGTATTGTGTACAGTTTTGGTCTCCGAATTTGAGGAAGGACATCCTTGTGATTGAGGTAGTGCAGCGTAGGTTCACGAGATTGATCCCTGGGATGGCGGGACTGTCATATGAGGAAAAATTGAAACGACTAGGCTTGTATTCACTGGAGTTTAGAAGTATGGGGGGATCTTACAGAAACATATAAAATTATAAAAGGACTGGACAAGCTAGATGCAGGAAAAATGTTCCCAATGTAGGGCCAGTCCAGAACCAGGAACCACAGTCTTAGAATAGAGGGGAGGCCATTTAGGACTGGGGTGAGAAAATAAAATTCACCCAGAAAGTTGTGAATTTGTGAAATTCCCTGCCACAGAGGGCAGTGGAGGGCAAATCACTGGATGAATTTAAGAGATAGTTAGATAGAGCTCTAGGTGTTAGTGGAATCAAGGGATATGGGGAGAAGGCAGGCACGGGTTATTGATTGGGGATGATCAACCATTATCACAATGAATGGCGGTGCTGGCTCGAACGGTCGAAAGGCCTCCTCCTGCACGTATTTTCTATGTTTCTATGTTTCTATGGTTTGGAGAACAGCGCGGAAACAGGCCATTCGGCCCACCGAGTCCGAACAATACACTACACACATTAGGGGCAATTTACAGAAATAATGAGCCAATTAACCTACAAGCCTGTATGTCTTTGGAGTGTGGGATGAAACCGAAGATCTTGGAGCCATCCTACGCAGGTCACGTTGAGAACGTACAAACTCCGTACAGACAGTAACCGTAGTCGGGATTGAACCTGCGTTTCTGCCGCTGAAAGCGCTGTAAGCCAGCAACTCTACCGCAGCGCCACCCTGCCGCCCTAATGATAATTTATTCGCACATGTACCTTGGTGCAGTGAAATGTTTTGTTCTGCATACAATCCGGTAATAACCATGTTATCCAGAGTTGCTGCTGCTCCTTTGGGATGTTGTGATCTTTTACTTGTATATATTCCTTGGGTTAATTTCAAACAATATTTCAGATTGTTTGTTAACACATTGCGGAGATTGGAAATGTTTTATCTGAGATCGGGTTGCAGTGAACGCCATGGAGAGGAGCTTTAGGATTTACAAGACCAATATCTGAGGAAGGATGTGCTGGCTCTGGAGAGGGTCCAGAGGAGATTTAAAAGAATGATCCCAGGATTGAGTGGGTTAACATATGATGAGTGTTTGACGGCACTGGGCCTGTAACAGCAGGAATTTAGAAGGATGAGAGGGAATCTCATTGAAATTTACTGAATAGTGAACGGCTTGGATAGAGTGGATGTGGAGAGGATCATTCCACTAACGAGAAAGTCTAGGACTCGAGGTCATAGTCTCAGAATTAAAGGACGTCCTTTTCGGGAGGAGATGGGGAGGAATTTATTTAGTCAGAGGGTGGTGAATCTGTGGAATTCTTTGCCACAGTAGGTTGTGGAAGCCAAACCAGTGGATATTTGTAAGGCAAAGATAGATACATAGATTCTTGATTAATACAAGTGTTAGAGGAAAGGGGAGAATGCAGGAGAATGGGGTTAGGAGGGAGAGATAGATCAGCCATGATTGAATGGCGGAGTAGAATTGATGGACCAATTCTGCTCCTATCACTTATGACCTATTGGCTTTATGATCTTATGACCTTATGAGACACATACGTGTATATGCCGGTAGAATGGACATCCATGTAACAGAAGAGACTTATTAAAGTTTCGGATACCGCAGGACTTTTACTAACTTTCCAGCGCACATCATTCAGCGTTAAATTGTTGTCATTATTTAAAGAACATGAACAAGATCCTATTAATAAAGCGTTCATTATTGGTCTATTATTACAACCTGTAATAATCACTGTCAAATCACACCATTGTGGCGCCATCTTGTGGCCGAGACACCTTGGTGTCGAAACTTTGTTTGTCGAGCTCGAACTATCGCCTGAACTGACGTGATCTGACATTAGAAAATTCAGAGTTCAATATTGGGTTCTAAGCTACCGAGATGGAGTATGAGGTCATGTTTATCCAATGGCCTCACTCAGGCAATGGAGGAAACCCAGGGCAGAGGGGTCGGTGTGGGAATGGGAAGGGGAGTTTAAATGGTTTGAAACCGGGAGATCCATCAGGCAAATGGAACGCAAGTGTACTGTCCGAAGATAGATACAAAAAGCTGGAGTAACTGCGCGGGTCAGGCAGCATCTCTGGAAAAAAGGAATGGTTGACGTTTCGGGTAAAGACGCTTCGTCAGAGGGTATCGTCGCTTGGGGAAGTGCATCAGGATCTGGGAGTCCTTGGTCATCAGTCAATGAAAGTGGGCATGCAGGTGCAGTGGGCGGTGAAGAAAGCGAATGGCATGTTGGCCCTTATTACAAGAGGAGTTGAGTATTGGAGCAAAGAGGTCCTTCTGCAATTATATAGGGCCCTAGTGAGACCACACCTGGAGTATTGTGTACAGTTTTGGTCCCCTAATTTGAGGACGGACATTCTTGCTATTGAGGGAGTGCAGCGTAGGTTTACAAGGTTAGTTCCTGGGATTGCAGGACTGTCATATGCTGAGAGAATGGAGCAGCTGGGCTTGTATAATGTAGACCAAATATTGTCTATTGTTTATTGTCTATTGGCCTGCGTTTGAAATGTAACCACTCTGAGTTGAATCTGTTGTTGCCAGGAACGAACAAACAAGAAGGCGGTGTGGAGTTTTAATGAGTGTAAGATTTCAGAAATTACATTACCACAAATGGGTGTTGACCCACAACAGTATCAGCACAGCTGACTGAGCTAAAGTTGATTCGGTAATGGGTTTGCTTTTCTTGGTTTGATCTGCTGGATGAGTTGATTCAAATATGTAGGGAGTTCAACACTTATGGTCTGAGAAATTAAAATAGATACATTAGTATACCACAAGCACATGCAGAAAAACATTAATAGCATTGAACACAATTCACTTCAATTATTGTTATTAAAGTTCATGTCAAGTATGTGTCCACATAGCTCCTAGTCATAGAGTCATCGAGTGATGCAGGGTGGAAACAGGCTCTTCAGGCCCACTTTCCCCACACCGACCAACATGTCCCAGCTAAACCCACCTGCCTATATCCCTCCAAATGTCCTATCCATGTACCATCCAACTTCTGTATGAGTTCCTTATTTCTGGCCAGGTTCGGTTTTCCCTGCCATGTTGCCGTTTTTGTTGTTGCAGCAAGTGTACGTTGCAAGAGTGAAGAGGGTTTGCACTAGTTACAAATTTATTGTTGATTTTGTTTATAATATTTTATCTAAGTTTGTTGTACTGACAACCGGACAATGGAATTCTTACAGACAGCAGCGTAACAGGCCTGTACATACAACAAACTTTGATAAAATATAATAAACAAAACCAACAATAAATTTCTAACTGGTGCAAACACGAAAATACAAGAACCTTGGTGCAACACAAGGAAGTGCATGGATGTTCATAGTTGAGCCTGGTCTTCTGTGGTGTTCACGAGCCTGATAGTTGCAGGGAAGAAGTTCCTGAACCTTGTGGTCACTGTGTTCAGACTCAGACATCTTCTTCTTGATGGTAGGAGTGAAATGAGAGGGTGGCAAAGGTAGTGTGGGATTTCAATGAAATGTATTTCAGATTAGTTCATTAAGATAAGTTAATTTAAGTTAAGTTACGTTTAATTTAGTTTAGTTTAGTATAATTTCGTTTGCTTTGCTTTGGATTGGTTTAGTTAAGTTTAGTTACGATTGTTCTAGTTTAGTTAAGTTTAGTTTTTAGTTTAGAGTATTTTAGTTTCGTTTAGAGTATTTAAGTTTTGTTTAGTTTAGGGTAGTTTAATTTTGTTTAGTTTGGTTTGGTTTGGTTAAGTTTAGTTACATTTAGTTGAGATTTTGTTGTTTAGTTAAGTTTAATTTAATTTAGTCTCGTAAGAGTTTCGTTTAGGGTATTTTATTTTATTTTAGTGTAGTTTTGTTTAGTTTAGTTTAGTTTAATTTAGTTTAGTTTGTAAGAAACTATTTTCAATGTGGTAGCACCTCGCAGGTGACAATAAAGTGCACCATTGTCCAGTGACCTCAGCTGCTAAAACAACCCACACATGCAGCTGGCAATCGTCGTACCGTTTGACCAGCCTGTTAGGCTTCTTTTCTCCGACTGGCAAATCCACAAGACTCCCATGAGCAGATGATGAAGACTATTATAACGTTGATCACAATGAACGTTGCAAGTTTCACTCCCATTATCAGCAGCTGCCAACGTAATCTCCACGCGGGGCTTTCTAAAAAGCTCCGGGCTGCAGGAATAAAACATCAAGTTCACAAATTACATTCCCAGTTTCTTTCTGTTTCCATCCATTCTTATACACCAAAATGTTCCCACTATCATTCTAACCGAAGACAAATTCATTTGCCTGAAAAAGAACAACAGTTGTGGGAACCTTTACACAGAATACAAAGTGCTGGAGTAAGTCAACGGGTCAGGCAGCATCTGTGGAGAACATGGATAGGCGACGTTTCAGGTCGGCACCCTTCTTCAGCATCTCACAATGTCACCTATCCATGTTCTCCAGACATGCTACCTCGCCCGCTGATTTACTCCAACACTTTGCGTATTTTTGTTTGAAACCCGCATCTGCAGTTCCTTTTATCTCCACCCTGATTGCTTGAGGGAATAGCCGAAGCAGCAAATGCCTCTGAGAGCCAGTAGCCTGGCCTCAATGCTGACTGCCGGTGTGGAGTTTGCACGTTCTCCATATGATTGCCTGCCTGCGTTTCCCCTGGGCGTTACAGCTTCCTCTCTCATCCCAAAGATAGGTAATGAACAGCTGTAAATTACCCCTGATATATGGAGGAGTCGGAGTGAGCTTATCGTGCATGTGAATTAAGAGGGAACTGGATTGCTCTTCGATTGAAAGAATGGTCGGTGTATGGAGCAAGCTGCCAGAGGAGGTCGTTGAGGCTGGGACTATCGCATCGGTTAAGAAGCAGTTGGACAGATACATGGATAGGACAGGTTTCGATGGATATGGACCAAGCGCACGCAGGTGGGACTCGTATCGCCGGGACATGTTGGCCGGTGTGGGCAATAGACAATAGACAATAGGTGCAGGAGTAGGCCGTTCGGCCCTTCGAGCCAGAACCGCCATACACTGTGATCATAGCTGATCATCCCCAATCAGTTGCCCTTTCATTTCGTCTCCCCATATCTCTTGACTCCGCTATCTTTAAGAGCTCCATCTAACTCTCTCTTGAAAGCATCCAGCGAATAGGCCTCCACTGCCTTCTGAGGCAGATAATTCCAGAGATTCACAACTTACTGGGTGAAAAAGGGTTTCCTCCTAAGTCCTAAATGGCCTACCCCTTATTCTTAAACTGGGGCCCCTGGTTCCTACATATATAATGAATTTATATGCCTAAATCTGAACTGACAAAGCTCCGTTGTTGAGGCGTGTGGTGGCCGGTGTTAAGTTTTTTTTTATAACAGTAAAGACAAAGTTAAGATAACGAAAATACTTACGTGTGACTGTGATTTCTGTGCCGTTGCTATTATATATTTCCCCTGTGAAAACAACCACTCGGCAGTAATACTTTCCTGTATCGTTCATTTTGAGGTCAGTGATTTCGATGGATTCTTTTAGAATTCCCGGTGAACTATTTTTCAGAACGCGACCATAATAGTCTCCGTTCGTGTTGGAAACGGCACGAGTTTCCACATCTTTGTACCAACTAATGTGCCCAATTGTCTTGCCAACAAATGTACAATTAATCCGCACAGTCCCGCCTTCAGTAACGTTGACATTAGACGGTGATTGTATAACAGTTCCTGAAACCAGAAATAATCTTTTAGTTTCGGCGCTGGCCTTTCGGCCACCCAGTCAATGCCATTCATTATACCTATCTTGACAATCTCATTTACTCGCGACAATCCGGGTTCGATCCTGACCTCGGATGCTGTCTGTCTGTGTGCAGTTTGCACATATTGCCTGCGTTTTTCCTGTGCGCTCTTGCGTCCTCCCTCAACCCCTCTCATCCCAAAGACGTGCGTCCTAGATACACAGATACATAGAAAATAGGTGCAGGAGTAGGCCATTCGACCCTTCGAGCCTGCACCGCCATTCAATATGATCTTGGCTGATCATCCAACTCAGTACCCCGTACCTGCCTTCTCTCCCTCTTAAATGTAGCCAATGAACTGGCCTCAACTGAGTTGGATGATACCCCCTGATCCCTTTAGCCACAAGGGCCACATCTAACTCCCTCTTAAATATAGCCAATGAACTGGCCTCAACTACCCTCTGTCAGAGAGTTCCAGAGATTCACCACTCTCTGTGTGAAATGGTTTTTTCTCATCTCGGTCTTAAAGGATTTCCCCCTTATCCTTAAGCTGTGACCCCTTGTCCTGGACTTCCCCAACATCGCGAACAATCTTCGTGCATCTAGCCTGTCCCACCCCATAAGAATATTGTACGTTTCTATAAGATCCCCTCTCAATCTCCTAAATTCTAGCGAGTATAAGCCAAGTCTATCCAGTCTTTCTTCATATGAAAGTCATGACATCCCAGGAATCAGTGTGGTGAACCTTCTCTGCACTCCCTCTGTGGCTATAATGTCCTTCCTCAGATTTGGAGACCAAAACTGGACGCAATACTCCAGGTGTGGTCTCACCAAGACCCTGTAAAACTGTAGCAGAACCTCTCTGTTCCTATACACAAATTCTTTTTCTATGAAAGCCAACATACCATGCGCTTTCTTCACAGCCTGCTGCACCTGCATGCCTACTTTCAATGACTGGTGTACCATGACACCCAGGTCTCGCTGCATCTCCCCTTTTCCTAATCGGCCACCATTTAGATAATAGTCTGCATTCCTGTTTTTGCCAGCAAAGTGGATAACCTCACATTTATCCACATTATACTGCATCTGCCAAACATTTGCCCACTCACCCAGCCTATCCAAGTCACCTTGCAGTCTCCTACCATCCTCCTCACAGCTAACACTGCCCTCCAGCTTAGTGTCATCCGCAAACTTGGAGATGTTGCCTTCAATTCCCTCATCCAGTTCATTAATATAAATTGTAAATAGCTGGGGTCCCAGCACTGAGCCTTGCGGTACCCCACTAGTCACTGCCTGCTATTGTGAAAAGGACCCGTTTACTCCTACTCTTTGCTTCCTGTTTGCCAGCCAGTTCTCTATCCACATCAATACTGAACCCCCAATACCGTGTGCTTTAAGTTTGTATACTAATCTCTTATGTGGGACCTTGTCGAAAGCCTTCTGAAAGTCCAGATACAACACATCCACTGGTTCTCCCCTATCCACTCTACTAGTTACATCCTCCAAAAATTCTATAAGATTCGTCACACATGATTTACCTTTCGTAAATCCATGCTGACTTTGTCCAATGATTTCACCACTTTACAAATGTGCTGCTATCCCATCTTTAATAACTGACTCTAGCAGTTTCCCCCCCTACCGATGTTAGACTAACTGGTCTGTAATTCCCCGTTTTCTCTCTGCCTCCCTTCTTAAAAAGTGGGGTTACGTTTGCTACCCTCCAATCCTAAGGAACTACTCCAGAACCTAAAGAGTTTTGAAAAATTATCACTAATGCATCCACTATTTCTGGAGCTACTTCATTAACTACTCTGGGATGCAGCCTATCTGGCCCTGGTGATTTATCGACCTTTAATCCATTCAATTTACCCAACACCACTTCCCGACTAACCTGGATTTCACTCAGTTCCTCCATCTCCTTTGACCCGCGGTCCCCTGCTATTTCCGGGTGATTATTTATGTCTTCCTTAGTGAAGACGGAACCAAAGTAGTTATTCAATTGGTCCGCCATATCCTTGTTCCCCATGATCAATTCACCTGTTTCTGACTGCAAGGGACCTACATTTGTTTTAACTAATCTCTTTCTCTTCACATATCTATAAAACCGTTTGCAGTCAGTTTTTATGTTCCCTGCCAGTTTTCTTTCATAATCTATTTTCCCTTTCCTAATTAAGCCCTTTGTCCTCCTCTGCTGGTCTCTGAATATCTCCCAGTCCTCTGGTATGCTGCTTTTTCTGGCTAATTTGTATGCATCATCTTTTGCTTTGATACTATCCCTGATTTCCCTTGTTATCCACGGATGCACTACCTTCCCTGATTTATTCTTTTGCCAAACTGGGATGAACAATTTTTGTAGTTCATCCATGCAGTCTTTAAATGCCTTCCATTGCATATCCACCGTCAACCCTTTTAGAACTAATTGCCAGTTAATCTTGGCCAATTCACGTCTCATACCCTCAAAGTTACCTTTCTCTAAGTTCAGAACCGTTGTTTCTGAATTAACAATGTCACTCTCCATCCTAATGAAGAACTCAACCATATTATGGTCACTCTTGCCCAAGGGGCACGCACAACAAGACTGCTAACTAACCCTTCCTCATTACTCAATACCCAGTCTAGAATAGCCTGCTCTCTCGTTGGTTCCTCTACATGTTGGTTTAGATAACTATCCCGCATACATTCCAAGAAATCCTCCTCCTCAGCACCCCTGCCAATTTGATTCACCCAATCTATATGTAGATTGAAGTCACCCATTATAACTGTTTTGCCTTTGTTGCACGCATTTCTAATTTCCTGTTTGATGCCATCCCCAACTTCACTACTACTGCTAGGTGGCCTGTAAACAACACCCACCAGCGTTTTCTGCCCTTTAGTGTCTCGCAGCTCTACCCATACCTGATGGGTAATTAGCAGCTGAAAATTTCCCTTGGTATATGGAGGAGTCGGAGTGACCGTAGCGTAATTGTGAATTTAGAGGGAACTAGATTGCTCTTCGATGGAAAGAAATGTCTTCCTTGCCTCTTTCTATAAATAGGGGATTTCGCCCACAATGGACAATTGTCGTGTTGGGTTAGTTTAGTTTAGAGATACAGTGCGGATACCGGCCCTTCGGCCCACCGAGTCCGCTGCGAGGAACGATACTCGCAAAATAACGCTAATCTGCGCACACCAGGGACAATGTACATTTTTCACCGAGGCTAATTTCCCTACAAACCAGTACGTCTTTGGAGTGTGGGTGTAAAACGGAGCTCCCGCTGAAAACCCACGCAGGGAGAACGTAAACTCCGTACAGACAGAACCCGTAGTCAGGATCGAACCCGGGATCCCTGGTGCTGTAAGGCAGCAAATCTACCGCCGCGCCACCGTGTTGCCCCTCTCTTCAGCTTTCCTGAACCCACTGTACTTTCCTTACAGTTCCTCCATCTTCCCCGCCAGGTTATGGTCTTATGTTTGTTATTCCGATTTGTGCTGAAAAATTCATGGATGTTGCTGCGTCGAAAGCGACCATGAAATCGGCACGGATTATTTCAAATTACGCACCGATCCTCTCTTTGTCCTGTGCACTGATGCACAGTCTCTTGCCCAGAGTAGGGGAATCGAGGATCAGAAGACAGCGGTTCAAGGTGAAGGGGAAAAGATTTAGTAGGAATCCGAGCGGTTTATTTTCCACAGAGAGAGCGCTCGATGTATGGAGAAAGCGGTCAGAGGAGGTCGATGAGGCTCGGACTATCCCATCGTTTAAGAAGGACTTTGGACAGGTACATGGATAGGACAGGTTTCGAGGGATTATGGAAAAAGCGCACGCAGGTGGGACTAGTGTCGCTGGGACATTGTTGGCCGGTGTGGGCAACAGACAATAGACAATAAATGCAGAGGTAGGCCACTCGGCCCTTCGAGCCAGTATCGCCATTCACTGTGATCATGGCAGATCATCCACAATCAGTACCCTGTTCCTGCCTTCTCGCCATATCCCTTGACTCCGCTATCTTTAAGAACTCTATCTAACTCTCTCTTGAAAGCATCCAGAAAATTGGCCGCCAATTGGTCTCTGAGGCAGAGAATTCCACAGATTTACAACTCTCTGGGTGAAAAAGTGTTTCCTCATTTCCGTTCTAAATGTCTTACCCCTTATTCTTAAACTGTGTTCCGTGGCTCCTACATATATAATGAATTTCGGTGCCTAAATCTGATCTGAGAACGTTTCGTTGTTGAGGCGTGTGGTGGCCGGTGTTCAGAATGGTTTTTAGAACAGTAAAGATACAGTTAATATAACGCATACTTACGTGTGACTGTGACTTCTGTGCCGTGGCCATTATATATTTCCGCTGTGAAAACAGTCACTCGGCAGTAATACTTTCCTGCCTCGTTCATTTTGAGGTCAGTGATTTCGATGGATTGTTTTAGAATTCCCGGTGAACTGCTTGTCAGAACGCGGCCATAATAGTCGCCGCTCGTGTTGGAAACGGTACGAGATTCCACGTCTTTGTACCAACTAATGGCCCCAATTGTCATGCCAACAAATGCACAGTTGAGCCGCACAGTCCCGCCTTCAGTAACTGTGATCTGCGACGGTGATTGCATGATCGATTCATCGGATCCAACAGCACCTGAAACCAGAAATCATCTTATAGTTTCGGCGCTGGCCTTTCGGCCCATCCAGTCAATGCCATCCATTACACATATATTCTCTCTCTCTCTCTCTCTCTCTCTCTCTCTCTCTCTCTCTCTCTCTCTCTCTCTCTCTCTCTCTCTCTCTCTCGCTCTCTCTCCCCTCACCCACCTCCACCTTTCTCTCTTCCTGTGTACGTGTGTGTGTGTGCCTGTGTGTGTGAGTGCCTCTGTGTGTGTGTGGGGGGGGGGGTGCGTGTGTGTGTGCGTGTACGTGTGTGTATGTGTGTGTGTGTGTGTGTGGGGGAGGCGGGGTGCGTGTGCGTGTACGTGAACCTACCGGACAAAAACAGCAAGGACCAAGCGACCACACTCCACTGCATCTTTGAACGGCTACCTTTAGGCGGAAACAAACACACAAAAAGAGGTCAGGCAGCATCTGCGGAAGACATGGGAAATCCGACTGAATTGAGGTCCAGACCCGAAACGTCGCCTGTCCATGTTGTCCAGAGATGCCTCCTGACCCGCTGATCTACTCAAGCACTTTTTGTTCTGATGTGCATCCACCAGCCTCTGCAGTTCCTTGTTCTCACCTCCAGATTCGCTGCCTGACCTGTTGAGTTACTCCAGCACTTTATGTTATTTTATACATCAACCAGCATCTGCAGTTCCTGGTTCTCAGCTCCACAGTTCACAGATTCTGGTGTTTTGTACGTGGGAACTTATGTGTTTTGTGCGTCTGTCCCCGCGGCCCGGGTGAGGGTGAATGACCCGGTGTGGGTGTCAGAGTCCGGGGGTCGGAGGGGGGGGGGTGGGGGGGGGTGGGGTGGGCGACGGCTCGGGGCATAGTAATTCGCGTTTAAAACATGGCGGGGGGACACACATTCCCTGGCGGGCCGATGACAAGCGTGCATGACAACGAACTATTTTATCTCCTCCCACTCCCCCCCCCCCTTTAACAACAGGAAGCACGTTTTATTTATTACCGTCTGGTTGCTTGCGGAACGCACACACGCTCCTACGCACAAAACACCAGAATCTGTGAACTGTTTTAACCGAAGATGGACACAGAAAGCTGGAGTAACTTATCGGAACAGGCAGCAACTCTGTAGAGAAGGAATGGGTGACGTTTCGTGTCGAGACCCTTCTTCAGATCTGAAGACTAGATCTGAAGAGTCTTGACCCGCAACGCCACCCATTACTTCTCTCCAGAGATGCTGCCTGTCCCACTGAGTCATTCCAGCATTTTGTGTCTATTTTTGGTGTCAGTCCCAGTTTTCTCAACTGCCGCTCTGGGGGAGAGAGAGAAGGGGGAGAGAGAGAGAGAAGGGAGAGAGAGAAGGGAGAGAGAGAGGGCGGGAGAGAGGGGGGTAGAGAGAGAGAAGAGGAGAGAAAGAGAGAAGGGGAGAGAGAGAGAATGGAGACCGAGGGGAGAGAGAGAGAGACGGGGAGAGAGAAGGGGGGGGAGATAAAGGAGAGAGAGGGGGAGAGAGAGGGGTGAGAGAGAGAAGAAGGGCGAGAAAGAGGGAAGAGGAGCAAGAGAAGGGAGAGAGAGGGGGAGAGAGAGAGGAGGGAGATAGAGAGGAGGGGGAGACGGGAGCGTGGGGATCATTTTCCCACACAAGCCATAGGTGACTGGGCAATCTGAACACAAGCAGATTGGAAGCGGCCGAAGGCTGTAAGCGGCCGAAGATGCGCATCGCTCGGGACAGCCCCCACTCTCCCACGGCTACCCTCAGCGGGCTGTGGGTCGGGTGAGTGGAGGTGTGGGACAATGTTCATCCCTCTACAGTGATGTGATGGACGCGGGGGTCTGGACCAATCGCTGACAAGTCGCGCTTGTAGGCCACGCCGCCTTTCGGGTAGGTGGCGTTTCGGCAGAGCGGTCATTCGATGAGTTTGCTTTTAGGCGACGCAGCCTTTCGGGTAGTTGGCTTTTCGGCGTCCCGCCCTTTCGGCTAGTTTGCATTTAGGCGTCCCACCCTTTCTGTTAGTTGGCGTTTCTGCTTTGTTTCCATTTGGTTATTTGGCTTTTCGACTTCGTTTCCATTCGGTTTTTGGCTTACACATTTTTGCTTCGGCTTCTCGTCGTCGGCGTCACGTCCGGGTACCATTGACACATATAAGATTATTCAGGGGTTGGACACGCCAGAGGCAGGAAACATGCTCCCGATGTTGGGGGAGACCAGAACCAGGGGCCACAGTTTAAGAATAAGGGATAAGCCATTTAGAACGGAGATGAGGAAAAACTTTTTCACACAGAGAGTTGTGAATCTGTGGTATTCTCTGCCAGTTCTTTGGATGCTTTCAAGGGAGAGTTATATAGAGATATTAAAGATAGCAGGGTCAAGGGATATGAGGAGAAGGAAGGAACGGGGTACTGATTGTGGATGATCAGCCATGATCACATTGAATGGCGGTGCTGGCTCGAAGGGCCGAATGGCCTGCTCCTGCACCTATTGTCTATTGTCTATCGACTTTTGAGTCACTCCAGGTGTTTTTGTCTATCCGAGGTACAGTGAAAACCTTTTGTTACTGCTATCCAAATGTGCCGCTATTTCATCTTTTATGTTTGACTCCAGCATCTTCCCCACCACAGATGTCAGGCTAACTGGTCTATAATTCCCTGTTTTCTCTCTCCCGCCTTTCTTAAAAAGTGGGATAACATTAGCTACCCTCCAATCCACAGGAATGGATCCTGAATCTATAAAACATTGGAAAATTATCACCTATGCATCAACGATTTCTAGAGCCAACTCCTGAAGTACCCTGGGATGCAGACCATCAGGCCCTGGGGATTTATCAGCCTTCAGTCCCATCAGTCTACCCAACAACAATTCCTGCCTAATGTGGATTTCCTTCAGTTCCTCCGTCACCCCAGTTCCTCTGGCCACTACTACATCAGGAAGATTGTTTGTGTCCTCCTCAGTGAAGACGGATCCAAAGTACCTGTTCAATCCATCTGCCATTTCCCTGTTCCCCTTAATAAATTCACCCTTTTCAGTCTTCAAGGGACCAACTTTGGTCTTAAGTAATTGTTTTCCTCTTCACATACCTAAATAAGCTTTTACTATCCTCCTTTATATTCTTGGCTAGCTTACCTTCGAAAAACTCATCTTTTCTCCCCGTATGGCCTTTTTAGTTATCTTCTGTTGCTCTTTAAATGTTACTCAATCCCCTGGCTTCCCGCTCATCTTTGCTACGTACTTCTTCTATTTTATTTTTATAGTTCCTAGTTCACTTGGGACAAAATTACTTGCCAATTAGCCTTAAACCAGGATACTGGAGCACACAAGTAACCCCAAGAAGTGCATTTGGAGATGTGCTAACTCTATTCAGACAACGCTCAGGGTCTGGATCAAACGTGGATAATCGTACCCCGTATCCCTAGTAACAGGGCCAATCATCACATCAACACAGGGGTACAGTGGACTTCAAGCAAGAGGAAGCAAGCTAAAGATATTCTGATCTTTCCTGATGAAATTAAAAAAAACATTTTAAATTTCATCAAGATTGCTCACAGCTAGTTTCACTTCCTCATAAGCAGGCGACTAAACTTCTTAAATTTTGTGATTACATTCTAAGAAAAGATGTGTATGATTAGTAACGACGTGTGGAAATTTATTTTGATAATACCGCATCTGCAGCCTGGTTAACGCCAAGTTGTTTAGTTCCTCTGGATTTACCGCCCTTCTGCATTCACAGGGTTCACAAATGTGTCCACCTACTTGATATCTGGCGGAGTTGGGGGCTTACAGTGCATACTCTCCACTCTCCAACTAGAAGACACGATTGCGGGGGATTCAACATGGCGGATACGTCGGCAGGTGGGACTGGTGTAGATGGGACATGTTGGGCGGTGTGGGCAAGTTGGGCCGAAGGGCCTGATCCCATTCCGTATGCGTCCATAACTCTGTTAAAAGCAAAATGGGTAACCACGGCAAAGACACAAAAATCGAGGATAACTCAGCGGGACAGGCAGCATCTCTGGAGAAAAGGAATGGGTGACGTTTCGGGTCGAGTCCCTTCTTCAGACTGAAGGTCTGGGGAAAGGGATCGATGAGACGTGCAAAAAAAGTAACGGTAATAAACGGAAACAGGCAATAGACAATGGACAACAGGTACAGGAGTAGGCCATTCGGCCCCTCGAACCAGCACCGCCATTCAATGTGATCATGGCAGAACATTCCCAATCAGTACCCCGTTCCTGCCATCTCCCCATATCCCCTGACTCCGCTATCTTTAAGAGTTTTTTTTCTCCGTACACAGCCTTTAATTCCCCTCGCTTCTCGATACACACACAAGAGAAGTTGAATATAAATAACGTGTAACAGTCTCTTCCCCTGCCTATCTCTCTCCCCCTCCCTCCTTCTCTCTCCCCCTATCTCCCCCCTTTCTCTCTCACAATCTCTCCCCCCTTCTCTCACCACCTCTCCCCCTCTCCTCCCTCTCCCTTCTCTCTCCCCTCTTTCATAGCCCCTTCACCCTTCTCTGCATCCACCTCTCCCCACCCCCCTTCCTCCTCTCCCTACCACCCCTTCCATCCACGAACCCCCTCCAGGGTAACTCATTCACCAACACTCAGTCTTCTACCGTATTAGACTGGCGGTCACGAAAGCGCAGCGGTATAGTTGCTGCCTTACAGCGCCTACAGCCGCCAGAGACCACGGGTGCTGTCTGTACGGAGTTTACACGTTCTCCCCGTGACCCGAGTGGGTTTTCTCCGAGATATTCCGTTTCCTCCCACACTCCCAAACCGCGCAGGTTTGTAGTTCAATTGACTTGGCACAAGTGTAAATTGTAGGATTGTGTTAATGTGTAGTGTTAATGTGCGGCGACCTCTGGTCGGTGCGTATTCGGTGAACCGAAGGGTCTGTTTTCGCACTGTATTTCTAAACTAAACTGGTTAGACCCACCAACATCCCACTGCATAAACACACAATATTCCCAACGCCATACCGAGGGCAACTCGATATTCCGGTACTTACCGCCTCGCAATTGTCGCGCAATGGCAGCGTTGGATCTAAAGCAGCCCTTGGACTTCTTACAGGGAGCGAAGCACGGAGCTACAAAAATGAGAAGTCTTGTCAACATCCAGTCTTATCTGCATCCGGCAGAATTCTAGCTTCCGTAAACCATGTTGGGGACGCGGGCAAATTATGTGTGGTTGCCGTGACTTGGGTTTCTCCGGCTAAACCTCACCAGGAAGGCTGGCTCCGTCCTGGGGGCGGAGTTGGATTCATGGGAGGTGGCCTTGGAGGACAGGCAACAGACTGGTTCCACCAAGATACAGCACAGAACGCCACAGGAGATCCTTCTTCCCTGTGGCTATCAAACTGTACAATTCCTCCCACTTCTGTCGTGGGGTAGACTGAGACTGAGACTGAAAACAACCAACCTAAACTGAACTAAACGAAACTAAACTAAACTAAACTTAAACTAAAAAGATTTAACAGGAACCTGAGGGGTAACTTTTTCAACGACAGGGTGGTGGGTGTATGGAACAAGCTGCCAGATGAGGTAGTTGAGACAGGGACTATCGCAACGTTTACGATACAATTAGACAGGGACATGGATAGGAGGGGTGTGGAGTGATATGGGGCAAACGCACGCAGGTGGGACTAGTGTAGATGTATAGACACAAAATGCTGGAGTAACTCAGCGGGACAGGCAGCATCTCTGGCGAGAAGGAATGGGTGACGTTTCGGGTCGAGACCCTTCTTCCGAGTGATGTCAGGGGAGGGGGAGGGACAAAGAGAGAATGTAGGAGTGAGAGAGGATGTTGCTGAATTCTCGTCGGAGAGAGGAGGAAAACCTCTGCAAAGTAGACACACCTTGAGGAGGTTTACGCAGTGGAGTGGACAAAATGTGCAAGAAAGAACTCCAGATGCTGGTTTAAATCGAAGGTAGACACAAAATGCTGGAGTCACTCAACGGGACAGGCAGCATATCGTGAGAGAAGGAATGGGCGACGTTTCAGGTCGAGACCCTTCTTCAGACTGATGTCAGGGGAGGGGGCGGGACAAAGATAGAATGTAGTGTATGGGATATATTGGTCGGTACGGACAAGTTGGGCCGAAGGGCCTGTTTCCACAGTGTATCACTCTAAGTCTTCGACTCTAACCCGTTTTCGGTTTCTCTAACTAAAATAGCAAAGCACTGGAACACTCTGGATCTGAACAGATGATGGGAATCGCTGCTTCACCTGGGACACGTGTCAATCCCTGGATAAGAAACTGTCTCCTTTGATGAGGACAGTACCAATGACGCCCTTTTGCAGAAATGGGGACAGTTGATAAAATGCAGTAACCTGTGTTAGTGGGTCTTTAGACGTTAGTGGCTTTAGAGATACTGCGCGGAAACAGTCCCTTCGGCCCACAGAGTCCGCGCCGACCAACGATCATCCCATCCATTAGTTCTATCCTACAGGTAGATACAAAATGCTTGAGAAACTCAGCGGGTGAGGAGGCATCTCTGGTGAGAAGGAACGGGCGACGTCTCGACCCGAAACGTTGCCCATTCCTTCTCGCCAGAGATGCTGCCTCACCCCCTGAGTTACTCCAGCATTTTGTGTCTACCTTCGACTTTACCGGCATTTGCAGATCTTTCTTAATCATTTCTATCCTACACACTGGGGGCAGTTTTGCTATTTATACCGAAGCCAATTAACCTACAAACCTGTACGTATTTGGAGTGTGGGAGCAAACCGGAGCACCAGGAGAAAATCCACGCGGTCTCAGGGATAACGTACAAACTCCGTAAAGACAGCAGCCGTAGTCAGGATGGAACCCAGGTCACCTGGCGCTGTGAGGCAACAACTCTACCGTTGCGTCACTGTGCCGCGCTCGACGACTACTTTTCTATTAACCTTAACCTACCTGACCTCCCGGTGGCTCAGCATTCCAACTCCTCCTCCCATTCCCAATCTGACCTTTCTGTCCATGGCCTCCTCGATTGTCAGAGTGAGGCCCAGTGTAAATTGGGGGAACAGCACCTCATATTTCACTTGGGTAATTTACACCCCAGTCGTATGAACATTGACTTCGCTAACTTCAGATAGCCCTTGGTTTCCCTCTCCATCCCCTCCCCCTTCCTAGTTCTTCCACTAGTCTTACTGTCTCCGCCTACATTCTATCTTTGTCCCGCCCCCTCCCCTGACATCAGTGTGAAGAAGGGTCTCGACCAGAAACGTCGCCCATTCCTTCTCTCCAGAGATCCTGCCTGTCCCGCTGAGTTACTCTCGCATTCTGTGTCTACTTATCTACTAACTTTTATGTTGGACTTGAAATGTGTTGCAAAGCTACTTTCAGTTCAGTTCTGGGCCGGTTTCTTCCCATCTCTTATTAGGCAACTGAACCATCTTACCAGAACCATAGATCAGCGCTGAACTACTATCTACCTCATTGGTGTCCCGCGGACTATCATTGATCGGACTTTATTGGATCATACTTTGCACTAAACGTTATTCCCTTATCATGTATGTATACACTGTAAATGGCTCGATTGTAATCATGATTTGTTTTTCTGGTGAATGGTTAGCACGCAACAAAAGCTTTTCACTCTACCTCGGTACACGTGACAATAAACTAAACTGATAACTGAAATCCTGCTGTTTGATCCGTGGTCATGCATTTCTTGGAACCCGTTAAGGAACGTGAGTGCAAAGCGTTGAAATTGCAAAACCTTTGAACTGATATCAGTAGCAAAACCCGAAATGTTTCACAATGCAGGAAATGTCCACAAGTTAATTATTTCTGCTATTTCAGTGTTTGCACAACGGGATTGAGACATGCCTCGACTGATGCTTGAGAACCACTTGAAACCTATTAGGGAAATTTATATGCAGGAAAAAAACCGGCCTTGTGGAAAAACAGTAGTGGATAACGAAAAACAGGTTCCATGTAACCTCCCTGCAGCAATCAGCGATAATTGTTTCTTAAGAACTCAGGCTGTCGATTACGCTGCAAGTTGCCATTGAAATTTACAAGCAACCGCTTGAGCAATAATACTCGATTTAACAATGTAACATTAGTATATTAGCTTGCAGTACAGATATATATATATATTTTAGCTATGAAAAAAAATCATTACTTTGGAAAATAGTCTGGCGGTTAAGCGTTAAGTTCAGAAACACTCGAGCCCAAACCCTCGTATCCAATTGACATAATCGCGAGGTTGCTTCAAGAAGCAGATATCGAGTTATAGCAGAACCACCTGTATATATTGTAGAAACAAAGAACTGCAAATGCTCGTTTACAAGAAAAGACACAAAGTCTGAATTAATGTTCTGACCTGAAACGTCACCTATTCAGAGATCCAACAATTGTTTTGTTCAGTTTAGTTGGGTTTAGAGAACAGCGCGGAAACAGGCCCTTCGGCCCACCGAGTCCGCACCGACCAGCGAACCCCGCACATTAACACTACACTACACACACTAGGGGACATTTACAGATATATTGAGCCAATTCACCTACAAACCTGTATGTCTTTGTAGTGTGGGATGAAACCGGAGATCTCGGAGCCATCCTACGCAGGTCCCGAGGAGAACGAACAAACTCCGTACAGACAGTACCCGTAGGAGGGATCGAACCTGCTTTTCTGCCGCTGAAAGTGCTGGGATGAAATCGAAGATCCATCCCACGCAAGTCACGGGGAGAACGTACAAACTCCGTACACACAGTACCCGTAGTCGGGACCGAACCTGCCGCTGAAAGTGCTGTAAGGCAGGAAATCTACCGCTGCGCCACCGTGCCGCCCTAATGACCCTTTATTCTCACATGTACCTTGATGCAGTGAAAAGCTTTGTTCTACATACAATCCGGTAATAATCATGTTTTCCAGAGCTGCTGCTGCTCGTTTGGGATGTTGTGATCTTTTACTTGTACATATTCCTTGGGTTTAATTTCAAACAATATTTCAGATTGTTTGTTAACACATTGCGGAGATTGGAAATGTTTTATCTGAGATCGGGTTGCAGTGAACGCCAAGGAGAGGAGCTTTAGGATTCTACAAGACCAATATCTGAGGAAGGGTGAGCTGGCTCTTGAGAAGGTCCAGAGGAGGTTTACAAGAATGATCCCAGGAATGAATGGGTTAACATATGATGAGCGTTTGACGGCACTGGGCCTGTACCAGCAGGAGTTTAGAAGGATGAGAAGGACCCTCATTGAAACTTGCTGAATAGTGAAAGGCCTGGATAGGGTGGATGTGGAGAGGATAATTCCATTAGCGGGAGAGTCTAGGACTCCAGGTCACAGCCTCAGAATGAAAGGACTTCTTTTTGAAAGGAGATGGGGAGGAATTTATTTAGTCAGGGGGCGGTGAATCTGTGGAATTCGTTGCCGCAGAAGGTTGTGGAGGCCAAGTCAGTATATATATGTAAGGAAACGTTATATAGATTATTGATTAGTGCAAGTGTTAGGGGAATGGGAAGAAGGCAGGAGAATGGGGTTAGGAGGGAGAGATAGATCAGCCATGATTGAATGGCGGAGTAGACTTGATGGACCAAATGGCCCAATTCTGCTCCTCTCACGTATGACCTTATTATCACCTTATGAGACACATACGTGTATATACCGGTAGAATGGACATCCATGTAACAGAAGAGACTTATTAAAGTTTCGGATACAGCAGGACTTTTACTAACTTTCCAGCGCACATCATTCAGCGTTAAATTGGTGTCATTATTTGAAGAACATGAACAAGATCCTATTAACAAAGTGTCCATTATTGGTCAATTATTACAACCTTTTCCAAACCTATTAAATTTATTAACTCAATTTGGTCAGTTTTCGGGATATAGAATTAATTGGAATAAAAGCGAAATCATGCCAATAACGGAACTCAATTTACATACACTACAACAATTTCCTATTAAAATAGTTAAGGAAAAATTTAAATATTTAGGAATTTATGTAACTAAGACATATACTGTTTTATTTAAATTAAACTTCCCACCTTTACTGAATAAACTACATTAAAATATTCAGTATTGGAAAACACTTCCCATTTCAATGTTTGGTAGAATTAATGCTATAAAATGATTATTTTACCGCAATTACTGTACCTATTTCAATCAATTCCAACATATACAGTATCCCCAAAGTTTTTTTGTTTAAAGTCGATTCTATTGTTACAAGTTTCATCTGGGATTATAAGAATCATAGAATAAGCAAAAAACATTTATGTAAATCAAATATAAATGGAGGTTTGTTGCCAAATTTTTGTTTTATTTTTGGGCAGTCCATATTAAAAACATGAGTTTCTGGCTGGAAGAAATGGATGAGCAACCAGGTTGGCTAAGGGTGGAAAAGGAAGACTGTTTGCCTTTTGAAATTGGTGCGATTATGTTTGCTCCCACAAAATTGCATAACAATACCTATAGGGAAAACCCTATAATACATGGTGGTATACGAATCTGGAAACAATTAAAAAAGGCTTTAAAATTGGATAATATATCACTTTCCTTTCCCATTATACACAATCCTTTATTTAAACCTTCCATATTCGATAAAGGTTTCACACAATGGAAAAATTATGGAATTAAAAAGATAGGACATCTTTATAGGAAACGCACTTTTCTTTCATTTCAGGAGTAACAACAGATCTACGGACTAAACTCAAATATTTTTTTAGATATTTACAACTTAGAGATTATGTTAAATCTAATACACAAAATTATAGGACGAGGGAATCAGAAATCCTTGACGAATGTTTGAATAAACATCCTAATACAGAAAAATTAATAACTTATATTTATAACACCCTCTTAGATAATATGGTCCCATCGATGGAATCATATAGACACACATGGGAAAATGAATTAGGCCAACCTATAACGAAAGATATTTGGGACGAAAGTCTACAATATATACATCAATGCTCGTTAAATGCCAGACATGCTTTAATACAATTTAAAGTATTACACAGATTACATTATTCTAAAGCAAAACTAAATAGAATTTCCCCACATATCTCGCCTATTTGTGATAAATGTCAGCATCTAGAAGCTAACTTACCACATACTTTTGCAAATTGTATAAAAATTAAACATTTCTGGATTGATATTTTTAGAATAATTTCTGAAGTTGTCAATACTAAATTGGATCCCGACAAAACTAATAATACTTGGAATATCAGAACAAAATCTAACACTCACAACAAGCCAAAGAAACTTCCTAGACAACAGTAAAATAAATGGGAATAAATTAATATTTAAATTTTGGAAAGGTCCTATAACCCCCACAATTAAAGTGTGGATTATGGAAATATCGGAGACCCTACACCTGGAAAGAATCAGACTAGTCTTAATGAACAAACAATAACTTTTTGTTAGAATATGGTCTCCATTCTTTGATTATTTGAAGGGGTAGATCGGTCCGGCACGGGAACCTAACTGAAGCTTAAACTTAGGATTAGATGAAAAGTTATACTTTATAACCTACGAACCTATCTCCAATGATGTATTATTAGTAAATTATTCCACTCTTTTTTTTATCTTGACATTTGTGTTTTTTTTTCTCTTCTCACTTTCTTTCTCACTTTCTATCTATAAAAAAAACTAGAAGCAGAATCATCCACAATTGATAATATTAATAATGTATGATTGATATACATGAAATGTTTTTTTATTATAATATGTCTTTGCTTCTAATAAAAATATTATTTAAAAACATAATTATTACAACCTTTAATAATCACTGTCACACCATTGTGGCGCCATCTTGTGGCCGAGACACTTTGGTCTCGAAGCTTCGTTTGTCGAGCTCGAACTCTCGCCTGAACTGACGACACTCTGGTTGGTCAGATGAAGGGGTGCAGCAGACGACAGAGCTAGACTTCACGTGGCAGCCATCACTTTGGTACTAATATTAAGAATAAGGGACAAGCCTTTTAGAACGGAGATGAGGAAACACCTTTTTCACACAGAGAGTTGTGATTCTGTGGAATTCTCTGCCTCAGAGGGCGATGGAGGCCGGTTCTCTGGATACTATCAAGAGAGTGCTAGATAGGGCTCTTAAATATAGCGGAGTCAGGGGATATGCGGTGAAGGCAGGAACGGGGTATTTCGTTCATTGCCCGAACGGATAACCTGGATCTGCACTCAGTTTAGTGTAGTGTCACATGTACCGAGGTACAGAGGACTGAAGAAGGGTCTCGACCCAAATCGTCACCAATTCCTTCTCTCCAGAGATGCTGCCTGTCCCGCTGAGTTAGATACAGTTCCGTAAGATAGCGGAGTTAAGGGATTTGGGGAGAAGGCAGGAACGGGTTACTGATTGTGGATAATCAGCCATGATCACAGCGAATGGCACTGCTGGCTCATATATGAAGCCATATCCGTTCTAAATGGCTTACATCTTATTCTTAAACTGTGGGCCCTGGTTCTGGACTTCCACAACATTGGGAACATGTTTCCTGCCTCTAGCGTGTCCAAACATTTAATAATCTTATATGTTTCAATAAGATATCCTCTCATCCTTCTAAATTCCAGAGTATACAAGCCCAGCCGATCCATTCTCTCAGCGTATGACAGTCCCACAATCCCGCGAATTAACCTTGTGAACCTACGCTGCACTCCCTCAATAGCAAGAATGCCCTTCCTCAAATTCGGAGACCATAACTGCACACAATACTCCAGGTGTGGTCTCAGTAGGACCCTGTACAACTGCAGAAGGACCTCTTTGCTCCTTTACTCATCTCCTCTTGTTATGAAGGCCAACATGCCATTCGCTTTCTTCACTGCCTGCTGTACCTGCATGCTTACTTTCATTGATGAACAAGGACCCCCAGATCCCGTTGTACTTCCACTTTTCCCAACTTGACACCATTTAGATAGTAATCTGCCATCCTGTTTTTGCTACCAAAGTGGATAACCTCACATTTATTCACATGTTACTGCATTGGCCTTGCATCTACCCACTCCCCCAACCTGTCCAAGTCACCTTGCATTCTCATAGCAGCCTCCTCACAGTTCACACTGCCGCCCAGATTTGTGTCATCTGCAAATTTGCTAATGTCACTTGTAATCCCATTCATCTAAATCATTAATATATATTGTAAATAGCTGGGGTCCCAGCACCGAACCTTGCGATTCCCCACTAGTCACTGCCTGGCATTCTGAAAGGGACTTGTTAACCCTACTCTTTGTTTCCTGTCTCCCAACCAATTTTCTATCCATGTCAGCACTCTTTCCCCAATAACATGTGCCCTACTTTTGCCCACTAATCTCGTACCTGGGTCCTTGTCAAATGCTTTCTGAAAGTCCAGGTACACTACATCCACTGGATCTCCCGTGTCCATTTTCCTAGTTACAATGCTCAAAAAATTCCAGAAGATTAGTCAAGCATAATTCCCCTTCGTAAATCCATGTGGACTCGGCCCGATCCTGTTACCGCTATCCAAATGTGTGGCTATTTCGTTAGCCACCCTCCAATCCACAGGAACTGATCCTGAATCTATAGAACAATGGAAAATTATCACCAATGCATCCACGATTTTTAGAGCCACTTCGTTAAGTACCCTGGGCTGCCCTGGGGATTTATCAGTCTTCAGTCCCATCAGTCTGCCCAACACCATTTCCTAATGTGGATTTCCTTCAGTTCCTCTGTCACCCCAGATCCTCTGGCCACTACTATATCAGGAAGATTGTTTGTGTCCTACTTAGTGAAGACGGATCCAAAGTACCTGTTCAACTCATCTGCCATTTTCTTGTTCCCCATAATAAATTCATCCTTTTCATTCATCAATGGTCCAACTTTGGTCTAAAGTAATGTTTTCCTCTTCACATACCTAAAGAAGCTTTTACTATCCTCCTTTATATTCTTGGCTAGCTTACCTTCGTACCTCATCTTTTCTCCCCGTATTGCCTTTTTAGTTATATTCTGTTGCTCTTTAAATGTTACTCAATCCCCTGGCTTCCCGCTCATCTTTGCTACGTTGTACCTCTCTTTTATTTTTATAGTTCCTAGTTCACTTGGGACAAAATTACTAGCCATTTAGCCTTAAACCATGACACTGGAGCACACAAGTAACCCCAAGAAGTTCATTGGGAGATGAGCAAACTCTATTCAGACAGCGCCCAGGGTCTGGATCAAACGTGGAGAATTGGATCACGTATCCCTAGTAACAGGGCCGATCATCATATCAACACAGGGGTACAGTGGACTTCAAGCAAGAGGAAGGAAGCTAAAGATATTCTGATCTTTACTGATGAAATTTAAAAAAAATCATCAAGATTGCTCGCAGACAGTTTCACTTCCTCAAAAGCAGGCGACTGAACTTCCTAAATGTTGTAATTACATTCTAAGAAAATGTGTGTGTGCTTAGTAACGACGTGTGGAAATTTATTTTGAGAATACCGCATCTGCAGCCTGGTTAACGCCAAGTTGTTTGCTTCCTCTGGATTTACCGCCCTTCTGCATTCACAGGGTTCACAAATGTGTCCACCTGCTTGATATCTCGCGGATTTGGGGGGTTTAAAGTGCACACTCTCCACTCTCCACTCTCCATCTAGAACACACGAATTACGGGGGGGGGGGGGATTCAACATGGCGGATACGCAGGCAGTTGGGACTGGTGTAGATGGGACATGTTGGTCGGTGTGGGCAAGTTGGGCCGAAGGGCCTTATCCCATTCCATATGCGTCCATGACTGTAAAAAGCAAAAAGGGGTAACCACGGCAAAGACCAAAAAAGCGGGATGAACTCAGCGGGACAGGCAGCATCTCTGGAGAGAAGGAATGGATGACGTTTCGGGTCGAGACCCTTCTTCAGACTGAAGGTCTGGGAAAGGGATCCGTGAGACGTGCAAAAAAGTTACAATGATAAACGGAAATAGGCAATAGACAATAGACAACAGGTACAGGAGTAGGCCATTTGGCCCCTCGAACCAGCACCGCCATTCACTGTGATCATGGCTGATCATCCCCAATCAGTACCCCGTTCCCGCCTTCTCCCCATACCCCGTAACTCCGCTATCTTTAAGAGTTTTTTTCCTCCGCACACATTCTTTAATCCCCGCGCTTTCCGATGCACAAACAAGATAATGTAAACACAGATAACGTGCAACAGTCTCTTCCCCTCCCTCCCTCTCTCTATCCCCCTTGCCCCCTTCCCCCCCTCTCTCCCCGTCTCTCTCACCACCTGTCTCCCCCTCTCCTCCCCCTCCCTTCACTCTCCCCTCTTTCTCCCCCTCCCTCCTCTTCTCTGACCACCTCTCCCAACCCCCCCCCCCTTCCTCCTCTCCCCACTCCCCCACCCACCTTCCATCCATGACCGCCCTCCAGGGTAACTCAGTCTCCAACATTCAGTCTTCTACCGTATTAGACTGGCAGCACGGTGGCGCAGCGGCAGAGTTGCTGCTTTACAGCGCTTACAGCGCCAGAGTCCCGGGTTCGATCCCGACCACGGGTGCTGTCTGTATGGAGTTTACACGTTCTCCTCGTGAACTGAGTGTGTTTTCTCCGAGATATTCGGTTTCCTCCCACACTCCCAAAGTGTGCAGGTTTGTATTTTAATTGACTCGGCACAGGTGTAAATTGTAGGATATTGTTAATGTGTAGTGTTAATGTGCGGCGATATCTGGTCGGTGCGTATTCAGTTAACCGAAGGGTATGTTTTCGCACTGAATTTCTAAACTAAACTAAACTGGTTAGACCCACCAACATCCCACTGCATAAACACACAATATTCCCAACGCCCTACCGAGGGCAACTCGATAATCCGGTACTTACCGCCTCGCATTTGTCGCGCAATGGCAGCGTTGGATCTAAAGCAGCCCTTGAACTTCTTACAGGGAGCGAAGCACGGAGCTACAAAAATGAGAAGTCTCGTCAACATCCAGTCTTATCTGCATCCGGCAGAATTCTAGCTTCCGTAAACCATGTTGGGGACGCGGGAAAATTATGTGTGGTTGCCGTGACTTGGGTTTCTCCGGCTAAACCTCACCAGGAAGGCTGGTTCCGTCCTGGGGGCGGAGTTGGCTTCATGGGAGGTGGCCTTGGAGGACAGGCAACAGAATGGTTCCACCAAGATGCAGCACAGAACGCCACAGGAGATCCTTCTTCCCTGTGGCTATCAAACTGTACAACTCCTGCCCCTTCTGTCGTGGGGTAGACTGAGACTGAGACTGAACAAAACCAACCTAAACTGAACTAAACCAAACTAAACTAAACTAAACTTAAACTTAAAAGATTTAACAGGAACCTGAGGGGTAACTTTTTCAAACACAGGGTGGTGGGTGTATGGAACAAGCTGCCAGATGAGGCAGTTGAGACAGGGACTATCGCAACGTTTACGATGCAATTAGACAGGTACATGGAGAGGACAGGTGTGGAGTGATATGGGGCAAACGCAGGCAGGTGGGACTAGTGTAGATGGTAGACACAAAATGCTGGAGTAACTCAGCGGGACAGGCAGCATCTCTGGCGAGAAGGAATGGGTGACGTTTCGGGTCGAGACCCTTCTTCCGAGTGATGTCAGGGGAGGGTGAGGGACAAAGAGAGAATGTAGGAGTGAGAGAGGATGTTGCTGAATTCTCGTCGGAGAGAGGAGGAAAACTTCTGCAAAGTAGACACACACTTGAGGCGGTTTACGCAGTGGAGTGGACAAAATGTGCAAGAAAGAACTGCAGAAGCTGGTTTAAATCGAAGGTAGACACAAAATGCTGGAGTCACTCAACGGGACAGGCAGCATATCGTGAGAGAAGTAATGGGCGACGTTTCAGGTCGAGACCCTTCTTCAGACTGATGTCAGGGGAGGGGGCGGGACAAAGATAGAATGTAGTGTATGGGATATATTGGTCGGTACGGACAAGTTGGGCCGAAAGGCCTGTTTCACACTGTATCTGACTCTAAACCGTTTTCGGTTTCTCTAACTAAAATAGCAAAGCACTGGAACACTCTGGATCTGAACAGATGATGGGAATCGCTGCTTCATCTGGGACACGTGTCAATCCCAGGATAAGAAACTGTCTCCTTTGATGAGTACAGTACCAATGACGGCCTTTTGCAGAAATGGGGGCAGTTGATAAAATGTAGTAACCTGTTTTAGTGGGTCTTTAGACATTAGTGACTTCAGAGATACTACGCGGACACAGTCCCTTCGGCCCACAGAGTCCGCGCCGCCCAACGATCACCCCATCCATTAGTTCTATCCTACAATTAGATACAAAATGCTGGAGAAACTCAGCGGGCGAGGAGGCATCTCTGGCGAGAAGGAATGGGCGATGTCTCGACCCGAAACGTCGCCCATTCCTTCTCGCCAGAGACGCTGCCTCACCCCCTGAGTTACTCCAGCATTTTGTGTCTACCTTCGACTTTACCGGCATTTGCAGTTCTTTCTTAATCATTTCTATCCTACACACTGGGGGCAGTTTTCAATTTACACCGAAGCCAATTAACTCAGGGATAACGTACACACTCCGTACAGACAGCACCCGTAGTCAGGATGGAACCCAGGTCACCTGGCGTTGTAAGGCAGCAACTCTACCGTTGCGCCACTGTGCCGCCATGAACGACTACTTTTCTATTAACCTTAACCTACCTGACCTTCCGGTGGCTCAGCACTTCAACTCCCCCTCCTATTCCCAATCTGACCTTTCTGTCCATGGCCTCCTCCATTGTCAGAGTGGGGCCCAGTGCAAATTGGAGGAACAGCACCTCATATTTCACTTGGGTAATTTACACCCCAGTCGTATGAGCATTGACTTCTCTAACTTCAGATAGCCCTTGGTTTCCCTCTCCATCCCCTCCCCTTCCTAGTCCTCCCACTAGTCTTACTGTCTCCGCCTACATTCTATCTTTGTCCCGCCCCCTCCCCTGACATCAGTCTGAAGAAGGGTCTCGACCAGAAACGTCGCCCATTCCTTCTCTCCAGAGATCCTGCCTGTCCCGCTGAGTTACTCCAACATTTTGTCTCTACTTATCTACTAACTTATATGTTGGACTTGGAATGTGTTGCAAAGCAACTTTCAGTTCAGTTCTGGGCCGGTTTCTTCCCATCTGTTATTAGGCAACTGAACCATCTTACCAGAACCATAGATCAGCGCTGAACTACTATCTACCTCATTGGTGACCCGCGGACTATCATTGAGCGGACTTTACTGGATCTTACTTTGCACTAAACGTTATTCCCTTATCATGTATGTAAACACTGTAAATGGCTCGATTGTAATCATGATTTGTTTTTCTGCTGAATGGTTAGCACGCAACAAATGCTTTTCACTCTACCTCGGTACACGTGTCAATAAACTAAACTGATAACTGAAATCCTGCTGTTTGATCCGGGGTCTTGCTTTTCTTGGAACGGTGTTTGGTTAGGAACGTGAGTGCAATGCATTGAAATTGCAAAACCTTTGTACCGATGTCAGTAGCAAAATCCACGAAATGTTTCACAATGCAGGAAATCACCACAAGTTAATAATTCTGCTATTTCAGTGTTTCGACAACGCGATTGAGACATGACTCGACTGATGCTTGAGAACCACTTGAAACCTATTATGCAAATTATGAAGAAAAACGGCCTTGTGGAAAAAAATTCGGGGATAACGATAAACTGCTTCCATGTAACCTCCCTGCAGTGATCAGTGATAATTGTTTCTTAAGAACTCAGGCTGTCGATTTCGCTGCAAGTGGCCATTGAAATTTACAAGCAATCTCCTGTGCAATAATACTCGATTTAACAATGTAACATTGGTATTTTAGCTTCCAGTAATACAAATATATATATATATATATATATATATATATATATATATATATATATATATATATATATATATATATATATATATATATTTGAGCTATTACAAAATCATTATTTTGTAAAAAATCTCTGGGGGTTAAGCGTTAAGTTCAGAAGCACTCGAGCCCAAACCCTCGTTTCCAATTGACATAATGGCGAGGTTGCTTCAAGAAGCAGATGTCGAGTTACAACAGAACCACCTGTATATATTGTAGAAACAAGGAACTGCAAATGTAGGTTTACAAAAAAAACACAAAGTCTGAATACGTGTTCTCACTCGAAACGTTACCTATACAGAGATTCAGCAATCTTTAGTTTAGTTCAGTTGACTTGAGTTTAGATCAGTTGTGTTTAGTTGGACCAAAAAGGAAGATAGATTCTAAGGGGAGTAGGAAGCAACCGTGGCTGACAGGATAAGTTAGGGATAGAATAAAACTAAAAGGAAAGATGTATAACACAGCAAAGAGTAGCCGGAAGCCAGAGGATTGGGAAACTTTCATAGGACAACAGAAGGAAACAAAACGGGCAATACGGGCTGAAAAAATGAAGTACGATGGAAAGCTGGCCTAGGGGGTCAGACAGGCGATTCTGTGGACGCAGTCGGGAGACCCGGATGGTAGTTTGCCTCCCTGGTGCCAGGGTCTGTGATGTGTCTCAACGTGTCCAAGACATCCTGAAAGGGCAGGGAGAGTTGCCCGAAGTCGTGATACATATAGGTACCAATGACATAGGTAAAAAAAGAGAAGAGGTCCTGAAAGGAGAATTTAGGGAGTTAGGAGGGGAGTTAAAGAGAAGGACAGCAAAGGTAACAATCTCGGGATTACTGCCTGTGCCACGCGACAGTGAGAGTAGGAATGGAACGAGGTGGAGGATAAATGCGTGGCTGAAGGACTGGTGCAGAAGGCAGGGATTCAAATTTCTGGATCATTGGGACCTCTTTTGTGGAAGGTACGACATGTACAAAAAGGATGGGTTGCACTTGAACCTGAGGGGGACCGATATCCTGGCGGGGAGATCTGCAAAGGCTACTGGGGAGACTTTAAACTAGAATGGTTGGGGGGAGGGACTCAAATAGAGAATGCTATTAGACAGTGTGTGAGGCAGGAGGCAGAGAAGGAAAGCACACAGACCCAACATGTAGGGGGGAAAGAAGAAAACAATAATAAACAGAGAATAAGAGGTGGTGGGGTTCTTAAATGGGTGAGCAGAGAAACAGAGTGGTGCAAAATGCGGGCGGAAGCAATAGGTAGCAAGGTGAAAAGTAAAAGTGGCAGGCAGACAAATCCAGGGCAAAAATCAAAAAGAGCCACTTTCCAACATAATTGTATAAGGGGTAAGAGCGTTGTAAAAACAAGCCTGAAGGCTTTGTGTCTCAATGCAAGGAGCATTCGTAATAAGGTCGATGAGTTGAACGTGCAGATAGCAATTAATGATTATGATATAGTTGGGATCACGGAGACATGGCTCCAGGGTGACCAAGGCTGGGAGCTGAACGTCCAGGGATATTCAATATTCAGGAGGGATAGAGAGAAAGGAAAAGGAGGTGGGGTAGCGTTGCTGGTTAGAGAGGAGATTAACGCAGTGGAAAGGAAGGACATTAGCTTGGAGGATGTGGAATCGGTATGGGTAGAGCTACGAAATACTAAGGGGCAGAAAACGCTGGTGGGTGTTGTGTACAGGCCACCTAGCAGTAGTAGTGAAGTTGGGGATGGCATCAAACAGGAAATTAGAAATGCGTGCAACAAAGGCAAAACAGTTATAATGGGTGACTTCAATCTACATATAGATTGGGTGAATCAAATTGGCAGGGGTGCTGAGGAAGAGGATTTCTTGGAATGTATGAGGGATAGTTATCTAAACCAACATGTAGAGGAACCAACGAGAGAGCAGGCTATTCTAGACTGGGTATTGAGTAATGAGGAAGGGTTAGTTAGCAGACTTGTTGTGCGTGCCCCCTTGGGCAAGAGTGACCATAATATGGTTGAGTTCTTCATTAGGATGGAGAGTGACATTGTTAATTCAGAAACAACGGTTCTGAACTTAAAGAAATGTAACTTTGAGGATATGAGACGTGAATTGGCCAAGATTGACTGGCAATTAGTTCTAAAAGGGTTGACGGTGGATATGCAATGGAAGGCATTTAAAGACTGCATGGATGAACTACAAAAAATGTTCATCCCAGTTTGGCAAAATAATGAATCAGGGAAGGTAGTGCATCCGTGGATAACAAGGGAAATCAGGGATAGTATCAAAGCAAAAGATGTTGCGTACAAATTAGCCAGAAAAAGCAGCATACCAGAGGACTGGGAGAAATTCAGAGACCAGCAGAGGAGGACAGAGGGCTTAATTAGGAAAGGGAAAATAGATTATGAAAGGAAACTGGCAGGGAACATAAAAACTGACTGCAAAAGTTTTTATAGATATGTGAAGAGAAAGAGATTAGTTAAAACAAATGTAGGTCCCTTGCAGTCAGAAACAGGTGAATTGATCATGGGGAACGAGGATATGGCGGACCAATTGAATAACTACTTTGGCTCCGTCTTCACTTAGGAAGACATAAATAATCTGCCGGAAATAGCAGGGGGCCGCGGGTCAAAGGAGATGGAGGAACTGAGTGAAATCCAGGTTAGTCGGGAAGTGGTGTTGGGTAAATTGAATGGATTAAAGGCCGATAAATCACTAGGGCCAGATAGGCTGCATCCCAGAGTACTTAAGGAAGTTGCTCCAGAAATAGTGGATGCATTAGCGATAATTTTTCAAAACTCTTTGGATTCTGGAGTAGTTCCTGAGGATTGGAGGGTAGCAAACGTAACCCCACTTTTTAAGAAGGGAGGGAGAGAGAAAACGGGGAATTACAGACCAGTTAGTCTAACATCGGTAGTGGGGAAACTGCTAGAGTCAGTTATTAAAGATGGGATAGCAGCACATTTGGAAAGTGGTGAAATCATTGGACAAAGTCAGCATGGATTTACGAAAGGTAAATCGTGTCTGACGAACCTTATAGAATTTTTCGAGGATGTAACTAGTAGAGTGGATAGGGGAGAACCAGTGGATGTGTTGTATCTGGACTTTCAGAAGGCTTTCGACAAGGTACCACATAAGAGATTAGGATACAAACTTAAATCACACGGTATTGGGGGTTCAGTATTGATGTGGATAGAGAACTGGCTGGCAAACAGGAAGCAAAGAGTAGGAGTAAACAGGTCCTTTTCACAATGGCAGGCAGTGACTAGTGGGGTACCGCAAGGCTCAGTGCTGGGACCCCAGCTATTTACAATTTATATTAATGATCTGAACGAGGGAATTGAAAGCAACATCTCCAAGTTTGCGGATGACACAAAGCTGGGGGGCAGTGTTAGCTGTGAGGAGGATGCTAGGAGACTGCAAGTTGACTTGGATAGGCTGGGTGAGTGGGCAAATGTTTGGCAGATGCAGTATAATGTGGATAAATGTGAGGTTGTCCACTTTGGTGGCAAAAACGGGAAGGCAGACTATTATCTAAATGGTGGCCGATTAGGAAATGGGGAGGTGCAGCGAGACCTGGGTGTCATGGTACACCAGTCATTGAAAGTAGGCATGCAGGTGCAGCAGGCAGTGAAGAAAGCGAATGGTATGTTGGCCTTCATAGCAAGAGGATTTGAGTATAGGAGCAGGGAGGTTCTACTGCAGTTGTACAGGGTCTTGGTGAGACCACACCTGGAGTATTGCGTACAGTTTTGGTCTCCAAATCTGAGGAAGGACATTATAGCCATAGAGGGAGTGCAGAGAAGGTTCACCAGACTGATTCCTGGGATGTCAGGACTTTCATATGAAGAAAGACTGGATAGACTTGGCTTATACTCGCTAGAATTTAGGAGATTGAGAGGGGATCTTATAGAAACGTACAAAATTCTTATGGGGTTGGACAGGCTAGATGCAGGAAGATTGTTCCCGATGTTGGGGAAGTCCAGGACAAGGGGTCACAGCTTAAGGATAAGGGGGAAATCCTTTAAGACCGAGATGAGGAAAAACTTTTTCACACAGAGAGTGGTGAATCTCTGGAACTCTCTGCCACAGAGGGTAGTTGACGCCAGTTCATTGGCTATATTTAAGAGGGAGTTAGATGTGGCCCTTGTGGCTAAAGGGATCAGGGGGTATGGAGAGAAGGCAGGTACGGGATACTGAGTTGGATGATCAGCCATGATCATATTGAATGGCGGTGCAGGCTCGAAGGGCCGAATGGCCTACTCCTGCACCTATTTTCTATGTATCTATGTATCTATGAATATAGAGAAGGACAGTAAAAGCTTTTTACATATGTTAAGGGAAAAAGAATAGCAAAGTCAAATGTGAGTCACTTGAAGGAAGACTCGGGTGAAATTATTATGGGTAACAAGGAAATGGCAGAAGAGTTGTCTTCGGATCTGCCTTCACTAAGGAAGACATAAACAATCTGCCAGATGTACTGGAGGACAGAGGATCTAAGGGGGTAGAGGAACTGAAATAAATTTTCATTAGGCGAGAAATGGAATTTGGTAGGCTAAAGGGACTGAAGGATGATAAATCCCCTGCGCCTGATGGTCTGCATCCCAGGATCCTCAGGGAGGTGGCTGTAGAAATAGTGGACGCATTGGCGATCATTTTCCAATGTTCAAAAGATTCAGGATCAGTGCCTGTGGATTGGAGAATAGCTAATGTTATCCCACTTTTCAAGAAAGGAGCGAGAGAGAAAACGGGGAATTACAGACCAGTTAGCCTGACTTCGGTGGTGGGAAAGATGCTGGAGTCAATTATTAAAGAGGTAATAATGGGGCATTCGGATAGCAGTAAAAGATTTAGTTCAACTCAACATTGATTTATGAAACGGAAATCATGCTTGACTAATCTTCTCAATTTGTTGAGGATGTGACAAGCCTTTGATAAAGTCCCGCACGGGAGACTGGTGACTAAAATTGGAGCGCATGGTATTGGGGGTGGGGTGTTGATATGGATAGAAAATTGGTTGGCAGACAGGAAGCAAAGAGTAGGAGTGAACGGGTCCTTTTCAGAATGGCAGGCAGTGGCGAGTGGAGTGCCGCAAGGCTCGGTGTTGGGGCCGCAACTGTTTACCATATATATTAATGATTTGGAAGAGGGCATTAGGAGCAACACTAGCAAGTTTGCGGATCACACAAAGCTGGGTGGCAGTGTGAACTGTGAAGAGGATGTTAGGAAGTTGGAGGGTGACCTGGAGAGGTTGCGTGAGTGGGCAGATGCGTGGCAGATGCAGTATACTATAGATAAATGTGAGGTTATCCACTTTGGCGGTAAAAACAAGGGGGCAGATTATTATTTCAATGGGGTTAGGTTAGGTAAGGGGGAGGTACAGAGAGACCTGGGTGTCCTTGTACACCAGTCACTGAAAGTTGGCGTGCAGGTACAACAGGCAGTGAAGAAAGCTAATGGAATGTTGGCCTTCATAACAAGAGGTTTTCAGTATAGGAGTAAAGAGGTTCTTCTGCAGTTGTATAGGGCTCTGGTAAGACCACATCTGGAGTATTGTGTTCAGTTTTGGTCTCCGAATTTGAGGAAGGACATCCGTGTGATTGAGGCAGTGCAGCGTAGGTTCACGAGATTGATCCCTGGGATGGCGGGAATGTCATATTAAAAAAGGCAGGCACGGGTTATTCAAGTCGAGTCAAGTCACAGGTATTTATATAGCACACTTAAAAAACATCACTCGTTTGCTAAAGTGCTTTACATTTGTTATAAGAATAGCACAACAAAACAAACTACATACATATATACATGTAGCCCTCACTCAGAGGACATCAGGAAAGGCTTGGGAGTATAGATAAGTCTTTAGTCTTGACTTAAAAGAGTCGATGGAGGGGGCGGTTCTGATGGGAAAGGGGATGCTGTTCCACAGTCTAGGGGCTGCAACCGCAAAGGCGCGGTCGCCCCTGAACTTATGCCTGGACCGTGGGATATTCAGCAACCCCAAGTCGGCCGATCTGAGGGGCCTGAAGGTGGAGTGGTGGGTGAGAAGATTTTTATGTAGGTGGGGGCAAGCCCATTGAGGGCTTTGTAGACATGGAGGAGGATCTTGAAGTTTATACGGAACCGCACAGGGAGACAGTGGAGAGAGGCCAGGATCGGGGTGATGTGGTCCCTTTTTCGAGTGTCCGTCAGGAGTCTCGCTGCGGCGTTTTCGACCAGTTGCAGGCGGGACTGGGAAGATTGGCTGATGCCAGTGTAAAGGGAGTTGCAGTAATCTAGGCGGGAGGAGATGAATGAATGGATGATCTTTTCCAGGTCATCAAACTGGAGGAATTGTTTTATTTTAGCTATCGTCCGAAGCTGAAAGAAGCTAGCTTTTACCACGGCATTGACTTGTTTGTCAAATTTCAGTGCTGAGTCAAATATCACGCCAAGGATTTTGACGTGAGGTTTGAGTAGTGGTGTAAGGCTTCCAAGGCTGCCTGCTGTCAGTTTGATTGAGTCCGAGGAGCCGAGAAGGATGACCTCAGACTTACTCTCGTTTAGTTGGAGGACGTTCTGGGCCATCCAACCCTTTATATCCTCGAGGCAGTGGGTAAGGTTAAACAGATTTGATTGTTTTTTGGGCTTCAGGGGGAGATAGAGTTGTGTATCGTCTGCGTAGCAATGGAAGGAAATGCCGTGCCTTTCAATGACTTGGCTAAGGAGAGCATATACAGGGAGAAGAGAATGGGGCCAAGGATGGAACCTTGTGGAATCCCACAGCAGAGATTAGCTAGGGAGGAGAATGAGTTGCCTATGTTAGTCGAGAAACTCCTACCTTTGCGGGAGGAGATGAACCAGCTCAGGGCAGTGCCATCAATACCAACCCCATACCGGAGACGGTCAATTAGGATGGTGTGTGTGGTCGACAGTATTAAATGCTGCGCTGAGGTCAAGAAGGAGCAGAATTGTACAGTCACCGGAGTCAACGGTGAGCAGTAGGTCATTGTGTACCTTCAACAAGGCAGACTCTGTGCTATGGTGAGCCCTGAAACCTGATTTGAAAGTTTCCAAGATAGTGTTTTGGTGAAGGTAAGGTATAAGTTGACTTAAAATTACCTTTTCAAGGGCTTTTGAGAGGAAAGGCAGTTTAGAAATAGGTCTGTAGTTGCTTGGCGAGGTGGGGTCGAGGTTAGGTTTTTTCGGGAGTGGTTGGACCACCGCATGCTTGAAGCAGGTCGGTACAGTGCCAGTGGCCAGAGAGCTGTTGAAGATGGCGAGGATGCTGGGACCAGCTGTTGTAATGACGTCCTTTAGGAGGGCAGAGGGGACAGTGTCGAGGGGGCAGGTAGTAGGTTTCATGGTGGTGATCAGTTTTACAAGGGAGGGTAGAGTAACGGGTTGGAAACAGTCTAATTTTGAAGAGCAGACCAACGAGACAGCTGGGTCACGGGTGGGAGGGGAAATATTCGTTCTTATGTTCTTTACCTTGCTGGTGAAAAATGTGGTAAATTCCTCGCACTTAACAGGGGACCCAGTTAGGCTGGTGCTGGTGGCAGGACAAATGATGGAGGTGATGGTGCTAAAGAAGACCTTGGAATTTTGCGCGTTTTTGGAGATAAGGGTGGAAAAATATTTGGTTCTTGCAGATTTCACGGCTTCCTGGTAATTGACAAGATTATTTTTCAGGAGTTCAAAGGAAATTTGAAGCTTATCAGATTTGTACTTCAGTTCTGATTTTCTGCATTCTCTTCTTAGGGCTCTGGTGGTATCATTGAGCCTTTAGTCTTGGGCTTTTTCATTTTGAGGGGAGCAACAGAATCCAGGACGGAAGAGCAGGTATTATTCAATAAAGAAATTAGGTCGTCGGTACTGAGATGGGGGGTGGACGCCTCAATAGTGCAGATGTCGAGGGCGGCTATGAGAGCCTCAGAGAACTTACTGGCCGTCGTGGAGTTAACGTAGCGGGAGTACCGAGCAGGGAGATGGGATTTTGAGGGAGAGAAAGGCAGAGATATATAAAATATAATAGCACTATGGTCAGACAGGCAGGCATCAATAATATCTGTGTTACGAGTTGGGAGACCAGACGAAAGCACTAGGTCTAGTGTATGGCCAAGCTTGTGCGTGGGTCCAGTGGTGAGTAGAGACAGATTGAAGGATGCAACCAGGTTCATAAATTCACTCACAAGAGGCTTCGTGGGACAGCAAACGTGAATGTTAAAGTCACCAAGAATCAGGACCTGGTCAAACTTGGGCAACAAGCTAGCAATAAGATCACCAAATTGTGAGATAAAGTCCTTATGCATCTTTGGTGGGCGATACACAAGAACAATTAAAAGCGGACAGATTAGACCAACTATGATTAGTTGATGTTCAAAACTGGAAACCTGATCAGTGTTCAGAAGGCGGCAGTTGAAATTCTTCTTCAACACAGTGGCTAGGCCCCCACCGCGACCTGAGAGCCTGGGCGAGCTGAAAAAGTTACAGGTATCAGGGCAGAGTTCCACGAGTGGAGCAAGCTCACCAGGATTAAGCCAGGTTTCAGTGATCAGTAGGAAGTCCAGTCCACGTGCGGTGAAGAAGTCATTGAGGACGTAGGTTTTATTCAGCACTGATCTCGCATTGATCAGGGCCACTTTTGCAGGGACTGTAGGTGAGTTTAGGGCCGGTAGCGGCTCCCACGCCAGCGGGCGGAGGTTCAGGGAGACCACGCCGCTGCGCTTCACACAGGGCCTGGCTGGGAGCCCGTGTGCCGACAGACCTGTGACCGGGAGGATAGACCGGAGAAAGGCATACCTGGGCTCGAGGGACCGCCGGTGGATGGAGCGGTGGGGCCGACCAGGTCCGTCCTCACAGCTCTGGGCGAGGTAAGCAGATGTTAAACGGGCGCGGGCGAGGTTCTTCAGCCTTACCAGGGCGTCCGCCCATTTACTCCGCCTCCAGGCTCGGCGCGTGCGGCGGCCGCCACAAGGTCGAGCCCATATATCTATCGGGAGCCGAGCGAGGAGCGAACGGTAAGTGAAATCTTACTGATTGATTGGGGACGATCAGCCATGATCACAGTGAATGGCGGTGCTGGCTCGAAGGGCCGAATGGCCTCCTCCTGCACGTATTTTCTATGTTTCTATGTTTCTATGTTTCGGAGAACAGCGCGGAAACAGGCCATTCGGCCCATCGAAATCGCACCGAGCAGCGACCGCCACACATTAACACTACACTACACACACATACATATATACTGAGCCAATTAACCTACAAACCTGTATGTCTTTGGAGTGTGGGATGAAATCGAAGATCTCGGAGCTATCCCACGCACGTCACGGGGAGAACGTACAAACTCCGTACAGACAGTACCCGTAGTCGGCATCGAACCTGCCTTTCTGCCGCTGAAAGTGCTGTAAGGCAGCAAATCTACTGCTGCGCCACCGTGCCGCCCCAAATGATACTTTATTCTCACATGTACCATGTTGCAGTGAAATGCTTTGATCTACATACAATCCGGTAATAACCATGTTTTCCAGAGTTGCTGCTGCTCCTTTGGGATGTTGTGATCTTTTACTTGTATATATTCCTTGGGTTTAAATTCAAACAATATTTCAGATTGTTTGTTAACACATTGCGGAGATTGGAAATGTTTTATCTGAGATCGGGTTGCAGTGAACGCCAAGGAGCGGAGCTATAGGATTCTACAAGACCAATATCTGAGGAAGGGTGTGCTGGCTCTTGAGAAGGTCCAGAGGAGGTTTACAAGAATGATCCCAGGAATGAATGGGTTAACATATGAAGAGCGTTTGACGGCACTGGGCCTGTACCAGCAGGAGTTTAGAAGGATGAGAGGGTACCTCATTAAAACTTACTGAATAGTCTAAGGCCTGGATAGAGTGGATGTGGAGAGGATAATTCCATTAGCGAGAGAGTCTAGGACTCGAGGTCACAGGCTCAGAATTAAAGGACTTCTTTTTGAAAGGAGATGGGGAGGAATTTATTTAGGCAGTGGGCGGTGAATCTGTGGAATTTTTTGCCACAGAAGGTTGTGGAGGCCAAGTCAGTAGATATATGTAAGGAAAAGTTATATAGATTATTGATTAATGCAAGTGTTAGGGGAATGGGAAGAGGGCAGGAGAATGGGGTTAGGAGGGAGAGATAGATCAGCCATGAATGAATGGCGGAGTAGACTTGATGGACCAAATGGCCTATTTCTGCTCCTCTCACGTATGACCTTATTATCACCTTATGAGACACATACATGTATATACCGGTAGAATGGACATCCATGTAACAGAAGAGACTTATTAAAGTTTCGGATACAGCAGGACTTTTACTAACTTTCCAGCGCACATCATTCAGCGTTAAATTGTTGTCATTATTTGAAGAACATGAACAAGATCCTATTAACAAAGTGTTCATTATTGGTCAATTATTACAACCTTATCCAAACCTATTAAATTTAATAACTCAATTTGGTTAGTTTTCGGGATATAGAATTAATTGGAATAAAAGCGAAATCATGCCAATAACGGAACTCAATTTACATACACTACAACAATTTATTTTTAAAATAGTTAAGGAAAAATTTAAATATTTAGGAATTTATATAACTAAGTCATATACTCTTTAATTTAAATTAAACTAACCACCTTTACTGAATAAACTACATAAGAATAGTCAGTATTGGAAAACACTTCCCATTTCAATGTTTGGTAGAATTAATGCTATAAAAATATATTTCAATCAATTCCGACATATATCCCAAAAGTTTTTTTTTTAAGGCGATTCTATTGTTACAAGTTTCATCTGGGATTATAAGAATCATAGAATAAGCAAAAAACATTTATGTAAATCAAAGATAAATGGAGGTTCAGCTTTGCCAATTTTTTTGTTTTTGAGCAGTCCATATTAAAATCATGAATTTCTGGCTGGAAGAAATGGATGAGCTATCAGATTGGCTAAGGATGGAAAAGGAAGACTGTTTACCTTTTGAAATTGGTGCGATTATGTTTGCTCCCACAAAATTGCACAAAAAAACCTATAGGGAAAACCCTATAATACACAGTGGTATACGAATCTGGAAACAATTAAAAAAGGCTTTAAAATTGGATAATATATCACTTTATTTTCCCATTGTAAATATCCTTTATTTAAACTTTCCATATTGGATAAAGGTTTCACACAATGGATAAATTATGGAATTAAAAAGATGGGACATCTTTATAGGAAAGGCACTTTTCTTTCATTTCAGAAGTTACAACAGATCTCCGGACTACACTCAAATATTTTTTTTAGATATCTACAACTTAGAGATTATGTTAAATCTAATACACAAAATTAGAGGACGAGGGAATCAGAAATCCTTGACGAATGTTTGAATAAACATCCTAATACAGAACAATTAATAACTTATGTTTATAACACCCTCTTAGATAATGAGGTCCCATCGATGGAATCATATAGACACACATGGGGAAATGAATTAGGATAACCCATAACGAAAGATATTTGGGACGAAAGTCTACAATATATACATCAATGCTCGTTAAATGCCAGACATGCTTTAATACAATTTAAAGTATTACACAGATCACATTATTCTAAAGCAAAACTACATAGAATGTTCCCACATATCTCTGCTATTTGTGATAAATGTCAGCATCTAGAAGCTAAATTAACACATACATTTGCAAATTGTATACAAATTAAAAATTTCTGGATTGATATTTTTAGAATAATTTCTGGTTGTCAATACTAAATTGGATCCCGACTCAAAACTAATAATACTTGGAATATCAGAACAAAGTCTAACACTCACAACAAGCCAAAGAAACTTCCTAGACTACAGTATAATAACTGGGAAAAAATTAATATTAAAATTTTGGAAAGGTCCTATAATCCCCACAATTAAAATGTGGATTATGGAAATGTCGGAGACCCTACACCTGGTAAGAATCAGACTTGTCTTAATGGACAAACAAGAACTTTTTGTTTGAATATGGTCTCCATTCTTTGATTATTTGAAGGGGTAGATCGGTTCGGCACGGGAACCTAACTGAAGCTTAAACTTAGGATTAGATGAAAAGTTATACTTTATAACCTACGAACCTATCTCCAATGATGTATTATTAGTAAATTATTCCACTCTTTTTTTTATCTTGACATTTGTGGGTTTTTTTTCTTTTTTCTCTTCTCTCTTTCTTTCTAACTTTCTATCTATAAAAAAAAACTAGAAGCAGAATCAATCCACAATTGATAATATTAATAATGTATGATTGATATACATGAAATGTTTTTACCATAATATCTTTGCTTCTAATAAAAATATTATTAAAAATAAATTATTGCAACATTTGATAATCACTGTCACACCATTGTGGCGCCATCTTGTGGCCGAGACACATTGGTCTCGAAGCTTCGTTTGTCGAGCTCGAACTCTCGCTTGAACTGACGACACTCTGGTGAAGGGGTGCAGCAGACGACAGAGCTAGACTTCACGTGGCAGCCATCACTTTGGTACTAATATTAAGAATAAGGGGCAAGCCATTTAGAACGGAGATGAGGAAACACCTTTTTCACACAGAGAGTTGTGATTCTGTGGAATTCTCTGCCTCAGAGGGCGATGGAGGCCGGTTCTCTGGAAACTTTCAAGAGAGAGCTAGATAGGGCTCTTAAAGATAGCGGAGTCAGGGGATATGCGGGGAAGGCAGGAACGGGATACTGATTGGGGATGATCAGCCATGATCACATTGAATGGCGGTGCTGGCCTGAAGAGCCGAATGGCCTACTCCTGCACCTATTGTCTATTGTCTATTTTATATAGTGACGTTTCGGGTGAAGACCCTTCTTCAGAGTGTATCATCGCTTGGTCTACGCTTGAAATGTAACCACTCTGACTTGAATCTGTTGTTGCCAGGAATGAACAATGTGGAGTTTTAATGAGTGTAAGAATTCACAAATTACATTATCTCTAATGGGTGTTGATCCACAACAGTATCAGCACAGCTGACGGAGCTAATATAGATTCAGTAATGGGTTTGCTTTTCTTGGTTTGATCTGCTGGATGAGTTGAGTCAAATATGTAGGGAGTTCAACGCTTATGGTCTGAGAAAATAAAATAGATACATTAGTATACCACAAGCACAGGCACAAAAAACATTATTAGCATTGAACACAATTGACTGCTATTATTGTTATTAAAGTTCCTGTGAAGTATGTGTCCACATAACTCCTAGTCATAGAGACATAGAGCGATACAGCGTGGAAACAGGCTCTCAGGGCCCACTTTCCCCACACCGGCCAACATGTCCCAGCCGCACTAAACCCACCTGCCTATGTTTGGCCTATGTCACTCCAAACATATCCTATCCATGTACCATCCAAGTCCTGTATGAGTTCCTTATTTCTGGCCAGGTTCGGTTTTCCCTGCCATGTTGCCTTTGTTTTGTTGCAGCAAGTCTACGTTGCAAGATTCAAGAGGGTTTGCACTTGTTACAAATTTATTGTTGGATTTGTTTATTATATTTTCTCTAAGTTTGTTGTACCGACAACCGGACAATGGAATTCTTACTGGCAGCAACGTAACATGCCTGTACATACAACAAACTTGGATAAAATATAATAAACAAAACCAACAATAAATTTGTATCTAGTGCAAACATGAAAATACAAGATCCTTGGTGCAATCCAAGTCCATAGATGTTCATAGGTGAGCCTGGTCTTCTGTGATGTTCAAGTGCCTGATCGTTGCAGGGAAGAAGCTGTTCTTGAACCTTGTGGTCACTGTTTTCAGACTCAGATATCTTCTTCTTGAGAGTAGGACTGAAATGAGAGTGTGGCCAAGGTAGTGTGGGATTTCAATAGAACTGAATGTATTTCATATTAGTTTAGTTAATTTAAGTTAATTTAAGTTTAGTTTAGTTTAGTATAGTTTAGCTTAGTTTAGATTTGTTTAATTTTGTTTGGTTTGCTTTGGTTACGTTTAGTTAAGTTTAGTTAATTTGTTTTGTTTAGTTTTGTTTCATCTAGTTTAGTTTAATTTCGTTTGGATTGCTTTGGATTGGTTTCGATAAATTTAGCTAAATTTAGTTAAGTTTGTTTTAGTTTAGTTAAGTTAAGTTTAGTTTAGTTTAGTTTAGTTTAGAATATTTATGTTTAGTTTAGTTTATTTATTTTAGTTTAGTTTATGTTAGTTTAATTTTGTCTGGTTTTGTTTGGATGGTTAAGTTTAGTTAAGAATAGGAAGTAAAAGGATCGGTGATATGTATGAAATGGGAAACTTGTTATCATTCCAACAATTACAATTAAAATTCAAACTGAAAAATAACCAATATTTTAAATATCTTCAGATTTGCGACTTCATGAAGAAATACATACAAAGATATCAAAACATAACTTTTGATCCACTGGAAGAAGCAATGAATATTAAGGCTCTCACAGAAATTAATATCATATTTATATAACAGTATATTAAATATAGACCTGCCATCGACAGAGGCACTTAGAGAAGAGTGGGAACGAGAATTAATGAAAAAAATTACGAAGGAAACATGGGAAAAGTATTTGATATATATACACAAATGTTCGATTAATGTAAGACATAATTTAATTCAATTTAAAATTTTACGTAGATTATATTATTCAAAAAATAGATTGAATAAATTCTATCCAAATACGTCCCCCATTTGTGATAAATGCTTATCCCAAAACGTAACTATAACACATTCTTTTGTTTCCTGCATAAAACTTTATGAATTTTGATGTGATATTTTTGAAATATTTACCAAATTATTCAAGATAAAAACGGAACCTAAAACTGAAATGATTATATTTGGAGTAATGGAAGACGGGAATAAATTGAACTCATCTCAAAATTTATTTTTTAAATTATGGTTTAATAATGGCAAAAAAACTAATACTAACATTTTGGAAAAATACACCCATACCAACGCTTAAATTGTGGATTTCAAACATGTTGGACACCGCACATATTGAGGAAATGCGATTCCTCCTAATAGATAAATCAGACCAATTCTTAACGAGTTGGTCTCCATTTGTCGTCTTTTTGGAAGCATATGGTGCAACAGTATCGTAGAAGCAAACTGTTCCAGGACTGGGTGAGGGATGGTCAAGATTATAAATAACGATCTCCTTAATCTTTTACTTTCTACTCTTTTTCTTTCTAGCTTCTTTTCTGCACTTTTCTTCTTTCACCCTTTTTTCTTTCTCACACACTATATATCACACGTTTTCTATCTTTTATTATTCATTCTCTCTTTTTATTTTTCATTATAAAAAAAAAAATAAGAAGCTCTATATAAAATGTAATAAATCAATATATATTAGGCACTTTGGTGCCATATGATTGTACTTACTTTAATAAAATTAAAAAAAAAAAAATTACAAAAAAAGTTTAGTTAAGTTTAGTTACGTTTTTTTTAGTTTAGTTAACTTTAGTTTAGTTTCGTTTAGAGTATTTTATTTTATTTTATTTTATTTTATTTTGTTTTATTTTAGTTTAGTTTAGTTTAGTTTAGTTTAGTTCAGTTTAGTTTAGTTTAGTTTGTAAGGAAATATTTTCACTGTGGTAGCACCTCGCAGGTGACAATAAAATGCACCATTGTCCAGTGACCTCAGCTGCTAATACAACCCACACATGTAACTGGCAATCTTCTTACCGTTTGACAAGCCTGCTAGGCTTCTTTTCTCCGGCTGGCAAATCCACAAGACTCCCATGAGCGGATGATGAAGACTATTATAACGTTGATCAGAATGAACGTTGCAAGTTTCACTCCCATTACAAGCAGCTGCCAACGTAATCCCCATGCAGGGCCTGTAGGAATAAAACACCGTTCACCAATTACCTTCCCAGTTTATTTCGGATTCCTTCCATTCTTATACAACGAAATGTTCCCACTATCATTCTAAACGGAGACCAATTCGTACACTTCAGTTGCCTGAAAAGGAACAACAGATGTGGGAACCTTGCATAGAATTCAAAGTGCTGGAGTAAGTCAACGGGTCAGGCAGCATCTCTGGAGAACATGGATAGGCTTCTTCTTCTTGTTTATGGCGTGCACAGCCTAAAGTTGTAGGACAACTTGTTCTATTTGATCTTATTTGATTGTGCACGCCGGGTTGATTGCATTCGTCGAAACAGGGCGGACCACGTGAAGGTTGCAATCTCCCACCCCCATGGATAGGGGACATTTCAGGTCGGCACCCTTCTTCAGCATCCCACAATGTGACCTATCCATGTTCTCCAGAGATGCTGCCTTGGCCCGCCTGAGTTATTCCAGCACTTTGCGTCTTTTTGTTTGTAACCCTGCATCTGTTGTTCCTTTTGTCCACCTTGATTGCTTGAGGGAATAGCCGAAGTAGCTACTGCCTCTGAGGGCCAGTAGCCTGGCCTCAATGCTGACTGCCGGTGTGGAGTTTGCACATTCTCCATGTTATTGCCTGTGTTTCCCCTGGGCGTTACTGCTTCCTCTCTCATCCCAAAGACGTGCGTCCCGATAGGTAATTAACAGCTGTTATCTCACCCCTGATATATGGAGGAGTTGGGGTGAGCGTAGCGTGCATGTAAATTAAGAGGGAACTGGATTGCTCTTCGATGGAAAAAAATGATGGTGTATGGAGCAAGCTGCCAGAGGAGGTCGTTGAGGCTGGGACTATCCCATCGTTTAAGAAGCAGTTGGACAGGTACATGGATAGGACAGGTTTTGAGGGATATTTTCCAAGCGCACGAAGGTGGGACTAATGTCGCTGGGACATTGTTGGCCGGTGTGGGCAATGGACAATAGACAATAGATGCAGGAGTAGGCCATGCGGCCCTTCGAGCCAGCAACGCCATTCACTGTGATCATGGCTGACCATCCACAATCAGTGCCACCGTTCCTGCCGTCTCCCCATATCTCTTGACTCCGCTATCTTAAGAGCTCCATCTAACTCTCTCTTGAAAGCATCCAGCGAATTGGCCTCCACTGCCTTCTGAGGCAGATAATTCCACAGATTCACAATCACTGGGTGAAAAAGGGTTTCCTCCTCAGTCCTAAATGGCCTATCCCTTATTCTTAAACTGGGGCCCCTGTTTTCTACATATATAATTAATGTATGTGCCTAAATCTGAACTGACAAAGCTCCGTTGTTGAGGGCGTGTGGTGGCCGGTGTTAAGGATGTTTTTAGAACAGTAAAGACAAAGTTAAGATAACGCAAACTTACGTGTGACTGTGACTTCTGTGCCGTGACCATTATATATTTCCCCTGTGAAAACAACCACTCGGCAGTAATACTTTCCTGTCTCGTTCATTTTGAGGTCAGTGATTTCGATGGATTCTTTTAGAATTCCCGGTGAACTATTGTTCAGAACGCGGCCATAATAGTCGCCGCTCAGTGTTGGAAACGGCACGAGTTTCCACGTCTTTGTACCAACTAAATGCCACAATTGTCTTGCCAACAAATGTACAATTAATCCGCACAGTCCCGCCTTCAGTAACGTTGACATTAGACGGTAATTGTATAACAGTTCCTGAAACCAGAAATAATATTTTAGTTGCGGCGCTGGCCTTTCGGCCCACCCTGTCAATGCCATCCATTACACCTATCTTGACAATCTCATTTACTCGCGACAATCCGGGTTCGATCCAGACCTCGGATGCTGTCTGTCTGTGTGCAGTTTGCACATATTGCCTGCGTTTTTCCTGTGCGGTCTTGTGTCCTCTCTCATCCCCTCTCATCCCAAAGACGTGCGCCCTGATAGGTAATTAGCAGCTGTAAATTACCCTTGGTATATGGAGGAGTTGGAGTGACCGTAGCGTAAATGTGAATTTAGAGGGAACTAGATTGCTCTTCGATGGAAAGAAATGTCTTCCTTGCCTCTTTCTAGAAATGGGGGGATTTCGCCCACAATGGACAATAATCGTGTTGGTTTGGGTTAGTTTAGCGATACAGCGCGGATACCGGCCCTTCGGCCCACCGAGACCGCTGCGACCTACGATCCCCGCAACATAACGCTATTCTGCGCACACCAGGGTCAATATACATTTTTCACCGAGGCCAATTTCTCTACAAACCAGTACGCCTTTGGAGTGTGGGAGGAAAACGGAGCTCCCGGTGAAAACCCACGCTGGAGAACGTAAACTCCGTACAGACAGAACCCGTAGTCAGGATCGAGACCCGAGATCCCTGGCGCTGTAAGGCAGCAAGCTCTACCGCCGCGCCACCGTGTTGCCCCTCTCTTCAGCTTTCCTGAACCCACTGTACTTTCCTTACAGTTCCTCCATCTTCACCACCAGGTTATGGTCTTATGTTCGTTATTCCGATTTGAGCTGAAAAATTCATGGATGTTGCTGCGTCGAAAGCGACCATGAAATCGGCACGGATTATTTCAAATTACGCACCGATTCTCTCTTGGTCCTGTATACTGATGCACAGAGTCTCTAGCCCAGAGTAGGGGAATCGAGGATCAGAAGACAGCAGTTCAAGGTGAAGGGGAAAAGATTTAGTAGGAATCCGAGAGTTTTTTTTCCCACACAGAGAGCGCTCGATGTATGGAGAAAGCGGTCAGAGGAGGTCGATAAGGCTGGGACAATCCCGTCGTTTAAGAAGCACTTTGGACAGGTACATGGATAGGAGAGGTTTCGAGGGATATGGACCAAGCGCACGCAGGTGGGACTAGTGTCGCTGGGACATTGTTGGCCGGTGTGAGCAACAGACAATAGACAATAAATGCAGAGGTAGGCCATTCGGCCCTTCGAGTCAGTACCGCCATTCACTGTGATCATGGCAGATCATCCACAATCAGTAGCCCGTCCCTGCCTCCCCATATCCCTTGACTCCGCTATCTTTAAGAGCTCTATCTAACTCTCTCTTGAAAGCATCCAGTAAATTGGCCTCCACCGCCTTCTGAGGCAGAGAATTCACAGATTTACAACTCTCTGGGTGAAAAAGTGTTTCCTCATCTCCGTTCTAAATATCTTACCCCTTATTCTTAAACGGTGTCCCCTGGCTCCTACATATATAATGAATTTCTGTGCCTAAATCTGATCTGACAACGTTTCGTTGTTGAGGCGTGTGGTGGCCGGTGTTAAGAATGGTTTTTAGAACAGTAAAGATAAAGTTAAAATAACGCAAACTTACGTGTGACTGTGACTTCTGTGCCGTGGCCATTATATATTTCCCCTGTGAAAGCAGTCACTCGGCAGTAATACTTTCCTGTATTGTTCATTTTGAGGTCAGTGATTTCGATGGATTATTTTAGAATTCCCATTGGACTATTTTTCAAA
>CM075994.1:9165476-9363313 GCA_038087875.1 Malacoraja senta
ATGGGAAAACTCAGGAGAGTTCGTGAGTAACTCGGAAAGTGGGACAGGGCCTATACAGTGCAGAAACAGGCCCTTTGCCCACCGAGCCCGTGCCAACCGGCGATCCATGAACGCTAACGCCATCCTACGCTCGCTCGGATGATTTTACACTTATAACCAAGCCAATAAACTTACAAACCTGCACCACTTTGGAGTGTGGGGAGGAAACCGAAGATCTCGGAGGAATCCCACGCAGGTCATGGGGAGAACGTCCAAACTCCGTACAGACAGCACCCATTGTCGGGATGGAACCCGGGTCTCTGGCACTGCGAGGCAGCAACTCTACCGCTGCGCCACCGTGCTGCCTTAATGGCAGTAGGGCCAAGTTCTACTTGGGCCCCTTGTTCCATGGATGGGGCTAAAGTGCCTGTCTCACTTGCCGATTTTTTCGGCGACCCTTGGCATCATTGACTGACGTATCAGTTCACCTAAAAATTTGTGGCGTGACGGGGCGTGATGACGTATCCTTTAAGAATTGCCACCTTAAGAAATGTCGCCAGATATTTACTGCCCTGTCCTAACATCCCTTCGCTATGTTGGCCTCATGTCCCATTATGTTTGCCCAGTTTGAGAGCTCTTGAGCTTAAATCTAATACTTACGGGCCTGTCCCACTTGCCCGTCATTTGCGCGCCATTTACTCGACCTGGTAGCGTGTGGGTAGCTTGCGGGTAGCGTGTGCATAGCCAGTGGGTAGCGCGGGACGGGTGCATGGAGGCGTGGAGGAGTGTGGAGTATCGCGCAGGCCTCCAGGATTTCGTTCTGAACGAAATCTTTGCGCGCCACCGGCCCGTCGCGTAACTGACGGCCAAAGTGGGACACCCTGGCGCGGCACAACGTCTCACCTCCAGCAGCAGCAGAAGCAGGCAGCGATCGCCGAGCTCGGCCTGGGGCTCACCGGCCGTCGCGGATCCAGATCCGGATCCGTCCCCCACTCCTACTCACAGAGCGGGGCCAAGACGATTGGAGATAGACACAAAATGCTGGAGTAACTCAGCGGGGCCGCAGCATCTCTGGAGAGAAGCAATGGGTGACGTTTCGGGTCGAGACCCTTCTTTCAGATTGAAGAAGAGTCTCGACACGAAACATCATCCATTCCTTCACTCCAGAGATGCTGCCGGCCCCGCTGAGTTACTCCAGCATTTTATGTCTATCTTCAAATGACGTCACGCGCTCCAGACGGGCTGCGCGGGCGCATGATGGACGCGCGCAAGCCGTCGCACGTCAGTCACTACCGGCCTGTCGCGTAAATGATGGCCAAGTGGGACAGGCCCTTAACTTCTCATCTTCCTTATAATTCTCAGAATTCCCTGACGTTAAACTCCCCCTCTCGGACACCTGGTACACCTAATGCCCCCGTCCCACATGGGTGATTTTTTAGACGACTCCAGGCGACTAGGTTGTCACCACCCTGGTCGCCGGGGTGTCGCCTGTATGGCCGCGAGTCGTCTCCTCAATCACGCAAAGAATCGGGTAAGCGTCTCCTCTGGTCGCCGCTGGGATTTTGAAATAGGCAACAGACAATAGACAATAGGTGCAGGAGTAGGCCATTCGGCCCTTCGAGCCAAGCACCGCCATTCAATGTGATCATGGCTGATCATCCCCAATCAGTACCCCGTTCCCCATATCCCCATATCCCTGTCTCCACTATCTTTAAGAGCCCTATCTAGCTCCCTTGAAAGCATCCAGAGAACCTGCCTCCACCACCCTCTGAGGCAGAGAATTCCCACAGACTCACAACTCTCTGTGAGAAAAAGTGTTTCCTCGTCTCCGTTCTAAATGGCTTACCCCTTATTCTTAAACTGTGTGTGGCCCCTGGTTCTGGACTCCCCCAACATCGGGAACATGTTTCCTTCCTCTAGCGTGTCGAAACCCTTAATAATCTATATGTTTCCACTCTCATCCTTCTAAACTCCAGAGTATACAAGCCCAGCCGCTCCATTCTCTCAGCATATGACAGTCCCGCCATCCCGGGAATTAACCTTGTAAACCTACGCTGCACTCCCTCAATAGCAATAATACTCTGCACTCCCTCAATAGCAAAAAAATCGCCAAGTGGGACAGGCACTCACTAGCTCAAATTCACGTCAAGCTTTTCACTGTGTGTCTCTGTACATGAGAATAACTTATGTGGAGCGATTGCCTAGGACCAGAGGGCACAGCTTCAGATAAAAATATGTAGCTTTAGAATGGAGACGAGGAGGAATTTCTTTATCCAGAGGGTTATGTATCTGTGGAATTCATTGCCACAGACGGCTGTGGAGCCGAGTTTTTTTAGTTTAATTTAGTTCAGAGATGCAGCCTCGGAAACAGGCCCCTTCGGCCCAGCGGGTCCGCGCCAACCAGCGATGCCCGCACACTTACACCATCCTACAACCCACTAGGGACGATTTTCACATTTAACCAAGCCAATTAACCTACAAAACCTGCGCGTCTTTGGAGTGTGGGAGGAAACTCCCGAAGATCTCTGAGAAAACCCACGCAGGTCACAGGGAGAACGTAAAGGGCCTGTCCCATGGGCATGCGACTCCATGCGGCAAGCGCGACATAACCGCAAGCGGGGGCCGCGCGGAGGTCGCGGGGGCCGGTCCCACTTCGATCGGCGTAGCCGTATGGAGTTGTGCGGAGCTGGTCCCGACATCGCGCGGGGTCTCCGAAAAACTGACACTGTTCAAAAATTCCGTGAGGCAACGGCCTTCCGCCCCGCAGCCGCATCGAGGCCGTGCGCGCTGCATCGACGACGTACGCACCGCCTCGACGCCGACTCAGCCGTATCGAGGCCCTGCGCACCGCCTCGCCGCCGTACGCACCGTCTTGACGGCACTCGACCTCCGCGCGGCCCCCCGCTTCCGATTTGGTAGCGCTTGCCGCATGCAGCCGCATGCTGGTGGGACCGGCCCTGTACGGGGATCAATCGACCTCCGCGCGGCCCCCCCGCTTGCGGTTAGGTCGCGCTTGCTGCATGGAGTCACACGCCCATGGGGCAGGCCCTTAAGACTCCGTACAGACAGAACCCGCAGTCGGGATGGAACCCGGGTCTCCGGCGCTGCATTCGCTGTGAGGCAGCAACTCTAACCGCTGCAACCAACGTGACCGCCCCGAGTCATTGTCTAATTTTAATGCGGAAATTGATAGATTCTTGATTAGTGCGGGTGTCAGGGGGTCACGGGGAGAAGGCAGGAGCATGTGGCTAGGAGGGAGAGATACATCAGCCACGATTGAATGGCGGAGTAGACTTGATGGGCCAAATGGCCCAATTCTACTCCTATCAATTATGACCTTATGAAACAGAGAGGCCAGCAGGGTCTCAGGTTTGGTTAATTCTATTTGAATTGCCAGGTCAGTTTTTCCCCCATTACCTACAGACAGCAATGTCCGTGCCAAATAAGACGGCCAAGAGCAACGTTGTTGTGTTGATGGAATGGCCAATAAATCACGCCAGCGTCTCTACTTTAAGGATAAGGGGGGAAGTCTTTTAGGACCGAGATGAGAAAAACATTTTTCACACAGAGAGTGGTGAATCTGTGGAATTCTCTGCCACAGAAGGTAGTTGAGGCCAGTTTCATTGGCTATATTTAAGAGGGAGATAGATGTGGCCCTTGTGGCTAAAGGGATCAGGGGGTATGGAGAGAAGGCAGGTACAGGATACTGAGTTGGATGATCAGCCATGATCATATTGAATGGCGGTGCAGGCTCGAAGGGCCGAATGGCCTACTCCTGCACCTATTTTCTATGTTTCTATGTTTACTTCCTTAATAGGCTTCGGAAGTTTGGCACGTCCCTTAACAATTCCCACTAACTTCTGCCAGTGTGCCATGGAAAACATTTTATTGGAATGCATCACGGAATCAACCGCTCCAATCCAAAACCGCAAGAAATTGCAGAGCAAATGGACACAAATGCTGGAGTTACTCAGCGGGAGAGGCAGCACCGCTGGAGAGAAGGAAGGAATGCGTAATCGCAGAGAGTTGTGGACGCAGCCCAGACCATCACACATTAGGGCTCTGGTGAGAACATGTCTGGAGTATTGTATCCAGTTTTGGTCCCCTAGTTTGAGGAAGGACATCCTTGTGATTGAGGCAGTGCAGCGTAGGTTCACGAGATTGATCCCTGGGATGGCGGGACTGTCATATCGGGAAAGAATGAAAAGACTAGGCTTGTATTCACTGGAGTTTAGAAGGATGAGGGGGGGGAGGGATCTTATAGAAACATATAAAATTATAAAAGGACTGGACAAGCCAGAAGCAGGAAAAATGTTTCCCAATGTTGGGCGAGTCCAGAACCAGGGGCCACAGTCTTAGAAATAAAGGGGAGGCCATTTAAGACTGAGGTGAGAAAAAAAACGTTTTCACCCCAGAGAGTTGTGAATTTGAGGAATTCCCTGCCACAGAGGGCAGTGGGAGGCCAAATCACTGGATAGATTTAAGAGAGAGTTAGTTAGAGCTCTAGGGGCTAGTGGAATTCCGGAAGTGGCGGCACCCTAACGGCAGCGGCTCGACTGCAGTCCGTCTGTCTTTTAAAAAAAATTTTGTCTAGTTAAATGTAGTTGTTTGTTTTTTTATATTGTTTTTAACTGTGTATATGTGGGGGGGGGGGGGGAGGGGGGAAACTTAAAAAATCTCTTCCCTGTATGGAGGACCCGACCTTTCTCTGTCGGGTCTCCGTTGTCGTTGGGCCTAGCATCGTGGAGAGGCCTCCAACCGGCACGACCTGGGGCTCCAGTCGCGGAGCCTGCGGCTGCTACTCACCATCGTGGAGCTGGCCGAGTTCGGAGCGTGGAGAGCTGCGGTGACGCGCGGCTGTGACCCGACCCCGGAGATTCGGAGGCTCCAGCCGCAGGTCTGGTGGACGGTGACATCGGGAGCTCGCGGGTCCCTGGTGGGAGAACGCTTTTCAGAGCTCCACAACGGCGACTTCTCCCGCCCGAGTTGCGGGGTTGAAGATGACCTGGAGCTGGGTCTACCATCGCCCGGCGCGGCTTTAATGGCCGCGGGAGACTTGCTAGCGCTACCCGGGGGCTCCAACATCCAGACCCGGAGCGCGGCCTTGCATCGCCCGCGCGGCTTTAATGGCCGCGGGACTTATTTTCCATCGCCCGCCGGGGCTTTGACTCTGACATCGGGAGGAGAATGGGGAGTGCAGGGGAGAGATAAGGACTTTGCCTTCCATCACAGCGAGGAGGAGATTCGCTGTGATGGATGTTTGTGTAAATTGTGTTGTGTCTTGGGTTCTTTTACTTGTCTGTACGACTGCAGAAACCGAATTTCGTTTGAACCTCATTTGAGGTTCAAATGACAATAAATGGTATTGTATTGTATTGTATTGTATCAAGGGATATGGGGAGAAGGCAGGCACGGGTTATTGATTGGGGATGATCAGTCATGATCACAATGAATGGCGGTGCTGGCTCGAAGGGCCGAATGGCCTCGCCCTGCACCTATTTTCTATGTTTCATGTCTATGTCTAAACCAACCTCCCTTCCATTGACACCATCTACACCTCGCGCTGCCTCGGCAAGGCCAGCAGCATAATCGAGGACCAGTCTCACCCCCGGCCACTCCCTCTTCTCCCCTCTCCCATCGGGCAAGAGGTACAGAAGTGTGAAAACGAACGCACACCTCCAGATTCAGGCACAGTTTCCCCCCACGCTGATATCAGGCAACCGGGCGTTTAATAAAGAACTGCAGATGCTGGAAAATCTAAGGTGGACAAAAATGCTGGAGAAACTCAGCGTTTACCTCCTCATCCGCTGAGTTTCTCCAGCATTTCTGACTACCTCGGGACAGGCAGCATCTCTGGTGAGACCTCGGGACAGGCAGCATCTCTGGTGAGAAGGAATGAGTGACGTTTCGGGTCGAGACCCTTCTTTAGACTGAATCAGGGGAGATGGAGATACAGAGATAAGGAAGTGTCAGGTGTGAAAAGGAGAAAAAGAGGATGTTTCGGGTCGAGATGACAATGGTCTATTCTGCATCTTCTTTCATCCCCACCTCGTTATCACACCTTACCCTTCCTTATCTCTGTACCACCCCCTCCCCTGACTCTCAGTGTGAAGAAGGGCCCTGACCCAATAGGCTAGACAAAAATGCTGGAGAAACTCAGCAGGTGAGGCAGCATCGATGGAGCGAAGGAAATAGGCGACGTTTTGGGCTGAAACCCTTCTTCAGACTGATGTGAGGGGGGGGGCGGGAAGAAGAAAGGAAGAGGAGGAGACAGTGGGCTGAGGGAGTGCTGGGAAGGGGAGGGGAAGGAGGGAGAAAGCAGGGACTACCTGAAATTGGAGAAGTCAATGTTCATACCGCTGGGGTGTAAACTGCCCAAGCGAAATATGAGGTGCTGCTCCTCCAACTTACGGTGGTCCTCACTCTGGCCATGGAGGAGGCCGAGGACAGAAAGGTCGGTTTTGGAATGGGAGGGGGAGTTGAAGTGCTGAGCCACCGGGAGATCAGGTTGGTTAGTGCGAACCGAGCGGAGGTGTTGGGCGAAGCGATCGCCGAGCCTGCGCTTGGTCTCACCGATGTAGAGCAGCTGACACCCAGAGCAGCGGATGCAATAGATGAGGTTGGAGGAGGTGCAGGTGAACCTCCGCCGCACCTGGAAAGACTGCTTGGGTCCTCCAGAGAGGCTGCCTGTCCCGCTGAGCTTCTCCAGCATTCTGTGTGCACCCTGTTCGGTGTCATCATTACTAACATCGTGTGGGTCTTGTGATGAGAATATTAACTTGGCCTCCAGCCCAGAGGCTTATTATTATTCCAACTCAATTCCAACTCAATCTTAGTCATCTGGCAGTGGGTGTGGTTCCTGGGTATAAAAGGCACGGCACAATAGTAAATCTTCCCCTGCACGCCCTCTGGGTATCAGTCGCTGGGAGGTCGCCTCGACTCTCGGAGCTGTTGGGACACACCCAGCGTAATATAGATAGAAACTCCCAAAGGAAACAGGTGATTCATCGTATTGAGAGCTCTGACAGGGTGTTCCGTGTGGGAGTCTCAACATGGCCTATCCCCTTAATAGACGCAAAAAGCCCAACGAGTCCACGCCGACCAGCGACCACCCTGAACATCAATGTGTTGGAAGGAACTGCAGATGCAGGACCACAAAATGCCAGAGTAACTCAGCGGGACAGGCAGCATTTCTGGACAATAGATAATAGGTGCAGGAGGAGGCCATTCGGCCCTTCGAGCCAGCGCCGCCATTCAATGTGATCATGGCTGATCATCCCCGATCAGTACCCCGTTCCTGCCTTCTCCCCATATCCCCTGACTACGCTGTCTTTAAGAGCCCTATCTAGCTCTCTCTTGAAAGTATCCAGAGAACCGGCCCCCACCGCCCTCTGAGGCAGAGAATTCCACAGACTCACCACTCTCTGTGAGAAAATGTGTTTCCTCGTCTCCGTTCTAAATGGCTTACTCCTTATTCTTAAACTGTGGCCCTGGTTCTGGACTCCCCCAACATCGGGAACATGTTTCCTGCCTCTAGCGTGTCCAAGCCCTGAACAATCTTATATGTTTCAATGGGTGAAACATATGGGTGACGTTTTGGGCGGAGACCCTTCTTCAGACTTGTCACTACCCTTCCAAACCTTCCCTATCCACTTACTTGTTTAAGAAGGAACTGCAGATGCTGGAAAATCGAAGGTAGACAAAAATGCTGGAGGAACTCAGCAGGTGAGGCAGCATCTATGGAGCGAAGGAAATAGGCAACGTTTTGGGCTGAAACCCTTCTTCAGACTGATGAGAAGGGTCAGTCTGAAGAATGAATCTGAAGAAGTCTGAAGAAGGGTTTCAGCCCGAAACGTTGCCTATTTCCTTCGCTCCATAGATGCTGCCTCACCCGCTGAGTTTCTCCAGCATTTTTTTGTCTATCCACATACTTTTTGGGACGACTGTCCTACTCCTGCACCTATTGTCTGTTGTCTATTGACGATCCCAACGTTTAAGAACAGTTGGACAGGTACATGGATAGGACAGGTTTGGAGGGATATGGACCAAGCGCGGGCAGGTGGGACTAGCGTAGCTGGGACATTGTTGGCCGGTGTGGGCGAGTTGGGCCGAAGGGCCTGTTTCCACACTGTATCACTCTATGGCTCCATATGGCTTCCTATTGTGCCAGAATAAGTGTGGCACTGTGGCGCAGCGGTAGAGTTGCTGCCTTACAGCGCCAGAGACCTGGGTCCTATCCCGCCTGCGAGTGCTGTCTCAGCTAAATCCTCAGCAATATTTACCTGAGCTAAACACTGTAGATTGCTCGTTACCATAATCACTTAATTGCTGCTTATTCTGCAGGTTTTCTCTTGACGCTGTTGATGTCGGGAGAAACGTATCTGATCATGGAGGATTCAAATGATGACGTAAAATGTGTGTGTAGGAGGGAGATCGATCGACCGACCAAATGGTGGAAGAAACAACAACCTTGCTCTCAGCGTCAGTAAAACCAAGGGACTGACTGTGCGTGGGAAAGGACTGCAGATGCTGGTTTAAATCGAAGATGGACACAAAATGCTGGAGTAACTCCGCGGGGCAGGCAGCGTCTCTGGAGAGAAGGAATGGTTGACGTTTCGGGTCGAGACCCTTCTTCAGACTGATGTCAGGGGAGAGGGAAACGAGAGATATAGACGGTGACGTGGGGAGATATAGGTTGGGGCCCTTCTTCAGGCTGAGAGTCAGGGGAGGGGGAGATACAGAGATAAGGAAGGGTAAGGTGTGAAAACGAGAGATCAAAGGGGGTGGAGACCAAGGAGAATGGAGAACTGATCATTGTTATCAACATGGGTAGAAAAGAACTGCAGATGCGGGTTTAAATCGAAGGTAGGCACAAAGTGCTGGAGTAACTCAGCGGGACAGGCAGCATCTCTGGAGAGAAGGAATGGGTGACATTTCGGGTCGAGACCCTTCTTCAGACAGATATTCAGACAGTCGGAAACAATCAGACTGGTGGGACAACTGGGAAGGGGGAGGGGATGGAGGGAGAGGGAAGGCAAGGGCTACTTGAAGTTAGAGACGTCAATGTTCACACCACTGGGGTGTAAACTGCCCAAGCGAAATATGAGGTGCTGTTCCCCCAATGTGCGCTGGGCCTCACTCTGACAATGGAGGAGGCCCAGGACAGAAATGTCAGTGTGGGAATGGGAAGGGTTGAGCCACCGGGAGATCAGGTAGGTTTAGGTGGACTGAGCGGTGAAGCGATCGCCGAGCCTGCGCTTGGTCTCGCCGATATACAGGAACTGATGGCTTTAGACGAGGAAGTCCAAGGTTCCACAACCTGTAAAAGGTGCAGGAGATAATCATTCATATCGTAGCCTGAAAGGTGCATCGTCCAAGTTCAGGAGCAGCTTCTTACCGACAAATGTATGTATATAGCCACATATATGCTTTCCAGTATAAAACATTTCCAATCTGGAAAAGGGTTCTGAATGTCTATCCTACATCTGCGTCAGAATTTTAAACATTTCCATTAGGTCACCCTCGGGACTGTCATATGAGGAAAGATAGAAAAGATTAGGCTTGTATTCACTGGAGTTTAGAAGGATGAGGGGGCATCTTATAGAAACATATAAAATTATAAAAGGACTGGACAGGAAAAATGTGGGGCGAGTCCAGAACCAGGGGCCACAGTCTTAGAATAAACGGGAGGCCATTTAAGACGGAGGTGAGAAAAAACGTTTTCACCCAGAGAGTTGTGAATTTATGGAATTCCCTGCCACAGAGGGCAGTGGAGGCCAAATCACTGGATGGATTTAAGAGAGAGTTAGATAGAGCTCTAGGGGCTGGTGGATTCAAGCGATACGGGGAGAAGGCAGGCACGGGTTATTGATTGGGGACGATCAGCCACGATCACATTGAATGGCGGTGCTGGCTCGAAGGCCGAATGGCCTCCTCCTGCACCTTTTTTCTATGTTTCTATGAACCGCAGCATGATGGTGCGATTTGATGCCTTACAGCGCCAGAGGCCCGGGTTCGATCCTGACCTCGGGTGCTGTCTGCACGCAGTTTGTACGTTCTCCTCGTGACTCGCGTGGGTTTCCTCCCACCCTCCAAAGGCGAGCAGGTCTGTAGGCAGGCTGGCTTCTGCAAAAATAAGCGAGTTCGGTGTTCCGACTGCGCGCGCCCAGGTCATAGGTCACAAGCGAGAAACGCTCTCGGCATGGACACAGACCTGCGCCTCATCAGCAGCCAGGATCGATCCCGGGTCTCCTGCAATCGCTGCCGAACCGCCACTGGACCATCCCCATCCCCTCCCGAGTGCTATCCCTGCCGGGAGACGTCGGGTGTCAGATGGGAGCGTCACCCCCCCAGGCCCACAGCCAGCGCAGCGCTAAATCCAGCTCAACTCTGCCTGTCCCGCCAGGCTAACCTACCAGCCTGGACTGACGGGAACGACAGCCCGGGCTTACAGGCAGCGCTAATGGCTGCCGAGAGTGTTTATCCCTTGTGACCTTTGACAAATCCCATGATCCCTTGCGTTTTTCGGAATACTGAACTCGCTTATTGTAAATTGACCACAGTGAGGAGGATAGTACTAGTGTACGGGGTGATTCCTGGTCGGCATGAAAACGGTGGGCCGAAGGGGCTTGTTTCCGAGCTGTATCTCTGGAGTCTCAAGTCTAATTTTCAGCCTTGGATTTCAATGTTGCAAAAACACTGACTACTTTTCAAAGACAAACTATTTTGACAAGTGCGAACTAGTTTCTGCGGTTCCTGGCCGTGATATGATTGCAATTCTTTCATTCAAGACTTGCATCTTGTTATGTGTTGGAATCATGTGTAGATTATTATCTAAATGGTGTCAAGTTGGGAAAAGGGGAAGTACAACGGGATCTGGGGGTTCTTTGTTCATCAGTCACTGAAAGTATGCATGCAGGTACAGCAGGCAGCGAAGAAAGCGAATGGCATGTTGGCCTTTATAACACGAGGAGTTGAGTGTAGGAGCAAAGAGGTCCTTCTGCAGTTGTACAGGGCCCTGGTGAGACCACACCTGGAGTAATGTGCGCAGTTTTGGTCTCCAGATTTGAGGAAGGACATTCTTGCTATTGAGGGAGTGCAGCGTAGGTTCACAAGGTTAGTTCCCGGGATGGCGGGACTGTCATTTGCTAAGAGAACGGAGCGGCTGGGCTTGTATACTATGGAATTTGGAAGGATGAGAGGCTATCTTATTGAAACATATAAGATTATTACGGGTTTGGACACGCTAGAGGCAGGAAACATGTTCCCGATGTTGGGGGAGTCCAGAACCAGGGGCCACACAGTTTAAGAATGAGGGGTAAGCCATTTAGAACGGAGACGAGGAAACACTTTTTCACACAGAGAGTTGTGAGTCTGTGGAATTCTCTGCCTCAGAGGGCGGTGGAGGCCGGTTCTCTGGATACTTTCAAGAGAGAGCTAGATAGGGCTCTTAAAGATAGCGGAGTCAGGGGATATGGGGAGAAGGCAGGAACGGGGTACTGATTGGGGATGATCAGTCATGATCACATTGAATGGCGGTGCTGGCTCGAAGGGCCGAATGGCCGACTCCTGCACCTATTGTCTATTGGCTTTTGTGCCTGCTGTGAGTTCAAGGCATCATCCTGATTGATACAATTAACTATTTTGACAAGTGCGAACTAGTTTCTGCGGTCCCTGGGCGTGATATGATTGCAATTCTTTCATTCAAGGCTAGCATCTTATGATGTGTAGGAATTGTGTGCCGGGCCAAGTGGCAGATCTCATCCTGGACTATTACAACCAGTTCAGCATGAGAGTCTCATCAGGGTCAGTAACATCAGAGTGGCACAGATTGGAGGTTGGGATCATCCCAGGCTGTACCATCCCTGTGATCCTTTTTGCCTTGGCGATGAACATGATCGTCAAGTCCGCTGAGCCAGAGTGTCGGGGCCCTCGGACCAAGTCAGGAGTGCGCCAACCACCAATCAGAGCCTTCATGGACGACCTGACAGTCACCACTGAGTCAGTGCCAGGAGGCAGGTGGATCCTGCAGGGGTTGGAGAAACAGATTGGATGGGCAAGGATGAGGCTTAAGCCAGGAAAATCAAGGTGACTGGTGCTGAAGAAGGGCAAAGTCATGGACAGGTTCCGCTTCATCATCCAAGGGACACCAATCCCAACTGTCTCCGAAAGGCCAGTGAAGAGTCTTGGCAAGGTGTTTAACAGCAGCCTGAAGGATACAGCATGTGTCCAGGCAACCTGTCAGGAGCTGGCGAGCTGGTTGAGAGCAGTGGACCGGTCGGGGCTTCCCGGCAAGTTCAAGGCATGGATCTACCAGCATGGGATCCTGCCAAGGATACTCTGGCCACTGCTTGTCTACGAAGTCTCAACATCCATCGTAGAGAGATTGGAGAGGAAAGTCAGCAGCTTCCTCAGGAGGTGGCTGGGACTGCCCAGGAGCATTAGCAGCATCGCCCTATAGGGAAACAACACCAAGCTCCAGCTGCCCCTGAAGTCCCTGGAGGAGGAGTTTAAGGTGACTCGGGCCAGAGAGGTGATGCTGTACAGGGACTCCAGCGACCCCAAGGTGGCTCAGGCAGGGGTGCAGGTGAAAACTGGGAGGAAGTGGAGAGCCGGCGGAGCCGTGCTGCAAGCGGAGTCTCGGATACGCCACAGAGTCCTGGTGGGAACAGTGACTCGGGGAAGAGCTTACCTGGGAACCTTCCCAACTCCCCAGTTTGACAAGGCCAAGTGGAAGGAGAGGCGCAGGCTGGTCCAGGAGGAAGTGAAGGCAGCAGTGGAGGAGGAGAGGTCTACCAGAGCAGTTGGATTGAGGCAGCAGGGGGTCTGGACAAGGTGGGATCAGGCCATAGACCGAAAGGTCACGTGGACTGAGCTCTGGCAGGATGAACCACAGTGCATCAAGTTCCTGGTCCAGGCAGTGTATGATGTCCTGCCCAGTCCATCAAACCTCTTCATCTGGGGCAAAGTGCAATCTCCAGCTTGCCCGCAATGCTCAGGCAAAGGGACGTTGGAACACATCCTGAGCTGTTGTCCAAAGCCGGGACGGAAAACCCGGCGTCCCCCCCCCCCATGTTTTGAGAGGTGGGGGACATCCCCCCCCCCCCCCCAAGTTTTTGTGATCCGGATTTTAAAATCTTCGCTTTCCGCGAGACAGTGGGGGTGGGACTGATGATCGAGGGCGCCGATTGGAGGAGAGAGACGTCGGTCAGCAGGCAATGGGGGCGGGACATAATTCAGCGCGATGATTGGAGGAGGGAGACGTGGCATAGACCTGCGCCTCATCCACAGGCAGGATCGATCCCGGCCGGGTCTCCGGCGTTGCCCCGAGCAAAGATACTAGAGGAGCTCCTCTAGTATCTTTGGTCCCGAGTGCCCCCCCCCCCCCCAGAGAGGTCGGCAGCAAACATCCTCCACTATAGGATCTTTGGTCGGCAGTCAGACGGGCCAAAGCAGAGAAGTTTGCGGATGACACGAAGCTAGGGGGCAGTGTTAGCTGTGAGGAGGGTGCTAGGAGGCTGCAAGGTGACTTGGATAGGCTGGGTGAGTGGGCAAATGCATGGCAGATGCCGTATAATGTGGATAAATGTGAGGTTATCCACTTTAGAGGCAAAAACAGGAAATTGGACTATTATCTAAATGGTGGCCGATTAGGAAAAGGGGAGATGCAACGAGACCTGGGTGTCATGGTACACCAGTCATTGAAAGTAGGCATGCAGGTGCAGCAGGCAGTGAAGAAAGCAAATGGTATGTTAGCATTCATAGCAAAAGGATTTGAGTATAGGAGCAGGGAGGTTCTACTGCAGTTGTACAGGGTCTTGGTGAGACCACACCTGGGGTATTGCGTACAGTTTTGGTCTCCAAATCTGAGGAAGGACATTCTTGCCATAGAGGGAGTACAGAGAAGGTTCACCAGACTGATTCCTGGGATGTCAGGACTTTCCTATGAGGAAAGACTGAATAGACTCGGCTTGTACTCGCTAGAATTTAGAAGACTGAGGGGGGATCTTATAGAAACTTACAAAATTCTTAAGGGGTTGGACAGGCTAGATGCAGGAAGATTGTTCCCGATGTTGGGGGAGTCCAGAACAAGGGGTCACAGTTTAAGGATAAAGTGGAAGTCATTTAGGACCGAGATGAAAAAAACATTTTTTACACAGAGAGTGGTGAATCTGTGGAATTCTCTGCCACAGAAGGTAGTTGAGGCCAGTTCATTGGCTATATTTAAGAGGGAGTTAGATGTGGCCCTTGTGGCTAAAGGGATCAGGGGGTATGGAGAGAAGGCAGGTACAGGATACTGAGTTGGATGATCAGCCATGATCATATTGAATGGCGGTGCAGGCTCGAAGGTCCGAATGGCCTACTCCTGCACCTATTTTCTGTTTCTATGTACACCCAGCTAACTCTGCCTGTCCCGCCAGGTGAGCTTACAACCCTTCCTGGACTTGCGGGAAATATGGCCAGCGCGGAGAAGCAGCGCTGGTGTCCCGTCAGTCCAGGCAGGGCTGTAGTTAACCCGATGAAAAGACGGGCAGTGAGCTGCATTTAGCGCTGGATTGAGCCTCCGAAGCCTCGCGCGCGTGTGTGTGAGTGTGCGCATGCGCGTGCGGACACCACAAAATTGTGTCCCCCCGTCCCCTCCATGTTTTGATAGCGAGTTCCGCTCTTGGTCCAAAGGCTCTTGGGCAGGGCCGGTACACCTGGCGTCACGACCAGGTTCTTAAACCCATTGCAGAAGCCATCAGCATGGGAATCAGCAGCTGCAGACGAGCACGCCCCACCACCCAGATGATCACCTTCGTGAAGGCCGGAGTGCAGCTGCCAAGAACCACAGCAGCCAGGAAACGTCAGGAATCCTGGCGACTGCGCAGAACTGGCAGATTTCCGTAGACCTGGTGAAACAGCTGAAGTTCCCACAGCACATTGCCACGACCACCCTGAGGCCAGATATGCTCCTGGTCTCAGAGGCGACCAAAAACATCGTCTTGTTGGAACTGACAGTGCCGTGGGAGGACCGTCTGGAGGAGGCCCACGAGAGGAAGATGGCCAAGTACGAAGAGCTGGTCATAGACTGCCGCAAGCAGGGCTGGAAGGCAAGGTGTATGCCCATCGAAGTGGGCTGCAGAGGTTTTTGCAGGGCAATCGCTCTACAAAGCCTTGAGCGCACGGGGCATCACCGGAGTGGCGGGGAGAAGGGCCATCAAGAACACCGCAGAGGCTGCGGAGAAGGCCTCGAGGTGGCTCTGGATCAGGAGAGAAGGTTCATGGGGAGGAGCGAATGCCACCTGAACACAAGGCGTGGTCTGATCAACCACGGCTGGGTCGCCTGGGTGTTGATTCCCGGGATAGCGGGACTGTCATAGCGGGACAATATTGTCTGATGTTGAAAGACCCGAAACACCCAATGACCCAAGGTTACATCACTGATGATGTGTTCAGGAGCATCAATAGATGTATTTGTATCAATCAGTAGATTATTATCTAAATGGTGTCAAGTTGGGAAAATGATATGCAAATAGAAATCCCATTCGCCAGGACAGATATTTATAAGAACTCATTCTTTGTAAGAACCTTAAGGGAATGGAATAAACTAGACAACAATATTGTCAAATCACCTTCACTAGACAGTTTTAAGGGGGGCACTAACAGCACGTTAGTATGCACAACACATCCAAGTTGGCGATATGCAGAGTACTGCCCTGCCGACTACAAATTCAGAAGATTCAGAAGAAAAGGGGAAGTACAACGGGATCTGGGGGTGTTTGTTCATCAGTCTATGAAAGTAAGCATGCAGGTACAGCAGGCAGTGAAGAAAGCAAATGGTATGTTGGCCTTCATAACAAGAGGAGTTGAGTATAGGAGCAAAGAGGTCGTTCTGCAGTTGTACAGGGCCCTAGTGAGACCACACCTGGAGTAATGTGTGCAGTTTTGGTCCCCTAATTTGAGGAAGGACATTCTCGCTATTGAGGGAGTGCAGCGTAGGTTTACAAGGTTAATTCCCGGGATAGCGGGACTGCCATATGCTGAGAGAATGTAGTGGCTGGGCTCGTACACTCTGGAGTTTAGAAGGATGAGAGGGGATCTTATTGAAACATACAAGATTGTTAAGGGTTTGGACACGCTATAGGCAGGAAACATGTTCCCGATGTTGGGGGGGGGAGTCCAGAACCAGGGGCCACAGTTTGAGAATAAGGCGTAAGCCATTCAGAACGGAGATGAGGAAACACTTTTTCTCACAGAGTGGTGAGTCTGTGGAATTCTCTGCCTCAGAGGGCGGTGGAGGCCGGTTCTCTGGATGATTTCAAGAGAGAGCTAGATAGGGATCTAAAAGATAGGGATGAGGATAGGGGGAGAAGGCAGGAACGGGGTACTGATTGGGGATGATCACATTGAATGGCAGTGCTGGCTCGAAGGGCCGAATGGCCTACTCCTGCACCTATTGTCTATTGTATCTACTTTGCTCAGAATTGAACTGGGTGCAGAAAAGGGAATATCATACAATCTACTCGCTGGAGTTCAGAGGGATGAGGGGGCAACTCATTGAAACTTACCGAATAGCGAAAGGCCTGGATAGAGTGGATGTTTCCAATAGCGGGAGAGTCCAGGGCCAGAGGCCAAAGCCTCCGAATTAGAGGATGTTCCTTCAGCAAGGGGATGTGGAGGAACTTCTTTAATCAGAGGGTGGTGAATCTGTGGCCAAGTCAATGGATATTTTTAAGGCAGAGATAGATTTTTGATTAGTACGGGTGTCAGGGGCTATAGGGACAAGTCAGGAGAATGGGATTAGGAGGGAGAGACAGATCAGCCATGATTGAATGGCGGTGTAGACTTGATGGGCCGAATGACCAAATTCCACTCCTATCACTTAAAAGGCCTGTCCCACTTGGCGATGTTTTCAGGCAACTGCCGGCGTCATATGAGCGTCGCCAAAAGATTTTGAACATTGCAAAAATCCAGCGGCGACTAAAAAAAAATGTTGCGACACTTGAAAGAACACTGCGCGTCAATACGTCGTGACCGCCACGGATTTTTTGGTGATCTGATACGTCAATGATGCCGGCAGTCGCCGAAAAAAACGCCAAGTGGGACAGGCCCTTTATGAACTTATGAATTAGCATTTCAGCAAGCTGTTCTGCGTTTTGATACAGTTGGGTGTGAGCTGTTGGGATGAAAAAGGAGCGTGAATTATTTTAAAGGAATCCTACTTGAATCGAGATCCTGGCCTGCTGAATTGTTCTCTAATTTTTCCACTTTTCGTTTGTCTGCACTACATTTGAGGAAGGACTTTCTTGCTATTGAGGGAGTGCAGCGTAGGTTTACAAGGTTAATTCCCGGGATGGCGGGACTGTCATATGCTGAGAGAATGGAGCGGCTGGGCTTGTACACTCTGTGGAATTTAGAAGGAGAGGCTATCTTATTGAAACGTATAAGATTATTAAGGGATTGGACACGCTAGAGGCAGGAAACATGTTCCCGATGTTGGGGGAGTCCAGAACCAGGGGCCACACAGTTTAAGAATAAGGGGTAGCCATTTAGAACGGAAACGAGGAAACACTTTTTCTCACAGAGAGTTGTGAGTCTGTGGAATTCTCTGCCTCAGAGGGCGGTGGAGGCCGGTTCTCTGGATACTTTCAAGAGAGAGCTAGATAGGGCTCTTAAAGATAGTGGAGTCAGGGGATATGGGGAGAAGGCAGGAACGGGGTACTGATTGGGGATGATCGGCCATGATCACATTGAATGGCGGTGCTGGCTCAAAGGGCCGAATGGCCTACTCCTGCACCTATTGTCTGTTGTCTATTTGCTTTTGTGCCTGGTGTGAGTTCAAGGCATCATCCCGATTGATACAATTTTGATATTTAATTTTATCATCGTGCAGGGCATATCACCCGTGCCAAGTATATGGCATTAAAGTTTCAATATCATCACAGAACGTACTGTTATGCCAGTTCACAGTTAAACTGTATTTAATGTTGTTACTTTGAACTTTTCTTTTGGAGAGAAAACTGAGCATAAACATCTAGCCACATGTGACGTCCGACCACATCCAGCCTGTCTCCACGGTGGCCCAGTGGTAGAGTTGCTGCCCTACAGCGCTTACAGCGCCGGAGACCCGTGTTCGACCCCGACTACGGGTGCTGTCTGTACGGAGTTTGTACCTTCTCCCCGTGACCTGCGTGGGTTTTCTCCGAGATCTTCGCTTTGTATCTATCATCCTACCTTGAAAAACATACTAAGGATGGCCATTAACATTTCCTCTGACTCCAACCACGTTCTGAATAGTGAGTACAATTTGTTACCATCAAACTGGAGAGATAGGGTTCCAAAATTTAATAAGGTTAGAATGAGGGGCTCTTTTGCGCACCAGTCAATCCTTGAACTAAACCCGGCGCTTAATCCCACATCCCACAGTGGAGGAGGAGCCATGTTGGGGAACGGCTGCTAATCAGCAGCCGTCCATTTAACTCACTTTTTTAAAATAGTTTCAGTGAGTCCAGTGTGTCGTCTGTTGGAGTAATCTGCTTTTAAATGTAAGGTGAATGGGGGTAACTATATTCTAGGTCCCTACCTGGTCGGTGAGGCAGCTTTTTCTCCGGGCTGCCCCGTCGACCCGTCCTCGTGGCCTACCAGCGGGCATGGAGCGCCGTTTCCTGGCGGGGACCGCCCAGCACCTCGGCTTCGGTGGCGGCACAGCGCTGGAGCGCTATCGCGGAGCGGAGCGGGCGATGCCTTGCCTGGGTCGCCGCGCTGGATCGACGCGCTGGAGCTCCGGTGAGCTGTGACCGCTGAGTTCGACACCTCCGGGCTGCCGGTCTGCGGAGAGGAGTGGGCGGCGCCGACTTCAACATCGGGAGCCTGGGAGCTCCAAACCGGCGGCTTCGGAAGCAGCGGCCTCCGGTAAGGAATGCGGCCGTTCCAGGTGGCCCAGCCGCTGAGAGGACTCTCCCGACTCCGGGGCAACAGCACCCGGTGAGAACGGCCAGGAACATCGGGCCTCCGTAGAGGCAACAGCGGAGGCCTCAATAGGCCTGACTTTGGGGAGAACTGGGGTCGGGGACTGGACATTGTGCCTTCCCCCACAGTGGTAACCATTGTGGGGGGATGATTTTTGTGTGTGGTGTCTATGTTAGTCTGTGTCCAAGATGGCGGTCGGAAGGGAGAGTGGACGCTGGCGCGGTTTAGCTGCCGCTGCTCTCTCTTCACATTGTTTCTGAATTTTTTTTTGTTTTTTGGATCGAATTCTGTCTTTAATTTGTGTATTGGTGATGTCATTATAACTTATTTTACTCTGATTATATGTTTCTTTGTTAAATTTTGTAAGGTGTCCTTGAGACTTTTGTATAGGCTCCCATAAATAAAATTTATTATTATTATTATTATCAAACGTACGTTGACGGGCCATAAATGTGGTCTTCTGTTATTGTAATGTCTTGTCGAATGTGGGTATTTTGGGATCCTGTCTTGATATCTTGATGCGTGTCTTTTTTCGCCCCTCTTGTCCTCTGTGATGCAAAACAAATTTCAGACTTGCTCTGACAATAAAGTATTATCTTATCGTGTTGTTACCTCCCACACTCCAAAGACGTACAGGTTGATTGGATTGGTGTCATTGTAAATTGTGTGTAGGGTAGTGTTGGTGTGCAGGGATCGCTGGTCGGCGCGGACTCGGTGGGCCGAAGGGCCTGTTTCCGCGCTGTATCTCTAAACTAAACCAAACTCAGAGCAGGAAATGTTGACGGCTTCCAGGAATTAATGTTTCATGGCCTGGACAATAGGACAATAGATTTATGACTTGGACCTGGACAGTAAACTGGACTGGTCCAGGAACGCTGAGGCCCTGTACAAGAAGGGACAGAGCCGGCTGTACTCTTTGAGAAGGCTCCGCTCCTTCAACATCTGCAGTAAGATCCAGATGTTCTACCAATCGGTGGTGGGCCAGTGCCATCTTCTGCGCTGGGGTAGCAGGGCGAAGGCCGCGGACGCCAACAGGATCAACAAGCTCGTCGGGAAGGCCGGCTCCGTCCTGGGGGCGGAGTTGGAGTTGGATTCACAGGGGGTTGGTCTCGGGGCGGAGGACGCTCCTCAAACTGCTGAGCACCCTGGACGATACAGCTCACCCCCCTCTATGGCACACTGGTCAACCTGAGGAGCACCTTCAGCAAGACTGGTTCCACCAAGATGCAGCACAGAACGCCACAGGAGATCCTTCTTCCCTGTGGCTATCAAAGTGTACAACTCCTCCCCCTTCTGTCGTGGGGTAGACTGAGACTGACTCCCCTCCCCACAATCTTTGCACATCCCCAATCCTTTCCACTCATCACATTAATTTAATGTTTCATGTATTTTGTGTTTTTTATGACTGTTGGCAGATCAATTTCCTTCCTGGGATAAATAAAATTGTATTGTGTCGTAAGAATATCTCCTTGTGGTAGTTATGAGTTAACGACAGCAACAGCGGCCTACGTGAAGGTTCCTTTGTGTTCCATTCACAATATTATAGTGGTAAGACTATTCTGAAAAATATGATGCGGTTGTCCAGAACACATTCATCTCGCAGACTCCTGAATCCGGCAAAATCCTCTACTGTCAAGCAATTTTCCCGATAAAATGCCAGCATTATTATGTTCGGCTCAACAACCGAGGACGTACACGCCACAGGGGATAAAAGGGACTCCTGTGGATAGGGTGAGCTGCTTTAAACACCTGGGAGTCCACATCACAGAGGATCTGACATGGACCACACACGCTGCCGCACTGGTGAGAAAGGCAAGGCAGCAGCTGTACCACCTCAGGCAGCTGGGGAAATTCAGAGTGTCTCTGAGGATCCTTCAGTGCTTCTACTCTGGGGCTGTAGAAAGCATCTTGTCCGGCAACATCACAATCTGGTTTGGGAACAGCTCTGCCCAGGACAGGAAGGTTGTGCAGAGAGTAGCCGAACGCACTATGGGAATTACACTCGCCCCCCTGCAGGAACCTATACACCAGGAGGTGCAGATCCAAAGCCAGCAACATTATGGGGGACCCCTACCCCCCCAGCAACGGACTGTTCCAGCTGCTACGGTCAGGCAAACGCCTCCGCTGTCACCCTGTGAAAACAGAGAGGATGAGACGGAGTTTCTTCCCACAGGCCATCAGGACTGTAAACTCGAAGGGCCGAAGGGCCTCCTCCTGCACCTATTTTCTATGTTTCTGTTTCTATGATCTCACCAGGGACTAATTTACTGCTGTGTCTTTTTTTCCTAAAATGTAAATACTGGTTCTGTTCTGTTCAGTTGTTCTGTTGTTTTGCACAATCCTGCAGGCATTGCCACTTTCATTTCACTGTACATTTGTATGTTTATGTGACAAATAAAGTTGACTTGACATTGGAAGAAAAGTTAGAAGCACAGCAAATTTTTGCACAGATCTTTAAAAATATGCGTGAAATCGAACTTAAAAAAAAGAAAATTGCTAATTCTTTGTCACAGATGGCCGTGGAGGATATTAGTGGATGCTTTCAAGCGGGAGATACAGATAGATTCTTGATTAGAACGGGTGCCAGGGGTTATGAGGAGAAGGCAGGAGAATGGGGTTGGGAGGGAGAGATAGATCAGCGAAGATTGAACGGCAGAGTAGACTTGAGGGGCCGAATGGCCTAATTCTGCTCTTACAACTTTGTGAAGTTATGAACTTTCCTTTCGACAGTAAACCCAAACGCAAGAACGACATCTGAAGCATTTTGTGCTGGTCATGAAATTTATCGTAAATAGCACGGAAATAATTTGTAATAAAAATAATGAACTCTATTAGATAGAATCAAGAACCAGAGGACATAGGTTTAAGGGCGGAAGATTTAGGAACCCTTTTTACCCAAATGGTGGTGGGGATGTGGAACGAGCTGCCAGAGGAGGTATTTGAGGCACTTAATATCACAACATTTAAAAGTCATTTGAACAGGTACATGGTTTGGACAGGTTTGGAAGGATAGGGGCCAAATGCAGGCAGGTGGGACTATTGTAGATGGGGCATGCTGGTCGGCCTGGGCAAGTTGGGCCGAATGGCCTGTTTCCACACTGGATTATTGTAAATAGCACAGAGATGGCAACTTATTCTGTCTGATAATGATATCTCACTTTGAAATAGGGTTGCCAACTGTCCCGTATTAGCCTGGACATCCCGTATATTGGGCTAAATTGGTTTCGCCTTTGTCCCGTATTTGACCGCTACTACTCGGGTCGAGGGGACTGTCGGGTCGGAGCGCCGCGTCCGGCACCCGCCTCACCCCGTCCTGACGTAGTGCAGCCCATGGAGAGCAGCATCAGCAGCAGCAGCGCCTCGCCCATGGCCCCGTCAGCCCGGCCAGCTGTCCGACCTTCGGACATTATCTTACCGCCAACACCACCAAGACCCCCCCCCCTCCTCCTCATGGCCGATCGTCGGTTCGTGAGTTCGATGGGGTGCCGGACTTTGCGCGCGGCCCCCGGGCCAAAACTCCTCAGCTGGCCCGCCGGCTGGGCTTTGTGTGCAGTCCAGCACCCGGGGCCAACTCATCATTCACCCAGCCACGGCCGAGTCGGTCAACGAATTGCCGTCGGGAATTTGTCCTGTCTTTTGACCTTTTGTCCCTTGTTTGGGAGTGAGAAAGTTGGCGACCCTAGTCTGATAGGAAGTTATAGCACTGTTCAAAAATGTTGTATTTAACAAACCCTCCCTGTGTTTTAGGCTCGGTGTGAAGTCAATGGGAGGATCAACGGAGCATCTGTGACCTTTTAATAACAATGGGATCTCTTTTCTTTTAAAACTTTTTGAATATTTTCTTTGCAAAGTCAAACCACACGCAATCTTGTTCCTCGACTACAGGTAGGCCTTGCAATTGATGAAGGAAGAATTACCCTTGCAGACACGGGGTGATCGTTGGTCGGCCGAAGGTATGCTCGTCGGCCGAAGGTGGTGCAGCGGTAGAGTTCCTGCCTTTCTGCGCCAGAGAGCCAGGTTCGATCCTGAGTACTGGTGCTGTCTGCACGGCGTTTGCACGATCTCCCCCCGTGACCCGCGTGGGTTTTTCTCCGGATGCTCCGGTTTCCTCCCACGCTCCAGGTTTGTAGGTTAATTGGCTTCAATAACAATTAGAAATTGTCCCTAGTGCGTGTAGGATATTGCTAGTGTATTGGGGGGGGGGGGATCGCTGGGCGGGTTGGACTCGGTGGGCCAAGGGGCCTGTGCCCGCGCTGTATCTCTAAACTAAACGAAACACAAGGAATTGCAGATGCTGGAATTCTGAGCAAAACACAATGTGCTGGAGGAACTCCGCAGGTCAGGCAGCATCTGGGGATGGAACGGACAGACGACATTTTGGGGGGCGGTGCCATTCTTCAGTCTAAAATGTTAGACCTTAGAGACACAGCGTGGAAACGGGCCCTTCGGCCCAGCGAGTCCACACTGACCAGCGATCGTTAGCCCTATCCTACACACGAGAGACAATTTACGCTTGACGTAAGACAGTTAACCTCCAAACCTACGTGTTGGAAGAAACTGGAGCGCCCGGAGAAAGCCCAGGCGCTCACAGAGGGAACAAACAGTCGGAGCCCGTCGTCAGGATCGAACCCGGGTCTCTGGCGCTGTAAGAGGCAGCAACTCATCCGCTGCGCCACCGTGCCGCCAACGAAATGCCATCTGCCCTCCACAGACGCTGCATGACCTGCAGGAAACTCTTCAATCTTCACATGAATCCCAGGAATGTGTGGGTTAATCTACGATGACCGTTTTCTCGCACGGAGCCTGTAACAGGTTGGAGTTTAGAAGAATGAGGGAAGGGGCTGGGAGGGGGGGGGGGGGACCTCGTCGAAACGTACAGAATAGTGAAAGGCTTGAATCGAGTTGATGCGGAGAGGGATATTTCCACTAGTGGGAGAGTCCAGACCAGAGGACACAGCCTCAGAATTAAAGGAAGTTCTTTTAGGAAGGAGATGAGGAGAAATTTATTTCGTCAGAGGGTGGTGAATCTGTGGAATTCTTTGCCACTGAAGGCTGTGGAGGCCCAAATACAATGGATGTATTTTTCCCGCACACTAACACACTTTTAGGTCGGAGATTGACACATTCTTGATTAGTACGGGTATCAGGCGTTATGGGGACAAGGCAGGAGAATGGGGTTGGTGGGGGGGTGGGAAGATAATTTAGTTTAGTTTGGAGATACAGCGCAGAAAAAAAGGCCCTTCGGCCCACCGGCTCCGTGCCGACCAGCGATCCCCGCACATTAACACTATCCTACACCCACTAGGGCAGTTTTTTACATTGCTACCAAGCCAATTAACCTACAAACCTGCACGTCTTTGGAGTGCGGGAGGAAGCCGAAGATCTCGGAGAAAACCCACGCAGGTGACGGGGAGAGCGTACAAACACAGTTCGTACAGTAGTCGGGATGGAAGCCGCTGCATCCGCTACGAGGCAGCGACTTTACCGCCGCGCCACCGCGACCGCCCCAGGTCAGCCAGGATCGAAAGGCAGATTAGACGTGGCGGTCCTCGTTCTGCTCCTGTCGCTTACGACCTTGTCAAGGTCCAAAGCAAGCAGCCGAATGTCGCCACGAGGCACGCAGGAGCGGCTGGCGGGTTCAGCCGGGGGCACCCATTGCATAATGGTGTTTTACAACATATTGGATTGACGACCACCAACAGAGATCCGTACCAATCTGAAAAAGGGTGGTCGCACATTGAAAGTTCCAAGCACCCGCGCACATAAAGATAGAGGTGACGGGAGGCTGAGAAGACAAAAGCAACAAGAACAACTCTAATAAGACTGACTGTGCTAACGCAGGCAAATGAAAATGAGTCCATCTTAGTTTAGTTTAGTTCATTGTCACAATAGACATTAGACAACAGGTGCAGGAGTAGGCCATTCGGCCCTTCGAGCCAGCACCGCCAATCAATGTGATCATAGCTGATCATCCCCAATCAGTACCCCCGTTCCTGCCTTCTCCCATATCCCCTGACTCCGCTATCTTTAAGAGCCCTATCAAGCCCAATATGGTATATGGACGCACTGATCTGTTTTGTAGTCAATGCCTACTATGTTCTGTTGTGCTGAAGCAAAGCAAGAATTTCATTGTCCTATCAGGGACACATGACAATAAACTCTCTTGACTTGAACTTGAACTTGAGCTCTCTCCTGAAAGCATCCAGAGAACCGGCCTCCACCTCCCTCTGAGGCAGAGAATTCCACAGACTCACAACTCTCTGTGAGAAAAAGTGTTTCCTCATCTCCGTTCTCAATGGCTTACCCCTTATTCTTAAACTCTGTCGCCCCTGGTTCTAGGCTCCCCCAACATCGGGAACATGTTTCCTGCCTCTAGCGTATCCAAACCCTTAATAATCTAACATGTTTCAATCAGATTCCCTCTCATCCTTCTAAATTCCAGAGTGTACAAGCCCAGCCGCTCCATTCTCTCAGCATATGACAGTCCCGTCATCCCGGGAATTAACTTTCTAAACCTACTCGGCGGGCTGAAGGGCGTTTCCATGCTGTATCTCAAAAACTAAAGTTTTAGGCAATTGATTTTTTCCCCCTCTACACAGCTGGATTATTTGTACTTACCGATGTAAGCAATTCCTTTGAAGCATTCGGCGTTGTGAAAACATTCTACCTTTCCCTCAGTGGGAAAGGAGGGACTTATGCTTTTGGTGTAGCAACTCAGACCATGACCTATCAGTGAAGAACACGGAAGACACACGTTTGACATATGGTAGACAAAAATGCTGGAGAAGCTCAGCACGGAAATCGCTATCAAAACATGCGGGGGACACAATTTCTTGGCGGCCGGGCGCGCATGTGCGAGGCTTCGGCCGTGGGGCCCTTGTGGACGGTAACATCGGGAGCTGACCTGGTTGGTGACCGACTCCCAACTCCAGCAACAGCAGCTTCGTCCACCCCGGATCGTGGGGCTTGAATCGGCCCGTTTTTTAGTTTGAAGATACAGCCGACCAGCGATCCCCGCACACTAACACCATCCTACACCCACTAGGGACATTTTTTTTCACACACATTTACCAAGCCAATTAACCGACAAACCTGTGCGTCTTTGGAGTGTGGAGGAAACCGAAGATCTCGGAGAAAACCCACGCAGGTCACGGGGAGAACGCGCAAATTCCATACAGACACACGAGGGACAATTTCGAAGCACGGTCCCAACCCGAAACGTCACCTATCCATGTTCTCCAGAGATCCTGCCTGACCCACTGAGTTACCGCAGCATTTTGTATCATATTTCCTCTTTAGTCTTTGATTTGCAGATGACACAAAGCTGGGTGGCAGTGTGAACTATGAGGAGGATGCTATGAGGATGCAGGGTGACTTGGACAGGTTGGGTGAGTGGGCAGATGCATGGCAGATGCAGTTTAATGTGGATAAATGTGAGATTATCCACTTTGGTGGCAAAAACAGGAAGGCAGGCTATTATCTGAATGGTGTCAAGTTGGGAAAAGGGGAAGTACAACGGGATCTGGGGGTCCTTGTTCATCAGTCAATGAATGTAAGCATGCAGGTACAGGAGGCAGTGAAGAAAGCGAATGGCATGTTGGCCTTCATAACAAGAGGAGCTGAGTACAGGAGCAAAGAGGTCCTTCCGCAGTTGTACAGGGCCCTAGTGAGACCACACCTGGAGTATCGTGTGGAGTTTTGGTCTCCAAATTTGTGGAAGGCCATTCTTGTTATTGATGGAGTGCAGCATAGGTTCACGAGGTTAATTCCCGGGATGGCGGGTCTGTCATGTGTTGATAGAATGGTGCTGCTGGGCTTGTATACTCTGGAATTTAGAAGGATGAGAGGAGATCTTATTGAAACATATAAGATAATTAAGGGTTTGGACACACTAGAAGCAGGAAACATGTTCCCGATGTTGGGGGAGTCCAGAACCAGGGGCCACAGTTTAAGAATAAGGGGTAAGCCATTTACAACGGAGATGAGGAAAAACCTTTTCATACAGAGAGTTGTGAATCTGTGGAATTCGCCTCAGAGGGCGGTGGAGGCCGGTTCTCTGGATAATTTCAAGAGAGAGCTAGATAGGGCTCTTAAAGAAAGCGGAGTCAGGGGCTATGGGGAGAAGGCAGGAACGGGGGTACTGAATTGTGGATGATCAGCCAAATGGCCCACTCCGGCACTTAAATGGCCTAGTTCTACTCCTAGAACTTGTGAACTTGTGAAGTGCGGGTGTCAGGGGTTATGGGGAGAAGGCAGGAGAATGGGGTTAGGAAGGAGAGTTGGATCAGCTATGATTGCATGGCGGACTAGACTAGATGGGCCGAATGGCCTAATTCTGCTCCTATCACTTATGACCATTTCTAATCTTACATCAATTAGTATTTCTTACCAATCAAGAAATAAGAAGCAAAAGCTGTAGATAATAGAAGCGGCTTCATGTTATTCTTGGGGGGGGTCAAGGATGGCTAAAACGTTATTCTCCAACTTCTAAATTAAACCTGCAAAATATGTTAAATGTCAAGGAGACTAGAATTGTAAAGATGTTGACCATAATTTGCCAGAAGAGACATTTGTGGTTCTTGGTTTTTGGTTTGAGATACAGCGCGGAAACACCGAGTCCGCGCCGACCAGCGCACTAACACTACCCTACACGCACTAGGGACAATTTGCAATTATACCGAAGCCAATCAACCTACAAGCCTGTACGTCTTTGGAGTGTGGGAGGAAACTGGAGCACCCGGGGGGTCCCCTAATTTGAGGAAGGACATTCTTGCTATTGAGGGAGTGCAGTGTAGGTTTACAAGGTTAATTCCCGGGATGGCGGGACAGTCATACGCTGAGAGAATGGAGCGGCTGGGCTTGTACATTCTGGGGTTTAGAAGGATGAGAGGGGACCTTAATGGAACATTTTAGATTATTAAGGGTTTGGACAGGCTAGAGGCAGGAAACATGTTCCAGATATTGGGGGAGTCCAGAACCAGGGGCCACACAGTTTAAGAATAAGAGGGAAGCCATTTAGAATGGAGATGAGGAAACACTTTTTAACACAGAGAGTTGCGAGTCTGTGGAATTCTCTGCCTCAGGAGTTTGTACGTTCTCCCAGTGACCTGCGTGGGTTTTCTCCGAGATCTTCGGTTTCCTCCCACACTCCAAAGACGTACAGTTTTGTAGGTTAATTGGCTTGGTAAATGTAAAAATTGTCCCTAGTGTGCGTAGGATGGTGTTAGTGTGCGGGGATCGCTGGTCGGCGCGGACCCGGTGGGCCGAAGGGCCTGTTTCCGCTCTGTATCTCTAAATTAAACTGAAAACTAAACGGCCCAAATTCTCAAACTAAATATCCTGACTGATGAAGGCCAATGTACCAACAGGGTTCTTGACCATCCTGACTACCTGTGATGCCACTTTCAAGGAAGCGTCTACCTGCACTCCTAGATCGCTCTGTTCTACAATACTCCCAGGTCCTTGCCGTTCACTGTGAAGGTCTTGCCTGGTTTGACTCCCCAATATGCAACACCTGGGATTATTATCTCAATGGGGTTAGGTTAGGTAAGGGGGAGGTACAGCGAGACCTGGGCGTCCTTGTACACCGGTCACTAAAAGTTGGCGTGTAGGTACAGTAGGCAGTGAAGAAAGCTAATGGAATGTTGGCCTTCATAACTAGAGGATTTCAGTACAGGAGTAAAGAGGTTCTTCTGCAGTTGTATAGGACTCTGGTGAGACCACATCTGGAGTATTGTGTACAGTTTTGGTCTCCTAATTTGAGGAAGGACATCCTTGTGATTGAGGCAGTGCAGCGTAGGTTCACGAGATTTATTCCTGGGATGGCGGGACTGTCATATGCGGAAAGATTGAAAAGACTAGGCTTGCATTCACTGGAGTTTAGAAGGATGAGGGGGATCTTATAGAAATATATAAAATTATAAAAGGACTGGACAAGCTAGATGCAGGAAAAATGTTCCCAATGTTGGGCGAGTCCTGAACCAGGGGCCACAGTCTTAGAATAAAGGGGAGGCCATTTAAGACTGAGGTGAGAAAAAACGTTTTCACCCAGAGAGTTGTTGAGGCCAATTCACTGGATGCTTTCAAGAGAGTAGGACAGAGGTCTTAAAGATAGGGATATGGGGAGAAGGCAGGAACGGGGTACTGTTTGGGGATGATCAGCCATGATCACATTGAATGGCGGTGCTGGCTCGAAGGGATGAAGAAGGATCTCGACCCGAAACGTTACCCCTTTCCTTCTCTCCAGAGATGCTGCCTGTCCCCACTGAGTTAATCCAGCATTTTGCATTTTACCTTCAGTTTAAACCAGCGCCTCCAGTTCGTTCCCCACACATTTCTACCTTTGACTTTCGACTCATAGACACATAGAAAAATAGGTGCAGGAGTAGGCCATTCGGCCCTTCGAGCCAGCACCGCCATTACATTGGAGCTCCGCTCGGGCAGTGCGCCTGAAATTACGTTGTATGTAAAGGGTAAGCCATTTAGAACGGAGACAAGGAAACACCTTTTCTCACAGAGTTGTGAGTCTGTGGAATTCTCTGCCTCAGAGGGCGGTGGAGGCCGGTTCTCTGGATACTTTCAAGAGAGCTAGATAGGGCTCTTAAAGATAGTGGAGTCAGGGGATATGGGGAGAAGGCAGGAACGGGGCACTGATTGGGGATGATCAGCCATAATCACATTGAATGGCGGTGCTGGCTCGAAGGGCCGAATGGCCTACTCCTGCACCTGTTGTCTACTTACATTGACAATAAAGTGTATTATTATTATTATTATCAATGTGATCATGGCTGATCATCCAAAATCAGTACCCCGTTCCTGCCTTCTCCCTATATGCCTTGATTCCTTTAGCCCTAAGGGCTAAATCTACCTCTCTCTTGAAAGTATCCAGGGAACCGGCCTCCACCGCCCTCTGAGACAGAGAATTCCACAGACTCACAACTTTCTGTGTGAAAAAGTTTTTCCTCATCTCTATTCTAAATGGCTTACCCCTTATTCTTAAACTGAGTGGCCCCTGGTTCTGAACGCCCCCAACATCAGGAACATGTTTCCTGCCTCTAGCGTGTCCAAACCCTTAACAATCTTATATGTTTCAATAACATCCTCTCTCGTCCTTCTAAATTCCAGAGTATAGGGCGGTTGCACGTAAAGTGATCGGGTCAAAGGGTGTGACGCATGTTGCAGCTCAATCCTTCTGGAGGACATGGTAGCCTCCAGCATACACTGTTACCTCACGAAACGCGTACTTTCTTACCTGTTAAAAACCGCCGAAAAGGTCAATTTTTGCGCTGTAAATAATGGTGGAGGGTGACTGAGCGCTTTGACCAAATCTTTGCTCTAGTATCTTTGCTCTGAACCCGAGCACCAAGGTGTCAGCGGTCGAAGGAGCGCATCCCTCGGGACAGCCCCAACTCACCCTCCGGGGTCAGCATTGTCCAGCCACAGTTGCCCTCCGCCCTGTGGGCCGCACTATCACGGGCTGTGGGTCGGCAGCGCCCACACACACACACGGGGCCGGGTTGAGCGGGCAGCAGGTGACACACGGGGACGAAAACCCGGCAACGCCCCCGTCTGCTGCAGCAGAGTTGGGGTCAGTCTGGTCCCTCCGGCCACCCAGAATCTGTACTCCAGAAGGCGTTGCGTGGCAACAGGTGCGGGTCGCGGGTGGTGACCCCGGCCGCCGTGCGACCTCCCCGCAAGAGCCCGACCGCTCCATTCTCTCAGCAAATGACAGTCCCGCCATCCCGGGAATTAACCTGGTGAACCTACGCTGCACTCCCTCAATAGCAAGAATGTCCTTCCTCAAATTAGGGGACCAAAACTGCACACAATACTCCAGGTGTGGTCTCACTAGGGCCCTGTACAACTGCAGAAGGGCCTCTTTGCTCCAATACTCAACTCCTCTTGTTATAAAGGCCAACATGAGGCCATTGGCAAGAGGTTAGGACATTTTTAGTTCATGTCTCCCCCCCCCCGTGACCCTTGACGTTTGGCAATGTGGTCAATATATAAAATATAAACCCGTCAGTTGGGAGTTCGCCGCCGCCGCCGCCGCCCGCTTCAATATATACAAGGTTGACCATTTACCTTCAGCGGGAGGGGAATGAAGGAGGGGGTTGGTTGGTTGAAGGATTAAAGTGAAAGCGACGACGGGCCGGCGGCGGCGGCGACGTCGTTCAAACGGCAAGATGCGGTCACGTGTGGAGGGGCCGGCGGGGGGCGGGAGGCGGCGACGTCACCTGTGGGAGGGGCCGGGGGCGGCGACGTCACCTGTGGAGGGGGCCCGGCCGTGTCACGTGTGGAGGGGGCCGGCGGGGGGGCGGGGGGCGGCGACGTCACCTGTGGGGGGAAACCCGGCCGTCTCATGTGTGGTGGGTCGGGGCGGCGACGTCACCTGTGGGAGGGGCCGGGGGCGGCGACGTCACCTGTGGGGGGTGCCCGGCCGTGTCACGTGTGGAGGGTCGGGGCGGCGACGTCACCTGTGGGGGGGCCCGGCCGTGTCACGTGTGGAGGGGGCCGGCGGGGGGCGGCGACGTCACGTGTGGAGGGGGCCGGCGGGGGGCGGGGGGCGGCGTCGTCACGTGCCGGCGGTTGGGGTGAGCGGCGGCGACGACGGATTGGCGGCGGGACGGGGATTTGTCTTGGAGTCGATTTCACTCGCGTGGACCGGGCTGGACTGCACTGGACTGGAGTTACACTGGACTGGAGTTACACTGGACTGGACTGGACTGGAGTTACACTGGACCGGACTGGACTGGATTGGACTTGACTGGACTGGATTGGGCTGGACTGGACTGGACTAGATTGGATTGGACTGGATTGGACGTGACTGGATTGGATTAAACTTGATTGGATTGGACTTGACTGGATTGGATTGGACTGGACTGGATTGGATTGGACTGGACTGGATTGGATGGACTGGATTGGACTTGACTGGATTGGATTGGACTGGACTGGATTGGATTGGACTGGACTGGATTGGATTGGATTGGACTGGACTGGATTGGATTGGACTGGACTGGATTGGACTGGACTGGATTGGATTGGACTGGACTGGATTGGATTGGACTGGACTGGATTGGATTGGACTGGACTGGACTGGATTGGATTAAACTTGATTGGATTGGACTTGACTGGATTGGATTGGACTGGACTTGACTGGATTGGACTGGACTTGACTGGATTGGACTGGACTTGACTGGATTGGATTGGACTGGACTGGATTGGACTGGACTTGACTGGAGTGGATTGGAATTGACTGGAGTGGATTGGAATTGACAGGATTGAATTTGACTGGATTAGACTTGATTGGACTGGACTGGATTGGCTTAGACTTGACTTTGTTGGGCTTGACCAGACTTGATGGGATGGGATTGGATTGAACTTGACTGGATTGGATTGACCAGAGTGGATTAGACTGGACTGGAATGGAATGGAAAGACATTGGACTTGGCCAACTGGAATGGATTGGACTGGGCCTAACTCTAATGGAATGGATTGAACCTGACTGGAGTGGATTGGAATTGACTAGATTGGACTGGATTAGTCTGGACTGGAGTGGATTGGATTGGGGACTGGAGTGTACTAGGAGAGGCTGGACTGGACAAGACTAGAGTGGACTGGACTGGAGCGGGATAAACGTTCAGTTGGACGGGGGTGGGTATCGGGTTGGTTGGAGGGGATAAGAAGAGAACATGGTGGGATTGGATGGAATTGAATTATTGTGAGGTTGAGATGAATATGGGGATGGAATGGTGACAGTAAAGGGCCTGTCCCACTTTCACGACCTAATTCACGACCCCTGCCGAGTTTGCCCTTGACTCATACTCGCAGCATGATCGTCACGAGGTCGTAGGTAGGTCGTGATGCTAGTCGTAGGTACTCGTGGCATCAAGTAGGTCGGGGCGTTTTTTCTAGCCTGATAAAAAATGTCCACGAGTAAAAAAGGTTGTGAATTAGCTCGTGAAAGTGGGACAGGCCCTTTACCGATACCCAAATGGAACCTGAATTGTGTATTCCTATTCATGCTCATTCCCACCGGTAGAGAATGGTTATTGGTGGTTATGTGGATGGAGTTGGTGGAAACACGGTTAAGCCCCTGTCCCACTTAGAAAACCTGAACGGACACCTCTGGTGACCTTGCGCCCCACCCAAGGTTTCCGTGAGTCGCCAGAGGTTTTGGTCACTCGCCTGGAAAGCCTCGACCGAAGCGTGAGCTGCATCTACCGACCAAAGATCCTACAGGATCTTTGCTACCGACCGCACACACACACACACAAACACATCGCGAAGATGGGGGCCAGGGACAGCGGAGGAGCGCTGTCTGCGCGGTGAAGAGGAAGGTAAACGGCTGCCACAGAGCACGGTAAGTCCTTTAGAGAGCGCGGGAGGGAGGGAGAGAAGGGCAAAGAAGGGGAGCGAAGGACAGAGAGAAGGGCGGAGAAGGGGGAGGAGAAGGAGTGGAGACAGTTTTAAGAAGTTTAATAAAGTTAGCGGGCATTTTACCTTCCGGATGAACTTCTAGGTCCTGAAAACCAAAGATCCTATAGGATCTTTGCTGAAAACTCCAATGAGCCAATCAAAATGGCCGGTCAGCGAAGGAGATTGCCTTCGACTGCCTGTAAGTAAATAGCAACCCCACTCCACTGGCTTTGACCAAATGGCAACCTATTTTTAGTCGAGGCCGGTTTTAATTTTGTTGAAATAATCGCAGGAACATAGAAGAAGCCTCGACTACGCGGAAACCACTTTCGACCATTAGGGAGAGTGACCAAAACCTCCGGGAACCTCACGGAAACCTTGGGTGGGGCGCAAGGTCACCAGAGGTTTCCGTTCAGGTTTCCTAAGTGGGACAGGGGCATTAGAATCACTCTCCCCAATCTTCTAAGCCTAGTAGAATAGTCACGTCTCAACAGAAAGTACGACATATTGTGCTAAAACAATTGTCAAATGGATGTGAGTAGATGTTGGGATAGATTAAGGGTGGAGAATAGCTGTGCGGGAATAAATTCAGGCAAACGGGACGTTGCCTAAAGTTAGGATTAAGGGAGTTTATTTGCCATATGCACCAAAGGAATTAAATTCCTACTAGTGTTTAAGAAGGAACTTCTTAAAAATGCTGGAAAAATCTAAGGTAGACAAAAATGCTGGAGGAACTCAGCGGGCGAGGCAGCATTCACTCCATAGATGCTGCCTCACCCGCTGAGTTTCTCCAGCAATTTTGTCCACCTTAAATTCATACTAGCCGTAGTTTTACAGGCACATTCGATGCTTACGGAGGTTTCTAACCTTATTCTCTTGGAACAGGTGAAATGTGGAGGGAGGGGAGGGGGGGGGGGGGGGGCGTCTGAAAAGAATAGATGGAAACTCTCCCACTGGTAAAAGGTTCAAGAACCTTCAAGACCTTCAATATAGTCAATTGGAAAACTAATGACTAAATTAGACGGGGTGAAAACTCATGGTCAAAAATTCAGAAATTGCTATTAGTGCGGTCAGATTCAGTTCTGGTATTCAGAAGGTTACCGGATAAGTACTTGAAAGTATGTGCTCGCTTGTGAGGTGACTGTGCAAGATTGGGAGTAATTTGATTTCTCTTCACACAGCCAGCCCATATTGTTCGGGCTGAATGGTCTTCTGAATTGAAATTTGCTGTGAATAGTTTCAACTTCATTCACCTTGTGGGATGCGGGCATTGCTGTCAAACACAAGCGAAAATTGGAGCAGGATTAGGCCATCTGCTCCCGTCGTTCCTCCCATATCAGATTCCCTATGAACCACTCACAGGCACAAAATGCTGGAGTAACTCGGCGGGACAGGCAGCATCTCTGGAGAGAAGGAATGGGGTCGAGACCCTTCTTCAGTCCGTGAATGAGTCACCACTTTCACACCCTGTTCTTAGAGGTGTTGCCATGTTCTCTTAGTCTAAACCTACCTCATCTAGTTATTCATCTATTGCATTCGCTGCTCTAGGTGTCAGCTGATCTACATCGGTGAGACCAAGCGTAGGCTAGGCGATCGCTTCGCCCAACACCTCTGCTCAGTTCGCAATAACCAAGCCGATCTCCCGGGTTGGTTATTGAAGGCTCAGCACTTCAACTCCCCCTCCCATTCCGTATCCGACCTTTCTGTCCTGGTCCTCCTCCATGGCCAGAGTGAGTGCCACCGCAAATTGGAGGAGCAACACCTCATATTTCGCTTGGGTAGTTTACACCCCAGTGGTATGAACATTGACTTCTCCAATTTCAGGTAGTCCCTGCTTTCTCCCTCCTTCCTCTCCCCTTCCCAGCTCTCCCTCAGCCCACTGTCTCCGCCTCTTCCTTTCTTCTTCCTGCCCCCCACCCTCACATCAGTCTGAAGAAGGGTCTCGACCCGAAACGTCACCTATTCCTTCGCTCCACAGATGCTGCCTCACTTGCTGAGTTTCTTCAGCATTTTTGTCTACCTTCATCTAGTTATTCTGTTACTGTGTTTAAATGCTCTTTGCACTTCTTCAGATTGAACTATTATGCCCCATTCTGGATTTTATTTTAAACATTCGTCATTGTATTTATCATTACAGTATTTACTCTGTGAGTTTCATGTGATCAAAGATTTTGTTGCATCCTTGATGTATACGACGATAAACATTTGAATCTGCTCCTATTTACAGAATGGGTGAATAGGTAAAATATGGGTAGACACAAAATGCTGGAGTAACTCAGCGGGACAGGCAACATCTCCGGAAGGAAGGAATGGGTGACGTTTCAGGGTCAAGACCCTTCTTCAGACTGATGTCAGGGAAGGGGGTGGGACAGAGATAGAATGTAGTCGGAAACAGTAAGACTAGTGGGAGAACTGGGAAGGGGGAGGGTATGGAGAGGGGGAAAGCAAGGGCAACTTGAATAGACAATAGGTCCAGGAGTAGGCCATTCGGCCCTTCGAGCCAGCACCACCATTCAATGTGATCATGGCTGATCATCCACAAACAGTACCCCGTTCCTGCCTTCTCCCCATATCCCCTGACTCCGCTATCTTTAAAAGCCCTACCCAGCTCTCTCTTGAAAGTATCCAGAGAACCAGCCTCCACCACCCACTGAGGCAGAGAATTCCACAGACTCACAACTCTCAGTGAGAAAAAGTGTTTCCTCGTCTCCGTTCTGAATGGCTTGCGCCTTATTCGAGAAGTTAGAGAAGTCATTGTTCATACCGCTGGGGTGTAAGCTGCCCAAGCGAAATATGAGGTGCTGTTCCTGGGATGGCAGGACTTTCATATGAAGAAAGACTGGATAGACTCGGCTTGTACTCGCTAGAATTTAGAAGATTGAGGGGGGATCTTATAGAAACTTACAACATTCTTAAGGGGTTGGACAGGCTAGATGCAGGAAGATTGTTCCCGATGTTGGGGAAGTCCAGAACAAGGGGTCGCAGTTTAAGGATAAGGGGGAAGTCTTTTAGGACCGAGATGAAAAATCATTTTTCACACAGAGAGTGGTGAATCTGTGGAATTCTCTGCCAAAGAAGGTAGTTGAGGCCAATTCATTGGCTATATTTAAGAGGGAGTTAGATGTGGCCCTTGTGGCTAAAGGGATCAGGGGGTATGGAGAGAAGGCAGGTACAGGATACTGAGTTGGATGATCAGCCATGATCATATTGAATGGCGGTGCAGGCTCAAAGGGCCGAATGGCCTACTCCTGCACCTATTTTCTATGTTTCTATGTTCCTCAAGTTGTGCCGGGCCTCACTCTGACAGTGGACATTGTCCTGGGCCTCCTCCATTGTCAGAGTGAGGCCCAGCGCAAATTGTAGATACTCCAGGATTTTGTGCCTTATTAAAATGGATCTGGTTTTCCCGATCTTGTTTGTAAGTGATTCCTCTCGATAAGGCACAATTATACACCCAGTGTGTGGGCAATTCAGGATGGATAATTAATGTGTGACTAAGTTAAAACAGGTATTTTAATAAGTCGTCAAGTCAAGTCAAGTCAAGAGAGTTTATTGTCATGTGTCCCAGATAGGACAATGAAATTCTTGCTTGCTGCAGCACAACAGAATATTGTAAGCAAAAAATACAGAACAGATCAGTTCAATATACACATAAATATGCAGATAAAGTGCAATAGGCTGTTACAGTTCAGAGTCTGGTTGGTGGCGAGTTTAATAGCCTGATGGCTGTGGGGAAGCGGCTGTTCCTGAACCTGGATGTAACAGATTTCAGGCTCCTGTACCCTCTGCCCGATGGTAGCGGAGAGATGAGTGTGTGGCCAGTGCCTGAGAACAAAGAAAAGAACATTCTCTACTTCTTCTTCTTCTTCTTGTTCTTGCGTGTGGCGTGCACAGCCTAAAGTTGTAGGACAACTTGTTCTATTAGATCTTTATTTGATTGTGCACGCCGGGTTGATTGCATTCGTCGAAACAGGGCAAAGGTTGCAATCTCCCACCCCAGAACGTTGTTGATAAGGTTAAATGAAGGAAGGGGTGTGGGTTGTATCACGCGTAGAGTGGTGAGCGTGGAGAAGAGGCACCAGTACTCGAACAAGGGTCTCGACCGAAAACGTCACTCATTCCTTCTCTCCAGAGATGCTGCCTGAGTTACTCCACAGCTTTTTTTGTTTCTATCCGTTTTTTAAGTTCCATCCTGCACACCCAATACTTAAAGTTCCCCAATAACTGTCAATAGTTTGCTATGACATTGCACAGAGTGAAACTTTATGTGTCCTTAGTGGGTGTGGCAGATCGCTTGGGTGGAGGATTTGCTTGCACCAAAGTCAGTATTGTCCAATTGATTCCTCTAATGTACGCTGTGTATTGTTTCGTGCGAGATGATGTCGACACCTTGTTGAAAGGATTTGAGCCAGTTTCCAAGTTGCACTGCTCCCCGTTCAATTTCAATGTTGACTAGCAGAACATGTTCCACAGTTACACCCCTTTTTATATCAATTACAAATGCGAGGACAGGAAATGGAGGTATGGAGATTCAGTTTGAAGAAGGGTCTTGACCCGAAACGTCACCCAGTTCTTCTCTCCTGAGATGCTGCCTCACCAGCTGAGTTACTCCAGCATTTTGTGTCTACCTTCGATTTAAACCAGCATCTGCAGTTCCTTCTTACACATGGAAAGCTAATGGAATGTTGGCCTTCATAACAAGAGGATTTCAGTATAGGAGTAGAGAGGTTCTTCTGCAGTTGCAGTTGAGACCACATCTGAGTATTGCGTACAGTTTTGGTCTCCTAATTTGAGGAAGGACATCCTTGTGATTGAGGCAGCGCAGCGTAGGTTCACGAGATTGATCCTTGGGATGGCCGGACTGTCATATGAGGAAAGATTGAAAAGACTAGGCTTGTATTCACTGGAGTTTAGAAGGATGAGGGGGATTCTTATAGAAACATATAAAATTATAAAAGTACTGGACAAGCTAGATGCAGGAAAAATGTTCCCAATGTTGGGCGAGTCCAGAACCAGGGGCCACAGTCCTAGAATAAAGGGGAGGCCATTTAAGACTGAGGTGAGAAAAACGTTTTCACCCAGAGAGTGTGGATTTGTGGAATTCCCTGCCACAGAGGGCAGTGGAGGCCAAGTCACTGGATGGATTTAAGAGAGAGTTAGATAGAGCTCTCGGGGCTAGTGGAATCAAGGGATATGGGGAGAAAGCAGGCACGGGTTATTGATAGGGGACGATGGTGGTGGGGACGTTGGTCGGTCGGCAGCTGTCCGACCTTCGCTGACCGGCGACACCACCACCACCCCTCCTTCTCATGGTCGATCATCGGTTCATGAGTTGGACGGGACGCCGGACTTTGCGTGCGACGTCGAGCGGCCCGGGCCAAAACTCCTCAGCTGGCCCGTCAGCTGGGCTTTGTGTGCTGTCCAGCACCCGGGGCTAACTCATCATTCACCCAGCCACGGCCCAGTCGGCCAACGAATTGCCGTGGGGAATTTGTCCCGTATTTTGACCTTTTGTCCCTTATTTGGGAATGAGAGAGTTGGCAACCCTACCTGAGTTGCTCCAGCGCTTTGTGTCCATCTTCATTCTGAAGAAGGATCCAGACATGAAACGACACCTGTCCCTGTTCTCCAGAGATGCTGCCTGACCCGCTAGGTTACTCCAGCACTTGGTGTCTTTTTTACTCCCGATGTGCTGTCTGTCGCCCATTATCACCTCTTTCCTTCTTCACTCCTGCGGCCATGTACCACAGTGCTGCAGCCAGACTACTCTTCCACCCTGCAGCCTCTTGTTCTAATTTACAGGTTGCAAAACCGTCAGAGTGAGGCCCAGTGCAAACTGGAGGAACAGCACCTCATATTGCGCTTGGGCAGCTTATACACCCCAGCGGTATGAACATTGACTTCTCCAACTTCAAGTAACCCTTGCTTTCCCTCTCTCTCCATCCCCTCCCCCTTCCCAGCTCTCCAACCAGTCCGACTGTCTCCGACTACATTTTATCTCTGACAATATTATCTCTGACAATAGACAATAGGTGCAGGAGTAGGCCATTCGGCCCTTCGAGCCAGCACCGCCATTCAATGTGATCATGGCTGATCGTCCCCAATCAGTGCCCCGTTCCTGCCTTCTCCCCATATCCCCTATCTTTAAGAGCCAAGTCTAGCTCTTTCTTGAAAGTATCCAGATAAGTCCTTGCTTTGTTGTTGTCCCTCTCCCAGCTAACAATAATCAGAAGACCTGGCCTTACCTAATAAAATTCTGCCTGATTAAAAAAAATCAAAAAATCTATTGCATATGTTCATTGATCTCCGTCCCTTAGTCCTGCTTTCACACTTTACACTTCCTTATCTATGTATCTCCCTCTCCCCTGACATCGGTTTGAAGAAGGGTCTCGACCCGAAACGTCACCCATTCCTTCTCTCCATAGATGCTGCTGTCCCGCTGAGTTACTCCAGCATTTTTCGTTTAAACCAGCACCTGCAGTTCCGACACAAAACTTTGGACTTGTTCAACAGGTTCAAGTGGTGAGGCTCCTGCCTTTTGTATTTCCATCTTCCCGTTCTCCAATTTCTGGATTGTTGCCCGGGATCTAATCTCTAATTAACCCTACCCGCACTCGGCCCCTAGTTTTTTATAAATGATTTGGAAATTCACATGTTAGTCCAGGCATGTAAATGGTGTCTTTGCTTCCATTACTTTCCAGCTTCTCACCATTCTTCTGCACTTGTACAGGGCTCTGGTGAGACCACATCTGGAGTATTGTGTACAGTTTTGGTCTCCTAATTTGAGGAAGGACATCCTTGTGATTGAGGCAGTGCAGCATAGGTTCACGAGATTGATCCCCGGGATTGCGGGACTGTCAATGAGGAAAGATTGAAAAGACTAGGCTTGTACTCACTGGAGTTTAGTTAGGATGAGGGGGGATCTTATAGAAACATATACAATTATAAAAGGACTGGACAAGCTAGATGCAGGAAAAATGTTCCCAATGTTGGGCGAGTCCAGAACCAGGGGCCACAGTCTTAGAATAAAGGGGAGGCCATTTAAGACTGAGGTGAGAAAAAACGTTTTTCACCCAGAGAGTTGTGAATTTGTGGCCCTGCCACAGAGGGCAGTGGAGGCCAAATCACTGGATGGATTTAAGACAGTTAGATAGAGCTCTAGGGGCTAGTGGAATCAAGGGATATGGGGAGAAGGCAGGCACGGGTTATTGAGTGGGGACGATCAGCCATGATCACATTGAATGGCGGTGCTGGCTCGAAGGGCCAAATGGCCTCCTCCTGCACCGATTTTCTATGTTTCTATGGGAATAAAAACCCTCTTATCCATTGCTGTAAATATTGTCCCCTAATTTCACCGACATCTGACGCGGGGAATAGATTCTTGCAGTCTTATACCCACTGAAAGATTTTATGCGCTTCAATTGTAATCCCTCTTTAGCATTTAGGGATAATTTACTGCCCTTCGGCCCATTGAGTCCACACCAGCCAACAATCAACCCGTATACAGGTGTCAGAGGTTATAGGGAGAAGGCAGGAGAATGGGGTTAGGAGGAATTAGAAACATATAAATTTATTAAGGGATTTAGAAACATACAAAATTATTAAGGGATAGAAACATATAAAATTATTACGGGATTAGAAACAAAATTATTAAGGGATTAGAAACATATAAGATTATTAAAGGTTTGGACACACTAGATGCAGGAAACATGTTCCCTATGTTGGGGGAGTCCAGAACCAGGGGCCACAGTTTAAGAATAAGGGGATAGCCATTTAGAACTGAGATGAGGAAATACCTTTTCACCCAGAGAGTTGTGAATCTGTGGAATTCTCTTCCTCAGAAGGCAGTGGAGGCCGGTTCTCTGGATATTTTCAAGACAGAGCTAAATAGGGCTCTTCAAGATAGCGGAGTCAGGGGATATGGGGAGAAGGCAGGAACGGGGTACTGATTGGCGATGATCAGCCGTGATCACATTGAATGGCGGTGCTGGCTCAAAGGTCTAAAGGGCCTACTCCTGCACCTATTGTCTATGTATATTTATATATCTATGAGAGAGAGATAGATCAACCATGATTGAATGGCGGAGTAGACGTGATGGGCCGAATGCTGTTATGACCTTCCTTCCCTGTAGGGACCATTTATAATTTTACCGAAGCCAATCAACTTAAAAAACCTGCATGTCTTTGGAGTGTGGGTGGAAATCGGAGCATCAGGAAAAAAATCATGGCAGGATATTGGCGGGGGCGGGGGGCGGGGACTTCATGTGTGCTCTTGTAATTTTCTCTGGATGAAAGGAGGTGCCGGACAATCTGTTTCCGGAAAATCTGTTGCCGGACTTGTAACACTATAACAATCCACTTCCTAGGCAGATATATCCTTCCTTTAGTATAGAAACTGAAATCTAAAACAGAGTTCAAAAGGGCGGCGCAGTGGTGGAGTTCCTGCCTTGCAGCGCCAGAGACCCGGTTTGAGCCCGACTTTGGCTGCTGACTGTCGGGAGCTTGCACGTTCTCCCCGCGACCGCTTGGGTTTTCTCCGAGATCTTCGGTTTCCTCCCACACTCCTAAAGAAGTACGGGTCTGACGTTTAATTGGCTTGGTATAAATGTAAAAATTGTCCCGAGTGTGTATATGTGTGTGTGTGTAGGATAGTGTTAATGTGCGGGGGATCACTGGTCGGCGCGACGGTGCAGACTCGGTGAGCCCAAGGGCTGTATCTCTCCGGGTAAGAGGTAACCCGAGCTCTGCCAAGGAGAAGCCAAATGCACGGTATTTTATTGCCTTTGATATGTTCTTGTACTTTTCACCTTTTAAATATCCTCGAAATTCTGAAACAATTCTCAAAGTTTGAACTTTACCGCAAAGCTTTGTGTTATTTATTTTTAAAAAAAAACTCTTTCAACTGTGTATTGGAAAAAAAATTGTCTAATGCCCGTTAATTTAACAGCAAGTATCTTTCAGGTATGCTCCGACGTTAAAGGACATCCCCAACCCTTCAAAGTTAAAAATGAATTGCGTTTGGATGGTAGTCGTACTTGCCAGCATCATCAAATTTGGTAAGAGACGATACTGCAGCATGTAATAATACAATTAAATTTGCGTAATATCTTGCTTTATGGGAATTTGTGGCTTGAAGACAGTGGTGTATCTAGGCGTGAAAGAGGTGAAGATATACCGGAGATCCGCTATCCCAACAGTAAGTAAGATGGTTGCTCTAGATTTAAGGGCCCTGTCCCACTAGGCCGTCATTTGCGCGCCATTTACGCGACCTACAAAAATGTGGTCGTTGCGTTGTGATGCACGGGTAGCGTGTGGGTAGAGCGGGGACGGGCGCATGGAGAGGCGTGGAGCTGCGTGCGGTATCGCGCCGTGCTCCAGGATTTCGTGCTGCACGAAATCCTGGCGCGCCACCTGCGTGACGTATCGCGTACGCACGCTGACGTATTGGGTACGCACGCTGACGCATTGGTGTCTCGCGTGGTTACGTCACCGTGCGTAACCATGCGTCGCTGCTCACCGCTGGGTATTCTAATGGCGTCGCGCGCACCAGATGGCATGATGACGCGTGATTTGCGCGCGTAATGACGCGTCGACCTATTTTACATATGACGCGTAAATGAGGCGCAAATGACGGCCAAGTGGAACAGGCCCTTAAGACTTTAGAGATGTAGCGTGGAAACGCCCTCCGGCCCACAAGACTCCATGCCAATCAGTGATCACCCGATACACCAGCGACATACACGGCATGATTAGTAAGTTTGCAGATGACTCTAAAGTGGGCGGCATCACAGACAGCGAAGATGGTCGTCAATAATTGCAGCTAGATCGTGTGGGCAGGTGGGCTGAAGAATGGTTCATGGAGTATAATACAGATAAGTGCAATGTGCTGCATTATGGGAACTCAAACCAGGGCAGGACCTGCACAGTGAATGGCAGGGCTCTGGGGAATGTAGAGCAAAGGTACCTAGGAGTGCAGGGACATAGTTCCTTGAAAATGGCATCACGGGTGGTCAAGAGGACTGTTGGCACATTGGCCTTCATCAGTCAGCGTATTGATATAGAAGTAGGGAGGTCATATGGACAATAGGTGCAAAGAATCTCACTGTGCCTAGTCACAAGTGACAATAAAGTATTCCTATTCCTAAAAGGGGATTAGACAATAAATGATAGTTGCAGAAGTAGGCCATCCGGCCCTTCGAGCCAGCACCGCCATTCAATGTGATCATGGCTGACCATCCCTAATCAGTACCCCGTTCCTGCCTTCTCCCCATATCCCCTGACTCCGCTATCTTTAAGAGCCCTATCTAGCTCTCGCTTGAAAGTATCCAGAGAACCGGCCTCCACTGCCCTCTGAGGCAGGGAATTCCACACTCACAACTCTCTTAGAAAACGTGTTTCCTCGTCTCCGTTCTAAACGGCTTACCACTTATTCTTAAACTGTGTGGCCCCTGATTCTGGACTCCCCCAACTATAGTTTGTATGTTTACAAGAATGATCCCAGGAATGAGTGGGTTAGCATATGATGAGCGTTTGACAGCACTGGGCCTCTACTTGCTGGAGTTTAGAAGGTTGAGGGGGGGACCTCATTGAAACGTACAGAATAATGAAAGGTGTAGAGAGAGTAAAAAGTTCAGGAGAGTCTAGGACCAGAGGACATAGCCTCAGAATTAAAGGGCGCTCTTTTAGGAAGGAGGTGAGGAGGAACTTTTTTCGTCAGAGGGTAGTTAATATGTGGAACTCATTGCCACAGAAGGCTGTGGAGGCCAAGTCATTGGATATTTCTAAGGCACAGATAGACAAGTTCTTGATTAGAACGGGTGTCGAGGGTTATGGGGGGGGGAAGGCAGGGAAATGGGATTAGGATGCAGAGATAGATACATAGAAAATAGGTGCAGGAGTAGGCCATTCGGCCCTTCGAGCCTGCACCGCCATTCAATATGATCATGGCTGATCATCCAACTCAGTATCCCGTACCTGCCTTCTCTCCATACCCCCTGATCCCCTTAGCCAAAAGGGCCACATCTAACTCCCTCTTGAATATAGCCAATGAACTGGCCTCAACTACCCTCTGTAGCAGAGAGTTCCAGAGATTCACCACTCTCTGTGTGAAAAAGTTTTTCCTCATGTCGGTCTTAAAGGATTTCCCCCTTATCCTTAAGCTGTGACCCTTGTCCTGGACTTCCCCACATCGGGAACAATCTTCCTGCATCTAGCCTGTCCAACCCCATAAGAATTTTGTACGTTTCTATAAGATCCCTCTCAATCTCCTAAATTCTAGCGAGTATAAGCCAAGTCTATCCAGTCTTTCTTCATATGAAAGTCCTGACATCCCAGGAATCAGTCTGGTGAACCTTCTCTGCACTCCCTCTATGGCTATAATGTCCTTCCTCAGATTTGGAGACCAAAACTGTACGCAATACTCCAGGTGTGGTCTCACCAAGACCTTGTACAACTGCAGTAGAACCTCCCTGCTCCTATACTCAAATCCTCTTGCTATGAAAGCCAACATACCATTCGCTTTCTTCACTGCCTGCTGCACTGCATGCCTACTTTCAATGACTGGTGTACCATGACACCCAGGTCTCGATGCATCTCCCCATTTCCTAATCGGCCACCATTTAGATAATAGTCTGCCTTCCCGTTTTTGCCACCAAAGTGGATAACCTCACATTTATCCACATTATACTGCATCTGCCAAACATTTGCCCACTCACCCAGCCTATCCAAGTCACCTTGCAGTCTCCTAGCATCCTCCTCACAGCTAACACTGCCCCCCAGCTTAGTGTCATCCGCAAACTTGGAGATGTTGCTTTCAATTCCCTCATCCAGATCATTAATATAAATTGTAAATAGCTGGGGTCCCAGCACTGAGCCTTGCGGTACCCCACTAGTCACTGCCTGCCATTGTGAAAAGGACCCGTTTACTCCTGCTCTTTGCTTCCTGTTTGCCAGCCAGTTCTCTATCCACATCAATACTGAACCCCCAATACCGTGAATTAAGTTTGTATCCTAATCTCTTATGTGGTACCTTGTCGAAAGCCTTCTGAAAGTCCAGATACAACACATCCACTGGTTCTCCCTATCAACTCTACTAGTTACATCCTCGAAAAATTCTATAAGATTCGTCAGACATGATTTACCTTTCGTAAATCCATGCTGACTTTGTCCAATGATTTCACCACTTTCCAAATGTGCTGCTATCCCATCTTTAATAACTGACTCTAGCAGTTTCCCCACTACCGATGTTAGACTAACTGGTCTGTAATTCCCCGTTTTCTCTCTCCCTCCCTTCTTAAAAAGTGGGGTTACGTTTGCTACCCTCCAATCCTCAGGAACTACTCCAGAATCTAAACAGTTTAGAAAAATTATCACTAATGCATCCACTATTTCTGGAGCTACTTCCTTAAGTACTCTGGGATGCAACCTATCTGGCCCTGGTGATTTATCGGCCTTTAATCCATTCAATTTACCCAACACCACTTCCCGACTAACCTGATTTCACTCAGTTCCTCCATCTCCTTTGATCCGCGCCCCCCTGCTATTTCCGGCAGATTATTTATGTCTTCCTTATTGAAGACGGAACCAAAGTAGTTATTCAATTGGGCGCCATATCCTTGTTCCCCATGATCAATTCACCTGTTTCTGACTGCAAGGGACCTACATTTGTTTTAAACTAATCTCTTTCTCTTCACATATCTATAAAAACTTTTGCAGTCAGTTTTTATGTTCCCTGCCAGTTTCCTTTCATAATCTATTTTCCCTTTCCTAATTAAGCCCTTTGTCCTCCTCTGCTGGTCTCTGAATTTCTCCCAGTCCTCTGGTATGCTGCTTTTCTGGCTAATTTGTACGCATCATCTTTTGCTTTGATACTATCCCTGATTTCCCTTGTTATCCACGGATGCACTACCTTCCCTGATTTATTCTTTTGCCAAACTGGGATGAACAATTTTTGTAGTTCATCCATGCAGTCTTTAAATGCCTTCCATTGCATATCCACCGTCAATCCTTTTAGAACTAATTGCCAGTCAATCTTGGCCAATTCACGTCTCATACCCTCAAAAGTTACCTTTCTTTAAGTTCAGAACCGTTGTTTCTGAATTAACAATATCACTCTCCATCCTAATGAAGAACTCAACCATATTATGGTCACTCTTGCCCCAAGGGGCACGCACAACAAGACTGCTAACTAACCCTTCCTCATTACTCAATACCCAGTCTAGAATAGCCTGCTCTCACGTTGGTTCCTCTACATGTTGGTTTAGATAACTATCCCGCATACATTCCAAGAAATCCTCTTCCTCAGCACCCCTGCCATGATTGAATGGTGGAGTGGCCTCGATGGGCCGAATGGCCTAATTCTATTTCTATAAGTAGTAGCTCTACTCAATAACCAAAAATCTGTAGCCTCCTTTTGCTCTGGTATTTTATTTAATTCAAATGTTTAATCGATAATGTTTTGCAGTTGAGGAAGCACAATCTGCCACAGGCAATGATGGTGCAATTCTACACGGCCATCGTAGAGTCTGTTCTCACCTTCTCCATCATGGTCTGGTTTGGCTCAGCCACCAAGCACGACACCTGGAGACTGCAGCGAATCGTCCGATCAGCAGAGAAGGGTATTGGCTGCAACCTTCCCTCCATTGATGAACTGTACACTGCAAGGGCCAGGAAGCAAGCGGGCAAGATCACCTCTGACCCCTCTCACCCTGGCCACAAACTCTTTGATTCACTTCCCTCTGGAAGGCAACTCCGGACTGTCAAAGCTGCCACGGCCAGACATAAAAACAGTTTTTATCCACGAGTAGTAGCTCTACTCAATAACCAAAAATCTGTAGCCTCCCTTTGATCTGGTATTTTGTTGGTTCACATGCTTGATCAATGGTATTTTATCATTAATGTTTTATTATTATTAATGTTTAGTGTTTTCTGAGTCATTCATAACATCACTGTATGTCATGTTGTCACATGCGGGCGGAGCACGAAGGCAAATTCCTTGTATGTGAATATTTGGCCGATAAACTTATTCATTCATAAACGTATTAATTAATTAATTCATTCATTCATAACTTGGAAACTTGTGAACTAAAGCACGTTCTCCTATGTTAACGAACAGGAGGTAGCCTGAAGTGCTATGAGAATAGCATAGCCCCTGTGCACTGCAAAATGAAGGAGGTGACCTGTGAGAGTAAGGATCGATGCTTTAAGAGGGTTGGTAAAATAGGTAAGTACAAACCACCTAGGTTTTACCTTCAAAATTCGAACATAAATTGATGGAGTACATGAAACCTTCGTTATAACGGACCATAGTGGGGGGGGGGAGGAATGGTGTTAGCCCCTGGCGGTGAAGTTCACAGAAACATAGAAAATAGACATGGAAAATAGGTGTATGAGCAGGCCATTCAGCCCTTCGAGCCAGCACCGCCATTCTTTATGATCATGGCTGATCATCTAAAATCAATAGACAATAGGTGCAGGATCAGGCCATTTGGCCCTTCGAGCCAGCACCGCCATTCAATATGATCATGGCTAATCATCTAAAATCAATAGACAATAGGTGCAGGAGTAGGCCATTCGGCCCTTCGAGCCAGCACCGCCATTCAATGTGATCATGGCTGATCATCCCCAATCAGTACCCCGTTCCTGCCTTATCCCCTGACTCCGCTATCTTTAATTCCCTATCTAGCTCTCTCTTGAAAGTATCCAGACAACCGGCCTCCACCGCCCTCTGAGGCAGAGAATTCCACAGACTCCAGAATCAGTACCCTATTCTGGCTTTTTCCCCATATCCCTTGATTCTGCTAGCCCAAAGAGCTAGATCTAACTCTCTCTTGATAACATCCAGTGAATTGGCCTCCAATGCCTTCTGTGCCATCATCTCAGTCCTAAATGGCCTACCCCTTATTTTTAAACTGCGTGACCTCTGGTTCTGGATTCCCCCAACATCGGGAAAAATTTTCCCAGCATCTAGCCTGTCCAATCCCTTAAGAATGTTATATGTTTCTGTACGATATCCTCTCATCCTTCTAAATTCCAGTGAATACAAGCCCAGTCGATCCATTCTTTCATCATGTGTCGGTCCCGCCATCCTGGGAATTAACCTGGTGAACCTACGCTGCACTCCCTCAATTGCACGAATGTCCTTCCTCAAATTAGGAGCCCAAAACCGTCCCTTCTCTAATTGAAAAAACGAATGACCTAAAGGAAATAGCAAGTTAAAGGTTATCACACGTGTTGTCAAGTTGGGAAAAGGGGAAGTACAACGGGATCTGGGGGTCCTTGTACATCAGTCCATGGAAGTAAGCATGCAGGTACAGCAGGCAGTGAAGAAAGCGAATGGCATGTTAGCCTTTATAACAAGAGGAATCGAATATAATAATAATAGATTTTATTTATGGGCGCCTTTCACAAAGTCTCAAGGACACCTTACAAAGTTTAACAAATAGTGTAGAAATATGTAAGCGGAATGAAATAAATAGCAAAGACATCATCAGTACACAAATTAAAGATAGAATTAAATCCAAAAACAAAAATCAAAAACACAATTTGGAAGAGAGAGCAGCGGCTGCTAAAGCGCGCCAGCGTCCACTCTCCCTTCCGACCGCCATCTTGGACAAAGACTAATATAGACACTACACATTACACACAAAATCACCCCCCACAATGATTACCACTGTGGGGGAAGGCACAATGTCCAGTCCCCAACCTGAGTTCACCCAAAGTCAGGCCTATTGAGGCCTCCACAGTTGCCTCTACGGAGGCCCGATGTTCCTGGCCGTTCTCGCCGGGTGTTGTTGCCCCGGCGTCAGGAGAGTCCTCGCAGCGGCTGGGGACGGCTGGAACGGCCGATTCCCTACCGGAGTCCGTGGCACCTGAAGCCGACAAGGCCGCGCCGATTTGGAGCTCAGAGGCTCCCGATGTTGGAGTCGGCGCCGCCGCCCGCGGCTGGTAGCTCCGCAGTCCCGCAGCCCGGAGGTGTTGAGCTCGGCGGTCGCAGCTCACCGGAGATCCAGCGCGTCGATCCAGCGCGGCGACCCAGGCAAGGCATCCTCCGCTCCGCGATAGCGCTCCAGCGCTGTGCCGCCACCGAAGCTGAAGGTGCTGGGCGGTCCCCGCCAGGAAAACGCCGCTCCACGCCCGCTGGTAGGCCGCAGGGACGGGTCGACGGGGCAGCCCGGAGAAAAAGCTGCCTCACCGACCAGGTAGGGACCTAGAAATAGTTTCCCCCTTACCCCCCTACATTAAAAGTCAAAATTCCCCTAGACATAGACAGGAAAAAAACTAAAAACTGAATAAAAAAGTGAATTGAACGGACGGCTGCTGGTTAGCAGCCGTTCCCCAAGATGGCTCCTCTACGAATATAGGAGCAAAGAGGTCCTTCTGCAGTTGTACAGAGCCCTAGTGAGACCACACCTGGAGTATTGTGTGCAGTTTTGGTCCCCTAATTTAAGGAAGGACATTCTTGCTATTGAGGGAGTACAGCGTAGGTTTACAAGGTTAATTCCCGGGATGGCGGGAATGTCATATGCTGAGAGAATGGAGCAGCTGGGCTTGTACACTCGAGTTTAGAAGGATAAGAGGGGATCTCATTGAAACATATAAGATTGTTAAGGGCTTGGACACGCTAGAGGCAGGAAACATGTTCCCGATGTTGGGGGAGTCCAGAACCAGGAGCCACAGTTTAAGAATAAGGAGTAAGCCATTTGGAACGGAGACGAGGAAACACTTTTTCTCACAGAGAATGGTGAGTCGGTGGAATTCTGTGCCTCTGAGGGCGGTGGAGGCAGGTTCTCTGGATGCTTTCAAGAGAGAGCTAGATAGGGCTCTTAAAGATAGCGGGGTCAGGGGATAGGGGGAGAAGGCAGGAACGGGGTACTGATTGGGGATGATCAGCCATGATCACATTGAATGGCTCGAAGGGCCAAATGGCCTACTCCTGCACCTATTGTCTATTGTCACACTGCTCTTAAGTGTCTACCCGAAACGTCACCCATTCCTTCTCTCCAGAGATAATGCCTGTCCCGCTGAGTTACGCCAGCTCAGGGGTGGGGAACGTTTTCATGTTGGAATGCCGCATTAAGTTAGCTGTAATCTAATAAGGCCACACCCAAGAAACTTCAATTAGATATACTTCAAAATGTACATCCTTTTGTTAAAATAGCCCTCATGACTTACTAATGTTTTAATTGTGGCCTTCAGTCGGGGAGGATTATTTTGTTGAATCTTCTTTTACTCTTTGGTATTTTAAGTACGTTCATTTTAAGATTAAAATAAAAATAATAAAAGATGAACAAAGACATATTAATAAAAATAAAAGGATTTGTTCTACAAAATTTGGATTCATTCAAAAGGCCGCACTTAATGGCCTAGAAGGCCGCATGTGGGCTTAAGGCCGCAGGTTCCCCACCCCTTCTCCAGCTTTTTGTGACTCACTTCGGTTTAAGGCAGCATCTGCAGTTCCTTCCTACACGTATGGTATGGTGCAAACGGGTGGAGGGAAAATAACTGATGAGTTGCCTTCAGCCACTTTTCTACCTCAGAGTGTCTGATCACTCACATATGAGAGCGGGGGTCAATAGACAATAAACAATAGACAATAGGTGCAGGAGCAGGCCCTTCGAGCCAGCACCGCTGGTTTAAACCGAAGGTAAGATGCAAAATGCTGGAGTAACTCAGCGGGGACAGGCAGCATCTCTGGAGAGAAGGAAAGGGATGACGTTTCGGGTCGACACTCTTCTTCATCCCTTCGAGCCAGCACCGCCATTCAATGTGATCATGGCTGATCATCCCCAAACAGTACCCCGTTCCTGCCTTCTCCCCATATCCCCTGACTCCGCTATCTTTAAGAGCCCTATCTAGCTCTCTCTTGAAAGCATCCAGAGAACCGGCCTCCACCGCCCTCTGAGGCAGAGAATTCCACAGACTCACAACTCTCTGTGATAAACAGTGTTTCCTCGTCTCCGTTCTAAATGGCTGACCCCTTATTCTTAAACTATGGCCTCTGGTTCAGGACTCCCTCAACATCAGGAACATGTTTCCTGCCTCTACCATGTCCAAAACCTTAATAATCTTATATGTTTCAATAAGATCCCCTCTCATCCTTCTAAACTCCAGAGTGTACAAGCCCAGCCGCTCCATTCTCTCAGCATTTGACAGTCCCGCCATCCCGGGAATTAACCTGGTGAACCTACGCTGCACTCCCTCAATAGGAAGAATGTCCTTCCTCAAATTAGGGGACCAAAACTGCACACAATACTCCAGGTGTGGTCTCACTAGATTGGTCCGGAGGTCCTGCTTCCGTGCTGCATGTCTAAACTCTAAACGTTCAAGATTCAAGATTCAAGAGAGTTTATTGTCATGTCCCAGATAGGACAGTGAAACGTTGCAGGTTTCACGGAGTTATTCCCACTCGGATCCCATTCCCACTCCCATTACAGACACAAAAAAGCTGGGGAAACTCAGCGGGACGGGGCAGCATCTCTGTCGCTGGGACGGGCGACGTTAGGGTTTGGGACCATCACTTTGCTTCCTGATTTGTAGAGCTTCAATTGTGACAGAGCATCTTTTTGCCATCATGGTGATTTGGAATAGATCATTTTGCATGTAAACTGCATTTTTATTTATTGGCACAGAGAAGTTGATGATTGTGAGCCGTGGATGCATTCCACAATCAAATTGCGGGAGAACTGTTTCGAACACGTTTGCTGGAATGGCACTTAATCTGAAAACAACATGTTGTGGAAAAGAACTGTGTAATGGAGGCAAGGATATGACGGTACCTCTTGCACTGGGCTCTGTGCTGCTGCTTGGCTGCTTGTGTGTTAACATGTAATCATGACTATAGTAAACCCTCGTTATAATGGACCATAGAGGAGGAGGGGGGAGGGGGGGTGGTATCCGTTATTGCCCAATGTTCGCTACAACCGAGTAAGTAAAGTATTATTAAATGTAGTTGAATCAAGTAACTGCAGATGATGGTCATAGAAACATTGAAACATAGAAAATAGGTGCAGGAGGAGGTCATTCGGCCCTTCGAGCCAGCACCGCCATTCTTTGTGATCATGGCTGATCGTCCCCAATCAATAACCCGTGCCTGCCTTCTCCCCATATCCCTTGATTCCACTAGCCCCTAGAGCTCTATCTAACTCTCTCTTAAATCCATCCAGTGATTTGGCCTCTACTGCCCTCTGTGGCAGGGAATTCCACAAATTCACAACTCTCTGGGCGCAAAAGTTTTTTCTCACCTCAGTCTTAAATGGCCTCCCCTTTATTCCAAGACTGTGGCCCCTGGTTCTAGACTCCCGCATCATTGGGAACATTTTTCCTGCATCTGGCTTGTCCAGTCCTTTTTATAATTTTATACATTTCTATAAGATACCCTCTCATCCTTCTAAATTCCAGTGAATACAAGCCCACTCTTTCCAATCTTTCCTCATATGACAGTCCCGCCATCCCGGGAATTAACCTGGTGAACCTACGCTGCACTCCCTCAATAGCAAGGATGTCCTTCCTCAAATTAGGAGACCAAAACTGCACACAATACTCCAGGTGTGGTCTCACTAGGGCCCTGTACAACTGCAGAAGGACCTCTTTACTCCAATACTCAAATCCTCTCGTTATGAAGACCAACATGCCATTAGCTTTCCTCACTGTCTGCTATATCTGCACGTTTCCTTTCAGTGACTGGTGTACAAGGACACCCGGGTCTCGTTGCACTTCCCTTTTACCTAATCTGACACCATTGAGATAATAATCTGCCTCCTTGCTCTTGCCGCCAAAGTGGATAACCTCACATTTATCTACGTTTTACTGCATCCGGCATGCATCTGCCCACTCACCCAACCTGTCCAAGTCACCCTGCAACCTCTTAGCATCCTCCTCACGGTTCACACTGCCACCCACCTTTGTGTCATCTGCAAATTTGCTAATGTTACTTTTAATCCTATCATCTAAATCATTAATATATATTGTAAATAATTGCGGCCCCAGCACCGAGCCTTGCGGTACCCCACTAGTCACTGCCTGCCATTCTGAAAGGGACCCGTTAATCCCTACTCTTTGTTTCCTGTCTGCCAACCACTTCTCTATCCATGTCAGCACTCTACCCCAAATACCATGTGCCCTAATTTTGCCCACTAATCTCCTATGTGGGACTTATCAAATCCTTTCTGAAGGTCCAGGTACACTATATCCACTGGCTCTACCTTGTCCATTTTCCTGGTTACATCCTAAATAAATTCCAGAAGATTAGTCAAGCATGATTACCCCCTTTGTAAATCCATGCTGACTCGGACCGATCCTGTTACTGCTATCCAAATGTGCGGCTATTTCATCTTTTATTATTGACTCCAGCATCTTCTCCACCGATGTCAGGTTAACTGGTCTATAACTCCCTGTTTTCTCTCTCCTGCGTTTCTTAAAAAGTGGGATAACATTAGCTACCCTTCAATCCACAGGAACTGATCCTGAATCTATAGAACATTAGAAAATTATCACCCATGCATCCATGATTTCTAGAGCCACTTCCTTAAGTACCCTGGGATGCAGACCATCAGGCCCTGGGGATTTATCAGCCTTCAGTCCCATCGGCCCCAGCACCGAGCCTTGCGGCACCCCACTCGCCACTGCCTGCCATTCTGACAGGGACCCGTTTATTCCTACTCGTTGTTTCCTGTCTGCCAACCAATTCTCTATCCATGTCAGTACCCTACCCCCAATACCATGTGCTCGAATTTTGCCCACCAATCCACTGTGTGGGACCTTATCGAAGGCCTTCTGAAAGTCCAGATACACTACATCCACTGGCTCTCCTTCATCCATTTTACTTGTCACATCCTCAAAAAATTCCAGAAGATGTCACATCCTCAAAAAAATTCCAGAAACCCCTGTCCCGCTGAGTTTCTCCAGCATTTTGTGTCAAAATACTACAGTTGACAAAATTAAGGATTTTAAAGAAGTTTTCTGATGTCAAGTCATCATCGTATAACAACTGTGTTTTTAATGGCTGCTTGCATGCAGTACCTTTCTGTATTGATTTGTAATTCCCCATGGATATGTTTGGCTGTTAAATTTTTCATAAAAATTGTCTTATTATTTAATATGATGAATGAATATTATGTTTAGTTGTATCGCGAGGATGTGCATGAATGCCTTTTAGATGCAGGCATGAGTGAGTTTTTATTGGACAATAGCGCCACCATCAGGTAGTCTGCAGTGATGATTTAAGGGCCTGTCCCACTTGGCCGTCATTTGCGCACCACTGGTAGCGTGTGGGTAGTGCGGGAGTGGCGTGGAGGAGTGTGGAGTTGCACACGGTATCGCGCAGCTCTCCAGGATTTAGTTCTACATGAAATCTTCGCGCGCCACCGGCCTGTCGCATAACTGACGGCCAAAGTGGGACACCCTGGCGCAACGTCTCACCTCCAGCAGCAGCAGAAGCAGGCAAGTGCTCACCGAGCTCGGCCTGGGGCTCACGGACGTCGCGGATCCAGATCCGCCCCCACCCCTACTCCCAGAACGGGGCCAAGACGATTGGAGATAGATACAAAATGCAGGAGTAACTCAGCGGGGCCGGCAGCATCTCTGGAGAGAAGCAATGGGTGACGTTTCGGGTCGAGACCCTTCTTCAGTCTGAAGAAGAGTCTCGACCCGAAACGTCACTCGTTCCTTCTCTCCAGAGATGCTGCCGGTCCCGCTGAGTTAGTCCTGCATCTTGTGTCTATCTTCAAATTACGTCACGCGCTCCAGACGGCTGTGCGGACGCATGATGATGCGCGCGACCGTCGCGCGTCAGTCACTACCGGCCTGTCGCGTAAATGATGGCCAAGTGGGACAGGCCCTTAACATGGATATGTTTTAGTCTTAGTTTAGAGATACAGCATGGAAGCAGGCCCTTCGGCCCATCAACCATCGATCACTACTTTTCTGTTATCCCACTTTCACATCCACTCCTTGCACGCCGGGGGACAATATTGCAGAGGGGCCAATTAACCTACAAACCGGCACATCTTTGGAATAGAAACATACAAGCCATTTTGAACGGAGATGAGGAAACATTTTTTCACACAGAGAGTTGAGAGTCTGTGGAGTTCTCTCAGCGGGACTGTCATATGCTGAGAGAATGGCTTGTATACTCTGGAGTTTAGAAGGATGAGGGGATATTATTGAAACATATAAGATTATTAAGGGTTTGGACACGCTGGAGGCAGGAAACGTGTTCCCGATGTTGGGGGAGTCCAGAACCAGCGGCCACACAGTTCAGAGGGCGGTGGAGGCCTGTTCTCTGGATACTTTCAAGAGAGAGTTAGATAGGGCTCTTAAAGATAGAGGAGTCAGGGGATATGGGGAGAAGGCAGGAACGGGGTACTGATTGTGGATGATCAGCTGTGATCACATTGAATGGGGCCGAATGGCCTACTCCTGCAACTTTTGTTATTGTCTATTCCCCTTTTAGGAATAGGAATACTTTATTGTCACATGTAACTAGGCACAGTGAGATTCTTTGCTTGCATACACAATGTATACAAATAGCAGCCACCTACGTCACTGACAGAGTTACAAACCACACCGGCAACCCCTTAACGGCAATAACAAGGAACTGCAGGTGCTGGTTTATACCAAAGAAAGACACAGAATGCTGGAGTAACTCAGCGGGTCATGCAGCATCTCTGGAGACAATAGACAATAGGTGCAGGGGGAACCGGGGACATCACCCCTGTCCCACCTGGGATTTCCGCCCCTGAGTACCTGCCTCTGGCAGCTTGTTCCATATACCCAGCACTATCTGTGTGGAAAAAGTTGCCCCCTCAGGTTCTTATCAAATCTTTTCCCTCTCGCCTTACAGCTATGCCCCACTAGTCCTTAATTCCCACAACCCCAAAGAAAAAGACTGGGCAGTTCAACTGACAGTTTTGCTTCCGAATTAAAAATAATATTGCCAGCACCGCTGAAAAAAGCAACAACAGACAAATGCAGTGGTAGTTACAGCTGAGAAATAGAAACAGGCCCTTCAGTTCACCAAGTCTGCCTCGACCAGTGATTACCCCCAACATCAGTTCTATCGTAAGGGACAATTTACAGAAGTAAATTTACAACACTTCCGAGTGTTGGAGGAAAGCAGAGTAGGATGGCCCCACTGTCATCATGTACAGGTTAGCACGCCACAAATATGAAACTAAATTGGCCATTTAGAGTCATAATCGCAGCACAGGAACAGACCGTTCGGCCCAACTTGTCCATGCTGACCAAGACTCCTTCCAAGGACCCAAGCAGTCTTTCCAGGTGCGACAGAGGTTCACCTGCACCTCCTCCAACCTCATCTATTGCATCCGCTGCTCTACGTGTCAACTGCTCTACATCGGTGAGACCAAGCGCAGGATTGGCGATCGCTTCGCCCAACACCTCCGCTCGGTTCGCAATAACCAACCTGATCTCCCGGTGGCTCAGCACTTCAACTCCCCCTCCCATTCCGAATCCGACCTTTCTGTCCTGGGCCTCCTCCATGGCCAGAGTGAGTCCCACCGCAAATTGGAGGAGCAGCACCTCATATTTCGCTTGTTCAGTTTGATTTGGAGATGCAGCGTGGAAACACCGATCACCCATACACTACTATGTTATCCCATTTTTCCATCCTACGCTCTGATGGCAATTTACAGAAGCCAATGATGTCTTTGGAATGTGTGTTGGGGGTCCTGAGGAGCCAGGGAAACCCACACAGTCACAGGGAGAACACAAACTCCGCAGGGAGCACCCAAGGTCAGGTTCAAACTCGGGTCTCTCGTGCTGTAAGGCACAACTCTTTTTAAAAATTTCAAAATATTTTATTCAGCAGCAACTCTACCACTGTGCAAGATTGATTTAAGTCAGCACTTCAACTCCCCCTCCCATTCCGAATCCAATCTTTCTCTCCTGGGCCTCCTCCATGGCCAGAGTGAGGACCACCGTAAATTGCAGGAGCAGCACCTCATATTTCGCTTGGGTAATTTACACCTGAACATTGACTTCTCCAATTTCAGGTAGTCCCTGCTTTCTCCCTCCTTCCCCTCCCCTTCCCAGCTCTCCCACAGCCCACTGTCTCCGCCTCTTCCTTTCTTCTTCCCGCCCCCCCCCCCCTCCCCATCAGTCTGAAGAAGGGTCTCGACCCGAAACGTCACCTATTCCTTCGCTCCATAGATGCTGCCTCACCCACTGAGTTTCTCCAGCATCTTTGTCTACCTAAGATGCCATTGAAGGCTAGTTTAGTTTATTGTCACATGTGGAAAAGCTTTTGTTTCGTGCTAACCAGTCAATGGAAAGACAACACATGATTACAATCGAGCCATTTACAGTGTACGGATACATGATGAAGGGAATAACGTTTAGTGCAAAGGTAAAGCCGGCAAAGTCTGATCAAAGATAGTCCGAGGGCCTCCAATGAGGTGGATGGGAGGTCACGACCGCTCTCTAGTTGGTGAGAGGACGGTTCAGTTGCCTGATAACAGTTGCCCTGAATCGAGGTGTGCGTTCGTTTTCACACTTCTGTAACTTTTGCCCGATGGGAGAGGGGAGAAGAGGGAGTGGCCGGGGGTGAGACTGGTCCTTGATGATGCTGCTGGCCGTGCCGAGGCAGCGCGAGGTGGAGATGGAGGCGATGGGAGGGAGGTTGGGTTTGTGTGCGATGTTAGACAGCCTGCATTTGGCCCCTTCTCCCTCTAATCCCTTCCTGTCCACATTTATGTCGTCCCCCCCCCCCCCGACACACACAATAAGCTGCTGCTGTTGTTGTTTTTTGTCCTTCACTCGAGCTTTTTCTGCCTTTGACGCCTGGTTGGGGATCTTGGCTTCTGTGCCCCTGACCTTTGACCTTTGGCAATGTGGCCACCACCAGCTACAGGAGGCGGGAACAGCCAGTTGGACGCGCGGCCAGCAACTAGTTGAATAGACAAGGTGAACAGTTGACAATTTACCCTGGTGGTGGAGTGGGGTTTGGGGGTGGGGGGGTTTGAAGCGATTAGAGCAAAGGGAGGTTCACACTGGCCATTGGGGGGGGGGGGGCGGCTTCGTCACGTGTCGGGGAGGGGGGCGGTGTCACGTGTGTGACGGGAACCGAGTCGCTGTCACGTGTCGGGGAGCGGCGCTGTCACGCGGAGGGGGCGGTGTCACGTGTGTGGGGGAGCGGCGGCGGCGGCGGCATCACGTGTGCGGGGGGCAGGGCTGTCTCACGCGCGTGTGGGGGGGGGCGGTGTCACGGGCGTGGGGGAGCGGCGGCGGACGCGTCACGTGTCGGGGACAGTGTCAGGGGTGGGGATGGGGACGGAGTCACGTGTGTTGGGAGGGGATGGACCGGTCACGTGGGTGTGGGGCGGCCGGGTTCGATGTCACGTGTGTCGGGGCGGGGGCGTGGCGGTATGGCGGGGCGGCGTGACGTGTGTGGGGGCGGGGCTGTGCCTGGGGGCGGGGCGGTATCACGTGTGTGGGGGCGGGGCGGTATCTGGGGGCGGGGTGGTCACACGTGTGTGGTGGCGGGGCGGTATCTGGGGGCGGGGCTGTGTCACGTGTGTGGGGGTGGGGACGGCGCCACGTGTGTGGGGGCGGGCGGTATCTGGGGGCGGGGTAGTGTCACGTGTGTGGGGGTGGGGACGGCGTTACGTGTGTGGGGGCGCGGCGGGGGCGGGGCGGCGGTACGTGTCTCGGGGCGGGGAGGTGTCACGTGTGTGGAGTGGGGACGGCGTTACGTGTGTGGGGGCGGGGAGGTGTCACGTGTGTGGGGTGGGGACGGCGTCACGTGTGTGGGGGCGGGGTGGTGTCACGTGTGTGGGGGTGGGGACGGCGTTACGTGTCTGGGGGCGGGGCGGGGAGGACGGCGCGAGGTGAGCGGGAAATGGCGGCGGCGACGACGACGACAGTTGGAGAGTCTCGATTTGAACTCGGACCCGAGTCTATTTCCAATCCAGTGGAGTGGATTAGACTAGACTAGAGTGGAGTGGAGTGGATTAGACTAGAGTGGAGTGGATTAGACTAGAGTGGAGTGGAGTGGAGTAGAGTGGAGGAAAGTGGAGTGGATTAGAGTGGACTGGGCTAGAGTGGATTGGACTAGAGTGGAGTGGAGTGGATTAGACTAGACTAGAGTGGAGTGGAGTGGATTAGACTAGAGTGGAGTAGAGTGGAGGAAAGTGGAGTGGAGTGGAGGAAAGTGGAGTGGAGTGGAGGAAAGTGGAGTGGGTTAGAGTGGACTGGGCTAGAGTGGATTGGACTGGACTACAGTGGATTGGACTAGAGTTGGATAGGACTAGAATGGAGTGGAGTGGACTCGAGTGGAGTGGAGTGGATTGGACTAGAGTGGATTAGACTGGTCTAGAGTGGAGTGGACTGGACTAGAATGGATTACTGGAGTGGTTTGGACTGGACTAGAGTGGATTGGACTAGAGTTGATTGGACTAGAGTGGTTGGGCTAGTGTGGAGTGGAGTGGACTAGAGTGGAGTGGACTAGAGTGGTTGGACTAGTGTGGAGTGGACTGGATTAGAGTGGAGTGGACTAGAGTGGAGTGGACTAGAGTGGTTGGACTAGTGTGGAGTGGACTGGACTAGAGTGGATTGGACTGGACTAGAATGGATTGTACTGGAGTGGATTGGACTAGAATGGTTTGGACTGGAGTGGATTGGACTGGACTAGAGTGGATTGGACTAGAGTGGAATGGACTGGACTAGTGGATTGGACTGGATTAGAGTGGATTGGACTGGACTAGAGTGGATTGGACTGGACTAGAGTGGTTTGGACTTGACTAGAGTGCATTGGACGACTAGAGTGCATTGGACTAGAGTGGAGTGGACTAGAGTGGATTGGACTGGAGTGGATTGGACTGGAGTAGACTAGAGTGGAGTGGATTGGACTAGAATGGATTGGTTTTGACTAGAGCAGTGGACTAGAGTGGACTGGACTGGACTAGATTGGACTAAAGTGGATTGGACTGGACTTGAGTGGTGGATTAGAGTGGGTTGGATTGCACTAGACTGGAGTGGATTGGACTGGAGTCGACTGGACTAGAGTGGAGTGGACTAGAGTGGGGTGGATTGGACAAGTAGAGTGGAGTGAGCCTGAGGAGTGGACTAGAGTGGAGTGGACTTGAGTAGATTGGACTGGACTAGAGTGGAGTGGACTAGATTGGATTGGACTCCACTGGATTGGAGTGGGGTGGAGTGAATTGGACTACACTGGAGTGGCTCGTGGGCTGCAGGGGAGTAGAGGGGAGGACATATTCAGTTGGATGGGGGGCGGTTGTCAGGTTGGATGGAGGGGATAAGAAGAGAACATGGATGGAATTGAATTAGTGTGAGGGTGGGATGAATACGGGGATGGAATGGTGACAGTACCCAAATGGAACCTGAATTGTGCGTTCTTCCTCCTGCTCGTTCACACCAGTACAGAATGATTATTGGTGGGAAGCACAAAATGCCGGAGTAACTCAGCGGGACAGGCAGCATCTCTGGAGAGAAGGAATGGGTGACATTTCGGGTCGAGACCCTTCAGATTATTGGTGGTTATGTGGATGGAGATGGTGGCAATGCAGCTAGAATCACTCTCACAACCTTCTGTAAGCCTGTAAGACTGTAAAAAATAACCCACTTCCAAACCAAATATATCCTTCTTGTAAGATAGAGACCAAAATCTCAAACAGTACTCATTGTCATCAGTCTGAAGACGTGTCTCAACCTGAAATCACTCATTCCTTCTCTCCAGATATGCTGCCGGTCCCCCTGAGTTACTCCAGCATTTTGTGTCTACCTTTGTACTCATGGTAAAGCCCCTGTCCCACTTACGTGTCCTTGGCACGCTAATTAGGCGACCTCGTGGGCGCGGTGGTCCCGCGAAGATCGCGCGCGATTTCATGCGCCCGCACAGCTGTCTGGAGCGTGTGACATCATTTTAAGATGGACACAAAATGCTGGAGTAACTCAGCGGGACCGGCAGCATCTCTGGAGAGAAGCAATGGGTGATGTTTTGTGTCGAGACCCTTCTTCAGTCTGAAAGAGGGTCTTGACCCGAAAAGTCACCCATTCCTTCTCTCCAGAGATGCTGCAGGTCCCGCTGAGTTACTCCAGCATTTTGTGTCTATCTTCAATTTTCTTGGCCCCGCTCTGGGAGTAGAAGTGGGGGCGGATTCGGATCCGCAGTGGCTGTGAGCCCCAGGCTGAGCTCGGCGATCATTTGCCTTCTTCTGCTACTGTTGGAGGTGAGACGTTGCGTCGCGCCAGGGTCTTGGGCCTGTCCCACTTTGGCTGTCAGTTACGCAACAGGCCGTTGGCTCGCGAAGATTTTGTTCGCTACAAAAATTTCGGAGCACCGCATGATGTCGCGCACACCTACATACCCCTCCGCGCTTCTCAGTGGGACCGGCCCCGCGCGGCCATACGATGCCCGTGCGCCTCAACGCGACGACGAGCTGGCGTAATTTGCGTGCCAAGGACACGTAAGTAGGACAGGCCCTTAAGAGCTCATCACAGCTCTGTGAGGTTGAGGCAAAATGTATTTATAGTATTTCATAGCCTGTGCTGTGTTCTTGTACTTTTTGATATTCTCAGAATTCTGAAAAGGGTGAACTTTTCCCCAAAGCTGAATGTTACTCTAAAAAATAAACTGTTAACCTTGTATTGAAAAAAAATTGTCCAATGCCCATTATTTTAAGAGCAGGTATCTTTCAGGTTTGGTCAGACATTAGAGGACATCCCCAACCCTTCAAACCTAAAAATGAAATGCCTTTGGATGCTCATTGCACTTGCCAGCGTCATCAAATTAGGTAAGAGACGATATTGCAACATGTAATACAATTAATATCGTGTAATATCTTGTTAAATGGGAGTATATGGCGTGAATCCAGTGGTGTATATAGTAGGAGTGAAAGAGGTGAAGATTGACTGGAGATCCTCTATCCCAACAGTAAGTCTTCTTCTTGCGAATGAAACATAAACCAAAGGAATAGTTCGATCTCAGGCCGGGTGTTGAGCAGCCAGGTTGTTGTCTCTGCGTCAATGTCTGCCAGGCCCTGAGCTCCATTTGGTGGGTGGTAGAGCGAGCACCCAGAGATGACATGGTTGGCTGTCTGTTGTTCTGCTCCACATTCACAGGCTGAGCTCTGGCGGAGCCCCCATCTCCACATCCTGGCATTGAAACGCCCAACTCCAGTACCAAGTCTGTTGAGCTTCACCCATGCTCCTCTGGGGAGGTCAGACCTGGGACAGCTTTTATCTGATGAAGAGATGTAGCTGTGTAATGGAGATGAGGATAGACCAAGGATAGAACAGTAAGTAAGATGGTTGCGCTAGATTTAGAGTAGCCTTTGAAACAGGCCCTTCGGCCCACAAGAGTCCATGCCAATCAGTGATCACCCGATACACCAGTGACATACACGTCATGATTAGTAAGTTTGCAGATGACGCTAAAGTGGGCGGCATCACAGACAGCGAAGATGGTCGTCAATAATTGCAGCTAGATCGTGTGGGCAGGTGGGCTGGAGAATGGTTCATGGAGTATAATACAAATAAATGCAATGTGCTGCATTTTGGGAACTCAAACCAGGCAGGAACCTGCACAGCGAATGGCAGGGCTCTGGGGAATGTAGAGCAAAGGTACCTAGGAGTGCAGGGACACAGTTCCTTGAAAATGGCGTCACGTAGATAGGGGTTTTCAAGAGAACCTTTGGCACATTGACCTTCATCAGCCAGAGTATTGAGTATAGAAGTTGGGTGGTCATGTTACAGTTGTACAAGATGTTGGTGAGGCCACATTTAGAGTATTGTGTTCACCATGTTACAGGAAATATGTTGTTAAACAGGAAAAGGGTGCAGAGGGTGTTGCCAGGACTTGAGGGCCTGGTTGAGCAGGCTATGACTTTATTCCTTGGAGCGCAGGAGGATAAAGGGTGATCTTGTAGAGGTGTTTAAGATCATATGAGGAATAGGTCGGGTAAATGTCATTTACCCACAGGATATGGGTTTAAGGTAAGGCATTTTAATAGGAGCTTGAGGGACAACTGTTTTACACAAAGGGTGGTAAGTATATGGAACGAGCTGCCGGAGGAGGTAGTTGAGCCTGGTACTATCACAACATCTAGGAAACATTTAGACAGGTACATGGCAAAACGCCGCAGTGAGACTCCTGACGGGCACCCGAAAAAGGGACCACATCACCCCGATTCTGGCTCTCTCCACTGGCTCCCTGTGCGGTTCCGAATAAATTTCAAGATCCTTCTTTATGTTTACAAAGCCCTTAAGGGGCTTGCCCCCACCTACATCAAAAGTCTGCTTACCCACCATACCACCTCCAGGGCCCTCAGATCGGCCGACTTGGGGTTACTGAACATCCCGCGGTCTAGGCATAAGCTCAGGGGCGACCGTTGCCTTTGCGGTTGCAGCTCCTAGACTGTGGAACAGCATCCCTCTTCCCATCAGAACTGCCCCGCCATCGACTCTTTTAAGTCGAGACTTAAAACTCATCTTTACTCTCAAGCTTTTCTTGACATCCTCTGAGGGAGGGTTATATGTATGTATTTATGTATGTACTTAATCTATGAACCACTGTTGTATAACGTTAGTACCTCCACCAATGTAAAGCACTTTGGTCAACGCGAGTTGTTTTTTAAGTGTGCTATGGAAATAAAAGTGACTTGACTTGACAGGTTTGGAGGGATTGACAGATTTTTGATGAAATGGAAGGAGAATGGGTTTGAGAGAGAAAGGTGGATCAGCCATGATTGAATGGCTGAGTAGACTCGGTGGGCTGAGTGACCTAATTCTGCTCCTAAAGGGCCTGTCCCACTTGTTGATTTTTTCCGGCGACTGCCGGCATCATTGACTGATGTATCAGGTCGCCGAAGAATTTGCGGCGTGATGACGTATTGACGCGCGGTGTGTTTTTCAAGTGTCGCAACGTTTTTTTTGTCGCCGCTGGAATTTTTGAAATGTTCAAAATCTTTTGGCGCCACTGATATGACGCCGGCGGTCGCCGAAAAAAATCGCCAAGTGGGACAGGCCCTTTAGACTGATGAACGATGAACTAAACCGCATTCTCCTCTGTCAACCTACAGGGGGCTGCCTGCAGTGCTTTGAGAACAGCCTAACTCCTTTAAAATGCAAGCTGAAAACCATCTCCTGTGAAGACACTGAACAGTGCTTCAAAAGGGTTGGTAAAATAAGTAAGTAGCAATCACCTAGGTTTTACTTGAAAAATGTGAACATAAATTGATGCAGTACATTAAACCCTCGTTATAACAGATCACAGCATAGAAACATAGAAACATTCGCTTTCTTCACTGCCTGCTGTACCTGCATGCTTACCTTCAGTGATTGAAGAAACATAGAAACATAGAAAATAGGTGCAGGAGGAGGCCATTCGGTCCTTCAAGCCAGCACCACCATTCATTGTGCTCATGGCTGATCGTCCCCAATCAATAACCCGTGCCTGCCTTCTCCCCATATCCCTTGATTCCACTACCCCCTGGAGCTCTATCTAACTCTCTTAAATCCATCCAGTGATTTGGCCTCCACTGCCCTCTGTGGCAGGGAATTCCACAAATTCACAACTCTCTGGGTGAAATTTTTTTTCTCACCTCAGTCTTAAATGGCCTCCCATTTATTTATTTATTTTATTTTTTGCACTCAACATTTATTAACAAGACAAAGTACACGTACAAACAAGATATACAAATCACTCGGCAGCTATCAGCATCACATCAGCTCATCCTAGAGTTCTGTCCCCGAATCATCACAATTACAGGCACCCAAGCAAGCTCATCATATTTAATCCTACTTAATATATAATCACCCGTTATGTTAAACCACACACTTGTATGCCACTTGAAGAACTTATTTTGTCATTGATCACCACTATGTATACACTTATACACAGTCACAATCATGTCTGTAGATATGGTTCCAAATACATGTATACAATACCAGTCGAACTCCTCCCCTCCACTGGGGCTATGGAGAAATCGTGTCCTTAATCAATCTTGGCAATTGTAGTAATACCAGTGTCCACATAATGTTGAAAGCATCCGTCCTTAACTGGAGTTTAGCTGTTATACTTTCCATCAAATATACACTTTTCAGTCTTTCCCTCCACTGTTAAACATTTGGTGGCTTTACATTTCTCCATGACACTGTAATCATCTTCTTTGCAATCAACAGCAACACCCCAAGCAAGTATGTCTGATTTTTGGTATCTATATTTTCTGGAGTCTCTCCTAGTATGAAGAATGCCGGCTCCAGAGGTAGATCCACCCCCAAGATTAGCTTGATCTCCGCCTGAATGTCTCTCCAATATTGATACAATTTGGGACATTCCCCAAAAATATGGGTATGATCGCCAATCTTCCCGCATTGTCTCCAGCATAAATCTGAGGTGTTGCTGTATCTTGCTAACATAAGAGGAGTCTTAAATACTCTCATTCTAGTTTTCCATTCAAACTCCCTCCAGGCAGGGCTGTTTGTTAACTTATGACCCAAAAGACATGTCTTTTCCCATATGTCAGTAATAATAATATTCATTTCCAATTCCCATTTCCGTTTCGTTTCTATAGTTTTTCCTTTTACATAATCTTGAAGTCCTTTATATAAGTGGGATATCAGATTCTTTTTTATCACCATCCATAGTCAACAGGAAGATCTTTTCCACATTAGAAGGTAATTTACATATCTGCTCCCAGTCTACATGTGTCTGCAGGTAATGCCGTATTTGGAGAACTCTAAAAAAAGTCCATCCCTGACAAACCGAATTCTTTCTGAAGATGCTCATATGATTTCAAAACTTCCCCACAAAAAAGCTGATCCAAGTAGTGAGCCCTTTGTCCGCCCAATTTCTGAAGCCATTGTCAATTTTGCTGGGTAAGAAATCAGGAATAGCAGCTATCTTCAGTACTCTAGATATAGAATTGAAGAGATTTAGTTGTTTTCTTATAACCAGACAAGTTTTCATTGTGAATTTAATCCATTCATTATCAGTTTTTAATTTCTTCCAGCTTGCTTGACTTAGGAATGGGAGCCCTGCCAGGGCAATACTGGGGCATGAATTTTGCTCTATATTCACCCACCCCATTTCCTTATCATTTGTTATCCATGCTATCAGGGTCCTCAGCTGCGCTGCCCAGTAATAGTATTTAATGTTGGGCAAATTTAGGCCCCCTTTTTGTTTTGGTAGTAACAGTGTCTTGAGTCTAACTCTAGGTTTCTTATTTTGCCACACAAATCTTGATAGCTCTTTGTCCAATGCTTTAAATGCCACCACAGGGACCCCTACTGGCAAAGATTGAAATAAAAAAAGCAGTCGGGGCAAAACATTCATTCGAACAGCTTCAATTCTACCAATTAAAGTTAGAGGGAGAATCTCCCATCTGAGCATATCTGCCTTTATCCCCTTTAGCAGCTTTCCATAGTTGGCTTCGTACAGTGTTGAGATGGAGGGGGTGATGACAATGCCTAGGTATCTGAAACCCTCCCTAGACCAATGAAACCTGACCTGATCATTTAGTTGCAAAGGCCATGTATCTAACAGCATCATTGCTCCCGATTTTGAATCATTTATTTTATAACCAGATACTACTCCCATTTATTCTAAAGGGCCTGTCCCACTTGGCCGTCATTTGCAGATGGCGCACGAAGATTTTGTACATACCAAAATCCTGGGGAGGCGGCGCGACCGCGCGTCACTGCCTATGTCACCACGCACCATGCGTCGTGACGCGTAAATGATGTCGCGTAAATTATGCGCAAATGACGGCCAAGTGGGACAGGCCCATTAGACTGTGGCCCCTGGTTCTGGACTCGCCCAACATTGGGAACATTTTTCCTGCATTTAGCTTGTCCAGTCCTTTTATAATTTTATATGTTTCTATAACATATCCCCTCATCCTTCTAAACTCCAGTGAATACAAGCCTAGTCTTTTCAATCTTTCCTCATATGACAGTCCCGCCATCCCAGGGATCAATCTCGTCAACCTATGCAGCACTGCCTCAATCACAGCGGGAGATATGGTGTCCGTTATTGCCGATAGTCCGCTATAACCGAGTGTAACATACGCCATGTCGCCATGCAGTGACTCAACAAAAAATCTTAATTACAATTAAAACACAAAGTACTCGTGCTACAAAACCAGGATCAGCGCTCAACCAAGCCCAGAGCCAAAGTACTATCTAAATTTTACAGAATAATGAAAGGCATAGATAGAGTGGATGTGGAGAGGATGTTTCCACTGGTGGGAGAGTCTCGGACCAGAGGCCACAGCCTCAGAATTAAAGGGCGCTCTTTCAGAAAGGAGGTGAGGAGGAACTTCTTCAGTCTTCTTCTTATCGAGTTGTCTTCTTATCGGTAGTCTCCTTCTTATCGAGTCCACACACAAGATTAGAAGTTGTTCAGCCAGAGCTGAACACACTTCTCGGCATCTGCATACAATCTTGTCGCCTCTTGTGATTCTTGTGCGTGGTGGTGGAAAGATTGGTGGAAACAGGGCTGCGACATGAACCCTCTTTCCTTGACCCCAGAGGGAAGTTAATCTGTAGAACAAATTGCCACAGAGGGCTGTGAAGGCCAATTCAATGGATATTTTTAAGGCAGAGATAGACAAATTCTTGATCAGGTGTGAGGGGTTACGGGGAGAAGGCAGGAAAATGGGATTAGAAGGCATGAAAATGGGATTAGATCAGCCATGAATGAATGGCAGAGTAGACTTGAAGGGCCAAGTGGCTTAATTCTAGTCCTATAACTTGTGAATATCCCAACTTATACCCGAAACGTCACCCATTCCTTTTCTCCAGAGATGCTGCCTGTCCTGCTGAGTTACTCCCAACTTTTTTTTGCTATCTTCAGTTTAAACCAGCATTTGCAATTCCTTCTTACAAATAACTAACGCCATATGCAATAAACAGCTACCTACATGGTAACAAGCTCTTTTTTTTTTAACTGATTGTGTGGATGCAAGTATATCAGTCGGCTGAGTAAGAACTGCACTGACAGAGGTGCCTTTTTCCAGCTGAAATGTTAAAGCAAAGCCTTACCTGCCCAAAGCTGCAAAGCTCCAGTGTGTCAACACAGCAGTGGAGGCGGTGGCGGCGGCAGCAGGCACGGCTGAGGTAGCAGTGTGTGTGTTGTGTTGGCAGTCCGGCCTGGCGGTGAAGCCGGCAGGACTGCCCGTTTCAACCAAAATCCGTTATAAAGATGTGCGTAATAACGAGGGTTTACTGTACTTCCTCCTGTAAGATGCCACTTATTTTGCTTGCACCTTCACCCAGTCTGCCTGGGCCTACCTGATCTCCCTGTTGCCAAACACTTTAATTCCCCCTCCCATTCCCACACTGATCTCTCTGTCCTGGGCCTCCTCCATTGTCAGAGTGAAGCCAAATGCAAATTGGAGGAACAACATCTCATATTTCGCTTGGGCAGCTGTATGAACATTGATTTCTCTAACTTCAAGTGACGCTTGCGCCCCCTCTCGCTCCATCCCTCCCCCACCCAAGCCGTACAAGCTTCAAAGTCATCTTGCATTTAATTGTCTGCAATTCTTTTTCACCTAGACCACAGCTAACAATGGCCTGTTTCCTTTAACATCGTTACTTTTTTGCATATCTTTCATTTATCTGCCTTTCCGCCGACTGGTAAGCACGCAACAACAGATTTCCACTGCACCACAGATTCACCACCCTCTGACTAAAGAAACTCCTCCTTAACTTCCAAAGGGAACGTTCTTTAACTCTGAGACTAAGACTTATGGTCCTACACTCTCCCCCTAGTGGAAACATCCTCTCCCCATCCACTCTATTATCCAGGCCTTTCACTATTTGGTATGTTTCAATGAGGTGCCCACTCATCCTTCTAAACTCCAGCGAGTAGCGGCCCAGTGCCGACAAACGCTCATCAACTGCAGAGATGCTGCCTGTCCCGCTGTGTTACTCCTGCATTTTGTGTCTATCCTTGCTCATCACATGTAAACCCACTCATTCCTGGGATCATTCTCGTAAACCTCCTTGGACCCTCTCCAGGGCCAGCACATCCTTCCTCAGATATGGGGCCCAGAATTGCTCACAATGTTCTAAATGCGGACGTGACCAGCGCCTTGTAGAGCCTCGGCATTACATCCCTCAATTGTCCAATTTCAAACTAAATCGCCACTCCTTTCTTTCACTTTCCCAATTAACAACCCCACTCTCACTATTGACGGCACCACTGTCTCCCCATCTCAGGCCCGCAACCTTGGCGTGATCTTTGATTCAACCCTCTCCCTTGAGCCTCACATCCGCCATGTTGTCAAAACATCATTTTTTCACCTCCGCAACATTGCAAAAATCAGATCCTCTCTCACACCCCCCGCTGCTGAAAGACTCATCCATGCCTTCATCTCCTCCCGACTGGACTACTGTAACTCTCTTCTCTTTGGAATCAATTCCAGCAGCATCAACCGACTCCAACTTGTTAAAAATGCAGCCGCTCGACTCATTACCCACACCAAATCCTGGCACCACATCACCCCAGTTCTCAAAGAACTTCACTGGCTTCCCATTTCCCACCGGATCACCTACAAAATCCTGGTCCTCACCTACAAAGTCCTCAACAACCTGGCCCCCCCTTATCTCATTGACCTCCTCTCCCCCTACCAACCCTCACGGTCCCTCAGATCCACATCAGCTGGTCTCCTCTCCACTCCGAAAGCAAACCTCTGCACTTTTGGAGGCAGAGCCTTCTCCAGGGCAGCTCCCTGGCTCTGGAATTCCCTCCCACAACCGGTCCGAAATTCTGAGTCCCTCACCATCTTCCAGTCTCGCCTCAAGACCCATCTCTTCACCTCTGCATACCCTTAGTCCCATGTTCCCCTTCCCTTTGTCTTACTGCTCTATTTTGTTTTGTTTATTCCTGACTCTCAATGTAAAGCGACTTTGAGTCCTGAAAAGCGCTATATAAATAAAATCTATTATTATTATTATTATTACTTCTGATCAGTAGAGGTTTAACATGACGGTGCATTTTTGCTTTAATGGTGACTTGGAATCGCTTATTCTCCATGGGTAACCAGAATTTTTATTTGCGCAGAGAAGAGTGTGTTTACAAGTCGTGGATGCATTCTGCCTGAAATTTGCAAGAAAAGTGTTACAAACACATTTGCTGGATTGACGGTCACTCTGAAAACGACGTGCTGTAAGAAAGAACTGTGTAATGGAGGCAAGGATATGACAGTATCTCTTGCACTGGGTGCTGTGCTGCTGCTTGGCTGGTTCTTGTGTGTTAACATGTAATCATGACTACTGTAAACCCTCGTTATAATGGAACATCGTGGAAGGGGAATGGTGCCTCTTATTGCCAGTTGTCTGCGACAACTGAGTACGGTATTATCGTGTAAGAAGGAACTGCAGATGCTGGTTTAAACCTAAGGTAGACACAAAATGCTGGAGTAACTCAGCGGGTCAGGCAGCATCTCTGGAGAGAAGGAATGGGTGACGTTTCGGGTCGAGACCCTTCTTCACACTATCAATAGGCAATAGGTGCAGGAGTAGGCCATTCGGCTCTTCGAGCCATTCAATGTGATCATGGCTGATCATCCCCAGTCAGTAACCCGTTCCTGCCTTCTCCCCATATCCCCTGACTCCGCTATCTTTAAGAGCCCTATCTAGCTCTCTCTTGAAGGTCTCCAGAGAACCTGCCTCCTTCGCACTCTGAGGCAGAGAATTCCACAGACTCACAACTCTGTGTGAAAAAGTGTTTCCTCATCTCCGTTCTAAATGGCTTACCCCTTATTCTTAAACTGTGGCCCCTGGTTCTGGACTCCCCCAACATCGGGAACATGTTTCCTGCGTCTAGCGTGTCCAAACCCTTAATAATCTTATATGTTTCAGTAAGATCCCCAATCATGTTTCTAAACTCCAGAGTATACAAGCCCAGCCGCCCCGTTCTCTCAGCATATAACAGTCCCGCCATCCCGGAATTAACCTTGTAAACCTACGCTGTACTCCCTCAATAGCAAGAATGTCCTTCCGCAAATTATCATTGTATGTAGTTGAAGCAAAGAAAAGCAGATGATGGTTAATACACAACAGGGACACAGAATGTTGGTGTATTTCAACAGAAGAAGGTTCTCGAGCCGAAACGTCACCCATTCCCTTTCCACAGAGATGTTGTCCGACCCACTGAGTTACTCCAGCTTTTTGTGTCTATCTTCGGTTTAAACTAGCACCTGCAGTTCCTTCCCTCACAGATCAGACAGCATCGTTGGAGCACATGGATGGGTGACGTCGGGACCCTTCTTCAGAATGATTCAGTGAGCTCAGATGCTCCAGCTTTATCCACATACTCTGGAATTGTCTTTGTGTGTAACAAACGGCTACAGTTGACAATCTTAAGTACTTTAAGGTCGTTTTCTGATGTTACATGTCATCATAGTATAACCAGTGAGTTCTAAATTACTGCTTGCATGTAATAATTTTCTGCTTCTAATTGTAATTCCCCTTGTCTGTGTTTGGTTGTTCAATTTTGCATAAAATTGTCTTATTATTTAATACAATGAATAGATATTTTTATGTGCAGGAAAGAACTGCAGATGCTGGTTTACACTGAAGATAGACACAAAAAGCTGGAGTAACTCAGCGGTCAGGCAGCATCTCTGGCGAAGAGGAATGGGTGACGTTTCGGGTCGAGCCCCTTCTTCAGACAGAGTCAGGGGAGAGGGAGACTAGAGGTATGAAAAGGTACAAAGAACAGATCAGAGACGGCACCGATGACCAAAGAGCCCACAATGGTCCATTGTTGGCTGTGGAGGAGGTGATAACGAGGGGATACGAACAGTGAAACTAGCAGGATGTCGAGGGTGAGAGAAGGGGTGTAAGGGTTACTTGGAGTTAGAGAAGTCAATGTTCATACTGCTGGGGTGTAAGTTGCCCAAGTGAAATATGAGGTGTTGTTCCTACAATCTGCGCTTGGCCTCACACTGACAATAGAGGATGCCCAGGACAGAAAGGTCAGTGTAGGAATGGGAAGGGAGTTAAAGTGTTTGACAACCGGAGATCGGCTAGGCGAAGGCGGGCTGAGCAAAGGTGTTGTGCGAAATGGTCGCCCAGTCTACGTTTGCTTTCGCCGATGTATGAGGGTCCACACTTTGAACAACGGATAGGTTGGAGGAGGTGCAAGTGAACCTCTGCCTCTCCTGAAAGGATTGTTGGGGTCCCTGGATGGAATCGAGCGGGGAGGTATAAGAACCGGTGTTGCATCCCTCCGAGTCCACTGCGACCAGCAATCACGGCACACATTAACATTATCCGACATACACTGGGACAATTTACAATTGTACCAAGGCAATTAACCTACAAACCTGTATGTCTTTGGAGTGTGGTAGGAAACCGGAGCACCTGGAGAAAACCCACGTGGTCACGGGGAGAACGTGCAAACTCCATACAGACTACACCTGTGGTCAGGATGGAACCCGGGTTTCTGGCGCTGTGAGGCATCAACTCTGCCACTGAGCAACCATGCCGTACAATTATACAGTGTAGTTATAATAACATGTGACACAGTTTATAAAATTGCTTTGAAGAATTTGATAGAGGCTTTGACAGATTCTTCATTAGTACAAGTGTCAGGGGTTATGGGGAGAATGGGGTTGAGAGGGAAAGATAGATCGGCCATGTTTGAAGGACGGAGTAGACTTGATGGGCCGAATGGCTTGATCCTGCTCCTGGAACTTATGAAAGAAAGGAATACGCTCACATTTTCTTTTGAAAATCAGTACTTTATTGAGATGCAGCAACAGATGAACAGAGTAATGGTACAAGCTCCAAGTTATATGATGATTATTATTATTATACAAATTATTAAAAGTTTGCAAATATCAAGCATTGTGTATTAGACAATAGACAATAGGTGCAGGAGTAGGCCATTCGGCCCTTCGAGCCAGCACCGCCATTCAATGTGATCATGGCTGATCATCCCCTATCAGTACCCCGTTCCTTCCTTCTCCCCATATACCCTGACTCCGCTATCTTTAGGAGCCCTATCTAGTTCTCTCTTGAAAGTATTGGCATTGCCTTCGTCAACTCGAAGGGGGTTGTCCATGCACTGCCATCATAACATGCTTGTCTAGCCTCCTGAGATAAACGCAGTTTTATAAGGTCATGCAGTAGGTGATAGGAGCAGAACTAGGCCATTCGGCCCATCAAGTCTACTCTGCCATTCAATCATGGCTGATCTATCTCTCCCTCCTAACCCCATTCTCCTGCCTTCTCCCCATAACCCCTGACACCCGTCCTAATCAAGAATCTATCTATCTCTGCGGTAAAAATATCAATTCACTTGGCCTCCACAGCCTTCTGTTGGAGTTACTGAAGCTGTATATATATGTAACCATCTCCAAAACATAATTCAAATCAATAACAAACAAAAAATTAAATTGGAAGATTGAGGAATTCCAGAACCCATAGAACTAACCACCATCGATGAACTAATCCTGAACCTGGATGAGGGTTACTGATTTTGAAATGAAAAGGATTTGCACATCTATTAGATTAAGTTGCTCATCTTTTGGAAATCAAGTGTTAAGACCCATTATCCCTGATCTTCAGACAAAAAGCACCCAGAAGATTGCACTGTGCATTATTATTATGCACTTGCTTTACATAAATATTGCAAACCAGACTGAGACCAGAGCAGGGAACAGCAGAAGAGATAATTTAACTTGGTCGCTTGCGTTGCAGAAGTTAGTAGAGCAACAGTTGAAAGAGACTGAGACACTTTGAATAGTATGCTGGATATTACAATCAGTAGGGGGAAAACATCCAGCGCTGTAAACCTTTATACCAGCTGGAAAAACAGAATGGACAGTTAAATAATTTCAGAGTTCATAGTTCATGTGCTATTTTCGTGTTATACAGCGTGGAAACAGGACCTTAAGCCCAACTTGCCCACACCGGCCAATTAGTCCCAACTGCCTGCGTTTAGTCCATATCCCTCCAAACTTGTCCCATCCATGTACTTGTCTAAATGTTTCTTAAACGTTGCGATAGTCCCTGCCTCAACTACCTCCTCTGGCAGCTTGTTCCTTACACCCACCACCCTTTGTGTGAATGCCGCTGAGTTTTCACATTTCTATCAGTAAATCAGCTATTTATTCACAGAATCGCACAGTCTTAACATCTTTACGAGGATGTTGCCAGGATTAGAGGGTGTGAGCTATAGGGAGAGGTTGGGTCTCTATTCCTTGGAGCGCAGGAGGATGAGGGGTGATCCTTCAGAGGTGTATAAAATCATTAGAGGAATAGATTGGGTAGATGCACAGAGTCTCTTGCCCAGAGTAGGGGAATCGAGGACCAGAGGACACAGGTTTATGGTGAAGGGGAGAAGATTTAATAGGAATCTGAGGGGTAACCTTTTCACACAAAGGGTGGTGGGGGTATGTTTCCACGCTGTATCTCTAAACTAGAGATATTCATCTCAAATTGATTCTTACTTACCAACCTCTGCAACCCCAAGGTAGCATTGCAGCCCCCAACGGCAGTTAACAGTTTTACCCACGCATTTTTCCGTTGATGCTAAGCAGGAGAAACACCGCAAACAGTTACCTGTACATTGAGAACAAAACAGAGGAGGTTGTGTGAGAGACACCTGCAGCTCGTTCTGCCGCTGCTCTGAAAACGAGCAACTCCTTTCAATAAACATAGAGCAGTACCAACACAAAATGCTGGAGTAACTCAGCGGGTCAGGCAGCCGCTCTGGAGAAGAGGTACAGGTGATGTTTTGGTCGAGACCCTCCCAAATGCCAACTGTTGTACTGGTTTGAAAGTCGTCTTGTTGAATCTCATTATCTGTAACTCGTTCTCACCTCGCCCACTGCTAACAATGGCCTGTTTCCTTTATCATCTTTTCCTTTTTGCATATCTTTCATTCATTTGTTCAATATCTCTCGATATCACTGCCTATCTCTCGTTTCCCTTTCCCCTGACTCTCAGTCTTGAAGAAGGGTCTCGACCTGAAACTTTTTCAGGTCGAGACCCTTATTCCTTCTCTCCAGATATGCTGCCTGTCCCGCTGAGTTACTCCAGATATTTGTGTTTATTTTTGGTGTAAACCAACATCTGCAGTTCCTTCCTACACCTCAGTGCTGTAGAGCCCTCTGATGTTTACATCATGTAAACAGGCCATTCGGCCCACCGAGTCCGCGCCGACCAGTGATCACCCTGTACACTAACACTATCCTACACACTGACAAAGTAGTATCTAATCTTAGATACTAAGATTAGATACTTACAGTTACAGTTTTCCTTTTTGTACTATTATTGTTTGTTTCATATGTGTGTGTGTGTCTGTGAGTGTGTGTGGCAAGGAACTGCAGATGCTGGTTTACACCGAAGATAGACATAAAATGCTGGAGTAACTCAGCGGGACAGGCAGCATCTCTGGAGAGAAGGAAGAAGGGTCTCGACTTGAAACGTCACCATTCCTTCTATCTGGGACATCTAACAATAAAACACTCTTGACTTGACAATAACTAACTCCATATTCAGTTACAAACTCTCTATGTGAATGAACACACAAGCTAAATGTTTAACCAAGAATTCCAATCCCACTTGAGAATCTAAAATGCCTTTCCACAGTTAAACTAGAGAACAACAATAGTTATATTTCCTTACCCGGAGAGGCACTGAGAATGAGACCAGCCACCAGGACCACAAGGCAATTCATCTTTGGATTTGAACAGCTGAGCTTCGAAGGCAAGCGAGAGAACAGGAAAAACTTCAAACAGAAGTCTTCAAATTCCCTGAAATCTGTAGAAGGATCCCAACTGGAAACGTCACCAGTCCGTGTTCGCCAGAGATGCTGCCCGACTCACCGAGTTACACCAGCACTCTGAGCCTTTATTGAAAATCCCTTGTGATTTTGACAATGGGATGGTGTGATAGAGGTTGGGGGTGGAGGCAAGGAAAAGATCGAATTACTGATGATTACATGATAGAGAAAACCTGAATTACTGGAAGAGATGAGAATGGGACGAGATTTACGAAAGAGATACGTGCGAAATGCAAAAAATCCCAAATCAGTCATCTGTGGAGAGAAGGAATCAAGGAAGTTGATACAAGGAACTGCTGGTGCTGGTAACGAACATCCTCCCCACAAAGCTCCGGAGTAACTCAGGTGGTCAGGCAACATCTCTAGAGCAACTCAGGTGGTCAGGCATCATCTCTGGAGTAACTCAGGTGATCAGGCAACATCTCTGGAGTAACTCAGGTGGTCAGGTAACATCTGTGGAGTAACTCAGGTGGTCAGGTAACATCTGTGGAGTAACTCAGGTGGTCAGGCAATATCTCTGGAGAACGTAGAGTGGTGATGTTTCCGGTCAGGTCCCTTCTCCAGATTTTAGGGGATGTGGCGGTAGATTTGTTGCAGATCCTGCTTTTTCCCCAAATCCCTTGAATCCGTTAGCCCCAATAGCTAAATCTAACTGTTAAAGAAGGAACTGCAGATGCTGGAAAATCGAAGGTACATAAAAATGCTGGAGAAACTCAGCGGGTGCAGCAGCATCTATGGAGCGAAGGAAATAGGCAACGTTTCGGGCCGAAACGTTGCCTATTTCCTTCGCTCCATAGATGCTGCTGCACCCGCTGAGTTTCTCCAGCATTTTTGTGTACCAGCTAAATCTAACTCTCTTGATGAGCACAAATAATTATTTGTTAAAGCGAACGCAAATAAAACACAGAAAACTATCAATAAAGAAACAATACTAAATAACTCTTACTCCCCTCTGCGTATAAGCAAGTTCGGTTTTACAACTGAGCATGCCCAGGTCATAGGTCATTCGGGATAAACACTCGCCAGCTGAGCGACTGTGTGTGTACGGACCTGCGTATTAATTTCAAGGAGATTCATAAATAAATGTATCCGTCAAATATGTCAGCAGTCGGCCACAGCGTACTGTAGGCTGCACTAATCCACAATTATTGACTCAGTACAGCAACAGCCCTGAAAACGCAAGAATGCCTGGAACGAACCTGTTAATGATCAAATCCCTGGCATTAGTCTGAGTCACAGCCATTCAAATTCGATATTGATTTACACGAATTGCAAGTTGTGTGGTCAACCAATTTGAGACGGTCCTTACATTCCTATCTAAACAACCTTCCTGGATAGAAGGAAACCAGGAGAATGTGCTGTGTGGGGGGTGGGTTGGAAAGTTCAGATTGGATTCCAGAAGGCTGCTTAAACTTTCCAGGTGGGTTGGCTTAAATAAAGATGCTGTCACTTTAACCTCGGGTTGGTTCAAATCAAAGTCAAAGTCAATTTTATTCGTCACGTGCAGTGAAATGAATTTGCCAGCTGCGATACACTTAAAAAGAACACACAATGCACAATAGAATTTAACAAACATCCACCACAGCATTCTCCACTGTGATGGAAGGCAACAAAGTTCAGTCAGTCCACCCGTGGTCAGGGCCATGAACCCTCCGTAGTCGCCGCTACGGACGGCCGGATGTACTGGCCCTCTCGTTGGGATGATCAAATCTCCAACGTCGGGACAGTCAAACACACTCCGCGGCTTGGAGGTCCCGACTCGGCACTTTCCTACCGGAGACCGCAGCTTCAGGATGTTATAGGCCGCAGGCCGGCGGTCGGAGCTCTTCTCAGGCGATCCCCGGCAACAGATCCCAGGCTCAAGATGGTAAGTGCACGCCACGCTAGAAGCTCCGCAGACCACAACCCCACAATGTCAAAGTCACCAGGCCAGCGATTGGAGCATTCCTCTCTGGCGACCCCCGGCAAGGGTTTGCCCCGGCTCTGCAATGGAAAGTTCTGGGCCCGACTCCGGTAAAGGCTGCTCCAATCCATGCTGTTAGGCCGTGAGGGAGGCGACATGGTAAAAGTCGCCTCTCTCTGGAGTCTGTCAGGGCACACAGTTGGGAGTCGGGTCCGGGTGACCGGGCGGTGATAATTATGATAATTTGAAAGGTCTCGACCCGAATTGTAACCTATCCATGTTCTCCAGAGATGCTGCCTGACCCGCTGAGTTCATAAGTGATAGGAGCAGAATTAACCATTTGGCCCATCAAGTCCACTCCGCCATTCACTCGTGGCTGACCTATCTCTCCCTCATAAACCCATTCTCCTGCCTTCTCCCCATAACCTCTGACACCCGCACTAATCAAGAATCTATGCGTTAAAAATATCCATTTACTTCGCCTCCACAACAGTCATATGTTGAAAGAATGGAGTGACTGGGCTTGTATACACTGGAATTTAGAAGGATGAGAGGGGATCTTATTGAAACATATAAGATTACTAGACTAAGTGGGACCCGTTGAGTCCCAGCTTCACACGGGAGGGCTGGTCCCCCAACACAATAATCCACCTCTCCACCAATTCCAAGATTGCCAGCCAGTGTGGGGGGGAGGGGGGGGGGCTTTCTAGAGTGCTAGCATGGGTGTTGTGGGCCGAAGGGACTGGTTTCCAGAGGGCTAGAATGGATATTGTGGGCCGAATGGATTCTTGGGCTGGCTGATCAGTCAATCAGGCCTGGCAGCTCAGTAACTCAAGCCTTGCAGGTTGGTAGCTCAGAAACTGCGAGAAATTCTGCCGAAAACAGGTGAGAGACTGAGTGAGAAGGGGGAGAGGGTGGAATTTGGTGGCCTTGCACACTGCTTGAAGTGGCACGAAACTGCACTTGAATTTGGTGGCCTTGCACCCTGCTTGAAGTGGCATGAAACTGCACTTGAATTTGGTGGCCTTGCACCCTGCTAGAAGTGGCATGATACTGCACTTGAATTTGGTGGCCCTGCACCCTGCACCCTGCTTGAAGTGGCATGGCACTGCACTTGAATTTGGTGGTCCTGTTCCTTGCTTGAAGTGGCATGAAACTGCACTTGAATTTGGTGGCCCTGCACCCTGCTTGAAGTGGTAGGAAACTGCATTTGAATTTGGTGGCCCTGCACCCTGCTTGAAGTGGTATGAAACTGCACTTGAATTTGGTGGCGTTGCACCCTGCATGAACTGGTATGAAACTGAGCTTGAATTTGGTGGCCTTGCACCCTGCTTGAAATGGCATGAAACTGCGCTTGAATTTTTTTTAAATTAAAAAAAATAATAATAATAATAATTTATTTTTTATTAGAAGTATTTTACATTACAGTAATCTGCAATAACGTAAATTTATACAGTTCTTGTACCACTTCTGTTTTTCAACTTTAATAGAAAAAAAGGATAGAAAGAGCTAGCAAAGACAGCCAGTGAGTGAATGAAAAAGTGGTCCAGGAACACACATGTGAACCTAAACCACAAGAAGTAGTTAAAGAAGAAAAGAAAAAAAGAGAAAAAAGAAAATAAGATAGGGCAATATGAAAGGGATGTACCTACTTCTTATCTTTACTCACCCCTCGCCAGGTCCTAAAACCATTTATTATCAACATTTTGTTGCACCCTATGTTTGTAATAAGTCGATATATGGAGACCAAATCTTTTGGAATTGGTCTTGTTTACCTGCTAGGAGGAATCTCATATCTTCTAGATGTAACAATTCCGACATATTAGAAGTCCACATATTTATTGTTGGCATAGGAGCATTTTTCCAAAATTTCAGTATCAGTTTTAATGTCGTTATTAAGCCATAACTTAGAAAACTCCTTTGAAATGCAGTCAGCTCCAAACTTGCTGCTATTGTTCAAAATATAATCAGTTCTGCATTCGGTTTCAGTTTTATTTTAAATAATTTAGTGAAAATTTCAAAAATTTAATTCCAAAATTTTTGAATTTTTATACAAAAAACAAAAGAATGTGCTATAGTTGATTCTTGGACTAGGCATTTATCACAGTTAGCAGAGGTATTTGGGTAAAATTTACTTAATTTAGCTTTTGAATAATATAATCTATGTAAAATTTTAAATCGAATCAGAGTATGTCTTACGTTAATCGAACATTTATGCACATATAATAGATGTTTATCCCAACTCTCTTTCGAGATTTTTATAGCTAGTTCCTGTTCCCATTCTCTTCTAATCCCGTCCGATGATGGAATTTCTATATTTAAAATGGAATTATATAGGTATGATATTAAATTAGCTGATTCCGCTTTTATATTCATTATCCCATCTAATAGGTCAGGAGACATATTTTGATATTCTCGTGTATACTTTTTCAAATAGTCACGTAGTTGAAAATATTTGAAATATTGATTACTATTCAAGTTGTATTTAAGTTGTAATTGGTGAAATGTTAAAATACTTCCATTATCATACATATCTCCAAACGTTTTAATTCCTACTCTTTCCCAATTTATAAAAGCTCTATCTATCATAGAAGGTTTAAACGAAGGGTTATTCATTATAGGTGAAAGAAGTGATAGATTTCTTAATTTTAACGTTAATTTTATTTGTTTCCAAATTCTAATTGTACTATGAATAATTGGATTTTTACTATATATTGTATTCTTTATTTTTGTTGGTGAGAGAAGGATCGCTCCTATGTTAAAAGGGGAACAGTCCTCTCTCTCCATTACCATCCAATCCACCTGCTGGGCCGAATTGTCCAACAGGTGAATCATATTTTTGACATTTGTGGCCCAATAATAATATAAAAAATTGGGGAGTGATAATCCACCAAATTCCTTAGGTTTACACAAATGTTTTCTTTGGATTCTGTGGGATTTATAGTCCCATATAAAATTTGTAATATCAGCATCCAATTTAAAAAAAAGATTTTTTGGTAAGTATATCGGTATTGACTGGAATAGATATAGAATTTGTGGCAAAAAGATCATTTTTATAGCATTTATTCGGCCTATAAGAGACATCAGGAGGGTTTTCCAGAATTTAATCAATGTGTTTAGTTTATTGAGTAAGGGCATATAGTTTGCATTAAATAGAGATTTATATTTTCTAGTAATTTCAATTCCCAAATATTTAAATTTTTCTGAAGCGATTTTAAAAGGAATTTTAACAGGTGTGTCGATTCTTGAGGTTTAATCGTCATAATTTCACTTTTATTCCAATTTATTCTATATCCTGAAAAGGATCCAAATTCCTCAATTAAATTTAATATATTTGGTATACTAGTTTGTGATTTTGTAATATATAGTGGTACATTATCTGCATATAAAGATATCTTATTATTTGAATATTTTGTATTGTACCCATGAATATTCGGATTATCCTAATACTTTCCGCTAAACGGTTCTATTACAAGAGCAAATAGCAGAGGTGATAATGAACACCCCTGTCTATTTCCCTTGATAACTGAAATTTCAAGGACAAAATATTATTAGTTAATATTTATGCCGTAGGCCTATCATATAATAATTTTACCCAAGCGATAAAATTCTCTCCCACTTGAAATTTTTGCAATACTTTAACCATATAATCCCATTCCACTTGATCAAATGCTTTTTCTGCATCCAGTGAAATAATTGATAAGTCTTGCTCTTCGGTTTTATGTGAGTGCATTATATTAAACAGACGTCTCAGGTTATTGCTTGAATATCTCTTGGGTATAAACCCTGTTTGATCCGGATTTATTAATTTACTGACATAGTTACTTAGCCTTCTAGCTAATGTTTTCGCTAATATTTTTTGACCTGTATTTAACAGCGCAATAGCTCTATAAGAACCCGGATCTTCTAAATCTTTACCTTTTTTAGGTATAAGCGTAATCGTTGACTCCGCCAATGTTTCTGGTAGTGTATGTTCTTTAAAAGCATATGTATACATTTTATGTAGTCGTGGTGTAATTATCTCGTAAAATCATTTATAAAATTCATTACTAAAACCATCTGGTCCTGGAGTTTTTCCATTCTTTAATGTATTTATTGTTTCTTCTATTTCCTTAGTTGAGACTTGTGCACTAATTCCTCTTGTTCACTCACATTGAGTTTTGGAGATTACAATTATCCAGGAACTCTCTAACTTTGGTACTATCTGCTACCGCTTTAGATGTATATAAATTTTGATAAAATTGAGCGAATCTTTTATTAATATCCTTAGGTAGTGTTAACAATTCCCCTTTATCTGATTTAATCTTTAAAATCGTGTGGTCCTTTTCCCATTTTGTCAGTTGTCGAGCCAGAAGCTTGTGTGGTTTATCCCCAAATTCAAAATTTAAACTGCGCTTGAATTTGGTGGCCTTTCACCCTGCTTGAAATGGCATGAAACTGCACTTGAATTCGGTGGCTTTGCACCTTCCTTGAAATGGCATGAAACTGCACTTGAATTTGATCGCCATGCACCTTGATTGAAATGACATGAAACTGCACTTGAATTTGGTGGCCTTGCACCCTGCTTGAAATGGTATGAAACTGCACTTGAATTTGGTGGCCTTGCACCCTGCTTGAAATGGTATGAAACTGCACTTGAATTTGGTGGCCTTGCACCCTGCTTGAAATGGTAGGAAACTGCATTTGATTTTGGTGACCTTGCACCCTGCTTGAAATGGAATTTCAAGGAAAAGCCGTGACTCAACTGCCAGCCCACCAGCTGTGAGTGAGTGAGCTGCCAGCACAACAGGCTTGAGTGACTGAGGTGCCAGCCCAAGAATCCATTTGGCCCACAATGTCCATACTAGCCCTCTGGAAACCAGTCCCTTCAGCCCACAACACCCATGCTAGAGCTCCAGAAAGCTCCCCTCCCCACTGGCCACCAATATTGGAATTGGTTGAGAGGTGGAATATTGCATTGGGGGACCAGCCCTCCCGTGTGATGTTGGGACCCAACGGGTCTCACTTAGTCTAGATAGAAACATAGAAACATAGAAAATAGGTGCCGGAGTAGGCCATTCAGCTCTTCGAGCCTGCACCGCCATTCAATATGATCATGGCTGATCTTCCAACTCAGTATCCGTACCTGCCTTCTCTCCATACCCCCTGATCCCTTTAGCCACAAGGGCCACATCTAACTCCCTCTTAAATATAGCCAATGAACTGGACTCAACTACCTTCTGTGGCAGAGAGTTCCAGAGATTCACCACTCTCTGTGTGAAAACGTTTTTCTCATAGAAAAAAGTTAGTCCAGTATATATGGTAAACATTTGCGGCCCCAACACCGAGCCTTGCGGCAATCCACTCGTCAATTCCTGCCATTCTGAAAAGGACCCGTTCACTCCTACTCTTTGCTTCCTATCTGCCAACCAATATTCTATCCATGTCAACACCCTACCCCAATACCATGTGCTCTAATTTTAGTCACCAGTCTCACGGAATGATCAGCCATGGTCACATTGAATGGCGGTGCTCGCTCGAAGGGCCGAATGGCCTACTCCTGCACCTATTGTCTATTAATTCTGAGGTTATGACCTCTGGTCCTAGACTCTCCCACTTGTGGAAATATCCTCCACGTTCAATCAATCCATAATCAATAACTACGCCAGCAATAAACCAATGGCCATTCAATGGAGAGTTCAGAAAAGGCCTTGTTGAATCTATTGTTGTTGCTTGCTGCTTCACGGCATTTCATAGACTCTGGCATCTTTTGGTCCCCACCCAAGCAACCCAATCATCCACGTTTTGCATTAACTAAGCAAAATCGGGTCACGGTGGCGCAGTGCTAGAGTTGCTGCCTTGCAGCGCCGGAGACCCGGGTTCAATCCAACCACTGGTGCTGTCTGTGTGGAGTTTGTACCTTCTCCCATGACCGCATGGGTTTTCTCCGAGATCTTGGGTTTCCTCCCACACTCCAAAGACGTGCAGGTTTGTAGGTTAATTGGCTTTTAGAATGGAGAGTTGTGAGTCTTTGGAGTTCTCTGCCTCAGAGGGCGGTGGAGGCCGGTTCTCTGGATACTTTCAAGAGAGAGCTAGATAGGGCTCTTAAAGTTAGCGGAGTCAGGGGAAATGGAGAGAAGGCAGGAACGGGGTACTGATTGGAGATGATCAGCCATGATCACATTGAATGGCGGTGCTGGCTCGATGGCCTTCTCGTGCACCTATTGTCTATTGTCTATTGTCTATTGTCTATTGTCTATTGTCTATTATCTATTGTCTATTGTCTATTGGTATAAGTGTAAATTGTCCCCAGTGCGTTTAGGGTGGTGTTAATGTGCGGGGATCACTGGCTGGCGCGGACTCGGTGGGCCGAAGGGCCTGTTTCCGCGCTGTATCTCTAAACTAAACTAAACCTTCCCGATCCGAAGCGTCGCCTGTCCTTTTCCACCAAAGACACTGCCTGACCCGCTGAGTTACTCCAGCACTCTGTCTATTTTTGGTATAATCTAATATCTGCAGTTTCTTTGTGCTGCAGATACGCCCCACTGTTGCTTGTTGTTTAGAGGAACACCGTCTTCCACATTACCCCACTACAGATATATTTTGGTCTAAAAGTAGACCTGCTTCCCTCTACAAAACAGGAAATGTAATTAAAAGAGAGAACTGAAGTTTACATGAAAGGCAAAGAATTTGCATCAGTAATTTGCATCATAGAAACATAGAAACATAGAAAATAGGTGCAGGAGTAGGCCATTCGGCCCTTCGAGCCTGCACCGCCATTCAATATGATTATGGCTGATCATCCAACTCAGTATCCTGTACCTGCATTGTCTCCATACCCCCTGATCCCTTTAGCCACAAGTGCCACATCTAACTCCCTCTTAAATATAGCCAATGAACTGGCCTCAACTACCTTCTGTGGCAGAGAATTCCAGAGATTCACCACTCTCTGTGTAAAAATGTTTTCCTCATCTCGGTCCTAAAAGACTTCCCCCTTTACCCTTAAACTGTGACCCCGTGGTTCTGGACTTCCCCAACATCGGGAACAATCTTCCTGCATCTAGCCTGTCCAACCCCTTAAGAATTTTGTAAGTTTCTATAAGATCCCCCCTCAATCTTCTAAATTCTAGCGAGTACAAGCCGAGTCTATCCAGTCTTTCTTCAGGCCCGCACCTGTCCTTCACTATCACCCTGAGCACCAGCACACCACAGGGCTGTGTACTGAGCCCCATGCTCTGCTCCCTATTCACACACGACTGTGTTCCTGCATTCGACACCAACACCATTGTCAAGTTTGCAGACGACACAACGGTGATCGGGCTGATCACAAAGGTGATGAAACACACTACAGAGCGGAGGTGCAGAACCTGGCGGACTGGTGCTCAGATAACAACCTGTCCGTAAACACCTCTAAGACCAAGGAGCTGATTATCAACTTCAGAAGGACACATAATGGGGAATACGCTCCAATCTCTATCAACGGGGGACAGTGTGGAGAGAGTGTCCAGCTTTAAGTTTCTGGGCACACACATTTCAGAGGACCTCACATGGTCCACCAACACCGCTGCGCTGGTCAAGAAGGCACAGCAACGACTGTTCTTCCTGCATCACAGAGAGCATCCTAACATATGACATCTTTGTGTGGTATCTCAGCTGCACGGAGGCGGAGAGGAGAGCTCTTCAGCGCGTCGTCCACAGAGCGCAGAAGATAATTGGGACAGAGCTACCAGCCTTGGAGGGCATCTACTACACACGGTGCCTCAGGAAGGCCGTCAGCATTCACAAAGACTCCTCACACCCTTGCAATAGTCTGTTCGAACGTCTACCTTCCGGCAGACGTTACAAGGCCTTCTACGCCCGCACCTCCAGACTTAGGAACAGCTTCATCCCCAGAGCTATAGCTGCTCTGAACCGGCCCTGCTGAGTGCCCACCCCCCAAGGAACTGTCTCCCTCGGATGGTCACGTCACACATCGACCCGGCACAGACACATTTGCACTTTATATTGTTTTACTGTTTTACTATATATTTTTTTTATAAATCATGTTTCTCTGGGTATCTAAATTTTTAGCTGATTAAGTTATGACATCGGATGGAAGCTGCATACCAAATCTCGTTGCACCTATGTGCAATGACAATAAAAGATATTATTATTATTATTACTAACCTCGGCAAATCAATGTAATTTTTTTTACAATTTGACCATTGTGTGTCTTTGGAGTATGCAAAGAAACTGGAGCACCCGGACAAACCCCATACTGTCACTTGATTCCATAAACCACATTGCCTTGCAGGTTTCCATTGTTGAGTTTCGGTAATAAATTTGAATAGTGTTTCTTTTACAAATATCCCTCGCCACCATCTTGCGAATGCCTTTGTTTTGTCCAGACCACACTCTGACTTCCAAATGAGCAGCGATAAACGTGACTGCATTCTAATACTTGGGTATGTTTTTGAGAGATTGCGTGCTGAACCCGAACACAATAGACAATAGGTGCAGGAGGAGGCCATTCGGCCCTTCGAGCCAGCACCGCCATTCAATTTGATCATAGCTGATCATCCCCAATCAGTACCCCGTTCCTGCCTTCTCCCCATATCCCCTGACTCCGCTATCTTTAAGAGCCCTATCCAGCTCTCTCTTGAAAGTTTCCAGACAACCGGCCTCCACCGCCCTCTGAGGCAGAGAATTGCACAGACTCACAACTCTCTGTGTGAAAAAGTGAAACAAGTGGGCATTTTATACTTTTGCGCACGTTTAGTGTATTGTTACGTCTGCTGAGGTACGGTAAAGAAATTCCTCCTCCGTCTCCTTTTTAAGGACAGAGGACATTTATTATCACATACACCAATTGGTGTAGTGAAATTTGACTTGCCATTGCAGCACACAGATAAAGATAAGACACAACATCCAAGAATTTAATAGTAAACATAAAAACATCCCCCCACAATGGTTCTCACTGTGGAGGAAGGCAGCAAAAGTCCAGTCCCATCCCCAGTTCACCCATAGTCGAGGCCTATTGATGCCTCTGCAGTCGCCGCTACGGCAGCCCGATGTTTCAGGCCCTCTCAGCGGCCCGGAGTGTCTGGAGCGGCCGCTTCCTCCCCGGAGACCACGTCTCCCGAAGTTGACGTTTTGCGCTGGTCGGAGCTCCGACTCTGGTGACCTCGTCATGCGATCCCAGGCTCCGCGGTGTTTAAAGCTCAGCACCGCCCGCAGCTGGAAGCTCCACAGACCGCAGACCGCAGCTCTGCGACGTTGGAGCCGGCGGTCACTGCACTCGGGTAAGGTATCGCCCGCTCCACGATGGTGCCTCAGCGCTGAGCCGCCGCCGAAGCTGAAGTCCTGGCCGGTCCCGGCAGGAAACGCCGCTCCAGACGGCCGGTAGGCCGCGAGGAAAGGGCGAAAACACGGCTCGGAGAAAAGTCGCATCTCCGACCAGGTAGGTACTGAGAAAAATAGTTTCCCCCTTTGCCTCCCCCACCCCCCACCCCCCACATAAAAAGACTAAAAGACCTGCAAAACAAACACTTTTAACTAACTAAAAATAAAAAAAGTGAAAAGACTAACATCTGCTGGCAGGGCAGCTATACTCGACGGCGCCCCCTGTAGGTTAAAGGTACCTCCTTTTATTCTGAGACTGTGCCCTCCAGGCCGAGACTCTCCCCCTAGCAGAAACTTCCTCTCCACATCCAATCCGTTCATTATTCCAAAAGTGTCAATGAGGTGTGTACCCGCCCTCATCATTGGAACTCCAGCTAGTACAGGCCCAGTGCCGTCAAAAGATGCTCATCATACGTCATGACTTCCTGCCTCTTTAGTTTATCGTCACCTGTACCATGGTACAGTGAAAAGCCTTTGTTGTGAGCTAACCAGTCAGCGGAAAGACAATGCGTGATTACAGTCGATCCAGCCACTGTGTATAGATACGTGATAATGGATACTCACCTGGACAGACAGGGCACGTATGTGAGGATGCTCTTCATTGACTATAGCTCTGCATTCAATACGGTCATCCCCACCAAGCTCACCACCAAACTCCACCAGCTAGGCCTCAGCTCGCCGATATGCGATTGGATCCTGAACTTTCTGACGGAGCGACCGCAGGCAGTGAGACTGGGCCCGCACCTGTTCTCCACTATTACCCTGAGCACCGGCACACCACAGGGCTGTGTACTAAGCCCCATGCTCTACTCCCTCTTCACTCACGACTGTGTCCCTGCATTCGACACCAACACCATCGTGAAGTTTGCAGACGACACAACAGTGATTGGGCTGATCACCAACGGTGATGAAACAAAATACAGAGCGGAGGTGCAGAACCTGGCGGACTGGTGCGCTCATAACCAGTTGTCACTAAACACCTCCAAGACCAAGGAGCTGATTATTGACTTCAGGAGGTCCCATAATGGAGAATACGCCCCAATCTCCATTTACTGGGAAAGTGTGGAGAGAGTGTCCAGCTTTAAGTTTCTGGGCACTCACATTTCAGAGGACCTCACATGGTCCAACAACACCGCTGCGCTGGTCAAGAAGGCACAGCAACGACTGTTCTTCCTGAGGACATTAAAAAAGACTGGTCTGCCCCAACAGCTGCTGACAACGTTCTACCACTGCACCACAGAGAGCATATTAACGTATGGCATCTCTGTGTGGTATCTCAGCTGCACGGAGGCGGAGAGGAGAGCTCTTCAGCGCGTCGTCCACAGAGCGCAGAGGATCATTGGGACAGAGCTACCAGCCTTGGAGGGCATCTACCACACACGGTGCCTCAGGAAGGCCGTCAGCATCCATAAGGACTCATCACACCCTTGTAACGGACTGTTTGAACTACTTCCCTCCGGCAGATGTTACAAGGCCTTCTACGCCCGAACCTCCAGACTCAGAAACAGCTTTATTCCAAGAGCTATAGCGGCTCTGAACCGGCCCTGCTGAGTGCCCACCCACCCGCCCTGGACAGTCTCCCTCGGATGGTCACGTCACTCAGCTTGCTTATTTATTTATTTTACTTTTCTTGTACATCGGTGGAGCTGCATACTAAATCTCGTTGCACTGACGTGCAATGACAATAAAAGATATTATTATTATTATTATTATTATTATATAACGAGAATAATGTTTAGTGCAAGGTAAAGTCCAATAAAATCCCATTCGAGATCGTCTGAGGGTGTCATTAGATCTGCACCCCCATACTCTATTTTCCATCTTTTTGTGGCTCCATGATTGTGAAAAGGCATCCTCAACACTAGGTTCTTCTGCTCACTGGGTGCCAACACAAGAGTCCACAGAGTAGTGCAGAAACAAAGATGTTGGTATAAACCAAAGATGGACACAAAATACTGGAGTAATTCAGCTGTTCAGGCAGCATCTTATACAGTGGAAACATGCCCTTCAGCCCAACATGCCCACGCCGACCAACATATCCCATCTACAGGCATGATATTCTTCTGATTTGAATCGGAATTTTTTTGTTTTCCTATTTTTCAATTTTCTTGTGCCCGATTATTTGGCGGCCAATCAACCGCTGTCTCTAAGGGGGTTGCGTCCAATCACCGACCAGCTTCCTTTAAAATTCCCGTCCAATCAACAAATCGGTCTCCTGCCGTCCAATCAGCTGCTGCCTCCAATGGCGTTGTGTCCAATCACATAATGCGCCGGTCACTCGGCAACCAATCAGACGCAGTCTCCGAGGGGCGTTGCGGCCAATCGCCGAGCAGCTTCCCTTACTGAAGCAGAAGATGGCTGCAGCCAACATCAGTGTTTCTGTGTTAAAGAAGGAACTGCAGATGCTGGAAAATCGAAGGTACACAAAAATGCTGGAGAAACTCAGCGGGGTGCAGCAGCATCTATGGAGCGAAGGAAATAGGTAACGTTTCGGGCCGAAACCCTTCTTCAGACGAAGAAGGGTTTTCAGACGAAGAAGGGTTTCGGCCCGAAACGTTACCTATTTCCTTCGCTCCATAGATGCTGCTGCACCTGCTGAGTTTCTCCAGCATTTTTGTGTACCATCAGTGTTTCTGTGCTGTTTGCACACAGTGCTAGGTAGGCAAAGGGACAATTCAGGTAGCATTTTTTGTAAAGAATTTTTTTAGCTGTATGAAGTCATTTATTTTATGAAATATTTATCTTTTGGGGGTTATTTTACTGGTTATGTGTTAGGAAAAAGTCTAAGCTTCTGTTATGTAAACTACCAACAGAAAGCTTGGGAATCACTTTCAATTTATTAAAATGCAGGAGCCCCCTGGACCCCCACTGGGGAGAGACCTAACCTGCCTCCTGGACCCCCGGCCAATACTTCCTACTTTTTTTCTGGAGGAGAAGGAATGGGTGACGTTGTGGGTCTTTAAACTCAAATTGGAATCGGTCTCCTAATTGGATTTACTTGTTGTAACTGGGAGCTGTGTCTTTGCCCCTGTCTAACGGGACTCGTTTGTTCATTTCCAGTTGGAGAAGTATCAGCAAGGGGACTTTGGCTACTGCCCTCGAGTGTACTGTGAGAACCAGCCTATGCTTCCCATTGGTAGGTGCACCAACAACAACTTAAGGGCCTGTCCCACTTTGCCATTTTTTCCGGTGAGCGGTAGTGACTGACGCCCGTAAAACCGTCAAGTTGTACGACATACGCACTGACGCGGTGACATTATTGTTTAAAATGCATTAACGTTTAAAATGCCTGTCCATTAATGTTTAAAATCCATGCATTGAAGGAAGAATATTTTACAGCCCATCTGGGGTCCCTAACCCTAACTGGGCGTCATCCGCCCCTCACCTCCCCCACCCCGCTTCTCTACACTCCACTCCTATCTCCCTCCCCCCACCCCCTCCTCTTCTCCCATCTCCACTCCTCCTCCTCCTCTCCCCTCTCCTCTCCTCAACGTTTCCTCTCCTCTCCACACCTCTCCTCTCCCTCCTCTCCTCCCATTTCCCCTCTCCCCTCCTCTCCTCTCCTCCCCTCCCCATCTTCTCCTCCCCTCACCTCTCCTCTCATGACCTCCCCTCTGCTCACCCCTCGCCTCAAATCCAGCACCTTAGATAATTGTAGTAAGGTGGAGGTGCGAAATTCTCTCCTTTCCTACCCACAGCCCTTCCTTTCTTCCCACCTCCCCGTTCATCCCCTGCTCCACTCTCCTCCCCTCCACTCTCCTCCCTGCCCCTCTCCTCCCTGCCCCTCTCCTCCCCTCCCCTCTCCTCACTGCCCCTCTCCTCCCTGCCCCTCTCCTCTGCTCTCCTCTCCTCTCCACGTTCATCCCCTCTCCTCTCCTTCCCTCTCAGCGTGTGACAGGGCGCACGGCATGATGAGACACTCCGATGTCGCCCCTGGATTTTGAACATTTCAAAAATCCAGGTGCGACAGGGAGACACCGCGCGTCACTACATGCGTTACCACGCATCACGCCGTGTCGCGACCCAACCACGACGCGACAACCTCTTTTCTGGCTGTCGCTGAAAATGTTGCCCAAGTGGCACAGGCCCTTTAGATTTACATAATGTCCTTTGCAGCCTGAAAGTACCTTTGTCGAGGTGAACTGTGACCACGATCATCTTTAGTTTTTGTGTTAGTTTAGAGATACACCGTGGAAACAGGCCCTTCGGCCCACCGAGTCCACGCCATCCAACGATCCCCGCACGTTAACGCTCTCCCACACACACACACACACACACACTAGGGCCAATTTCCATTGGTATCAAGCCAATTAACCTGCAAGCCTGTACGTCATTGGAGTGTGGGAGGAAACCGGAGCATCCGGGGAAAACCCACGCAGGTCACGGGGAGAACGTCCAAACTCCGTACAGACAGCACCCGTAGTCGGGATCGAACCCGGGTCTCCGGCGCTTTGAACACTGAAAGGCAGCAAATATCCACTGGCTTGGCCTCCACAACCTTCTGAGACAAAGAATTCCACAGATTCACCACCCTGTGACTAAAGAAATTCCTCCTCATCTCTTTCCCAAAGGAACGTCCTTTAATTCTGGGGCTAAGACCTCCACTCCTAGACTCTCCCACTAGTGGAAACATCCTCCCCACATCCACTCTATATGGCTTTCACTATTCGGTACCTTTCAATGAGCCCCCCCCCCTCATCCTTCTAAACTCCAGCGAGTAGAGGCCCAGTGCTGTCAAACGCTCATCATATGTTAACCCACTCATTCCTGGGATCATTCTTGTAAACCTCCTCTGGACCCTCTCCATAGCCGGCACATCCTTCCTCAGATATGGGGCCCTAAATTGCTCACAATACTCCAAATGTGGCCTGACCAGCGCCTTCTAGAGCCTCAGCGTCACCTATCTCAAGGAAAAGTGGAGCCCACAATGGTCCATTGTTGGCTGTGGAGGAGGTGATAATGAGTGGATACAAACAGTGAGACAATATAGAACAATGGATACCAAGGGTAGACGCAGAAGGCTGGAGTAACTCAGCGGGACAGGCAGCATCTTTGGAGAGAAGGAATGGGCGACGTTTCGGGTGGAGTCCCTTCTTCAGACTCGAAGTCCATCTGTAAATTGTCCCTAGTGCGTGTAGGACATTGTTAGTGTGCGGGGATCGCTGGTCGGCGCCGGACTCGGTGGGCCGAAGGGCCCGTTTTTACGCAGACCGTCGATCCCTGCACTCTAACGCTATCCTACACACACTGGGGACAATTTACAATTACACCCAGCCAATTAGCCTACAAAACCTGTACGCCTTTGGAGTGTGGGAGGAATCCGGAGCACCCGGAGAAGACCCACGCAGAGTACGGGTGACGTTTTCGGTCTGAAGGGTCTGAAGGGTCTCGACTCAAAATCGTCACCCATTCCTTCTCTCCAGAGATGCTGCCTGTCCCGCAGAGTTGCTCCAGCTTTTATGTGTCCATCTTAGCATTACATCCCTGTTTTTGTATTCCATCCCTCTTGAAATGTAGGAGGCCAGGTCAATGGATATTTTTTAGGCAGAGATAGATAGATTCTTGATTAGTGCGGGTGTCAGAGGTTATGGGGGGGAAGGCAGGAGAATGGGGTTAGGAGGGAGATGATTGAACGGCGGCGTAGACTTGATGGGCCGAATGGCCTAACTCTGCTCCTACCACTTATCAACTTGTGTGGGGCCTCGCCATTTACCAAGCGGTAGAGTAGCTGCCTCACACCGCCAGAGACCCGGGTTCGATCCTGACCACGGACGCTGCCTGTACGGAGTTTGTACGTTCTCCCCGTGACCTGCGTGGGTTTTCCCCGGATGCTCCGGTTTCCTCCCACACTCCAAAGACGTGCGGGTTTGTCAGTTAATTTGCTTCGGTATAAGAGTCCCCAGTGTGTGTAGGATAGTGCTGGTGTGTGGGACAATTGGTGGTCAGCGTGGTGGGGCCTGATTCCGTGCTGGGACTCTGATGTAAAGTCTAAACTCAGTATGGATTCCCCAATGACAAATGGAGATGTGGAATTAATTAGTCCACGACCCTGAATTACTAGTCCGCTATTATTACCACAGAGCTCCTGGCCCATCTCCGCGTATGTGCCATTAATAGACAATAGACAATAGACAATAGACAATAGGTGCAGGAGTAGGGCATTCGGCCCTTCGAGCCAGCACCGCCATTCAATGTGATCATGGCTGATCATCCCCAATCAGTACCCCGTGCCTGCCTTCTCCCCATATCCCCTGACTCCACTATCTTTAAGAGCCCTATCTAGCTCTCTCTTGAAAGTATCCAGAGAACCGGCCTCCACAGAGGCAGAGAATTCCACAGACAATCCAGTAGTCCTTATTATCCAGTTCATTCCCGGGATGGCGGGACTGTCATATGTTGAGAGAATGGAGCGACTGGTCGGGTTTGGACTCAATTGGCCGAAGAGCCTGTATCCGCGCTGTATCTCTAAGCTAAACTAAACCTTCAGAGAAATCCGACGCTTTAGAAACAAGGAACTACAGATGCTGGTTTACACAAAATAAAAGGCACAAAGTGCTGGAGTATTTCAGCGAGTCATGTAGTATCTCTGGAGAACATGGACAGGTGATGTTTTGGGTCGGGACCCTCCTTCTGACTGCTGATCTGTTAGCTTAGAACGCAAAGCAAAGACTTATTATTAAAGTAGACACAAAAAGCTGGAGGAACATTGAAGATAGACACAGCAAGCTGGAGTAATTCAGCGGGACAGGCAGCATCTCTGGAGAGAAGGAATGGGTGTGACCTTTCGGGTCGAGACCCTTCAGTCTGAAGGAGACCCGAAACATCACCCATTCCTTCTCTCCAGAGATGCTGCCTGTCCCGCTGAGTTACTCCAGCGTGTTGTGTCTATCTTCGGTTTGAACCAGCGTCTGCAGTTCCTTCCGACACGTTACTGATTGAAGAAGGACACAAAATGCTGGAGCAACTCAGTGGGCCTGGCAGCATCTCTGGAGAACATGGATAGGTACAAAGAGCTGGAGTAACTCAGCGGGTCAGGCAGCATCTCTGGAGAAGATGGATGGGTACAAAGTGCTGGAGTAACTCAGCGGGTCAGGCAGCATCTCTGGAGAAGAGGAATGGGTGACATGTTGGGTCAGCACCCCAATATCATCAGGTATTGAGGGACTGAACGTAGGTCTTGCTATTGAGTGAGTACTGCGTAGGTTCACAAGGTTAATTCCCGAGATGGCGGGACTGTCATATGCTGAGAGAATGGAGCGGCTGGGCTTGTACACTCTGGAGTTTAGAAGGACTAGAGAGGATCTTATTGAAATATAAGATTATTACGAGTTTGGACACGCTAGAGGCAGGAAACATGTCCCCGATGTTGGGGGGAGTCCAGAACCAGGGGCCACAGTTTAAGAAAACGGGGTAAGGCATTTAGAATGGAGATGAGGAAACACGTTTTCACCCAGAGGGTGAAATGCATGGGTTACTTAAACATAGAGAGATCAAAACTCATACTGCTCGGGTGTAAGCTGCCCAAGCGAAATATGAGGCGCTGTTCATCCAATTTGTGTTTGGCCTCACTCTGACAGTGGAGGAGGCCCAGGACAAAGGTCAGTGTGGGAATGGGAAGGGGAGTTAAAGTGCCGGGAGACCAGGCATCTTCGGAGAGGAAATTTAAGTTAGTTTAGATTAGAGATACAGCGCGGAAACAGGCCCTTCGGCCCACCGAGTCTGCACTGACCAGCGATTCCCGCATACTTAACACTATCCTACACACACCAGGGGGAATTTACAAATTTTTCCGAAGCCAATTAGTCTACAAACCCAGTGCGTTTAAGGAGTGCGGGAGGAAACCGGAGCTCCCGGAGAAAACCCACGCAGGTCACGGGTAGAACGCGCAAACTCCGTACAGACAGCGCCCATAGTCGGGATCGAAGCCGGGTCTCTGCCTCCTCCACCTTCTCGCTCCTGTCCTCCGCTCCATCGCCGTTAACTCTCTCCATCTCTTTCCCCCTTTTACCCCCCTTCTCTCCAGACTCTACGGCTTCAAGATACACCCCATGGCCTACCAACTCCAGCTCCAAGCTGCCAGCAACTTCAAAAGCCCAGTCAAGACTATCCGTTAGAGAAAGAAGAGAGAGCGAGAGAGAGAGCGAGACCCGGGCAACTCCTCAAGAAAAGATGTCTGTTTAACAGCGGGCCCGCAGACAGATGATATGCCACGAGGCTGTAAACAGTGTTCACTTTAACAAAAGAAACTCTTTGCCTTCTCCTCCCCTCTCTCCCTCCCTAACCCCCCCCCCCCACCCCCTCCAAAACCACATTATTCTGTTATTGCCGCTTCCACTCCCCTGTCCCCATTCACAGTCGTGAACTGAAGTTGGTGCCAATGGATTTCTTTTCAGTGGGGGAACAAAAACAAACTTTAAAACGTTTCATCAACACAAAAATGAACCGCTTGTGTGTGTGTGTTTGTGAAGACATGGCAGGGTGAATTATCTGTCTTGGGAAGGAACTGCAGATGTTGGTTTACACCATCGATAGGCTCAAAATGCTGGAGTAACTCAGCGGGACAGGCGGCATCTCTGGAGAGGGAACGGGTGACGTTTCGGGTCGAGGCCCTTCTTCAGACACAAAAGTCCCCTCTCTCCAGAGATGCTGCCTGAGCCGCTGAGTTTACTCCAGCATTTTGTGTCTTGTCTAAGGTGGATTATTCTCTGTTCAACCCTGTTCACTTCTGCGAGTTCTTTATCTGAGTCCCGGTCACCCATGGCGCTCTCTGTCTCCGTCTCGAGGATTTGAGGGCAGTCGCAGGCCTGCAAGGTGTAATAACGAAGGAACTGCAGGTGCTGGTTTACACCAAAGAAAGACACAGGGTGCTGGAGTAACTGGGGGGTGTCAGGCAGCATCTCTGGAGAACATAGATGGGTGCCAGCTCGGGTCGGGACCCTTGAAGATAGTTCCAGACCCGAAACGTCGTCTACCCACGTTCTCCACAGATGCTGCCTGACCCGCTGAGTTACTCCAGCACTCTGTGAAACGTCACCTACCCATGTTCTCCACAGATGCTGCCTGACCCGCTGAGTTACTCCAGCACTCTGTGAAACGTCACCTACCCATGTTCTCCACAGATGCTGCCTGACCCGCTGAGTTACTCCAGCACTCTGTGAAACGTCACCTATCCATGTTCTCCACAGATGCTGCCTGACCCGCTGAGTTTCTCCAGCACTCTGTGAAACGTCACCTATCCATGTTCTCCACAGATGCTGCCTGACCCGCTGAGTTACTCCAGCACTCTGTGAAACGTCACCTATCCATGTTCTCCACAGATGCTGCCTGACCCGCTGAGTTACTCCAGCACTCTGCGTCCGTTGGATGGGATCAGCCCATCCCGGTGTTGTCAGAAGTCTGGTTTCCAGTCCCGCAGTGTAGGCAGCGGTTTAGGGTGAAGAGTATCACGTCAGTGGGCTTCTGAACGACAGGCCAGCGACGTGCCATTGAACCGCCATTTAGTTTTGACAACGGATTGGTACCAAAGACCCAAAGTGATGAACCAGTTGAAAGGGTGAACAACATCTACACTCGGTTGTCCCAACTTCCCACTGCCGTTTCCCCCCCCATCTTTATTTTCTCTCTGCAATCCGTACGTATGAGAGAGTTGCTACCAATTTCGAAGACATCCCGACCATTTAGTAACGACATTGAGAATCCTATAGCATTGGCCAGGCGTGACTCATTTATTCCACCACCCTGCTCGGAATGAAGAATACTTTGGTTCCTTTCACCTGTCCTTTCCCTTCAGGTAAGTTAAGGTCATGAACTGTATTGTACGTATTCTATAAAGGAAGTTGACTTGGTAAAAAGCTGTCCGTATATTTTTTTTAAAGAAATTGTCTGGGATTGTTACTAATGTGTATTTCTGAATAAATGCTTGATTGAAGTGACCACGAGTTTCAGTTTGCACATTCTGTCCCGACGGATAAGTCAAGTTTATTTGTCACATACACATACAAGATGTGCAGTGAAATGAAAGTGGCAATGATAGAAGGTAGACAACAATGCTGGAGAAACTCAGCGGGACAGGCAGCATCTCTGGAGAGAAGGAACGGATCGAGACCCTTCTTCAGACTGAGAGTCAGGGGAGAAGGAGACAGAGATAAGGAAGTTAGACAAAAATGCTGGAGAGACTCAGCGTGTGAGGCAGCATCTATAGAGCGAAGGAATAGGTGACGTTTCGGGTCGAGACCCTTCAGACTGATGTGGGGGTGGGGGTGGGGGTGGGAAGAAGAAAGGAAGAGGCGGAGACAGTGGGCTGTGGGAGAGCTGGGAAGGGGGGGGGAAGGAGGGAGAAAGCAGGGACTACCTGAAATTGGAGAAGTCAGTGTTCATACAGCTGGGGTGTAAACTACCCAAGCGAAATATGAGGAGCTGCTCCTCCAATTTGCGTTGGGACTCACTCTGGCCATGGAGGAGGCCCAGGACAGAAAGGTCAGATTGGGAATGGGAGAGGGAGTTGCTGTGCTGAGCCACCGGGAGATCAGGTTGGTTAATGCGTCACTTATTCCTTCGCTCCATAGATGCTGCCTCACCCGCTGAGTTTCTCCAGCATTTTTGTCTACCTTCGATTTTTCCAGCATTTCCATTCTTTCTTAAACGTGGCAATAATAGGGACCGCTGTTAAAAGTTGCTGAGGGTCTATCACCAACTCTGCTCTAGGCTTTTCCTCACAGCAGTTTGCTACGGAGCCAAAATGAAGAGACGGACACGGAAGCGCAATGGGCGGCAGGGTGGCGCAGCGGCAGAGATGCTGCCTTACAGCGCTTGCAGCGCCGGACACCCGTGGTCAGGATGGAACCCGGGTCTCTGGCACCGCGGGGCATCAACTCTACCGCTGCACCACCGTGCAGTTTATAAAATTGTTTTCCAGAATTTGATAGAGGCTTTGACAGATTCTTCATTAGTACAAGTGTCAGGGGTTATGGGGAGAATGTGGTTGAGAGGGAAAGATAGATCGGCCATGATTGAAGGGCCGAGTAGGCTTGATGGGCCGAATGGCTTAATCCTGCTCCTGGAACATAAAAAAAGGAATATGCTCACATATTTTTTGAAAATCAGTATTTTATTGAGATGCAGCAACAGATGTACAGAGTCATGGTACAAACTCCAAGTTATATGATTATTATTATTATCCAAATTATTATAAGATTGCAAGTATCAAGTATGGTGTATTAGGCAATAGACAATAGGTGCAGGAGTAGGCTATTCGGCACTTCGAGCCAGCACCGCCATTCAATGTGATCATATAAACATATAACAATTACAGCATGGAAACAGGCCATCTCGGCCCTTCTAGTTCGTGTCGAATACTTACTCTCACCTAGTCCCATCTACCTGCACTCAGACCATAACCCTCCATTCGTTTCCCGTCCATATACCTATCCAATTATTATTAGATAAAAACTAACCTGCCTCCACCACTTCCACTGGAAGCTCATTCCACACAGCTACCACTCTCTGAGAAAACAAGTTTCCCCTCATGTTGCCCCTAAACTTTTGTCCCTTAATTCTCAAATCATGTCCTCTTGTTTGAATCTTCCCTACTCTCAATGGGAAAAGCTTATTCACGTCAACTCTGTCTATCACTCTCATAATTTTAAAGACCTCTATCAAGTCCCCCCTTAACCTTCTGCGCTCCAAAGAATAAACACCTATCTTGTTGAACCTTTCTCTGTAACTTAGGTGCTGAAACCCAGGCAACATTCTAGTAAATCTCCTCTGTACTCTCTCTATTTTGTTGACATCCTTCCTATAATTAGGCGACCAAAATTGTACTCCATACTCCAGAATTGGCCTCACCAATGCCTTGTACAATTTTAACATTACATCCCAACTTCTATACTCAATGCTCTGATTTATAAAGGCCAGCACACCAAAAGCTCTCTTTACCACCCTATCTACATGAGATTCCACCTTCAGGGAACTATGCACAGTTATTCCAAGATCCGTCTGTTCAACTGCATTCCTCAATTCACTACCATTTACCATGTACGTCCTATTTTGATTTGTTCTGCCAAGATGTAACACCTCACACTTATCAGCATTAAACTGCATCTGCCATCTTTCAGCCCGCTCTTCCAAATGGCCTAAATCTCTCTGTAGACTTTGAAAATCTACTTCATTATCCACAACACCACCTATCTTAGTATCATCTGCATACTTACTAATCCAATTTACCACAGCATCATCCAGATCAATGATGTATATGACAAACAACAGTGGACCCAACACAGATCCCCGAGGCACCCCACTAGTCACCGGCCTCCAACCTGACAAACAGTTATCCACCATGACTCTCTGGTATCTCCCATTCAGCCACTGTTGAATCCATCTTGCTACTCCACTATTAATACCCAACAATTGAACCTTCTTAACCAACCTTCCATGTGGAACCTTGTCAAAGGCCTTACTGAAGTCCATATAGACAACATCCACTGCTTTCCCCTCATCAATTTCCCTAGTAACCTCTTCATAAAATTCAAGAAGATTAGTCAAACATGACCTTCCAGGCACAAATCCATGTTGACTGTTCCTAATCAGACCCTGTTTATCCAGATGATTATATATCTTATCTCTAAGTATCCTTTCCATTAATTTGCCCACACTGATGTCAAACTAACAGGTCTATAATTGCTAGGTTTACTCTTAGAACCCTTTTTAAACAATGGAACAACATGCGCCGTACGCCAATCCTCCGGCACTATTCCCGTTTCTAATGACATTTGAAATATTTCTGCCATAGCCCCTGCTATTTCTACACTAACTTCCCTCAATGTCCTAGGAATTTTCTGTCAGGACCTGGAGATTTATCCACTTTTATATTTTTCAAAAGTGTCAGTACTTCCTCTTCTTTGATCCTCAGTTTCCATAGCTACCCTACTTGTTTCCCTTAGCTCACATAATTCAATATCCTTCTCCTTGGTGAATACCGAAGAAAAGACATTGTTCAATATCTCCCCCATCTCTTTTAGCTCTGCAGATAGCTGTCCACTCTGACTCTCTAATGGACCAATTTTATCCCTCGTTATCCTTTTGCTATTAATATAGCTGTAGAAACCCTTTGGATTTACTTTCACCCTACTTGCCAAAGCAACCTCATATCTTCTTTTAGCTTTCCTAATTTCTTTCTTAAGATTCTTTTTACATTCTTTATACTCCTCAAGCACCTCATTTACTCCATGCTGCTTATAATTATGTCTGATCATCCCCAATCAGTACCCCATTCCAGCCTTCTTCCCATATACACTGACTCCTCTATCTAGCTCTCCCTTGAAAGTATTGGCATTGCCTTCGTCAACTTGAAGGAGGTTGTCCATGCACTGCCATCATAACATGCTTGTCTAGCCCCCTGAGATAAACAGTATTATAAGGTCATGCAGTAGGTGATAGGAGAAGAACAAGGCCATTCGGCCCATCAAGTCTACTCCGCCATTCAATCATGGCTGATCTATCTCTCCCTCCTAACCCCATTCTCCTGCCTTCTCCACATAACCCCTGACACCCGCCCTAATCAAGAATCTATCTATCTCTGTGGTAAAAATATCAATTCACTTGGCCTCCCCAGCCTTCTGTTGGAGTTACTGAAGATGTAAAAGGGGCAAAAACAGAAAGGAAGGGTAGTAAAAATCATCTGAAAGTGCTGTATCTAAATGCACGGAGTATTCGAAATAAGATAAATGAATTAATGGTGCAATTAAGTATATATAGTTATGATATCGTGGCCATTACGGAGACATGGCTGCAAGGGGATCAGGATTGGGAGTTAAATATAGAGGGGTACTCGACAATTAGAAAAGATAGACAGGAAAGAAAGGGAGGAGGGGTGGCCCTTTTAATAAGGGAGGGAATAACGGCAATAGAGAGGAAGGATATTGCGTTGAAGGATCAGGATAGTGAAACAGCTTGGGTACAGATAGAGAATAACAAGGGGAAAAAAACACTAGTGGGTGTAATTTATAGACCTCCAAATAGCTGTGACGCTGTTAGTCAGAACATAAATCTGCAAATAGTTGACGCATGTAAAAAGGGAACTGCTGTAATCATGGGGGACTTCAATTTTCATATTAATTGGGCAAACCAAACTGGGCAGGGTAGACTAGAGGAAGAGTTTATAGAATGTATTAGAGACGGGTTCCTAGAACAGTATGTCACAGAACCGACAAGGGGGGAGGCAATCTTGGATCTGGTCCTGTGTAATGAAGCAGGATTAATTAAAAATGTCATAGTTAGGGACTCGTTGGGAACAAGTGACCACAATATGGTCGAATTCCATATTCAAATAGAAGGGGAGCAGGTTGAAACTCAGGCTAGGGTACTTAGTCTAAATAAGGGGGATTATGAAGGTATGAGGACTGAGCTGATCAAAGTTGACTGGGATAGCAGACTCAAGAATAGGACGGTACATGAGCAGTGGTGTACGTTTAAGGATCTACTGTATAACCTTCAAGAAAAATTTATTCCTATGAAGAGAAAAAGGGGTAAGGGAAAGAACAGTCAGCCATGGCTCAGTAAAACTATAAAGGATAGTATTCGGCTGAAGGCAAGGGCATATAAGGTAGCCAGAGATAGTGGGAGGGCAGAGGATTGGGAAGCATTTAAAGGTCAGCAAAAAATAACTAAGAGCTTAATTAAGACGGGGAAAATAGACTATGAAAGGAATTTAGCGAACAACATAAAAACTAATAGTAAGAGTTTTTATAGCTATATAAAAAGAAAAAGGGTGGCTAAGGTGAACGTTGGTCCATTGGAGGGTGAGACTGGAGAGTTGTTGGTGGGGAACATGGAAATGGCAAAGGCATTAAACGAGTATTTTGTATCAGTCTTCACCATAGAAGACACAAAAAATATTCCAACGCTGGATAAACAGGGGGCGGTAGGAATGGAGGAGCTAAATACTATTAAGATCACCAAGGAGGTGGTATTAGGGAAATTAATGAGACTGAAGGAGGATAAATCCCCTGGGCCTGATGGATTACATCCAAGGGTCTTGAGGGAGATAGCGGTGGGGATTGTGGATGCATTGGTGATAATTTTCCAAAACTCCCTGGAGGCAGGAACGGTCCCAGTGGATTGGAAAATGGCCAATGTAACACCTATATTTAAAAAAGGAAGTAAACAGAAGGCGGGTAACTATAGACCGGTTAGTCTAACATCGGTGGTGGGTAAAATGTTAGAGACAATTATTAAAGAAACACTAACGGGGCACTTGGATAAACATGACTTCATCGGACAGAACCAGCATGGTTTTGTGAAGGGGAAGTCCTGTTTAACGAATCTGCTCGAATTCTTTGAGGAAGTAACAACCCGGGTGGATAAAGGGGAACCGGTGGATGTGGTATACTTGGACTTCCAAAAGGCTTTTGACAAGGTGCCACATAAGAGACTATTGCTAAAAATAAAAAATTATGGGATTGGGGGTAATATATTAGCATGGGTAGAGGATTGGCTAACAAATAGGAAGCAGAGAGTGGGGATAAATGGTTCATACTCGGGATGGCAACCGGTAACTAGCGGGGTTCCGCAAGGGTCGGTGCTGGGACCCCAGTTGTTCACAATTTATATAAATGATTTGGAGGAGGGAACCAAGTGTAATATATCAAAATTTGCGGACGATACAAAAATGGGAGGAAAAGTAGGGGATGAGGAGGATAGGAAGAGTCTGCAAAAGGATATAGATAAGCTAGGTGAGTGGGCAACAACTTGGCAGATGAAATTTAATACTAATAAATGTGAAGTCATTCACTTTGGGAAAAAAAATGATAGGGCAAGTTATTTTCTAAATGAGGTGGAGCTGCGTTGTAATGCAACGCAAAGGGATCTAGGGGTAGTAGTACATGAATCACTAAAAGTTAGTATGCAGGTGCAGCAAGCAATCAGGAAGGCCAATGGAGTTTTGGCCTTTATTGCTAGGGGGATTGAGTATAAAAACACGGAGGTCTTGCTGCAGCTGTACACAGTATTAGTGAGACCACATTTGGAATACTGTGTACAGTTCTGGGGTCCATACTTAAGAAAGGATGTACTGGCCCTGGAGGCAGTGCAGCGAAGGTTTACAAGATTAATTCCTGCAATGAGGGGATTGACATATGAGGAAAGGTTAAGTAGGCTGGAACTCTACTCTTTGGAGTTTAGAAGAATGAGAGGCGATCTCATTGAAACATATAAGATCGTGAGGGGCCTTGATCGGGTGGATGCACCGAGGATGTTCCCAATGATCGGGGAAACTAGAACTAGGGGACATAGTTGTAGAATAAGAGGGGGCTCTTTTAAAACTGAGATGAGGAAGAACTTCTTCACCCAGAGGGTGGTTAATTTATGGAATTCACTGCCCCAGGGAGCAGTGGAAGCAGAAACATTAAATATATTTAAGTCTAAAATAGATGGTTTTTTAGCTGCCAAGGGGATAAGGGGCTACGGGGAGAGGGCAGGGATATGGACCTAGGTATGGTTAGTATAGTAAGACCTGAGTGATCTCCTGGACAAGTGTCGATCGCCTGGATTGGGGTCGGAGAGGAATTTCCCGGATTTTTTTCCCGAATTGGACCTGGGTTTTTATCCGGTTTTTTGCCTCCCCCAGGAGATCACGCGGTTCTTCGGGTGGAGAGGGGTGATAGCGATATAAAGGGGAGGGTAGTGTCTTGTGTTCTGTGTCTTGTGTCTACTGTTTGTGGGTAAGGGTGTCTGTTTAGTGTTCAGCCATGAGCGAATGGCGGTGCGGGCTCGATGGGCCTGGTGGTCTACTCTCGCACCTACTTTCTATGTTTCTATGTTTATATATATATGTAACCAGCTCCAAAACATAATTCAAATCAATAACAAATAAAAAAGTACATTGGAAGATTGAGGAATTACAGAACCCATAGAACTAACCACCATCGATGAACTAATCCTGAACCTGGATGAGGGTTACTGATTTTGAAATGAAAAGGATTTGCACATCTGTTAGATTAAGTTGCTCATCTCTTGGAAATCAAGTGTTAAGACTCATTATCCCTGATCTTCAGACAAAAAGCACCCAGAAGATTGCACTGTCATTATTATTATGCACTTGCTTCACATAAATATTGCAAACCAGACTGAGACCAGAGCAGGGAACAGCAGAAGAGATAATTTAACTTGGTCACTCGCGTTGCAGAGGTCAGTATCACAACAGTGGATAGAGACCAGGGCTCCTCCGATATTTTGCTGGACATTACAAAGAGCAGGGAGAATACATGCGGCTTCGTAAAACGTTAAATTTCCTGGAAAAACAGAATGGATAGTTAAATAATTTCTGTGTTTATAGTTCACGAGACCAAGTGGGACCCGTTGGGTCTCATCCCCTCTACGCGTGGTTGCAGTGACGCACACACACTAACCACCCCCACACACACACTAACCACCCCCCACACACACACACTATCCACCCCGCACACACACACTAACCACCCCCCACACACACACTAACCACCCCCCACACACACACTAACCACCCCCCACACACACACTATACACCCCCCACACACGCACTAACCAACACCCACACTAACCACCCCCACACTATACACTCCCCAAACACACACACACACACACTAACCACCCCCCACACATACACTAACCACCCCCACACACACTATACACCCCCCACACACACTAACCAACCAGCCCCCCACACACTAACAACCCCCATTGATTTTATATTAATATTATTCATACATTACTTTTACTCCATCCCCCACCCTATCCACTCATGTATAGCCCCCAACTCGCAGGCACGGCTCGAGAGAGGGGGGCAGACAGAGAGGGACACAGAAGCACAGAGAGGGACACAGAGGCAGAGGGAGGGACACAGAGGCAGAGGGTGGGAGGGGGAGAGGGGGTCAAGAGGGAGTGTGAGGGGGCAGAGAGGGAGCAGAGAGGGAGCAGGGGGGCAGAGAGGGAGGGGTGTAGTGTTTGAGGGCTGGGGGGGGGGCTGTGGGAGAGCTGGGAAGGGGAGGGGAAGGAGGGAGAAAGCAGGGACTACCTGAAATTGGAGAAGTCAGTGTTCATACCGCTGGGGTGTAAACTGCCCAAGCGAAATATGAGGTGCTGCTCCTCCAATTTTCGGTGGGACTCACTCTGGCCATGGAGGAGGCCCAGGACAGAAAGGTCAGATTGGGAATGGGAGGGGGAAGTTGAAGTGCTGGGCCACCGTGAGATCAGGTTGGTTAATGCGTCACTTATTCCTTCGCTCCATAGATACTGCCTCACCCGCTGAGTTTCTCCAGCATTTTTGTCTACCTTCGATTTTTCCAGCATTTCGATTCTTTCTTAAACGTGGCAATAATAGGGACCGCTGTTAAAAGTTGCTGAGGGTCTATCACCAACTCTGCTCTAGGCTTTTCCTCACAGCAGTTTGCTACGGAGCCAAAATGAAGAGACGGACACGGAAGCGCAATGGGCGGCAGGGTGGCGCAGCGGCAGAGATGCTGCCTTACAGCGCTTGCAGCGCCGGACACCCGTGGTCAGGATGGAACCCGGGTCTCTGGCGCCGCGAGGCATCAACTCTACCGCTGCACCACCGTGCAGTTTATAAAATTGTTTTCCAGAATTTGATAGAGGCTTTGACAGATTCTTCATTAGTACAAGTTTCAGGGGTTATGGGGAGAATGGGGTTGAGAGGGAAAGATAGATCGGCCATGATTGAAGGGCCGAGTAGGCTTGATGGGCCGAATGGCTTAATCCTGCTCCTGGAACATAAAAAAAGGAATATGCTCACATATTTTTTGAAAATCAGTATTTTATTGAGATGCAGCAACAGATGTACAGAGTCATGGTACAAACTCCAAGTTATATGCTTATTATTATTATCCAAATTATTATAAGGTTGCAAGTATCAAGTATGGTGTATTAGGCAATAGACAATAGGTGCAGGAGAAGGCTATTCGGCACTTCGAGCCAGCACCGCCATTCAATGTGATCATATAAACATATAACAATTACAGCATGGAAACAGGCCATCTCGGCCCTTCTAGTTCGTGCCGAATACTTACTCTCACCTAGCCCCATCTACCTGCACTCAGACCATAACCCTCCATTCGTTTCCCGTCCATATACCTATCCAATTATTATTAGATAAAAACGAACCTGCCTCCACCACTTCCACTGGAAGCTCATTCCACACAGCTACCACTCTCTGAGAAAACAAGTTTCCCCTCATGTTGTCCCTAAACCTTTGTCCCTTAATTCTCAAATCATGTCCTCGTGTTTGAATCTTCCCTACTCTCAATGGGAAAAGCTTATTCACGTCAACTCTGTCTATCACTCTCATAATTTTAAAGACCTCTATCAAGTCCCCCCTTAACCTTCTGCGCTCCAAAGAATAAACACCTATCTTGTTGAACCTTTCTCTGTAACTTAGGTGCTGACACCCAGGCAACATTCTAGTAAATCTCCTCTGTACTCTCTCTATTTTGTTGACATCCTTCCTATAATTAGGTGACCAAAATTGTACTCCATACTCCAGAATTGGCCTCACCAATGCCTTGAAGAATTTTAACATTACATCCCAACTTCTATACTCAATGCTCTGATTTATAAATGCCAGCACACCAAAAGCTCTCTTTACCACCCTATCTACATGAGATTCCACCTTCAGGGAACTATGCACAGTTATTCCAAGATCCGTCTGTTCAACTGCATTCCTCAATTCGCTACCATTTACCATGTACGTCCTATTTTGATTTGTTCTGCCAAGATGTAGCACCTCACACTTATCAGCATTAAACTGCATCTGCCATCTTTCAGCCCGCTCTTCCAAATGGCCTAAATCTCTCTGTAGACTTTGAAAATCTACTTCATTATCCACAACACCACCTATCTTAGTATCATCTGCATACTTACTAATCCAATTTACCACAGCATCATCCAGATCAATGATGTATATGACAAACAACAGTGGACCCAACACAGATCCCCGAGGCACCCCATTAGTCACCGGCCTCCAACCTGACAAACAGTTATCCACCATGACTCTCTGGTATCTCCCATTCAGCCACTGTTGAATCCATCTTGCTACTCCACTATTAATACCCAACAATTGAACCTTCTTAACCAACCTTCCATGTGGAACCTTGTCAAAGGCCTTACTGAAGTCCATATAGACAACATCCACTGCTTCCCCTCATCAATTTCCCTAGTAACCTCTTCATAAAATTCAAGAAGATTAGTCAAACATGACCTTCCAGGCACAAATCCATGTTGACTGTTCCTAATCAGACCCTGTTTATCCAGATGATTATATATCTTATCTCTAAGTATCCTTTCCATTAATTTGCCCACCACTGATGTCAAACTAACAGGTCTATAATTGCTAGGTTTACTCTTAGAACCCTTTTTAAACAATGGAACAACATGCGCCGTACGCCAATCCTCCGGCACTATTCCCGTTTCTAATGACATTTGAAATATTTCTGTCATAGCCCCTGCTATTTCTACACTAACTTCCCTCAATGTCCTAGGAATTTTCTGTCAGGACCTGGAGACTTATCCACTTTTATATTTTTCAAAAGTGTCAGTACTTCCTCTTCTTTGATCCTCAGTTTCCATAGCTACCCTACTTGTTTCCCTTACCTCACATAATTCAATATCCTTCTCCTTGGTGAATACCGAAGAAAATACATTGTTCAATATCTCCCCCATCTCTTTTAGCTCTGCAGATAGCTGTCCACTCTGACTCTCTAATGGACCAATTTTATCCCTCGTTATCCTTTTGCTATTAATATAGCTGTAGAAACCCTTTGGATTTACTTTCACCTTACTTGCCAAAGCAACCTCATATCTTCTTTTAGCTTTCCTAATTTCTTTCTTAAGATTCTTTTTACATTCTTTATACTCCTCAAGCACCTCATTTACTCCATGCTGCTTATAATTATGGCTGATCATCCCCAATCAGTACCCCATTCCAGCCTTCTTCCCATATACACTGACTCCTCTATCTAGCTCTCCCTTGAAAGTATTGGCATTGCCTTCGTCAACTTGAAGGAGGTTGTCCATGCACTGCCATCATAACATGCTTGTCTAGCCCCCTGAGATAAACAGTATTATAAGGTCATGCAGTAGGTGATAGGAGAAGAACAAGGCCATTCGGCCCATCAAGTCTACTCCGCCATTCAATCATGGCTGATCTATCTCTCCCTCCTAACCCCATTCTCCTGCCTTCTCCACATAACCCCTGACACCCGCCCTAATCAAGAATCTATCTATCTCTGCGGTAAAAATATCAATTCACTTGGCCTCCCCAGCCTTCTGTTGGAGTTACTGAAGGTGTATATATATGTAACCAGCTCCAAAACATAATTCAAATCAATAACAAATAAAAAAGTACATTGGAAGATTGAGGAATTACAGAACCCATAGAACTAACCACCATCGATGAACTAATCCTGAACCTGGATGAGGGTTACTGATTTTGAAATGAAAAGGATTTGCACATCTATTAGATTAAGTTGCTCATTTCTTGGAAATCAAGTGTTAACTCATTATCCCTGATCTTCAGACAAAAAGCACCCAGAAGATTGCACTGTGCATTATTATTATGCACTTGCTTTACATAAATATTGCAAACCAGACTGAGACCAGAGCAGGGAACAGCAGAAGAGATAATTTAACTTGGTCACTCGCGTTGCAGAGGTCAGTATCACAACAGTGGATAGAGACCAGGGCTCCTCCGATATTTTGCTGGACATTACAAAGAGCAGGGAGAATACATGCGGCTTCGTAAAACGTTAAATTTCCTGGAAAAACAGAATGGATAGTTAAATAATTTCTGTGTTTATAGTTCACGAGACCAAGTGGGACCCGTTGGGTCTCATCCCCTCTACGCGTGGTTGCAGTGACACACACACACTAACCACCCCCACACACACACTAACCACCCCCACACACACACTAACCACCCCCCACACACACGCACTAACCACCCCGCACACACACACTAACCACCCCCCACACACACACTAACCACCCCCCACACACACACTAACCACCCCCCACACACACACTATACACCCCCCACACACACACTAACCAACACCCACTAACCACCCCCACACTATACACTCCCCAAACACACACACACACTAACCACCCCCCACACATACACTAACCACCCCCACACACACTATACACCCCCCACACACACTAACCAACCAGCCCCCCACACACTAACAACCCCCATTGATTTTATATTAATATTATTCATACATTACTTTTACTCCATCCCCCACCCTATCCACTCATGTATAGCCCCCAACTCACAGGCACGGCTCGAGAGAGGGGGGCAGACAGAGAGGGACACAGAAGCACAGCGAGGGACACAGAGGCAGAGGGAGGGACACAGAGGCAGAGGGTGGGAGGGGGAGAGGGGGGGCAAGAGGGAGTGTGAGGGGGCAGAGAGGGAGCAGGGGGGCAGAGAGGGAGGGGTGTAGTGTTTGAGGGCTGGGGGGGGGGGCTGTGGGAGAGCTGGGAAGGGGAGGGGAAGGAGGGAGAAAGCAGGGACTACCTGAAATTGGAGAAGTCAGTGTTCATACCGCTGGGGTGTAAACTACCCAAGCGAAATATGAGGTGCTGCTCCTCCAATTTTCGGTGGCACTCACTCTGGCGTTAGAGGAGGCCCAGGACAGAAAGGTCAGATTGGGAATGGGAGGGGGAGTTGAAGTGCTGAGCCACCGGGAGATCAGGTTGGTTAATGCGTCACTTATTCCTTCGCTCCATAGATACTGCCTCACCCGCTGAGTTTCTCCAGCATTTTTGTCTACCTTCGATTTTTCCAGCATTTCGATTCTTTCTTAAACGTGGCAATAATAGGGACCGCTGTTAAAAGTTGCTGAGGGTCTATCACCAACTCTGCTCTAGGCTTTTCCTCACAGCAGTTTGCTCACACCAGAATTTGATGGAGGCTTTGACAGATTCTTCATTAGTACAAGTGTCAGGGGTTATGGGGAGAATGGGGTTGAGAGGGAAAGATAGATCGGCCATGATTGAAGGGCCGAGTAGGCTTGATGGGCCGAATGGCTTAATCCTGCTCCTGGAACATAAAAAAAGGAATATGCTCACATATTTTTTGAAAATCAGTATTTTATTGAGATGCAGCAACAGATGTACAGAGTCATGGTACAAACTCCAAGTTATATGATTATTATTATTATCCAAATTATTATAAGGTTGCAAGTATCAAGTATGGTGTATTAGGCAATAGACAATAGGTGCAGGAGAAGGCTATTCGGCACTTCGAGCCAGCACCGCCATTCAATGTGATCATATAAACATATAACAATTACAGCATGGAAACAGGCCATCTCGGCCCTTCTAGTTCGTGCCGAATACTTACTCTCACCTAGTCCCATCTACCTGCACTCAGACCATAACCCTCCATTCGTTTCCCGTCCATATACCTATCCAATTATTATTAGATAAAAACGAACCTGCCTCCACCACTTCCACTGGAAGCTCATTCCACACAGCTACCACTCTCTGAGAAAACAAGTTTCCCCTCATGTTGTCCCTAAACCTTTGTCCCTTAATTCTCAAATCATGTCCTCGTGTTTGAATCTTCCCTACTCTCAATGGGAAAAGCTTATTCACGTCAAATCTGTCTATCACTCTCATAATTTTAAAGACCTCTATCAAGTCCCCCCTTAACCTTCTGCGCTCCAAAGAATAAACACCTATCTTGTTGAACCTTTCTCTGTAACTTAGGTGCTGACACCCAGGCAACATTCTAGTAAATCTCCTCTGTACTCTCTCTATTTTGTTGACATCCTTCCTATAATTAGGCGACCAAAATTGTACTCCATACTCCAGAATTGGCCTCACCAATGCCTTGAAGAATTTTAACATTACATCCCAACTTCTATACTCAATGCTCTGATTTATAAATGCCAGCACACCAAAAGCTCTCTTTACCACCCTATCTACATGAGATTCCACCTTCAGGGAACTATGCACAGTTATTCCAAGATCCGTCTGTTCAACTGCATTCCTCAATTCGCTACCATTTACCATGTACGTCCTATTTTGATTTGTTCTGCCAAGATGTAGCACCTCACACTTATCAGCATTAAACTGCATCTGCCATCTTTCAGCCCGCTCTTCCAAATGGCCTAAATCTCTCTGTAGACTTTGAAAATCTACTTCATTATCCACAACACCACATATCTTAGTATCATCTGCATACTTACTAATCCAATTTACCACACCATCATCCAGATCAATGATGTATATGACAAACAACAGTGGACCCAACACAGATCCCCGAGGCACCCCACTAGTCACCGGCCTCCAACCTGACAAACAGTTATCCACCATGACTCTCTGGTATCTCCCATTCAGCCACTGTTGAATCCATCTTGCTACTCCACTATTAATACCCAACAATTGAACCTTCTTAACCAACCTTCCATGTGGAACCTTGTCAAAGGCCTTACTGAAGTCCATATAGACAACATCCACTGCTTTCCCCTCATCAATTTCCCTAGTAACCTCTTCATAAAATTCAAGAAGATTAGTCAAACATGACCTTCCAGGCACAAATCCATGTTGACTGTTCCTAATCAGACCCTGTTTATCCAGATGATTATATATCTTATCTCTAAGTATCCTTTCCATTAATTTGCCCACCACTGATGTCAAACTAACAGGTCTATAATTGCTAGGTTTACTCTTAGAACCCTTTTTAAACAATGGAACAACATGCGCCGTACGCCAATCCTCCGGCACTATTCCCGTTTCTAATGACATTTGAAATATTTCTGTCATAGCCCCTGCTATTTCTACACTAACTTCCCTCAATGTCCTAGGAATTTTCTGTCAGGACCTGGAGACTTATCCACGTTTATATTTTTCAAAAGTGTCAATACTTCCTCTTCTTTGATCCTCAGTTTCCATAGCTACCCTACTTGTTTCCCTTACCTCACATAATTCAATATCCTTCTCCTTGGTGAATACCGAAGGAAAGACATTGTTCAATATCTCCCCCATCTCTTTTAGCTCTGCAGATAGCTGTCCACTCTGACTCTCTAATGGACCAATTTTATCCCTCGTTATCCTTTTGCTATTAATATAGCTGTAGAAACCCTTTGGATTTACTTTCATTTTACTTGCCAAAGCAACCTCATATCTTCTTTTAGCTTTCCTAATTTCTTTCTTAAGATTCTTTTTACATTCTTTATACTCCTCAAGCACCTCATTTACTCCATGCTACTTATAATTATGGCTGATCATCCCCAATCAGTACCCCATTCCAGCCTTCTTCCCATATACACTGACTCCTCTATCTTTAGGAGCCCTATCTAGCTCTCCCTTGAAAGTATTGGCATTGCCTTCGTCAACTTGAAGGAGGTTGTCCATGCGCTGCCATCATAACATGCTTGTCTAGCCCCCTGAGATAAACAGTATTATAAGGTCATGCAGTAGGTGATAGGAGAAGAACAAGGCCATTCGGCCCATCAAGTCTACTCCGCCATTCAATCATGGCTGATCTATCTCTCCCTCCTAACCCCATTCTCCTGCCTTCTCCACATAACCCCTGACACCCGCCCTAATCAAGAATCTATCTATCTCTGCGGTAAAAATATCAATTCACTTGGCCTCCACAGCCTTCTGTTGGAGTTACTGAAGCTGTATATATATGTAACCAGCTCCAAAACATAATTCAAATCAATAACAAATAAAAAAAGTACATTGGAAGATTGAGGAATTACAGAACCCATAGAACTAACCACCATCGATGAACTAATCCTGAACCTGGATGAGGGTTACTGATTTTGAAATGAAAAGGATTTGCACATCTGTTAGATTAAGTTGCTCATCTCTTGGAAATCAAGTGTTAAGACTCATTATCCCTGATCTTCAGACAAAAAGCACCCAGAAGATTGCACTGTCATTATTATTATGCACTTGCTTCACATAAATATTGCAAACCAGACTGAGACCAGAGCAGGGAACAGCAGAAGAGATAATTTAACTTGGTCACTCGCGTTGCAGAGGTCAGTATCACAACAGTGGATAGAGACCAGGGCTCCTCCGATATTTTGCTGGAAATTACAAAGAGCAGGGAGAATACATGCGGCTTCGTAAAACGTTAAATTTCCTGGAAAAACAGAATGGATAGTTTAATTTCTGTGTTTATAGTTCACGAGACCAAGTGGGACCCGTTGGGTCTCATCCCCTCTACGCGTGGTTGCAGTGACACACACACACTAACCACCCCCACACACACACTAACCACCCCCCACACACACACACTAACCACCCCGCACACACACACTAACCACCCCCCACACACACACTAACCACCCCCCACACACACACTAACCACCCCCCACACACACACTATACACCCCCCACACACACACTAACCAACACCCACACTAACCACCCCCACACTATACACTCCCCAAACACACACACACTAACCACCCCCCACACATACACTAACCACCCCCACACACACTATACACCCCCCACACACACTAACCAACCAGCCCCCCACTCACTAACAACCCCATTGATTTTATATTAATATTATTCATACATTACTTTTACTCCATCCCCCACCCTATCCACTCATGTATAGCCCCCAACTCGCAGGCACGGCTCGAGAGAGGGGGGCAGACAGAGAGGGACACAGAAGCACAGAGAGGGACACAGAGGCAGAGGGAGGGACACAGAGGCAGAGGGTGGGAGGGGGAGAGGGGGGGGCAAGAGGGAGTGTGAGGGGGCAGAGAGGGAGCAGGGGGCAGAGAGGGAGCAGGGGGGCAGAGAGGGAGGGGTGTAGTGTTTGAGGGCTGGGAGGGGGGGGGGTGGGGCGTCATCACGGGGGAGGGTTGGTTCCCGAACTAAATACTCCTTCGCTTCCGGCTGCAAAACGCACCCGTCCCCAACCCAGTTGTCCCCACGGGAGGCATGTGGGGGGGGGTGGGGGGGCAGAGAGGGAGCGTGAGGGGGGCAGAGAGGGAGGGGGGTAGAGTTTGAGGGGTGTGGGCGCATCGTCAGAGGGGAAGGCTGGTTCCCGAACCTCGCTCCCGGCTTCAGGCTGCAGGTTGGGTGAGGTTCCTCGCAGCGTGAGAAAGAAGACAGCGGGGTTTTTATCAAAAGTTTGTCGGCAGCGACGGACTGGACGGGACCCGAGAGCTCTAGGACAGGGCCCAACTTGCTCGCTCTTCACTCGCTGCGTGTGCCGCTGTCTTCAGCGATGATCTTTGGTCTTCAGTCAACAGGGTGACATTTAATCAATGGGGGAGGAGGGAGGGGCAGGAGGAGACGTCACTCTTTTATAGTTAGAAGGATGAATCATTTTAGAGTGACACAGTGCAGATACAGGCCCTTTGGCCCAACTTGCCCACACCGGCCAACATGTCCCAGCTACATTAGTCCCACCTGCCTGCGCTTGGTCCACATCCCTCCAAACTTGTCCGATCAATGTACATGTGCCTTAAACGTTGCGATAGTCCTTGCCTCAACTACCTCCTCTGGCAGCTTGTTCCATACACCCACCACCCTTTGTGTGAATGCCACTGAGTTTTCACATTCCTATGAGTAAATCAGCTATTTATTCACAGCATCGTACAGTCTTAACATCTTTACGAGGATGTTGCCAGGACTACAGGGTGTGAGCTATAGGGAGAGGCTGAGCAGGCTGGGTGTCTATTCCTTGGAGCGCAGGAGGATGAGAGTTGATCCTATAGAGGTGTATAAAATCACGAGAGGTATAGATCGGGTAGACGCACAGAGCCTCCTGCCCAGAGTAGGGGAATCGAGGACCAGAGGACATAGGTTTAAGGTGAAGGGCAAAAAATGTAATAGGAATCTGTATCTCTAAACTAGAGATGTGCATCTCAAATTGGTTCATACTTACCAGCCTCTGCAACCCCAAGGTAACATTGCATGCCCCCAGGGCAGTTAACAGTATTATCCACGCACCTTTCCTGTGATACTAAGCAGTAGTAACACTGCAAACAGTTACCTGTACATTGAGAACAAAACAGAGGAGGTTGTGTGAGAGACACCTGCAGCTCGTTCTGCTGCTGCTCTGAGCACGAACAACTCCTTTCACTAAACATAGAACAATACCGACACCAAATGCTGGAGTAACTCAGCGGGTCAGGCAACCGCTCTGGAGAAGAGGTACAGGTGATGTTTTGGTCGAGACCCTCCCAAATCCCAGCTGGTTGTACTGGTTTGATGAAACAGTCTGAAGAAGGGTTTCGGCCAGAAACGTTGCCTATTTCCATGGCTCCATAGATGCTGACCTACCCGCTGAGTTTCTCCAGCAATTTTGTCTACCGTACTGGTTTGAAAGACGTCTTCTCGAGTCTCATTCTCTGTAACTCGTTCTCACCGCGCCCACAGCTACCAATGGCCTGTTTCCTTTTATCATCTTTTCCTTTTTGCATATCTTTCATTCATTTGTTGAATATCTCTCGATATCACTGTCTATCTCTCTCGCTTCCCTTTCGCTTGACTCTCAGTCTGAAGAAGGGCCTCGACCCATAACGTCACCCATTCCTTCTCTCCAGAGATGCTGCCTGTCCCGCTGAGTTACTCAAGCACTTTGTGTCCATTTTTGGAGTAATCCAACATCTGCAGTTCCTTCCTACACCTAAGTGCTGTAGAGCCCTCTGATGTTTACAGCATGTAAAGAGGCCATTCGGCCCACCGAGTCCGTGCGGACCAGTGATCACCCCGTACACTGACACTATCCTACACACTGCCGAAGTAGTATCTAAACTACCTATACACGTATAGTTTTGCCTTTTTGCACTATTATTGTTTGGTTCATGTGTACATATGTGTGTGTGTGTGATTGTGTGCGTGTGCGTGTTCGTGTGTGTGAGTGTGTGGGTGTGAGTGTGTGTGGCAAGGAACTGCAGATGGTGGTTTACACTGAAGATGGACATAAAATGCTGGAGTAACTCAGCGGGACAGGCAGCATCTCTGGAGAGATGGAAGGGTCTCGACCTGAAACGTCACCATTCCTTCTATCTGGGACATATAAAAATAAAACACTCTGGACCTGACAATAACTAACTCCATATTCAGTAACAAACTCTCTACATGTGAACGAACACACAGCTTAATGTTTAACCAAGAATTCCAATCCCACTTGAGAATCTAAAATGCCTTTCCACAGTTAAACTAGAGGACAAGAACAATAGTTATATTTCCTTACCCGGAGAGGCACTAAGAATGAGACCAGCTACCAGGACCACAAGGTAATTCATCTTTGGATTTGAACAGCTGAGCTTCGAGGGCAACAGAGAGAACAGGAATTTTTTCGAACAGAAGTCTTCAAATTCCCTGAAATCTGTAGAAGGATCCCAACTGGAAACGTCACCAGTCCGTGTTCTCCAGAGATGCTGCCCGACTCGCCGAGTTACGCCAGCACTCTGAGCCTTTATTGAAAACCCCTTGTGATTTTGACTATGGAATGGTCTTACAGAGGTAGGGGGAGGAGGCAAGGAAAAGATCGAATTACTGATGACTACTGATTGCATCCGGCAGTTTGGAAACGGGCTATTCATGTTGTGTAACAGCCTTCAGTCATGGTAGTCTGCCTCGCGGAGACGTGATCTGTTTCACGAAAAAGTAATTGGAAATCGGAATGGAAGCTGAAAGCAGCAAAAAGATTATTCACGTGGCTTGGGCAAAAAGACACAAAGTGCAGGGGGAAAGGGCATGTCCCACTTACGCGACCTTTACAGGCGACTGCTGGCATCCGTGATAGGTCGCCTGTTGAAAAATGTTGAAAATCCACAACATAGGAGACCTCTCAAGATCATACAGCCTGTATGGTCGTGAGAGGTCTCCTATGGTCGTGAGAGTTCTCCAAAGAGTCGCAGCGTCTTTCTGGTCACCACTGAATTTTCAATATGTTGAAAATTTCGGCAATCTATCACGGGTGCCGACAGTCGCCTGTAAAGGTCGCGTAAGTGGGACAGGCCCTTAACTCAGCGGGTCAGGATGCATATCTGGAGAACGTGGAAAGATGACTCCAGCACTTGGTGGATTCTGAAAAAGTATCCCGAACTGAAATTGTCTATCCGCGTTCTCCAGAGATGCTGCCTGACCCACTGAGTTACTCCAGCACTTTGTACCTATCCATGTTCTCCAGAGATGCTGCCTGACCCGCTGAGTTACTCCAGCACTTTGTACCTATCTACGTTCTCCAGAGATGCTGCCTGACCCGCTGAGTTACTCCAGCACTTTGTACCTATCCGTGTTCTCCAGAGATGCTGCACAGTTGGAACAGTTTAATAACGACACATTAAAATCCGCCCTTCGGCCACTCGGCAAGCTGGGCTGATCTGATCTGACAGCCACTCGCTAGCTCGCTGCGTGCCCGATCCTAACGCAGAACTTCCACAAAACCTTTGTGCTTCGGGTAACACCTACACCAAGAGCCTCTGCTAACAAGGGCTGGTGAACTGTGCTGGTCAACATGCACTGGGCGAGATGGCTGGGGGGAACACACCACAACCACCGCAAACTTGGAACAGCACAGACAATCTATCCAATACTATAGGGCAGGCATTTCACAGTTAAATGTCTTATATCAGATTGGCGGCTCCTTCACAGGGCCAACCCAGTACTCAGTGTTCCTCGGAGATGAATCTTTGCCTTAATTCACACCACCTGTAGGTGAAGCATCAGCCCACATCACACTGATACAGTCGCTGCCTGCCTCAGATTCAATATATTTTTACACATAAATTATGAATAAAGATAAAAAAATGTTTCAAACACAAGTAATAATTTCTTATTCCAGTAGCAAACACATTAAGGATGAAATGAAAATAATAAATTCTTTAACTTAATGAATATCTCATAATTGCAGAATAATGAAGTGAACTAGAACTGAGACTGTGTGAGTAGTGTGTGAACAGCAGAACAAGAAGGAGTCTGAAGAAGGGTCTCGACCCGAAACATCACCTGTTGTTTCGCTCCATAGATGCTGCCTCACCCGCTGAGTTTCTCCAGCATTTTTGTGTGCCTTCGATTTCTCCCGCATCTGCAGTTCTTTCTTAAGCAGAACAAGACAGGAAGCTGTTGAGTTGACAAAATTCTAGATTACTTCCTTGGTGGAATAGTTCACAATTTATACACTGTTAATACAGCGCTGAGTTAACTTGTTTATCCCGAATGACCTTTGACAAATCCCATGATTCTTTGCGTTTATCGCGATACCGAACTCGCATATTAAAGGACGTTCCTTTAGGAAGGAGATGAGGAGGAATTTCTTCAGTCAGAGGGTGGCGAATCTGAGGAATTAATTGCCACAGAAGGCTGTGGAGGCCACAAGTCAGTGGATATTGTTAAGGCATATATAGATTCTTGATTACTACAGTTGGCAGGGGTTATGGGGAGAAAGCAGGAGAATGGCGTTAGGAGGGAGAGATAGATCATCCACGATTGAATAGAGGAGTAGACTTGATGGGCAGAATGGCCATATTCTGCTCCTGTCCCTTATGACCTTCTGACACGAGTTCTATGTTATCCCTCTTTCACATCCACTGCCTGATGGAGCCCGGGACTCTGGCGCTGTGAGGCAGCAGCTCTACCCGCTGCATGCCGTGGCGCACATGTTGAAATCTGCTGGGTGCTGGCATGCGCATGAATCAAGAACCTGGTACTGTCAGAGGCCGAAACCCTGTCACGTGACTCGGGCTGTTGTCAGTTGACCAGCTGGTGCTCTTCCCGTTAAAGAATCTATCTATGCCTTAAAAATATCCACTGACTTGGCCTCCACAGCCGTCTGTGGCAATGAATTCCTCAGCTTCACCACCCTCTGACTAAAGAAATTCCTCCTCATCTCAATAGACATTCGGTGCAGGACTAGGCCATTCGGCCCTTTGAGCCAGCACCTCCATTCAATGTGATAATTGGCTGATCATCCACAATCAATACCCCATTCCTGCCTTCTCCCCATAACCTCAGACTCCGCTATCTTTAAGAGCCCTATGCAGTGGCCCCTAGTTCTGCACTCCCCCAACATCGAGAACATGTTTCCTGCCTCTAGCGTGTCAAAACCCTTAATCTATATTACTCAAAGTCTGATCTTGACCACTTCCTGTTAATAATAATAATAATAATAATAATAGATAATAATAATTATAAAGTCTGATCTCAGAGTCCCCCTCTGCTGCGCAAGACGAGAGGATTTTTGCAATCGATGAAAAATAAAAGAGTTATTAGTGTTTAAAAAATGTTGGACTATAAAACCCGGCAGTGTTGTGTGCCTCTGCAAGATGGGGGGGGGGGGGGGCGAGAGGGTTACGTCTCTCAGTCTGAGCTGTGAATAACACTGAACACATGTCTACTAAACTGTGAGTGGTTATACTGACCTGTCAGTGCCCTTAATGGTTTGGAAAGGCTAAAGCTGTGTTGCCTTTGGTTTGGAAATGCTAAAGCTGTGTTGCCTAATTAAAGTTGCCTTGCCGAATTAAAGTTGCCTTGCCTTCTATATCATTAAAAGTCTAATCTTCACCACTTTCTGTTTGTGCTTTATATTGATTTTAGAAAAAACGCTATTACCTTACTCAGAGTCCCCCTCTGGCATCAGGTGCTGAGGATTTTTCCCATCGATCAAAAATAAAAGAGTTATTAGTGTTTAAAAAAGGTTGAGATTCTCTCTCCTGTCAATCGCGCCATGAAGGCCACGCCCCTTCTGGTGGGAGGAGGAGGGTCTATAAAACCCAGAAGTGTGGGTGTGGCTCAGTCTCTGCAAGATTGAGGAGGGAGAGGTCACGACTCGCTGCCTTTAGTGGCTTTGTACCCTGCTTGAGATGGTATGAAACTGCACTTGAATTTGGTGGCCTTGCACCCTGCTTGAAGTGGTAAGAAACTGCACTTGAATTTGGTGGCCTTACACCCTGCTTGAAATGTAATTTAAAGAATAGCTGTGAGTCAACTGCCAGCCCACCAACCATGAGTGAGTGAGCTGCCAGCACAACACGCTTGAGTGACTGAGTAGACAGCCCAAGAATCCATTCGGCCCACAATGTCCATACTAGCCCTCTGGAAACCAGTCCCTTCAGCCTACAACATCCATACTAGCGCTCCAGAAAGCCCTCCCCCACTGGTCACCAATATTGGAATTCGTGGAGAGGTGAAATATTGCGTTGGGGGACCAGCCCTCCCGTGTGATGCTGGTACCCAACAGGTCCCACTTAGTCTAGTAATCTTATATGTTTCAATAAAATACCCTCTCATCCTTCTAAACTCCAGAGTATACAAGCCCAGTCGCTCCATTCTCTCAGCATATGACAGTCCCGCAATCCCGGGAATTAACCTTGTAAACCTACGCTGCACTTCCTCAATAGCAATAATGTCCTTCCTCAAATTAGGGGACCAAAAATGCACAGAATACTCCTGGTGTGGTCTCACTAGGGCCCTATACAACTGCAGAAGGACCTATTTGCTCCTATGCTCAACTCCTCTTGTTATGAAGGCCAACATGCCATTCACTTTCTTCACTGCCTGCTGTACCTGCATGCTTACTTTAATTGACTGATGAACGAGGATCCCGAGATCCCATTGTACTTCCCCTTTTCCCAACTTGACATCATTTTGATAATCTGCCTTCCTTTTTTTGCTACCAAAGTGAATAACCTCACATTTATCCACATTAAACTGCACCTGCCATGCATCTGCCCACTCATCCAAACTGTCCAAGTCACCCTCCATTCTCAAAGCATCCTCCTCACAGTTCACACTGCCACCCAGCTGTGTGTCATCTGCAAATTTGGTAATGTCACTTTGAATCCCTTCATCTAAATCATTGATGTATATTGTAAATAGCTGCGGACCCAGCACCGAGCCTTGCGGTACCCCACTAGTCACTGCCTGCCATTCTGAAAGAGACCCGTTAATCCCTACTCTGTTTCCTGTCTGCCAACTGATTTTCTATCCATGTCAGCACTCTACCCCCAAAGGAACTCTACTTCCTAAAGAAACGTCCTTTAATAAGCAAACTCGGTATTACAACTGCCCAGGTCATGGGTCATTCGGGATAAACTTTCTCGACAGCTGAGCGACTGCGTGTGTACGGACCTGCTTATTCATTTCAATGAGATTTATAAATAAACTAGACTGTGGGACCCGTTGGGTCCCATTCTCACACGGGAGACCTGGTCCCCCAAGCAATATTCCACCTCTCCACCAATTCCAATATTCCACCACTCACGCATAGCCCCAACTGTGCAGGCACGGCTGACGGGTTTCCGTGGTGATGCCCCATGTCCCACCCCACTCTGTCCCTTGCCCTTTTTCCCACGCACTCACTCTATTCTCCCCTCACCCCGCCCCCCATCCACTCTTAATGGCTCTCCGGCGGCGCAGCCATTCCCTCCCATTGGGTTCCCATAGAACACGCAGGTATTACTACGCAGGCGCAGCTGCCGGGCAAGACAAGTGGAAAAGGGAATTATTACAGCTTAAAATGTGAATAACTCTTAAAATATAACATCAACTATAAACGGTAAAGATGAGATTTATTCAGTCCATTCTTTCTTGTTGTGTCTCTTGTTGCGTTCTGCAGCCGTGGGAGGGGATTGGCCACGTGGGGCTGTCAGGGGCCGAGGGGAGGCATCCTGCAGCCGGGGGAGGGGGATGGCTTCAGGTGGTGGCCAGTGCGGGGGGGCTTTCTGGAGGACTAGTATGGATGTTGTGTGCCGAAGGGACTGGTTTCCAGAGGGCTAGTATGGACATTGTGGACCGAATAGATTTTTGGGCTAGTCCTGCAGCTGGGCATTGGGAGGCTTCAGGTGGGGGCCGACGGGAGCATTCTGTAGCTGGGGGGACGATTCAGGCAGGGGCCGGTGGGGGGGGGGGGGCGGAGGAAAGCGCTGCCGTGTCCTGCCGCTGCCGTGGCCTGCCGCTGGGGGGGGGTTGTGCAATGGGAGGGGATGGGGGCGTGTGGGCGGAGTTGGTGAGCCCCGCCAGCGCCTGGCCCCGCCAGTGCCCGTCTCCGTCAATCCCCTTACTTTCATTCCTCACTTCCCGAGGATCTTGAGTTGGCAGCAATCGGGCAGGTTCCGCGCCAATTCTGGACTCACATTTCACTCGCTCACGGCTTCTGGACTCGCAATTCACTCAGTCCGGCTTGTGGACTCAGTTTACTCCGTTGCGGCTTGTGGACTCGCAGTTTAGCATTCTCAAACCAACTTTTCAACTAGGCAAGGCAACTTTTGCATTCTCAGACTAACTTTTCAATGAGGCATGGGAAATTTAGCATTCTCAAACCAACTTTTCAATTTTGCAAGGCATTCTCAAATCAACTTTTCAATTAGGCAAAGCATTCTCAAACCAACTTTTCAATTAGGCAAGGCAACTTTAGTATTCTCAAACCAACTTTTCAAATAGGCAAGGCAACTTTAGCATTCTCAAACCAACTTTTCAATTAGGCAAGACATTCTCAAATCAACTTTTCAATTAGGTAAAGCATTCTCAAACAAACTTTTCAATTAGGCCAGGCAACTTTTGCATTCTCAAACCAACTTTTCAATTAGGCAAGGCAACTTTAGCATTCTCAAACCAACTTTTCAATTAGGCAAGGCAACTTTTGCATTCTCAAACCAACTTTTCAATTAGGTAAGGCAACTTTAGCATTCTCAAACCAACTTTTCGATTAGGCAAGGCAACTTTAGCATTCTCAAACCAACTTTTCAATTAGGCAAGGCATTCTCAAATCAACTTTTCATTTAAGCAAAGCATTCTCAAACCAACTTTTCAATTAGGCAAGGCAACTTTTGCATTCTCAAACCAACATTTCAATTAGGCAAGGCAACTTTAGCATTCTCAAACCAACTTTACAATTAGGCAAGGCAACCTTGGCATTCTCAAATCAACTTTTCAATTAGGCAAAACATTCTCAAACCAACTTTTCAATTAGGCAAGGCATTCTCAAATCATCTTTTCAATTAGGCAAGGGAACTTTAATTAGGCAAGGCAACTTTCATTAGGCAAGGCGACTTTCATTAGGCAAGGCGACTTTCATTGGCAATACTACTTTAGCATTTCCAAACCAAAGGCAACACAGCTTTGGCATTTCCAAACCAAAGGCAACACAGCTTTAGCATTTCCAAACTATAATTTCAAACCACATTAAGGGCACTGACAGGTCAGTAAAACCACTCACAGTTTAGTAGACATGTGTTCAGTGTTATTCACAGCTCAGATTGAGAGACGTGACCCTCTCACCTCCCCATCTTGCAGAGACTGCCTGAGGCACTCAACACCTCCGGGTTTTCTAGTCCCTCCGGAAAGGGCGTGGCCTTCAGGAGGGAGAATCTCAACATTTTTCAAACACTAATAACTCTTTTATTTTTCATCGGTGTGAAAAATCCTTTTGTCCTGCGCAGCATAGGGGGACTCTGAGTAAGATGGCCGGAAATCCACAGCCGATAGTGGCAGCGTGTTTTCTAAAATCAATATACAGAACAACACGAAGTGGTCAAGATCAGATTTATATATACACAAACACACATATATATATATTTCTCTAGCTTCTTTCTTCTGATTTCCTCAAATTATTTGTTGAGCTACCCTTTTCTTTCAATCCCTCTCTTTCTCTCTCTCTCTCTCCCTCCATGAAATCCTAATATTGTGAATAAAATATCCATGAACACATGCCAAGATATTTTTTCATTCTATATTAGTGTAATAAAATGTTGTGTATACATACCTACACTGATACAGAAGTGCTAGCTTTCGACATGAATAATGTACATTGCTACCATAGTTTAGTTTTGAATTTAACATATATCATGATCTTAGGTAGGCAAAAATGCTGGAGAAACTCAGCGGGTGAGGCAGCATCTATGGAGTGAAGGAAATAGGTGACATTTCGGGTCGAGACCCTTCCTCAGTTCCTCGATGGCGCTAAAAATCACCCATCACCTACTACGGCTTTTTTGCCGAGTGGTCCATCTTGCTCTTGCTCTAGTATCTTTGCTGACAACCCACCCAGCCTAGTTTGAAATGCCTGCAGCTAAATACAGTGCCCTCATAATGTTTGGGACATTATTAATTTCTTTGCTTCTGCATTCCACAATTTGAGCTTTGTAATAGAAAAAATCTCATGTGGTTAAAGATCACATTGTCAGATTGTATAAAGGCTATTTTTATACATTTTGGTTTCACCATGTTGTTCTTGGAGATAAAAAATATATAATATAAATACATGGTTCTACCATGAGAGCATGAGCTTCACCTTCGAGGAGAGAAAAGAGTACGAGAGAGAGAGAGAGAGAGAAAGAGGGATAGAGAGGAAAAGCTTGGACCATGGTGTGCAGACAGGAGATTGTAATACGCAGAGGGGCATAAGAGTTATTTTGTATTGTTTCTTTATTGATAGTTTTCTGTGTTTTACTTGTGTTTGCTTCAATAAATAAATGGAAATGGAAAAGGAAATGAAATGAAAATGAAAAGAGTTATTCGGCCTGCCCTGTGCTTGAAATTGAAATGTAATTGGAAATTAAAATGAAATGAGTTGTTTGGCCTCCCCCTGTGCTTGAAAATGAAATAGAAATGAAAGGAAAATGGAATGAGTTGTTTGGCCTGCCCTGTGCTTGAAATTCAAATGGAAATGGAAATCTAAATGACATGAAAATCAAATGAGTTGTTTGGCCTGCCTTGTGCTTGAAATTGAAATGGAAATGGAAAAGGAAATGGAAATGAAAATGAAATGGAAATGGAAAAGGAAAAGGAAAAGGAAATGAAATGAAAATGAAAAGAGTTATTTGGCCTGCCCTGTGCTTGAAATTGAAATGGAAATGGAAATTAAAATGAAATGAGTTGTTTGGCCTGCCCTGTGCTTGAAATTGAAATGGAAAAGTCCAGAAAAAGTGCCTATCCACTGAAATTGCACTCATATTTTTTTAACGAGTCCCTTTGGCCCATCATGCCTGTACTAGCCCAGGCGCTGTTCCTTCGGCCCATCAGAAAGTAATCCCCCTGCAAGTATTAAACCTCACCCCAGTATTTTTCTCCCTGCCTTCATTGGCTCCCTGTGAGATCCAGGCCAGGATTGAAGTTCCTCTTTCATTGCTGTGATCTGCAAAAAAAGATGAAAAATGTCTAAAATTGATTCTCCGCCGTCTCCCCTTTCTCTCTCACATAGTCTCTCACCTGTTTTGGAGAATTTCTGGCAGTTTCTGAGCTGCCACCCCACCAGCCCTGAGTGACTGAGCTGCCAGCCCACCAGCCCTGAGTGACTGAGCTGCCAGCCCACCAGGCCTGAGTGACTGAGCTGCCAGCCCACCAGGCCTGAGTGACTGAGCTGCCAGCCCACCAGCCCTGAGTGACTGAGCTGCCAGCCCACCAGCCCTGAGTGACTGAGCTGCCAGCCCAAGTATCCATTCGGCCCACAATCTCCATACTAGCCCTCTGAAGTAGTTGTACAAACAAAGAGATGAACATTCCATGTTCTCCTTATTCTCATATAAATTGTAACTTTCAGTTCTCTCCGATATGATGAGAACTGTGTACTCTCCACCTCCTATGCCTGGTCTGAGTCCCTGCCCCCCCAAGCCCAAATGTCACCCCCTCTATCATCAAATGACTGCCCCCAAAATAATATAATATGCCAACAGTGGCCTAAATATAAATGGCTCCTACAGTATTTTTGTGGTCCTGTGACTGGATTTTAGGTGTAACTAGACCAAGTGGGACCCGTTGGGCCCCGTTCCACCAACCTAATATTCCACCACTCACCCATTCCCCCAACACAACCCGTTCCCCCAACCCAATATTCCACCACTCACCCATAGCTTCCAACTGCGGTGGTGTGGCTCATTTCCCCTCATCCCCCACACTCCATCCCCCTTCTCTTCACCCTCCCTCTTCTCTTCCCTCTCCTCCTCCCTCCTCCACTCCCTCCCTCACCTCTCCCTCCCTCTCCTATCTCGTACCCTCAGTCACTCCCTCCCTCCCTCCATAACCCCTCTGCACTCTCTACCCCCTTCCACTCCCTCTATCTCCCTGCTCCCCCACCCCTCACCTCTCCCCCAACCCACTCCATCCCACTAAACACAATGTTTAAATAACATTTCTCCTCCTCCCCTCCCGCACTCGCTCCCTCTCCTTACAACAATGTAACAAATATCTCATTGCACTGGGTGGAACACTGTTGACGGGCATTTTATGTAAATGATATCCCATTGTGACGTCATATGCTGCTAACTGCCAGTGGACACTGCTGACAGGCAATTTATGTAAATGAGATCCCATTGTGACATCATAGCTGCTTACTGCCAGTGCAGATGGAAGAAATGTTTCTCTACTAACAAGGGCTGGTGAACTGTGCTGGTCAACATGCACTGGGCGAGATGGCTGGGGGAAACGCACTACAATCACCGCAAACTTGGAACAGCACAGACCCTCCACTCAATCTATCCAATACTAAAGGGCAGGCATTTCACAGTTAAATGTCTTATATCAGATTGGCGGCTCCTTCACAGGGCCAACCCTGTACTCAGTTTTCCAGTTGATTGGTCCTCTCACCTGTCAAGTCAAGTGAGTTTATTGTCATGTGTCCCTGGTAGGACAATGAAATTCTTGCTTTGCTTGAGCACAACAGAACATAGTAGGCATTTACTACAAGGCATTCTATAAATATATACACAATGGTCAATATACTGATAAAGTGCAAATAACAGTATTGGCTAGTAAAGTTCAGTGTTATGTCCGAGCCAGGTTTAATAGCCTGATGGCTGTGGGGAAGTAGCTGTTCCTGAACCTGGTCGTTGCAGTCTTCAGGCTCCTGTACCTTCTACCTGAAGGTAGTAGGGAGATGAGTGTGTGGCCAGGATGGTGTGGATCCTTGATGATGCTGCCAGCCTTTTTGAGGCAGCGACTGTGGTAGATCCCCTCGATGGAAGGGAGGTCAGAGCCGATGATGGACTGGGGAGTGTTTACTACTTTTTGTAGTCTTTTCCTCTCCAGGGCACTCAAGTTGTCAATCACCTTGATGAAGGTAACGCCCCTTCCGAGGGGGCCAGCAGTATAAAGCCCCGGATGCTGGACGTGGGTCAGTCACTCTGGAAGATCGTGAGGGAGAGTCCACAACTGTGATTCTAAGCTGTGAGTCAACTGAACTGTGAGTCTACTGAACTGTGAGTCTCCAATGTACTTGCAATAAATTATTTGTTAGACCTTAATGAAAATGAAATGAGTTTTTTTGCCTCCCCTGTGCTTGAAATTGAAATGGAAATGGAAATGAAAGGAAAATGAAATGAGTTGTTTGGCCTGCCCTGTGCTTGAAATTGAAATGGAAAAGTCCAGAAAAAGTGCCTATCTACTGAAATTGCACTCATATTTTTTAACGAGTCCCTTTGGCCCATCATGCCTGTACTAGCCCAGGCGCTGTTCCTTCGGCCCATCAGAAAGTAATCCCCCTGCAAGTATTAAACCTCACCCCAGTATTTTTCTCCCTGCCTTCATTGGCTCCCTGTGAGATCCAGGCCAGGATTGAAGTTCCTCTTTCATTGCTGTGATCTGCAAAAAAGATGAAAAATGTCTAAAATTGATTCTCCGCCGTCTCCCCTTTCTCTCTCACATAGTCTCTCACCTGTTTTGGGAGAATTTCTGGCAGTTTCTGAGCTGCCACCCCACCAGCCCTGAGTGACTGAGCTGCCAGCCCACCAGCCCTGAGTGACTGAGCTGCCAGCCCACCAGGCCTGAGTGACTGAGCTGCCAGCCCACCAGGCCTGAGTGACTGAGCTGCCAGCCCACCAGCCCTGAGTGACTGAGCTGCCAGCCCACCAGGCCTGAGTGACTGAGCTGCCAGCCCACCAGGCCTGAGTGACCGAGCTGCCAGCCCAAGAATCCATTCGGCCCACAATCTCCATACTAGCCCTCTGAAGTAGTTGTACAAACAAAGAGATGAACATTCCATGTTCTCCTTATTCTCATATAAATTGTAACTTTCAGTTCTCTCCGATATGATGAGAACTGTGTACTCTCCACCTCCTATGGCTGGTCTGAGTCCCTGCCCCCCAAAGCCCAAATGTCACCCCCTCTATCATCAAATGACTGCCCCCAAAATAATATAATATGCCAACAGTGGCCTAAATATAAATGGCTCCTACAGTATTTTTGTGGTCCTGTGACTGGATTTTAGGTGTAACTGGACCAAGTGGGACCCGTTGGGCCCCGTTCCACCAACCTAATATTCCACCACTCACCCATTCCCCCAACACAACCCGTTCCCCCAAACCAATATTCCACCACTCACCCATAGCCTCCAGCTGCGGTGGTGTGGCTCATTTCCCCTCATCCCCCAACACTCCATCCCCCTTCTCTTCACCCTCCCTCTTCTCTCCCCTCTCCTCCTCCCTCCTCCACTCCCTCCCTCACCTCTCCCTCCCTCTCCTATCTCGTACCCTCAGTCGCTCCCTCCCTCCCTCCCTCCCTCCATAACCCCTCTGCCCTCTCTACCCCCTTCCACTCCTCTATCTCCCTGCTCCCCCACTCCTCACCTCTCCCCTAACCCACTCCATCCCACTAAACACAATGTTTAAATAACATTTCTCCTCCTCCCCTCCCGCACTCGCTCCCTCTCCTTACAACAATGTAACAAATATCTCATTGCACTGGGTGGAACACTGTTGACGGGCATTTTATGTAAATGATATCCCATTGAGACGTCATATGCTGCTAACTGCCAGTGGACACTGCTGACAGGCAATTTATGTAAATGAGATCCCATTGTGACATCATAGCTGCTAACTGCCAGTGCAGATGGAAGAAATTTTTCTCAAAGTGGCATCTTGCAAAGTTTGAAATGTGAATAACTTGTAATATATACAATCAATGTGAACGAAACTTGATACACCACACCACATGAGAATGGTGAGTAAGGTGTTTTGGTATAATTTCAGAATCACATGGGCAGACATCTAAACACACAGACAGGCACACAGACACACATGCATAGAAACAAACAAGATCAGAGTTTTAGTAATATACTCGATCAAGTGGGACCCGTTGGGCCCCATTCCCCCAACGCAATATTCCACCACTCACCCGTTCCCCCAATACAACCCATTTTCACCACTCATCCGGTCCCCCAATGCAACCCATACCCCCCTACTGCTCAGGCATGGCTCATCTCATCTCATCCCCTAAAACTCCTTCCTTCCCTCTTCACCTTCCCTCTTCTCTCCTCTCTCCCCCCTCCCCTCGTCCACTCCCTCCCTTACCTCTCCCTTCCCCTACCCTCAGTCACATCCTCCCCCCATCCATCCCTCCCTCCCTCCCTCCATAACCCCTCCCTACCCCCTCCTCTCCCTCTATCTCCCTGCTACCCTATCCCACCATGCCACTAAACACAATGTTTAAATAACAATTCTTAATCGACCCCATGTGGGGGGGGGGGGGGTGGGGGGGGCAGCGAATCCGCTCACCTCTCCCCATCCCACCCTAAACAATTAAAATCTCGAATTAATTTTGAAAATGAAACCTCTCCCCTATTCCACCCCTCCACAAGGAAACCTCACGTTGGCGATGGCGTCGGCACTCACATCCCCCATCCCACCCACCCACAAGGAAAATTCTAAATGAGATTAATGATCCCAGATGTGCAACTTAATGAGATTCCATTGTGATGTAATTGTTTTTATGTAAATGAGATCCCATTGTGACGTCATAGCTGCCAACTGCCACTGCACTGGAAATTATTATTCTCAGTAAGGTTTTGTAAAGTTAAAAATGTGAATAATGTAAAATATAACATCAATATGAACGAAACTGTGATAAAACACACCACAAGACAATTGTGTGTAAGATGGTCCAAAAATTGTAGCACTATTGTGTACCGTTTTGGTGTAATTCAGGACATCACACAGACAAGATGAGTGTTTTAGTAATATACTAGAAAGTGGGGTTTTGTAAAATTTTAAATGTCAATATCTTATAAAATATAACATCAATCTGAACGAAACATGACACAGGACAATGGTGAGTAAATTGGTATTTTAGTGCTATTCATCTGGCAGAGTTCAGATCATGAAAAGCTGGCAAACAAACAAACACTCTCACTGACAGACAAGATGAGATTTACAATTGTACGAAGCCGATTAAGCTACAAACCTGAGGTACACAAAAATGCTGGAGAAACTCAGCGGGTGCAGCAGCATCTATGGAGCGAAGGAAATAGGCAACGTTTCAGGCCGAAACCCTTCTTCAGACTGATAGGGGGTGGGGAGAAGAAAGGAAAAAAGGCGGAGGAGGAGCCCGAGGGCTGGGGGAGGGGAGGAGACAACCAGAGGGCTGATGAAGGGGAGGGAACAGCAAGGGCTAGCAGAATTGGGAGAATTCAATGTTCAAGCCCCCAGGATGTAGACTGCCCAAGCGGAATATGAGGTGCATTTCCTCCAATTTCCGGTGTTGCTTGCTGTGGCCATGGAGGAGACCCAGGTCAGAGAGGTCAGACACGGAATGGGAGGGGTAGTTGAAGTGCTGAGCCACCGGGAGGTCAGGTTGGTTATTGCGGACCGACCGGAGGTGTTCGGCGAAACGATGGCCAAGCCTCCGCTTGGTCTCACCAATGTAGATCAGCTGGCATCTAGAGCAGCGGATGCAATAGATGAGGTTGGAGGAGATGCAGGTGAACCTCTGTCGCACCTGGAACGACTGCTTAGGTCCTTGAATGGAGTCGAGGGGGAGGTGAAGGGACAAGTGTTGCATCTCTTGCGGTTGCAAGGGAAAGTACCCGGGGAGGGGGTGGTACGGGAGGGAAGGGAAGAATTGACAAGGGAGTTACGGAGGGAGCGGTCTTTGCGGAAGGCAGACAGCTATTAATGATTATGATATAGTTGGGATCACGGAGACATGGCTCCAGGGTGACCAAGGCTGGGAGCTGAACATCCAGGGATATTCAATATTCAGGAGGGATAGAGAGAAACGAAAAGGAGGTGGGGTAGCGTTGCTGGTTAGAGAGGAGATTAACGCAGTGGAAAGTAAGGACATTAGCTTGGAGGATGTGGAATCGGTATGGGTAGAGCTGCGAAACACTAAGGGGCAGAAAACGCTGGTGGGTGTTGTGTACAGGCCACCTAGCAGTAGTAGTGAAGTTGGGGATGGCATCAAACAGGAAATTAGAAATGCGTGCAACAAAGGCAAAACAGTTATAATAGGTGACTTCAATCTACATATAGATTGGGTGAATCAAATTGGCAGGGGTGGTGAGGAAGAGGATTTCTTGGAATGTATGCGGGATAGTTATCTAAACCAATAAGTAGAGGAACCAACGAGAGAGCAGGCTATTCTAGACTGGGTATTGAGTAATGAGGAAGGGTTAGTTAGCAGCCTTGTTGTGCGTGCCCCCGTGGGCAAGAGTGACCATAATATGGTTGAGTTCTTCATTAGGATGGAGAGTGACATTGTTAATTCAGAAACAACGGTTCTGAACTTAAAGAAAGGTAACTTTGAGTGTATGAGACGTGAATTGGCCAAGATTGACTGGCAATTAGTTCTAAAAGGGTTGACGGTGGATATGCAATGGAAGGCATTTAAAGACTGCATGGATGAACTACAAAAATTGTTCATCCCAGTTTGGCAAAAGAATAAATCAGGGAAGGTAGTGCATCCGTGGATAACAAGGGAAGTCAGGGATAGTATCAAAGCAAAAGATGATGCGTACAAATTAGCCAGAAAAAGCAGCATACCAGAGGACTGGGAGAAATTCAGAGACCAGCAGAGGAGGACAAAGGGCTTAATTAGGAAAGGGAAAATAGATTATGAAAGAAAACTGGCAGGGAACATAAAAACTGACTGCAAACGTTTTTATAGATATGTGAAGAGAAAGAGATTAGTTAAAACAAATGTAGGTCCCTTGCAGTCAGAAACAGGTGAATTGATCATGCGGAACAAGGATATGGCGGACCAATTGAATAACTACTTTGGTTCCGTCTTCACTAAGGAAGACATAAATAATCTGCCGGAAATAGCAGGGGACCGCGGGTCAAAGGAGTAGGTGGAACTGAGTGAAATCCAGGTTAGTCGGGAAGTGGTTTTGGGTAAATTGAATAGATTAAAGGCCGATAAATCACCAGGGCCAGATAGGCTCCATCCCAGAGTATTTAAGGAAGTAGCTCCAGAAATAGTGGATGCATTAGTGATAATTTTTCAAAGCTCTTTAGATTCTGGAGTAGTTCCTGAGGATTGGAGGGTAGCAAACGTAACCCCACTTTTTAAGAAGGGAGGGAGAGAGAAAACGGGGAATTACAGACCAGTTAGTCTAACATCGGTAGTGGGGAAACTGCTAGAGTCAGTTATTAAAGATGGGATAGCAGCACATTTGGAAAGTGGTGAAATCATTGGACAAAGTCAGCATGGATTTACGAAAGGTAAATCATGTCTGACGAATCTTATAGAATTTTTTGAGGATGTAACTAGTAGAGTGGATAGGGGAGAACCAGTGGATGTGTTGTATCTGGACTTTCAGAAGGCTTTCGACAAGGTCCCACATAAGAGATTAGTATACAAACTTAAAGCACACGGTATTGGGGGTTCAGTATTGATGTGGATAGAGAACTGGCTGGCAAACAGGAAGCAAAGAGTAGGAGTAAACGGGTCCTTTTCACAATGGCAGGCAGTGACTAGTGGGGTACCGCAAGGCTCAGTGCTGGGACCCCAGCTATTTACAATTTATATTAATGAACTGGATGAGGGAATTGAAGGCAACATCTCCAAGTTTGCGGATGACACTAGGCTGGGGGGCAGTGTTAGCTGTGAGGAGGATGCTAGGAGACTGCAAGGTGACTTGGATAGGCTGGGTGAGTGGGCAAATGTTTGGCAGATGCAGTTTAATGTGGATAAATGTGAGGTTTACCACTTTGGTGGCAAAAACAGGAAAGCAGACTATTATCTAAATGGTGGCCGATTAGGAAAAGGGGAGATGCAGCGAGACCTGGATGTCATGGTACACCAGTCATTGAAAGTAGGCATGCAGGTGCAGCAGGCAGTGAAGAAAGCGAATGGTATGTTAGCTTTCATAGCAAAAGGATTTGAGTATAGGAGCAGGGAGGTTCTACTGCAGTTGTACAGGGTCTTGGTGAGACCACACCTGGAGTATTGCATACAGTTTTGGTCTCCAAATCTGAGGAAGGACATTATAGCCATAGAGGGAGTACAGAGAAGGTTCACCAGACAGATTCCTGGGATGTCAGGACTTTCATATGAAGAAAGACTGGATAGACTTGGCGTATACTCGCTAGAATTTAGGAGATTGAGGGGGGATCTTATAGAAACGTAAAAAATTCTTATTGGGTTGGACAGGCTAGATGCAGGAAGATTGTTCCCGATGTTGGGGAAGTCCAGGACAAGGGGTCACAGCTTAAGGATAAGGGGGAAATCCTTTAAGACCAAGATGAGAAAAAACTTTTTCACACAGAGAGTGGTGAATCTCTGGAACTCTCTGCCACAGAGGGTAGTTGAGGCCAGTTCATTGGCTATATTTAAGAGGGAGTTAGATGTGGCGCTTGTGGCTAAAGGGATCAGGGGGTATGGAGAGAAGGCAGGTACGGGATACTGAGTTGGATGTTCAGCCATGATCATATTGAATGGCGGTGCAGGCTCGAAGGGCCGAATGGTCTACTCCTGCACCTATTTTCTATGTATCTATGTATCTGTGGGGGGAGATGGGAAGAAGTGTAGTCCAGATAGCCATGGGAGTCGGTAGGTTTGTAGTGGATGTCGGTAAGAATTCTATCACCTGCGATAGAGATAGTTGTGTGTAAGATGGAGATAATATCTCCATCGCAGGTGATAGACTTCTTACCGACATCCACTACAAACCTACCGACTCCCATGGCTATCTGGACTACACTTCTTCCCACCCTGCTTCCTGTAAGGACTCCATCCCCCACTCCCAATTCCTCCGTCCACGCCGCATCTGCTCCCAGGATGAGGCGTTCCACACCAGGGCATCCGAAATGTCCTCATTCTTCAGGGAACAGGGGTTCCCCTCCTCCACCATAGATGAGGCTCGCACCAGGGTCTCTGCCATACCCCGCAACACTGCTCTCTCTCCCCATCCCCCCACTCACAACAAGGGCAGAGTCCCCCTAGTCCTCACCTTTCACCCCACCAGCCGTCACATACAAGTGATCCGTCAGTTTTGCCACCTCCAACGTGACCCCACCACTCGCCACATCTTCCCATCTCCCCCCATGTCTGCCTTCCGCAAAGACCGCTCCCTCCGTAACTCCCTTGTCAATTCTTCCCTTCCCTCCCGTACCACCTCATCCCCGGGTACTTTCCCTTGCAACCGCAAGAGATGCAACACTTGTCCCTTCACCTCCCCCCTCGACTCCATTCAAGGACCTAAGCAGTCGTTCCAGGTGCGACAGAGGATCACCTGCATCTCCTCCAACCTCATCTATTGCATCCGCTGCTCTAGATGCCAGCTGATCTACATCGGTGAGACCAAGCGGAGGCTTGCCGATCGTTTCGCCGAACACCTCCGGTCGGTCCGCAATAACCAACCTGACCTCCCGGTGGCTCAGCACTTCAACTCCCCCTCCCATTCCGTATCTGACCTCTCTGTCCTGGGTCTCCTCCATGGCCACAGCGAGCAACACCGGAAATTGGAGGAAATGGACCTCATATTCCGCTTGGGCAGTCTACATCCTGGGGGCTTGAACATTGAATTCTCCCAATTCTGCTAGCCCTTGCTGTCCCCTCCCCTTCATCAGCCCTCTGGTTGTCTCCTCCCCTCCCCCAGCCCTCGGGCTCCTCCTCCGCCTTTTTTCCTTTCTTCTCCCCACCCTCTATCAGTCTGAAGAAGGGTTTCGCCCCGAAACGTTGCCTATTTCCTTCGCTCCATGGATGCTGCTGCACCCGCTGAGTTTCTCCAGCATATTTGTGTACCTTCGATTTACCAGCATCTGCAGTTCCTTCTTTAACACAACCTACAAACCTGGACGTCTTTGGAGTGAGTCAGGAAACCGCAGCACCCTGAGAAAATCCACACAGTCACAGGGAGAACATGCAAACTCCGTACAGACAACACCCGTGGTCAGGATGGAACCCGGGTCTCTGGCGCTGTGAGGCATCAACTCTACCGCTGCACCACCGTGCCGCAGAATTATACAGTGTAGTAATAATAACATGTGAGACAGTTTATAAAATTGTTTTCCAGAATTTGATAGAGGCTTTGACAGACTCTTGATTAGTACAAGTGTCAGGGGTTATGGGGAGAATGGGGTTGAAAGGGAAAGACAGATCGGCCAGGATTAAAGGGCAGAGTAAACTTGATGGGCCGAATGGCTTGATCCTGCTCCTGGAACATAAAAAAAGGAATACGCTCACATTTTCTTTTGAAAATCAGTATTTTATTGAGATGCGGCAACAGATGAACAGAGTAATGGTACACACTCCAAATTATATGATTATTATTATTATTACTATCCAAACTATTAAAAGATTGCAAATATCAAGCATGGTGAATTAGACAATAGACAATAGGAGCAGGAGTAGGCCATTCGGCCCTTCGAGCCAGCAACGCCACTCAATGTGATCATGGCTGATCATCCCCAATCAGTACCCCGTTCCTGCCTACTCCCCATATCCCCTGACTCCGCTATCTTTAGGAGCCCTATCTAGCTCTCTTGAAAGTATTGACATTGCCTTTGTCAACTCGAAGGAGGTTGTCCATGCACTGCCATCGTAACATGCTTGTCTAGCCTCCTGAGATAAACAGTCTTATAAGGTCATGCAGTAGGTGATAGGAGCAGAACTAGGCCATTCGGCCCATCAAATCTACTCCGCCATTCAATCATGGCTGATCTATCTCTCCCTCCTAACCCCATTCTCCTGCCTTCTCCCCATAACCCCTGACACCCGTCCTAATCAAGAATCTATCTATCTCTGCGGTAAAAATATCAATTCACTTGGCCTCCACAACATTCTGTTGGAGTTACTGAAGCTGTGTATATATGTAACCAGCTCCAAAACATAATTCAAATCAATAACAAAGAAAAAAGCACATTGGAAGATTGAGGAATTACAGAACCCATAGAACTAACCACCATCGATGAACTAATCCTGAACCTGGATGAGGGTTACTGATTTTGGAATGAAAATAATTTGCACATCTGTTAGATTAAGTTGCTCATCTCTTGGAAATCAAGTGTTAAGACCCATTATCCCTGATCTTCAGACAAAAAGCACCCAGAAGATTGCACTGTGCATTATTATTATGCACTTGCTTCACATAAATATTGCAAACCAGACTGAGACCAGAGCAGGGAACAGCAGAAGAGATAATTTAACTTGGTCACTCGCGTTGCAGAGGTCAGTATCACAACAGCTGACAGAGACTGTGGCTCCTGGGATAATTTGCGGGACATTACATTCAGCAGGGGAGGCACATCCAGCGCCATAAGCCTTTACACCAGCTGGAAAAACAGAATGGTCAGATAAATAATTTCTATATTCATAGTTCATGTATCATTTTAGAGTATTACAGCGTGGAAACAGGCCCTTCACCCCAACTTGCCCACACCGGCCAACATGTCCCAGCAACACTAGTCCCACCTGCCAGCGCTTGGTCCATATCCCCCAAACCTGTCCGATCCATGTACCTGTCTAACTGTTTCTTAAACGTTGTGATAGTCCCTGCCTCAACTACCTCCTCTGGCAGCTTGTTCCATACACCCACCACCCTGTGTGTGAATGCCACTGAGTTTTCACATTTCTATGAGTAAATCAGCTATTTATTCACAGAATCGCACAGTCTTAACATCTTTACGAGGATGTTGCCAGGACTAGAGGGTGTGAGCTATAGGGAGAGTCGTCAAGTCACATTTATTTATATAGCACATTTAAAAAACAACTCTCGTTGGCCAAAGTGCTTTACATTTGTTATAAGAATAGAATAAACAAGCAAACTACATACATATAGCCCTCGCTCAGAGGACGTCAAGAAAGGCTTGGGAGTATAGATAAGTTTTTAGTCTTGACTTAAAGGAGTCGATGGAGGGGGCAGTTCTGATGGGAAAGGGGTTGCTGTTCCACAGTCCAGGAGCTGCAACCGCAAAGGCGCGGTCGCCCCTGAGCTTATGCCTAGACCGCGGGATATTCAGCAACCCCAAGTCGGCCGAGAGGTTGAGCAGGCTGGGTCTCTATTCCTTGGAGCACAGGAGGATGAGGGGTGATCCTATAGAGGTGTATAAAATCATGACAGGAATAGATTGGGAAGATGCACAGAGTCTCTTGCCCAGAGTAGGGGAATCGAGGACCAGAGGACATTGGTTTAAGGTGAGGGGGAAAAGATTTAAAAGGAATCTGAGGGGTAACCTTTTCACACAAACGGTGGTGGGTGTATGTTTCCACGCTGTATCTCTAAACTAGAGGTGTGCATCTCAAATTCTTTCGTACTTACCAGCCTCTGCTACCACAAGGAAGCATCGCTGCCCCGCAGAGCAGTTAATAGTTTTATCCACACATCTTTCCGTTGATCCTGAGCAGGAGTAACACTGCAAACAGTTACCTGTACATTGAGAACAAAACAGAGGAGGTTGTGTGAGAGACACCTGCAGCTCGTTCTGCTGCTGCTCTGACAACGAGCAACTCCTTTCACTAAACATAGAACAATATCGACACAAAATGCTGGAGTAACTCAGCGGGTCAGGCAGCCGCTCTGGAGAAGAGGTACAGGTGATGTTTTGGTCGAGACCCTCCCAAATCCCAACTGGTTGTACTGGTTTGAAAGACGTCTTCTCGAATCTCATAGTCTGTAACTCATTCTCACCTCGCCCACAGCTAACAATGGCCTGTTTCCTTTATCATCTTTACTTTTTTGCATACCTTTCATTCATTTGTTCAATATCTCTCGATATCAACATCTATCTCTCTCATTTCCCTTTCCCCTGACTCTCAGTCTGAAGAAGGGTCTCGACCCGAAACGTCACCTATTCCTTCTCTCCAGAGATGCTGCCCGTCCCGCTGAGTTACTCCAGCACTTTGTGTCTATTGTCGGTGTAAACCAACATCTGCAGTTCCTTCCTACACATCAGTGATGTAGAGCCCTCAGATGTTTAAAGCATTTAAACAGGCCCTTCAGCCCACCGAGTCCGTGCCGACCAGTGCTCACCCCGTACACTAACACTATCCCACACACTGCCAAAGTAGTATATTAAACTACCTATACATGTATAGTTTTGTCTTTTGCACTATTATTGTTTGTTTCATGTGTACATATGTGTGTGTGTGTGTGTGTGTGTGATTGTGTGTGTGTGTGTGTGTGTGTGTGCATGTGTGAGTGTGTGTGTGTGTGTGTGTGTGTGGCAAGGAACTGCAGATGCTGGTTTACACCGAAGAGACATAAAATGCTGGAGTAACTCAGCGGGACAGGCAGCATCTCTGGAGAGATGGAAGAAGGGTCTCGACCTGAAACGTCACCATTCCTTCTACCTGGGACATATAACAATAAAACACTCTTGACTTGACAATAACTAACTCCATATTCAGTAACAAACTCTCTACATGTGAACGAACACACAGCTTAATGTTTAACCAAGAATTCCAATCCCACTTGAGAATCTAAAATGCCTTTCCAGTTAAACTAGAGGACAACAAAATAGTTATATTTCCTTACCCGGAGAGGCACTAAGAATGAGACCAGCTACCAGGACCACAAGGTAATTCATCTTTGGATTTGAACAGCTGAGCTTCGAAGGCAAGAGAGAGAACAGGAAAATTTTCGAACAGAAGTCTCCAAATTCCCTGAAATCTGTAGAAGGATCCCAACTGGAAACGTCACCAGTCCGTGTTCTCCAGAGATGCTGCCCGACTCGCCGAGTTACGCCAGCACTCTGAGCCTTTATTGAAAACCCCTTGTGATTTTGACTATGGGATGGTCTTACAGAGGTAGAGGGAGGAGGCAAGCAAAATACCGAATTACTGATGACTACTGATTGCATCCGGCAGTTTGGAAACGGGCTATTCATGTTGTGTAACAGGCTTCAGTCATGGTAGTCTGCCTCGCGGAGACGTAATCTGTTTCACGAAAAAGTAATTGGAAATCGGAATTGAAACTGAAAGCAGCAAAAAGATTATTCACGTGGCTTGGGCAAAAGGACACAAAGTGCAGGGGGAAAGGGCCTGTCCCACTTACGCGACCTTTACAGGCGACTGCTGGCAGCCGTGATAGGTCGCCTGTTGAAAAATATTGAAAATCCACAACATAGGACACCAGGAAAAGGGGAGATGCAGCGAGACCTGGGTGTCATGGTACACCAGTCATTGAAAGTAGGCATGCAGGTGCAGCAGGCAGTGAAGAAAGCGAATGGTATGTTAGCTTTCATAGCAAAAGGATTTGACTATAGGAACAGGGAGGTTTTACTGCAGTTGTACAGGGTCTTGGTGAGACCACACCTGGAGTATTGCGTACAGTTTTGGTCTCCAAATCTGAGGAAGGACATTATTGCCATAGAGGGAGTGCAGAGAAGGTTCACCAGACTGATTCCTGGGATGTCAGGACTGTCTTATGAAGAAAGATTGGATAGACTTGGTTTATACTCTCTAGAATTTAGGAGATTGAGAGGGAATCTTATAGAAACTTACAAAATTCTTAAGGGGTTGGACAGGCTAGATGCAGGAAGATTGCTCCCCGATGTTGGGGAAGTCCAGGACAAGGGGTCACAGCTTAAGGATAAATGGGAAATCCTTTAAAACCGAGATGAGAAGAACTTTTTTCACACAGAGAGTGGTGAATCTCTGGAACTCTCTGCCAGTTGTAGTTGAGGGCAGTTGAGGCCAGTTCATTGGCTATATTTAAGAGGGAGTTAGATGTGGCCCTTGTGGCTAAGGGGATCAGAGGGTATGGAGAGAAGGCAGGTATGGGATACTAAGTTGGATGATCAGCCATGATCATATTGAATGGCGGTGCAGGCTCGAAGGGCCGAATGGCCTACTCCTGCACCTAATTTCTATGTTTCTATGTTTCTCAAGATCATACAGCCTGTATGGTCATGAGAGGTCTCCTATGGTCGTCAGAGTTCTCCAAAGAGTCGTCGCGTCTTTCTGGTCACCACCGAATTTTCAACATGTTGAAAATTTTGGCGACCTATCACGGGTGCCGACAGTCGCATGTAAAGGTCGCGTAAGTGGGACAGGCCCTTAACTCAGCGGGTCAGTCAGCATCTCTGGAGAACGTGGACAGATAACTCCAGCACTTGGTGGATTCTGAAAAAGAGTCCCGAACTGAAATTGTCTATCTGCGTTCTCCAGAGATGCTGCCTGCCCCACTGAGTTACTCCAGCACTTGCACCTATCCATGTTCTCCAGAAATGCTGCCTGACCCACTGAGTTACTCCAGCACTTTGTACCTATCCGTGTTCTCCAGAGATGCTGCACGGACGGAACAGTTTAATAACGACCCATTGAAATCCGCCCTTCGGCCACTCAACAACCCGGGCTGATCTGATCTGACGACCCTCTCGCTAGCTCGCTGGGTGCCCGATCCTAACGCAGAACCTCCACAAAACCTTTGTGCTTCGGGTAACACCTGCACCAAGAGCCTCTGCTAACAAGGGCTGGTGAACTGTGCTGGTCAACATGCACTGGGCGAGATGGCTGGGGGAAATGCACCACAAACACCGCAAACTTGGAACAACACAGACCCTCCACTCAATCTATCCAATACTAAAGGGCAGGCATTTCACAGTTAAATGTCATATCAGATTGGCGGCTCCTTCACAGGGCCAACCCTGTACTCAGTTTTCCTCGGAGATGAATCTTTGCCTTAATTCACACCACCTGTAGGTGAAGCATCAGCCCACATCACACTGATACAGTCGCTGCCTGCCTCAGATTCAATATATTTTTACACATAAATTATGAATAAAGATAAAAAATGTTTCAAACACAAGTAATAATTTCTTATTCCAGTAGCAAACACATTAAGGATGAAATGAAAATAATAAATTCTTTAACTTAATGAATATCTCATAATTGCAGAATAATGAAGTGAACTAGAACTGGGACTGTGTGAGTCACGTGTGTGAACAGCAGAACAAGAAGGAGTCTGAAGAAGGGTCTCGACCCGAAACGTCACCTGTTCTTTCGCTCCATAGATGCTGCCTCACCCGCTGAGTTTCTCCAGCATTTTTGTGTGCCTTCGATTTCTCCCGCATCTGCAGTTCTTTCTTAAGCAGAACAAGACAGGAAGCTGTTGAGTTGACAAAATTCTAGATTACTTCCTTGGTGGAATAGTTCACAATTTATACACTGTTAATACAGCGCTGAGTTAACTTGTTTATCCCGAATGACCTTTGACAAATCCCATGATTCTTTGCGTTTATCGCGATACCGAACTCGCATATTAAAGGACGTTCCTTTAGGAAGGAGATGAGGAGGAATTTCTTTAGTCAGAGGGTGGCGAATCTGAGGAATTAATTGCCACAGAAGGCTTTTTTTTTTTTTAATAATTTTTTTAATAGAAGTACGGTAGATTACAGTAATGTACAACACGTATATATTAATACATTTTTTGTACCGCTTCACTTTTTTAAACTTTAAGAAAGAAAAAGAAAGAAGTAAGAAAAGTGAAGAAAGTGCGCAAAGGTTGTGAAGTGCAAAAGAGTGTTGGGAAAAGAAAGCCCCTTAGAAAAGAAGTTAGAGAAGGAAGTAAAGTTAGAAAATAGACCCTAGAAAAGAAAGAGAAAGAAAGAAGGAACAATCGCTCTATTATAACTCTTATAACATACTTCATAGAGAAGGAACTACCAACCAAGTCTGTTTTTATTTTACCTCCCATTACCAGGTCCAGATACCTTTTATTTATTTATTTGTTTTTCTAAATTACTATTGCACCTCATGCTTGTAATAGGTCCAAAAACGTAGACCACGTCTTTTGAAATTGGTCTACTTTGCCTACTAGGAGGAATCTCATCTCTTCCAGATGTAATGTTTCCAACATATTTGATGTCCACATTTTTATTGTTGGTGTGGGCGCATTTTTCCAGAATTTAAGTATAAGCTTTTTTCCCATTATTAGCCCATAATTGAGTAAATTCTTCTGATACACGTTTAATTCAGGAATACCTTCCGATATTCCAAAAATAATCCATTCTGGTTTTGGTACCAGTTTTATTTTGATTAATTTTGAAAAAATATCAAATATTTCAAACCAGAATTTTTGGATTTTTGTACAAAAAACAAAAGAATGTGCTATGGTAGCTTCTTGACATATACATTTATCACAGATTGGTGAGACGTTAGGAAAGATTTTATTTAGTTTGGTTTTTGAATAATATAATCTATGTAATGTTTTAAATTGGATAAGCGTATGTCGTACGTTGATCGAGCATTTATGCACCTGTAATAAATGATTATCCCAACTCTCTTTTGAAATTTTTATACCTAGATCTTGTTCCCAATCTCTTCTAATTCCATCTGTTGTGGGTATTTCTATATTTAAGATGATATTATATAAGTATGATATTAAATTAACTGATTCCGCCTTTGTCTTCATTGCTTCATCTAGTAAGTCGGAAGGCATATTATAATAATCTTTTGTGTGTGTTTTCAAATAGTCACAGATTTGTAGATATTTAAAATATTGATTATTTTTCAAATTATATTTCAGTTGTAGTTGTTGGAATGATAGTAATTTTTCTAATTCATACAGATCTTCGAGCGTTTTGATTCCCATTCTTTCCCATTGTATAAATGATTTATCTATGATTGAAGGTTTAAACGATGGGTTATTGACTATTGGTATTAAGAGAGATAGGTTTCTTAATTTTAGATTCTGTTTTATTTGCTTCCATGTTCTAATAGTGCTATATATAATTGGATTTTTATTATAATTTTTATTATTCAAATTTATTGGAGAGAGAATAATCGCTCCTATATTATTCGGGGAGCAATCCCCTTTTTCCATTATAATCCAGTCCACCTGCTGGGCAGAATTGTCCAGCAGGTGAATCATATTTTTAATATTTACTGCCCAGTTATAATACATAAAGTTAGGGAGCGCTAGACCCCCCAACTCTTTTCGTTTGTTAAGGTGTGTTCTTTGTATTCTGTGGGATTTGTAATCCCATATAAAATTTGTAATGTCTGAGTCCAGTTTTTTGAAAAACTTTTTTGGGAGATATATAGGTATTGATTGAAATAGGTAAAGGATTTGTGGTAAGAAAATCATTTTTATAGCATTTATCCTACCTATTAAGGACATCGGAAGTGTTTTCCAAAATTTAATCAAATTATTTAATTTCTTAAGTAGGGGATTATAATTAGCTTTAAACATATCATGGTAATTTCTAGTAATCTCAATTCCTAAATATTTGAATTTTTCCATAGCTATTTTAAAAGGGAATTTCCTGAGATGTGTTGAGTCTTTTGGTTTAATCGACATAATTTCACTTTTGTTCCAATTTATTCTATATCCTGAAAAGGATCCAAAGTCCTCAATTAAGTTTAATATATTTGGTATACTAATTTGTGGTTTTGTGATGTACAGTAGTACATCATCAGCATATAGGGATAGTTTGTTGTTTGAATATTTTGTGTTATAACCGTGAATATTCGAGTGTGTTCTTATTTTTTCAGCAAGGGGTTCTATTACCAAAGCAAATAACAGCGGTGATAGTGAACATCCTTGTCTGTTGCCCCTAGATAATTCGAATTTTGAAGATAATATATTATTAGTTAGTATTCTAGCCGTAGGTTTGTTATATAGTAGTTTTATCCATGCAATAAAGTTTTCTCCCAATTGGAATTTTTGCAATACTTTGATCATATAGTCCCATTCTACTTGATCAAACGCTTTTTCTGCGTCCAGTGAGATGATAGCTAACTCTTGGTCATAAGATTTATGTGAATGCATTATGTTAAGCAAACGTCTCAAATTATTAAATGAGTGTCTCTTAGGTATAAATCCTGTTTGATCCTCATGTATTAGTCTACTAACATACTTGCTTAATCTATTGGCTAATGTTTTTGCTATTATTTTCTGATCCGTATTTAACAAAGCAATAGCTCTATATGATCCTGGTTCTTCTATATTTTTTTATCTTTTTTAAGTATTAATATGATCGTTGATTCCGCTAGTGTTTCAGGTAGGTTTTGCTCTTTATAAGCATATGTATACATTTTTTGTAATCGTGGAGTAACTATATCATAAAAAGATTTATAAAATTCATTACTGAATCCCTTGACCCGAAACGTCACCTGTTGTTTCGCTCCATAGATGCTGCCTCACCCGCTGAGTTTCTCCAGCATTTTTGTGTGCCTTCGATTTCTCCCGCATCTGCAGTTCTTTCTTAAGCAGAACAAGACAGGAAGCTGTTGAGTTGACAAAATTCTAGATTACTTCCTTGGTGGAATAGTTCACAATTTATACACTGTTAATACAGCGCTGAGTTAACTTGTTTATCCCGAATGACCTTTGACAAATCCCATGATTCTTTGCGTTTATCGCGATACCGAACTCGCATATTAAAGGACGTTCCTTTAGGAAGGAGATGAGGAGGAATTTCTTTAGTCAGAGGGTGGCGAATCTGAGGAATTAATTGCCACAGAAGGCTGTGGAGGCCACAAGTCAGTGGATATTGTTAAGGCATATATAGATTCTTGATTACTACAGTTGTCAGGGGTTATGGGGAGAAGGCAGGAGAATGGCATTAGGAGGGAGAGATAGATCATCCACGATTGAATAGAGGAGTAGACTTGATGGGCAGAATGGCCATATTCTGCTCCTGTCCCTTATGTCCTTCTGACACGAGTTCTATGTTATCCCTCTTTCACATCCACTGCCTGATGGAGCCCGGGACTCTGGCGCTGTGAGGCAGCAGCTCTACCCGCTGCATGCCGTGGCGCACATGTTGAAATCTGCTGGGTGCTGGCATGCGCATGAATCAAGAACCTGGTACTGTCAGAGGCCGAAACCCTGTCACGTGACACAGGCTGTTGTCAGTTGACCAGCTGGTGCTCTTCCCGTTAAAGAATCTATCTATGCCTTAAAATATCCACTGACTTGGCCTCCACAGCCGTCTGTGGCAATGAATTCCTCAGCTTCACCACCCTCTGACTAAAGAAATTCCTCCTCATCTCAAAAGACAATCGGTGCAGGACTAGGCCATTCGGCCCTTTGAGCCAGCACCTCCATTCAATGTGATAATTGGCTGATCATCCACAATCAATACCCCATTCCTGCCTTCTCCCCATAACCTCAGACTCCGCTATCTTTAAGAGCCCTATGCAGTGGCCCCTAGTTCTGCACTCCCCCAACATCGAGAACATGTTTCCTGCCTCTAGCGTGTCAAAACCCTTAATCTATATTACTCAAAGTCTGATCTTGACCACTTCCTGTTAATAATAATAATAATAATAATAATAATAATAGATAATAATAATTATAAAGTCTGATCTCAGAGTCCCCCTCTGCTGCGCAAGACGAGAGGATTTTTGCAATCGATGAAAAATAAAAGAGTTATTAGTGTTTAAAAATGTTGGACTATAAAACCCGGCAGTGTTGTGTGCCTCTGCAAGATGGGGGGGGGGGGGCGAGAGGGTTACGTCTCTCAGTCTGAGCTGTGAATAACACTGAACACATTGTCTACTAAACTGTGAGTGGTTATACTGACCTGTCAGTGCCCTTAATGGTTTGGAAAGGCTAAAGCTGTGTTGCCTTTGGTTTGGAAATGCTAAAGCTGTGTTGCCTAATTAAAGTTGCCTTGCCGAATTAAAGTTGCCTTGCCTTCTATATCATTAAAAGTCTAATCTTCACCACTTCCTGTTTGCGCTTTATATTGATTTTAGAAAAAACGCTATTACCTTACTCAGAGTCCCCCTCTGGCATCAGGTGCTGAGGATTTGTCCCATCGATCAAAAATAAAAGAGTTATTAGTGTTTAAAAAAGGTTGAGATTCTCTCTCCTGTCAATTGAGCCATGAAGGCCACACCCCTTCTGGTGGGAGGAGGAGGGTCTATAAACCCAGAAGTGTGGGTGTGGCTCAGTCTCTGCAAGATTGAGGAGGGAGAGGTCACGACTCGCTGCCTTAGTGGCTTTGCACCCTGCTTGAAATGGTATGAAACTACACTTGAATTTGGTGGCCTTGCACCCTGCTTGAAGTGGTAAGAAACTGCACTTGAATTTGGTGACCTTGCACCCTGCTTGAAATGGAATTTTAAGAATAGCTGTGAGTCAACTGCCAGCCCACCAGCCGTGAGTGAGTGAGCTGCAAGCACAACACGCTTGAGTGACTGAGCAGACAGCCCAAGAATCCATTCGGCCCACAATGTCCATACTAGCCCTCTGGAAACCAATCCCTTCAGCCTACAACATCCATACTAGCGCTCCAGAAAGCCCTCCCCCACTGGTCACCAATATTGGAATTCGTGGAGAGGTGCAATATTGCATTGGGGGACCAGCCCTCCCATGTGATGCTGGTACCCAACAGGTCCCACTTAGTCTAGTAATCTTATATGTTTCAATAAGATCCCCTCTCATCCTTCTAAACTCCAGAGTATACAAGCCCAGTCGCTGCATTCTCTCAGCATATGACAGTCCCGCAATCCCGGGAATTAACCTTGTAAACCAACGCTGCACTTCCTCAATAGCAATAATGTCCTTCCTCAAATTAGGGGACCAAAAATGCACACAATACTCCTGGTGTGGTCTCACTAGGGCCCTATACAACTGCAGAAGGACCTCTTTGCTCCTATGCTCAACTCCTCTTGTTATGAAGGCCGTTGGGTCCCATTCTCACATGGAGACCTGGTCCCCCAAGCAATATTCCACCTCTCCACCAATTCCAATATTCCACCACTCACGCATAGCCCCAACTGTGCAGGCACGGCTGACGGGTTTCCGTTGTGATGCCTCATATCCCACCCCACTCTGCCCTTGCCCTTCCCCCCACGCACTCACTCTATTCTCCCCACAACCCCCCCCCCCATCCACTCTTAATGGCTCTCCGGCGGCGCAGCATTCCCTCGCATTGGGTTCCCATTGTGACGTAGAACATGCAGGTATTACTGCGCAGGCGCAGCTGCCGGCAAGACAAGTGGAAAAGGGAATTATTACAGCTTAAAATGTGAATAACTCTTAAAATATAACACCAACTATAAACGGTAAAGATGAGATTTATTCAGTCCATTCTTTCTTGTTGCGTCTCTTGTTGCGTTCTGCAGCTGTAGAAGGGGATTGGCCAGGTGGGGCTGTCAGGGGCCGGTGGGGGAGGGGGAAGCATCCTGCAGCCGGGAGAGGGGGATGGCTTAAGGTGGTGGCCAGTGGGGGGGGGGCTTTCTGGAGGACTAGTATGAATGTTGTGGGCCGAAGGGACTGGTTTCCAGAGGGCTAGTATGGACATTGTGAACTGAATGAATTTTTGGGCTAGTCCTGCAGCTGGGGATTGGGAGGCTTCAGGTGGGGGCCGACGGGAGCATTCTGTAGCTGGGGGAGGGGGACGGATTCAGGCAGGGGCCGGTGGGTGGGGGGGGGGCGGAGGAAAGCGCTGCCGTGTCCTGCCGCTGCCGTGGCCTGCCGCGGGGGGGGAGGATGTGCGATGGGAGGGGATGGGGGCGTGTGGGCGGGGTTAGTGAGCCCCGCCAGCGCCTGGCCCCGCCAGCGCCCGTCTCCCTCAATCCCCTTACTCTCATTCCTCACTTCCCGAGGATCTTGAGTTTGCAGCAATCGGGCAGGTTCCGCGCCCATTCTGGACTCACATTTCACTCGCTCACGGCTTCTGGACACGCAATTCACTCACTCACGGCTTCTAGCCTCGCAGTTGACTCAGTCACGGCTTGTGGACTCACAGTTTACTCAGTTGCGGCTTGTGGACTCGCAGTTTAGCATTCTCAAACCAACTTTTCAACTAGGCAAGGCAACTTTTGCATTCTCAGACTAACTTTTCAATGAGGCATGGGAAATTTAGCATTCTCAAACCAACTTTTCAATTTTGCAAGGCATTCTCAAATCAACTTTTCAATTAGGCAAAGCATTCTCAAACCAACTTTTCAATTAGGCAAGGCAACTTTAGCATTCTCAAACCAACTTTTCAAATAGGCAAGGCAACTTTAGCATTCTCAAACCAACTTTTCAATTAGGCAAGACATTCTCAAATCAACTTTTCAATTAGGTAAAGCATTCTCAAACCAACTTTTCAATTAGGCCAGGCAACTTTTGCATTCTCAAACCAACTTTTCAATTAGGCAAGGCAACTTTAGCATTCTCAAACCAACTTTTCAATTAGGCAAGGCAACTTTTGCCTTCTCAAACCAACTTTTCAATTAGGTAAGGCAACTTTAGCATTCTCAAACCAACTTTTCGATTAGGCAAGGCAACTTTAGCATTCTCAAACCAACTTTTCAATTAGGCAAGGCATTCTCAAATCAACTTTTCATTTAAGCCAAAGCATTCTCAAACCAACTTTTCACTTAGGAAAGGCAACTTTTGCATTCTCAAACCAACATTTCAATTAGGCAAGGCAACTTTAGCATTCTCAAAACAACTTTACAATTAGGCAAGGCAACCTTGGCATTCTCAAATCAACTTTTCAATTAGGCAAAACATTCTCAAACCAACTTTTCAATTAGGCAAGGCACTCTCAAATCATCTTTTCAATTAGGCAAGGGAACTTTAATTAGGCAAGGCAACTTTCATTAGGCAAGGCGACTTTCATTAGGCAAGGCGACTTTCATTAGGCAAGGCGACTTTCATTAGGCAAGGCGACTTTCATTAGGCAAGGCGACTTTCATTAGGCAAGGCGACTTTCATTAGGCAAGGCGACTTTCATTGGCAATACAGCTTTAGCATTTCCAAACCAAAGGCAACACAGCTTTGGCATTTCCAAACCAAAGGCAACACAGCTTTAGCATTTCCAAACTATATTTTCAAACCACATTAAGGGCACTGACAGGTCAGTAAAACCACTCACAGTTTAGTAGACATGTGTTCAGTGTTATTCACAGCTCAGATTGAGAGACGTGACCCTCTCACCTCCCCATCTTGCAGAGACTGCCTGAGGCACTCAACACCTCCGGGTTTTCTCGTCCCTCCGGAAGGGGCGTGGCCTTCAGGAGGGAGAATCTCAACATTTTTTAAACACTAATAACTCTTTTATTTTTCATCGGTGTGAAAAATCCTCTTGTCCTGCGCAGCATAGGGGGACTCTGAGTAAGATGGCCGGAAGTCCACAGCCGATAGTGGCAGTGTGTTTTCTAAAATCAATATACAGAACAACAGGAAGTGGTCAAGATCAGATTTATATATACACAAACACACATATATATATATTTCTCTAGTTTCTTTCTTCTGATTTCCTCAAATTATTTGTTGAGCTACCCTTTTCTTTCAATTCCTCTCTCTCTCTCTCTCTCTCTCTCTCTCTCTCCCTCCATGAAATCCTAATATTGTGAATAAAATATCCATGAACACATGCCAAGATATTTTTTCATTCTATATTAGTGTAATAAAATGTTGTGTATACATACCTACACTGATACAAAAGTGCTAGCTTTCGACATGAATAATGTACATTGCTACCATAGTTTAGTTTTGAATTTAACATATATCATGATCTTAGGTAGACAAAAATGCTGGAGAAACTCAGCGGGTGAGGCAGCATCTATGGAGTGAAGGAAATAGGTGACATTTCGGGTCGAGACCCTTCCTCAGTTCCTCGACCCGAAACATTGCCTATTTCCTTCGCTCCATAGATGCTGCCTCACCCGCTGAGTTTCTCCAGCATTTTTGTCTCCCTTCGATTTTCCAGCATCTGCAGTTCCTTCTTAAATATATCATGATCTTAATTTTTTGAAGTCCCATTAAATCATTTAAATGTTGTCTCAATTATACTTGAGGAAGTTTTAAAATTTAAATTGCATTTTTCCATTTATTGTTTGATTTACAAAATTCAATATATCTACATTATATGTTCTCAAACTTAAATGAGAAGTAGATAAGAACTTACTCAGTGTTCATTTTCACAATTGGCCAATTTGTTACTTAATGTGTGCAATGTCTAAACAAATTACCTGCCTCTTAATTACTTTTAAATACGTGAATAAAAGCTAATGAGTGATTGCAAGCACCCAAGGACAGATCGGGGAAACTTCCCACATTTTCGCTCCCAGAGTGCGTGCATTTTTCACTGCAATCCCATTCAAAAAAGTTTGCGCAATTAATTAAATTAATTGCATGGTCCAAATTTGGGAGAAATTCCTTCTTCGGAGATAACGCGGTAAGTACACGGAGCTAGGAAAACGCTGTTTTTATGGTGCACGCTGACTCGAATCGCTTATTCACGGCTGCAGACAAATGTGACTCCCCATTAATGTGCCTTAATATAATAACATTAATGTGCGGTGCTGGCATGATTAACGTGGCGCTGCGTACTCTGCACTTGCAGGTAAAGATAACAATTGTGAAGCCGGTTCCCAAGATGGCGCTAAAAATCACCCATCACCTACTACGGCTTTTTCGCCGAGTGGTCCATCTTGCTCTTGCTCTAGTATCTTTGCTGACAACCCACCAAGCCTAGTTTGAAATGCCTGCAACTAAATACAGTGCCCTCATAATGTTTGGGACATTATTAATTTCTTTGCTTCTGCATTCCACAATTTGAGCTTTGTAATAGAAAAAATCTCATGTGGTTAAAGATCACATTGTCAGATTGTATAAAGGCCATTTTTATACATTTTGGTTTCACCATGTTGTTCTTGGAGATAAAAAAATATATAATATAAATACATGGTTCTACCATGAGAGCATGAGCTTCACCTTCGAGGAGAGAAAAGAGTACGAGAGAGAGAGAAAGAGGGATAGAGAGGAAAAGCTTGGACCATGGTGTGCAGACAGGAGATTGTAATACGCAGAGGGGCATAAGAGTTACTTTGTATTGTTTCTTTATTGATAGTTTTCTGTGTTTTACTTGTGTTTGCTTTAATAAATAATTATTTGTAGTCTTCAAGACATTTGGCACTTCGGGCTAATGGAATCAAGGGATTTGGGGAAAATGCAGGAACGGCAGCAAATCTACTGCCACATTTCCTAAAATCTGGAGAAGTGACCCAATTGGACACGTCACCAGTCTACGTTCTCCAGAGATGTTGCCTGACCACCTGAGTTACTTCACAGATGTTGCCTGACCACCTGAGTTACTCCTGAACTTTGTGGGAGGATGTTTGTTCCCAGTACCTGCAGTTCCTTGTATCAACTTCCTTGATTCCTTCTCTCCAGAGTCGACCCTATTGGAAACTTCAGCATTTTGTGCATTTCTTTTTCGTAATGACCAGAGCCAGGATGTTTAGGCACTAAAAAACTCTGAAATAGGCAGGCAAAAAGGCATAATCTATATAATTAAAATTCTGATCTTGACCACTTCCTGTTGCACTGCATATTGATTTTAGAAAAAACGCTACCACTTACGGCTCTGATTTTTGGCCATCTTACTCAGAGTCCTCCTCCGCTACGCAGGACAAGAGGATTTTTCCCATCGATGAAAAATAAAAGACATTAATGTTTAAAAAATGTTAAGATTCTCTCGCCTGTCAATCATGCCATGAAGGCCACGCCCCTTCTGGTGGGAGGGGGAGGGACTATAAAACCCGGAAGTGTGGACTGCCTCAGTTCTCTGCAAGATGGGGGAGGGAGAGGTCACAGCTCTCTGCCTCTGTGAATAATACTGAACACATGTCTACTAAACTGTGAGTGGTTTTACTGATCTGTCAATGCCCTTAATGTGGTATGAAAATGTAGTTTGAAAATGCAAAAGTGTGTTTTTGTTTGAAAATGCAAAAGTGCCTTTGGTTTGAAAATGCAAAAGTGCCTTTGGTTTGAAAATGCAAAAGTTGCCTTTGGTTTGAAAATGTTAAGTTGCCTTTGGTTTGAAAATGCTAAAGTTGCCTTGGCTTTGGAAATGCTAAAGTTGCCTTTGGTTTGGAAATGTTAAAGTTGCCTTTGCTTTGGAAATGCTAAAGTTGCCTTGGCTTTGGAAATGCTAAAGTTGCCTTGGCTTTGGAAATGCTAAAGTTGATTTGGCTTTGGAAATGCTAAAGTTGCCTTTGGTTTGGAAATGCTAAAGTTGCCTTTGGTTTGGAAATGCTAAAGTTGCCTTTGGTTTGGAAATGCTAAAGTTGCCTTTGGTTTGCAAATACTAAAGTTGCCTTTGGTTTGGAAATGTTAAAGTTGCCTTTGCTTTGGAAATGCTAAAGTTGCCTTCGCTTTGGAAATGCTAAAGTTGCCTTCACTTTGGAAATGCTAAAGTTGATTTGGCTTTGGAAATGCTAAAGTTGCCTCGGGTTTGGAAATGGTAAAGTTGCCTTTGGTTGGGAAATGCTAACGTTTCCTTGGCTTTGGAAATGCTAAAGTTGCCTTGCCTAATTGAAAAGTTGCCATGCCTAATTGAAAAGTTGCCATGCCTAATTGAAAAGTTGCCTTGCCCAATTGAAAAGCTGCTTTGCCCAATTGAAAAGCTGCCTTGCCCAATTGAAATGCTGCCTTGCTCAATTGAAAAGCTGCCTTGCCCTATTGAAAACTTGCCTTGCCTAATTGAAAACTTGCCTTGCCTAATTGAAAAGTTGCCTTGCCTAATTCAAAAGTTGCCTTGCCTTCTATATAATCTAATCTTGACAACTTCCTGTTTGCGCTGTATATTAATATTAGAAAAAAAAGCTACCACGTACAGCTGTGATTTTTGGCCATCTTACTCAGAGTCCCCCTCCGCCTCTCAGGTGCCGAGGATTTTTCCCATCGATGAAAAATAAAAGAGTTATTAGTGTTTAGAAAATGTTGAGATTCTCTCTCCTGTCAATCACGCCATGAAGGCCATGCCCCTTCTGGTCGGAGGGGGGAGGGACTAAAAAAACTGGAAGTGTGGGCGTGGCTCATTCTCTGCAAGATGGGGGAGGAAGAGGTCACGACTCTCTGTCTTTAATGGCCTTGCACCCTGCTTGAAATGGTAGGAAATTGCACTTGAATTTGGTGGCCTTGCACCCTGCTTGAAATGGTAGGAAACTGCACTTGAATTTGGTGGCCTTGCACCCTGCTTGAAGTGGTATGAAACTGCACTTGAATTTGGTGGCCTTGCACCCTGCTTGAAGTGGTATGACACTGCACTTGAATTTGGTGGCCTTCCACCTGGCTTGAAGTGGTATGAAACTTCACTTGAATTTGGTGGCCTTGCACCCTGCTTGATGTGGTATGAAACTGCACTTGTATTTGGTGGCCTTCCACCCTGCTTGAAATGGAATTTCAAGGAATAGCCATGAGTCAACTGCAAGCCCACCAGCCGCGAGTGAGTGAGCTGCCAGCACAACAGGCTTGAGTGACTGAGCCGCCAGCCCAAGAATCCATTCGGCCCACAAAGTCCATACTAGCCCTCTGGAAACCAGTCCCTTCATCCCACAACACCCATACTAGTGCTCCAGAAAGCCCGCCCCCCTCCCGCTTGCCACCAATATTGGAATTGGGGGAGAGGTGGAATATTGCGTTGGGGGACCAGCCCTCCCGTGTGATGCTGGGACCCTAACGGGTCCCAATTAGTCTAGTCTATATAACTAAAAGTCTCATCTTGACCACTTCTTGTCTGCGCTGTATATTGATTTTAGAAAAAACGCTACCATATATCGCTATGATTTTTCGCCATCTTACTCACAGTCCTGCTCTGCTGAGGCAGCCCCAAGGACTTCTCCGATAGATGAAAAAAAAAGTTATGAGTGTTTAAATAATCTTGAGATCAGCAGATTGGTCCTCTCGCCTGTCAATCACCACGATGAAGGTAACGCCCCTTCCGGAGGGGCAGGACTATAAAACCCAGGATGCCTGGACATGAGTCAGTTACTCTGAAAGATCGCGAGAGAGAGACCACAACTATGTTTCTAAGCTGTGAATCAACTGAACTGTGAGTCTGCAATGTACTTGCAATAAATGATTTGTTAGCCCTTAATGACAATGCAATGAGTTGTTTGGCAATTTTCTGGCCTGCACTCTGCTTGAAATGCTACGAAATTGAATTTGGTGGCCTGCACTCTGCTTGAAATGCTACGAAATTGAATTTGGTGGCCTGCACTCTGCTTGAAATGCTACGAAATTGAATCTGGTGGCCTGCACTCTGCTTGAAATGCTATGAAATTGAATTTGGTGAGCCGCACTCTGGTTGAAATGCTATGAAATTGAATTTGGTAGCCTGCACCCTGCATGAAATGCTATGAAATTGAATTTGGTGGCCTGCACACTGCTTGAAATGCTATGAAATTGAATTTGGTGGCCTGCACTCTGCTTGAAATGCTATGAAATTGAATTTGATGGTCTGCACTCTGCTTGAAATGGTATTTCAAGGAATAGCTGTGTGAACTGCCAGCCCACCAACTCTGAGTGACTGAACTGCCAGCCCACCTGCCCTGAGTGACTGAGCTGCCAGCCCACCAGCCCTGAGTGACTGAGCGGCCAGCCCACCAGGCCTGAGTGACTGAGCTACCAGCCTACAAGGCCCGAGTGACTGAGTTGCCAGCCCAAGAATCCATTCGGCCCACAATGTCCATAATAGCCCTCAGGAAACCAGTCCCTTTGGCCCACAACACCCATACTAGCGCTCTAGAACGCCCCCCTCCCCGCCCCAAATGGTCACCAATATTGGAATTGGTGGAGAGGTGGAATATTGCGTTGGGGGACCAACCCTCCCTAGTGAACATGGGACACAACAGGTCCCACTTAGTCTGGTCTACTATAAACCCACTGACATCCATGGCTATCTGGACTACACTTCTTCCCACCCTGCTTCCTGTAAGGACTCCATCACATAATCCCAATTCCTCCGTCTACGCCGCATCTGCACCCAGGATGAGGTGTTCCACACCAGGGCATCGGAGATGTCCTCGTTCTTTAGGGAACGTGGTTTCCCTTCTTCCTCTATACCCCGTGACTCTGCTCTCTCTCCCCATCCACCCACTCGTAACAAGGGCAGAGTCCCCCTTGTCCTCACCTTCCACCCTACGAGCCGCCACATACAACAAATAATCCTCCGACATTTTCGCCACCTCCAACGTGATCCCACCACTGCCCACATCTTCCCATCTTCTCCCCTTTTTGCTTTCCGCAGAGACCATTCCCTCCGATTCGTCCCTTCCCACCCAAACCACCCCCTATCCTGAACTTTCCCTCGCAACCGCAGTAAATGTTACACTTGTCGCTTTACCTCCCCCCTTGACTCCATCCAAGGACCCAAGCAGTCTTTCCAGGTGCTGCAGAGGTTCACCTGTACCTCCTCCAACCTCTTCTATTGCATCCGCTGCTCTAGGTGTCAGCTGCTCTACATCGGTGAGACCAAGGGTAGGCTTGGCGATTGCTTCGCCCAACACCTCCACTCGGTTCGCAATAACCAACCTGATCTCCCGGTGGCCCAGCACTTCAACTCCCCCTTCCATTCTGAATCCGACCTTTCTGTCCTGGGCCTCCTCCATGGCCAGAGTGAGTCCCAGCGCAAATTGGAGGAGCAGCACCTCATATTTCGCTTAGGTGGTTTACACCCCAGCGGTATGAACATTGACTTCTCCAATTTCAGGTCGTCCCTGCTTTCTCCCTCCTTCCCCTCCCCTTCCCAGCTCTCCCACAGCCCACCGTCTCCACCTCTTCCTTTCTTCTTCACCCCCCCCCCACTTCTACATCACTGAAGAAGGGTTTCGACCTGAAACGTTGACTATTTCCTTTGCTCCACGGATGCTGCCTCACCCGCTGAGTTTCTCCAGCATTTTTGTCTACCTTCGATTTTCCAGCATCTGCAGTTCCTTCTTAAGCAGTATAACACTCGGTGTTTTTACACTATAATATAAACACAGAGGAATGTTCAGACAACGGTCCTTTACCTCTGCTCTACAGATTGCAATGTACTTAAACAATAGATCAACAAGGTAAAAAAACAAGAGTGCTTGAATCTGCAAAAAATAGCCTCCTGGGAAGAAGCTGTGAATCTTAGCAGGCCAGAGGCTGTTTATCTCTGAAAGAGAAAGTATTGCTGAATCACTGATTGTAAAATTAGCTGATTGAACCTTACCCCTTTGTGTGGGGATAGTATATTACATACTGTAAGAGTTCAAGGCCACACCCATCTGGTGAAATAAAGATTGTAGTACTTGATTACTAATTTTATTGTGTTTTTATCTGTTTGAAATGAAAGGAACCAACACATTTATGGGAAAATGCTGGATCTAATAATTATCGTTCCATTATCATCTCTTCCAGTAATTCAGGTTTTCTTGTAGTTATCAGAAATTTGATCTTTTTGTTGCCTCCTCCCCCATCCTCTGTAAGACCATCCCATAGTCAAAATCACAAGGGATTTTCAATAAACCTTATTCAATGTTCATTTTCACAATTGGCCATTTCGTTTCTTAATGTGTGCAATGTCTGAACAAACTACCTGCCTCTTAATTACTTTTTAATACGTGAATAAAAGTTAATGAGTGAATGCAAGCACCCAAGGACAGATCGGGGAAACTTCCCACATTTTCGCTCCCAGAGTGTGTGCATTTTTTCACTGCAATCCCATTCAATCCCTTCTGAATGGTGGCCGATTAGGAAAAGGGGAGATGCAACGAGACCTGGGTGTCATGGTACACCAGTCATTAAAAGTAGGCATGCAGGTGCAGCAGGCAGTGAAGAAGGCGAATGGTATGTTAGCATTCATAGCAAAAGGATTTGAGTATAGGAGCAGGGAGGTTCTACTGCAGTTGTACAGGGTCTTGGTGAGACCACACCTGGAGTATTGCGTACAGTTTTGGTCTCCTAATCTGAGGAAAGACATTCTTGCCATAGAGGGAGTACAGAGAAGGTTCACCAGACTGATTCCTGGGATGGCAGGACTGTCATATGAGGAAAGACTGGATAGACTCGGCTTGTACACGTTGGAATTCAGAAGACTGAGGGGGGATCTTATAGAAACTTACAAAATTCTTAAGGGGTTGGACAGGCTAGATGCAGGAAGATTATTCCCGATGTTGGGGAAGTCCAGAACTAGGGGTCACAGTTTAAGGATAAGGGGGAAGACTTTTAGGACCGAGATGAGGAAATCATTTTTCACACAGTGTGGTGAATCTCTGGAATTCTCTGCTACAGAAGGTAGTTCAAGCCAGTTCATTGGCTATATTTAAGAGGGAGTTAGATGTGGGCCCTTGTGGCTAAAGGGATCAGGGGGTATGGAGAGAAGGCAGGTACAGGATACTGAGTTGGATGATCAGCCATGATCATATTGAATGGCGGTGCAGGCTCGAAGGGCCGAAGGGCCTACTCCTGCACATATTTTCTTTGTTTCTGTGTTCCTCAAGTTGTGCCGGGCCTCACTCTGACAGTGAACATTGTCCCGGGCCTCCTCCATTGTCAGAGTGAGGCCCAGCGCAAATTGTAGATACTCCAGGATTTTGTGCCTTATTAAAATGGATCTGGTTTTCCCGATCTTGTTTGTAAGTGATTCCTCTCGATAAGGCACAATTATACACCCAGTGTGTGGGCAATTCAGGATGGATAATTAATGTGTGACTAAGTTAAAACAGGTATTTTAATAAGTCGTCAAGTCAAGTCAAGTCAAGAGAGTTTATTGTTTCTATGTTTCTATGTTTCAAAAAAGTTTTCACAATGAATTAAATTAATTGCATGGTCCAAACTTGGGAGAAATTACTTCCTCGGAGATAACGCGGTAAGTACACTGAGCTAGGAACGCTGTTGCTATGGTGCAAGCTGACTCGAATCGCTTAATCACGGCTGCAGTCTAATGGGGCTCCGCATTAATGTGCCTTAATATAATAACATTAATGTGCGGTACTGGCATGACTAACGTGGTGCTGCGTACTCTGTACTTGCAGGTAAAGATACTGGAGCATGACGGTAATCGTGAAGCCGGTTCCCAAGATGGCGCTAAAAATCACCCATCACCTACTACGGCTTTTTCGCCGAGTGGACCATCTTGCTCTTGCTCTAGTATCTTTGCTGGCAACCCACCCAGCCTAGTTTGAAATGTCTGTAGTTCAATACAGTGCCCTCATAATATTTGCGACATTATTTATTTCTTTGCTTCTGCACTCCACAATTTGAGATTTGTAATAGAAAAATTCTCATGTGGTTAAAGATCACATTGTCAGATTTTAATAAAAGCCATTTTTCTACATTTTGGTTTCACCATGTTGTTCTTGGAGATAAAAATATAATATAAATACATGGTTCTACCATGAGAGCATGAGCTTCACCTTCGGGGGAGAAAAGAGCGAGAGAGAGAGAGCGAGAGAGAGACAGAGAGCAAGAGAGAGAGAGAGAGCGAGAGAGAGAGAGACTCAAATACTCACAGGGGCGTAAGAGTTATTTGTATTACCCCCCTGGTTAAATCCCTCCCTACCTATGTTCAAGAAACCTCACATGCTCTTCGTCTCCTCCATGATTTCCGTTTTCTAGTTCCCCATTCCCTCATCTTCACCATGGATGTCCGGTCACTCTACACCTCCAACCCCCACCAGGAGGGTCTTAAAGCCCTCCGTTTCTTCTGCGACCGCAGAACCAACCAATCCCCATCTACTGATATTCTCCTCTGCCTAGTCCTTACCCTTACTCCGCTGGTCCTTACCCGTAACAACTTTTCGTTTGACTCCTTCCATTTCCTCCAAATACATGGCATAGCTATGGGCACGCGCATGGGCCCCAGCTATGCCTGCCTCTTGAATGAATGAATGATATCTTTTATTTCGAAAGATTAAAAAAAGAAGAAAAGAAAAGTTGAAAATGAATAATAAATAAAGGAAAATTATATATATATATATATACATAAATACATACACACATACATACATATACATGTACATATATACATACATACATACACACATATACACACATACACATATACATAACATATATGTACATACATAAATTAAAAAATCAAAAGCCAATTTCAACATAATACACATTAGACTCGTTCCAAAAGGGACAGGAAGAAGCCTATGCTTGTCAAGTCCTCCCCCCATTCTTCACCATTAACAAATGCAAAATTCAATAAAATAAACTAAACAGACAATTCAAATAAAACTACTCCAATCAAGCTATTAAGAAAAAAAGAACAAAAAAAGAAAAGAACAAAAAGAACAAGCACCATTAACATCTGTGAGATTTACATTCTCCTTCCTCATTACTGTACTTTTCAAAGATATTTTTGTACATTTTTTTAAATTGCATTATATTCATACTTTGTTTAATCGTTTCATCAAGACCATTCCACAAAACCACCCCACAAATGGAAATACACATACTTTTTAAATTGGTCTGAGCATAATGCTGTTTCAAATTTAGTTTCCCTCTAAAGTTATAACCCCCCTCTCTGTCTCTGAACAGTTTTTGTATGTTTACAGGTAGCAGTTTATTTTTTGCTTTATAAATTATTTGTGCAGTCTTAAATTCTACCAGATCCTTAATCTTTAAGGTGTGTAATTTTAAATACAGTATATTGGTGTGTTCATGATATCCTACATTGTTTACTATACGAATAGCTCTTTTTTGTAGTGTGCTTAGTGATTGTAAGGTGGTTTTGTAGGTGTTGCCCCATACTTCCACACAGTAATTTAAATACGGTAACACAAGTGTACAGAATATACAGTGCTCTCTCATTCAAAACATGCCTTGCTTTCCCCATCACTCCAATACTCCGTGCTACTTTTGCTCTCACATGTTTTATATGGGGTTTCCAGCAGATTTTGTGATCAAGAATCACACCCAGAAATTTATTTTCATACACTCTTTCTTTATCAACATTATTTATCATTACTTTTACTTGTGTATTTATTTTGCGTTTTCCAAACAGCATAAGTTTGGTTTTGTTTAAATTTAATGATAATTTGTTCAAATCAAACCATGTTTTTAGTTTACTCATTTCTGCTGTGACCACCTCCAAAAGCTGCTGCAAATTGTCCCCATCACAGAAAATATTAGTGTCATCTGCAAATAACACAAATTTCAAGAGGTTTGACACCCTACATATATCATTAATATACAAAATAAATAATTTGGGGCCCAAAACCGACCCCTGTGGGACTCCACAAGTTATTTCTAAGCATGTTGATTTGCAGTCCCCTATTTGCACAAACTGATGTCTTTTACTTATGTAGCTTCTCATCCACTCTAGTACAACCCCTCTGAATCCATACTTTTCCAGTTTTTTGATTAGCAATTGATGATCAATTGTATCAAATGCTTTTTTCAAATCTATAGATACACCCACTGCATATTTCTTGTTATCTATTGAACTGGTAATGTCTTCAATTAACTCCATTAATGCCATGGATGTCGATCTGTTTGACCGGAATCCATATTGACTATCAACTAGCAATTCGTGCTTCTCGATAAAGTTATCTAATCTACTTACATACAGTTTTTCTAATATTTTTGAGAACTGAGAAAGTAATGACACCGGCCTGTAATTTGTAAATTGATTTCTGTCTCCAGCTTTGTATAGTGGGATGACTTTGGCAGTTTTCATTTTACATGGAAATACACCAGTTTTGAAAGATAAATTGCAAATATAAGTTAAGGGTTTTACAATTACACCAATGACTACCTTGATTCAAGCCATATCAATGTCATTCCAGTCTGTAGACCTTTTATTCTTACAATTACTAACAATGTCAATAATCTCCTTTTCATCAGCTGCTTTCAAAAACATTGAGTTTGGGTTGCTGTCTAACAAATCCACAACCTTCCCCTCTCCTTCTTCTGACTGTGGATTATCGATTTCTTCTGCCAGTTTTGGTCCCACACTTACAAAAAATTTGTTAAACCCATTAACCACATCATTCATATCGCTTACAGTTGTATCATTGTCTTCAAAATACTGAGGGTAGTTTATATTCATTGATCCATTCCTGATAATATTATTTAACACACTCCATATGCCCTTGATATTATTTTTATTATCGTTTAATATTTTATTATAATAATCTTTCTTACATGTCTTCATAATACTAGTCAATTTGTTTTTATATCTTTTGTATTTACTTTCTGCTTCTATAGTTCTGAATTTTATGAATTCTTTATACAAGATATTCTTTTTTTTGCATGCATTTTGTAGTCCTTTTGTCATCCATGGCCAACTATATATTTTTGCTTCTTGTTGTGTTGTTTCAAAGGACAGTGTTCATCATATAATGATTTAAATATTATCAGGAATGTTTCATACGCTTGGTTGGTATCAGTCTCTTTAAACACCTGTTTCCAATTTTGGGTCAGTAATACATTTCTAAATTTATTTATAGATTCTTCTGTTCTTACTCTCCTGTATCTAATCTTATTAACATCCTTACACTTAACATAATCACAAACAAACATTACAAAAACCGGCAGATGGTCACTGATGTCATTTAGTAGTAACCCACTCTTTATGCTGTTGTCCATACTGTTTGTAAATATGTTGTCTATTAGAGTTGCACAGTGAGATGTTATTCTACTTGGTTTGGTGATAAGTGGAAAAAAACTCATACTGAACAATACATCGATAAATTCATCAGTCTGTTTGTGCTTGTTGGGATTTAAGAGATCTAAATTAAAATCGCCACAAATGAACACAACTCTGTGATCTTTCTTGGCAAACAATCTTTCCATACTATTCTTAAATATTTCAATATTGGAACCAGGTGCTCTGTATACACAACTTACAATTACATTTTTATTTTTTTCCAGGTAGATTACTACAGTAATAATCTCCATCACATCATCAATATTAGTTGTCATATTTTCCACTATTTTATAATTTAATCTTTTATCTACATACAAAGCCACCCCTCCTCCTTTTTTATTTTTCCTATTTATGTAATTCAGTTCATATCCATTTAACTCAAAATCCACACCCTTTTCAGTACTAAGCCAGGTCTCGGATATGGCTATCACATTGAATGGTTTGTTTAGATGACTTAAGTAATCCTTGATGTTGTGAAAATTTGCATATAAACTTCTGCTATTGAAATGAATTATTGACATTCCATGATCTGATTTTATGTTCATGTTGAATTGATCTTCAGAGTAATAACAGCAGTTATTGTTTATATTGTTAAGAAAATTATTTTCAGGGTCAATATCTTGTTCAAAATCATGCATATTATGATCAGTGAATTTAAATGATTTAAAGTTCCAACCATCACAGTCATCATTGTCCCTTTCATTTCCAGCTGTTATCAAGTTTAAACAGTCAAACTCTTCACAAGAGTCCATGGTTATAATAGTTCAAGTCAATCCCACGGATAGACACAGTCACTGTTCTGGAGTCACTGGTACTTGTCCAGCTCCTCGATGTATCTTATGGTCAGCACTTTAGCCTCCTCTGGTGACCCGTTTAGCTTTATGAACACCTTACAGTTTGTTGTCCAGGTTGACTGGATTTTTTTCTGCTTCATTAGGATGCGTCCGCTTCTGGCGATATCTGCATTTTTTTTTGTAAGGTGCTCATTCACATAAACATCAGATCCCTTGAGCTTTTTCCCTTGTCAGAGCAATGCATTTTTGTGTTTTCTGTTCATAAAACGAATTATTATGGCTGGTTTGACACTTTGGTTTTTTTGAGGTAAAGGATGACATGCTTCATTGTCTGTGTTGGATATGGATATGCCTTTGCTATGAAAGAAAGCAGTTACCTGTTGCTCCACAGAGTCCATGTCTGGAGCGGTGGGCTCCCCATCGGCCATTGCTGTTACCGCCCTGGCGTTGGACCGGGGCCTGGTCTCCAGTCTGCTGACAATAATATCATTCATGCGGGTGTACTGCTCCAGGTCTGTTACACGGCATTCTAGGCTGGCGATCCTCTTATCCTTCTCCTCATTTTATTATTTCAGTTCTTTAATTTCACTCATCAAATTAATTATCATTTTCTGCTGCTTAGAGACAGTAGCAATCTCCTCAGACAGAAAATCAAGCGCCTTCTTTATATCCTCAATTTCCTCGTTCTTCTTTGGTGGCATTTTGACTGCTCAGCTCCGTCCGTCCGCAGCGACGACACAGCAACAACCCACTAAAGCACTAACAAAACTCGGAGCTACAAGGACTTGTATCCAAGTCCTTGTCCTTGTCCTTGACAAAAACTAAACAAAACTAAACAAACACTAAACAAAACACACTAAAACACTAAAAACAAAACTCGGAGCTACAAGGACTTGCTGCCTCTCAGTTCGACGCAGGCGCAAATTCTTTGTAGGGTACGTCGAACAATCCATGTCGAGACGTACCCGGGCCCCATCCCCGACCTCTGCCTCTGCTACATCGACGACTGCTACCTCCTGCACCCACACACAACTCACTGACTTCATCCATTTCACCACTAACTTCCATCCGGCACTCAAATACACCTGGACCATTTCCAACATCTCCATACCATTTCTAGACCTCACTATCTCCATCACAGGTGACAGACTTCTGACCGACATCTACTACAAACCCACTGACTCCCATGGCTATCTGGACTACACTTCTTCCCCCCCTGCTTCCTGTAAGGACTCCATCCCTACTCCCAATTCCTCCGTCTACGCCGCATCTACACCCAGGATGATATGTTCCAAACCACAGCATCGGAGATGTCCTCATTCTTTAGGGAACGGGAGTTCCCCTCTTCTACTATAGATGAGGCTCTCACCAGGATCTCTTCTATACCCCGTAACTTTGCTCTCACTCCCCATCCCCCCACTCGCAACAAGGGCAGAGTCCCCCTTGTCCTCACCTTCCACACTACGAGTCGTCACATACAACAAATAATCCTCCGACATTTTCGCCACCTCCAACGGGATCTCTGAACTGGCCACATCTTCCCATCTCCTCCGTTTTGGCTTTCCGCAGAGACTGCTCCCTCCGTAAATCCCTAGTCAATTCGTCCCTTCCCACCCAAACCAAAGCCTCTCCTGAACTTTCCCTTGCAACCGCAGTAAATAACTACACTTGTCGCTTTACCTTCCCCCTTGACTCCATCCAAGGACCCAAGCAGTCTTTCCAGATGCGGCAGAGGTTCACCTGCACCTCCTCCAACCTCATCTATTACATCCGCTGCTCTAGGTGTCAGCTGCTCTACATCGGTGAGACCAAGCGCAGGCTTGGCGATCGCTTCGCCCAACACCTCCGCTCGGTTCGCAATAACCAACCTGATCTCCCGGTGGCTCAGCACTTCAACTCCCCCTCCCATTCTGAATCCGACCTTTCTGTCCTGGGCCTCCTCCATGGCCAGAGTGAGTCCCAGCGCAAATTGGAGGAGCAGCACCTCATATTTCGCTTGGGCAGTTTACACCCCAGCGGTATGAACATTGACCTCCAATTTCAGGTCGTCCCTGCTTTCTCATTCTTTCCCCTCCCCTTCCCAGCTCTCCCACAGCCCACTGTCTCCACCTCTTCCTTTCTTCTTCACCCCCCCCCCCCATTTCTACATCACTGAAGAAGGGTTTCGACCCGAAACATTGACTATTTCCTTTGCTCCACGGATGCTGCCTCACCCGCTGAGTTTCTCCAGCATTTTTGTCTACCTTCGATTTTCCAGCATCTGCAGTTCCTTCTTAAGCAGTATAACACTCGGTGTTTTTACACTATAATATAAACACAGAGGAATGTTCAGACAACCGTCCTTTACCTCTGCTCTACAGATTGCAATGTACTTAAACAATAGATCAACATGGTCAAAAAACAAGAGTGCTTGAATCTGCAAAAAATAGCCTCCTGGGAAGAAGCTGTGAATCTTAGCAGGCCAGAGGCTGTTTATCTCTGAAAGAGAAAGTATTGCTGAATCACTGATTGTAAAATTAGCTGATTGAACCTTACCCCTTTGTGTGGGGATAGTATATTACATACTGTAAGTGTTCATGGCCACACCCATCTGGTGAAATAAAGATTGTACTACTTGATTACTAATTTTATTGTGTTTTTATCTGTTTGAAATGAAATGAACCTTAACACATTTATGGGAAAATGCTGGATCTAATAATTATCGTTCCATTATCATCTCTTCCAGTAATTCAGGTTTTCTTGTAGTTATCAGAAATTTGATCTTTTTGTTGCCTCCTCCCCCTACCTCTGTAAGACCATCCCATAGTCAAAATCACGAGGGATTTTCAATAAACCTTATTCAATGTTCATTTTCACAATTGGCCATTTCGTTTCTTAATGTGTGCAATGTCTGAACAAACTACCTGCCTCTTAATTACTTTTTAATATGTGAATAAAAGTTAATGAGTGAATGCAAGCACCCAAGGACAGATCGGGGAAACTTCCCACATGTTCGCTCCCAGAGTGCGCGCATTTTTCATTGCAATCTCATTCAAAAAAGTCTGCACAATGAATTAAATTAATTGCATGGTCCAAACTTTGGAGAAATTACTTCCTCGGAGATAACGCGGTAAGTACACTGAGCTAGGAACGCTGTTGCTATGGTGCAAGCTGACTCGAATCGCTTAATCACGGCTGCAGACTAATTGGGCTCCCCATTAATGTGCCTTAATATAATAACATTAATGTGCGGTACTGGCATGACTAACTAGGCGCTGCGTACTCTGTACTTGCAGGTAAAGATACTGGAGCATGACGGTAATCGCGAAGCCGGTTCTCAAGATGGCGCTAAAAATCACCCATCACCTACTATGGCTTTTTCGCCGAGTGGACCATCTTGCTCTTGCTCTAGTATCTTTGCTGACAACCCACCCAGCCTTGTTTGAAATGTCTGCAGTTCAATACAGTGCCCTCATAATGTTTGGGACATTATTTATTTCTTTGCTTCTGTACTCCACAATTTGAGATTTGTAATAGAAAAATTCTCATGTGGTTAAAGATCACATTGTCAGATTTTAATAAAAGCCATTTTTCTACATTTTGGTTTCACCATGTTGTTCTTGGAGATAAAAATATAATATAAATATATGGTTCTACCATGAGAGCATGAGCTTCACCTTCGGGGAGAGAAAAGAGCGAGAGAGAGAGAGCGAGAGAGAGAGACAGAGCAAGAGAGAGAGAGAGAGAGAGAGAGAGAGAGAGAGAGAGAGCGAGAGAGACTCGAATACTCACAGGGGCGTAAGAGTTATTTTGTATTACCCCCTGGTTAAATCCCTCCCAACCTATGTTCAAGAAACCTCACATGCTCTTCGTCTCCTCCATGATTTCCGTTTTCTTGTTCCCCATTCCCTCATCTTCACCATGGATGTCCGGTCACTCTACACCTCCAACCCCCACCAGGAGGGTCTTAAAGCCCTCCGCTTCTTCTGCGACCGCAGAACCAACCAATCCCCATCTACTGATATTCTCCTCCGCCTAGCGGAGCTGGTCCTTACCCTTAACAACTTTTCGTTTGACTCCTCCCATTTCCTCCAAATACATGGCGTAGCTATGGGCGCGCGCATGCGCCCCAGCTATGCCTGCCTCTTTGTAGGGTACGTCGAACAATCCATGTTCGAGACGTACCCGGGCCCCATCCCCGACCTCTACACCGACGACTGCTACCTCCTGCACCCACACACAACTCACTGACTTCATCCATTTCACCACTAACTTCCATCCACCATTCAAATGCACCTGGACCATTTCCAACATCTCCCTACCATATCTAGACCTCACTATCTCCATCACAGGTGACAGACTTCTGACCGACATCTACTACAAACCCTCTGACTCCCATGGCTATCTGGACTACACTTCTTTCCCCCCTGCTTCCTGTAAGGACTCCATCCCCTACTCCCAATTCCTCCGTCTACGCCGCATCTACACCCAGGATGAGATGTTCCAAACCACAGCATCGGAGATGTCCTCATTCTTTAGGGAACGGGAGTTCCCCTCTTCTACTATAGATGAGGCTCTCACCAGGATCTCTTCTATACCCCGTAACTCTGCTCTCACTCCCCATTCCCCCCACTCGCAACAAGGGCAGAGTCCCCCTTGTCCTCCCCTTCCATCCTACGAGTCGTCACATACAACAAATAATCCTCCGACATTTTCGCCACCTCCAACGGGATCTCTGAACTGGCCACATCTTCCCATCTCCTCCCCTTTCGGCTTTCCGCAGAGACTGCTCCCTCCGTACATCCCTAGTCAATTCGTCCCTTCCCACCCAAACCAAAGCCTCTCCTGAACTTTCCCTTGCAACCGCAGTAAATGCTACACTTGTCGCTTTACCTTCCCCCTTGACTCCATCCAAGGACCCAAGCAGTCTTTCCAGGTGCGGCAGAGGTTCACCTGCACCTCCTCCAACCTCTTCTATTGCATCCGCTGCTCTAGGTGTCAGCTGCTCTACATCGGTGAGACCAAGCGCAGGCTTGGCGATTGCTTCGCCCAACACCTCCGCTCGGTTCGCAATAACCAACCTGATCTCCCGGTGGCTCAGCACTTCAACTTCCCCTCCCATTCAGAATCCGACTTTTCTGTCCTGGGCCTCCTCCATGGCCAGAGTGAGTCCCAGTGCAAATTGGAGGAGCAGCACCTCATATTTCGCTTAGGTGGTTTACACCCCAGCGGTATGAACATTGACTTCTCCAATTTCAGGTAGTCCCTGCTTTCTCCCTCCTTCCCCTCCCCTTCCCAGCTCTCCCACAGCCCACCGTCTCCACCTCTTCCTTTCTTCTTCACCCCCCCCCCACTTCTACATCACTGAAGAAGGGTTTCGACCTGAAACGTTGACTATTTCCTTTGCTCCACGGATGCTGCCTCACCCGCTGAGTTTCTCCAGCATTTTTGTCTACCTTCGATTTTCCAGCATCTGCAGTTCCTTCTTAAGCAGTATAACACTCTGTGTTTTTACACTATAATATAAACACAGAGGAATGTTCAGACAACGGTCCTTTACCTCTGCTCTACAGATTGCAATGTACTTAAACAATAGATCAACAAGGTAAAAAAACAAGAGTGCTTGAATCTGCAAAAAATAGCCTCCTGGGAAGAAGCTGTGAATCTTAGCAGGCCAGAGGCTGTTTATCTCTGAAAGAGAAAGTATTGCTGAATCACTGATTGTAAAATTAGCTGATTGAACCTTACCCCTTTGTGTGGGGATAGTATATTACATACTGTAAGAGTTCAAGGCCACACCCATCTGGTGAAATAAAGATTGTAGTACTTGATTACTAATTTTATTGTGTTTTTATCTGTTTGAAATGAAAGGAACCAACACATTTATGGGAAAATGCTGGATCTAATAATTATCGTTCCATTATCATCTCTTCCAGTAATTCAGGTTTTCTTGTAGTTATCAGAAATTTGATCTTTTTGTTGCCTCCTCCCCCATCCTCTGTAAGACCATCCCATAGTCAAAATCACAAGGGATTTTCAATAAACCTTATTCAATGTTCATTTTCACAATTGGCCATTTCGTTTCTTAATGTGTGCAATGTCTGAACAAACTACCTGCCTCTTAATTACTTTTTAATACGTGAATAAAAGTTAATGAGTGAATGCAAGCACCCAAGGACAGATCGGGGAAACTTCCCACATTTTCGCTCCCAGAGTGTGTGCATTTTTTCACTGCAATCCCATTCAATCCCTTCTGAATGGTGGCCGATTAGGAAAAGGGGAGATGCAACGAGACCTGGGTGTCATGGTACACCAGTCATTAAAAGTAGGCATGCAGGTGCAGCAGGCAGTGAAGAAGGCGAATGGTATGTTAGCATTCATAGCAAAAGGATTTGAGTATAGGAGCAGGGAGGTTCTACTGCAGTTGTACAGGGTCTTGGTGAGACCACACCTGGAGTATTGCGTACAGTTTTGGTCTCCTAATCTGAGGAAAGACATTCTTGCCATAGAGGGAGTACAGAGAAGGTTCACCAGACTGATTCCTGGGATGGCAGGACTGTCATATGAGGAAAGACTGGATAGACTCGGCTTGTACACGTTGGAATTCAGAAGACTGAGGGGGGATCTTATAGAAACTTACAAAATTCTTAAGGGGTTGGACAGGCTAGATGCAGGAAGATTATTCCCGATGTTGGGGAAGTCCAGAACTAGGGGTCACAGTTTAAGGATAAGGGGGAAGACTTTTAGGACCGAGATGAGGAAATCATTTTTCACACAGTGTGGTGAATCTCTGGAATTCTCTGCTACAGAAGGTAGTTCAAGCCAGTTCATTGGCTATATTTAAGAGGGAGTTAGATGTGGGCCCTTGTGGCTAAAGGGATCAGGGGGTATGGAGAGAAGGCAGGTACAGGATACTGAGTTGGATGATCAGCCATGATCATATTGAATGGCGGTGCAGGCTCGAAGGGCCGAAGGGCCTACTCCTGCACATATTTTCTTTGTTTCTGTGTTCCTCAAGTTGTGCCGGGCCTCACTCTGACAGTGAACATTGTCCCGGGCCTCCTCCATTGTCAGAGTGAGGCCCAGCGCAAATTGTAGATACTCCAGGATTTTGTGCCTTATTAAAATGGATCTGGTTTTCCCGATCTTGTTTGTAAGTGATTCCTCTCGATAAGGCACAATTATACACCCAGTGTGTGGGCAATTCAGGATGGATAATTAATGTGTGACTAAGTTAAAACAGGTATTTTAATAAGTCGTCAAGTCAAGTCAAGTCAAGAGAGTTTATTGTTTCTATGTTTCTATGTTTCAAAAAAGTTTTCACAATGAATTAAATTAATTGCATGGTCCAAACTTGGGAGAAATTACTTCCTCGGAGATGACGCGGTAAGTACACTGAGCTAGGAACGCTGTTGCTATGGTGCAAGCTGACTCGAATCGCTTAATCACGGCTGCAGTCTAATGGGGCTCCGCATTAATGTGCCTTAATATAATAACATTAATGTGCGGTACTGGCATGACTAACGTGGTGCTGCGTACTCTGTACTTGCAGGTAAAGATACTGGAGCATGACGGTAATCGTGAAGCCGGTTCCCAAGATGGCGCTAAAAATCACCCATCACCTACTACGGCTTTTTCGCCGAGTGGACCATCTTGCTCTTGCTCTAGTATCTTTGCTGGCAACCCACCCAGCCTAGTTTGAAATGTCTGTAGTTCAATACAGTGCCCTCATAATATTTGCGACATTATTTATTTCTTTGCTTCTGCACTCCACAATTTGAGATTTGTAATAGAAAAATTCTCATGTGGTTAAAGATCACATTGTCAGATTTTAATAAAAGCCATTTTTCTACATTTTGGTTTCACCATGTTGTTCTTGGAGATAAAAATATAATATAAATACATGGTTCTACCATGAGAGCATGAGCTTCACCTTCGGGGGAGAAAAGAGCGAGAGAGAGAGAGCGAGAGAGAGACAGAGAGCAAGAGAGAGAGAGAGAGCGAGAGAGAGAGAGACTCAAATACTCACAGGGGCGTAAGAGTTATTTGTATTACCCCCCTGGTTAAATCCCTCCCTACCTATGTTCAAGAAACCTCACATGCTCTTCGTCTCCTCCATGATTTCCGTTTTCTAGTTCCCCATTCCCTCATCTTCACCATGGATGTCCGGTCACTCTACACCTCCAACCCCCACCAGGAGGGTCTTAAAGCCCTCCGTTTCTTCTGCGACCGCAGAACCAACCAATCCCCATCTACTGATATTCTCCTCTGCCTAGTCCTTACCCTTACTCTGCTGGTCCTTACCCGTAACAACTTTTCGTTTGACTCCTTCCATTTCCTCCAAATACATGGCATAGCTATGGGCACGCGCATGGGCCCCAGCTATGCCTGCCTCTTGAATGAATGAATGATATCTTTTATTTCGAAAGATTAAAAAAAGAAGAAAAGAAAAGTTGAAAATGAATAATAAATAAAGGAAAATTATATATATATATATATACATAAATACATACACACATACATACATATACATGTACATATATACATACATACATACACACATATACACACATACACATATACATAACATATATGTACATACATAAATTAAAAAATCAAAAGCCAATTTCAACATAATACACATTAGACTCGTTCCAAAAGGGACAGGAAGAAGCCTATGCTTGTCAAGTCCTCCCCCCATTCTTCACCATTAACAAATGCAAAATTCAATAAAATAAACTAAACAGACAATTCAAATAAAACTACTCCAATCAAGCTATTAAGAAAAAAAGAACAAAAAAAGAAAAGAACAAAAAGAACAAGCACCATTAACATCTGTGAGATTTACATTCTCCTTCCTCATTACTGTACTTTTCAAAGATATTTTTGTACATTTTTTTAAATTGCATTATATTCATACTTTGTTTAATCGTTTCATCAAGACCATTCCACAAAACCACCCCACAAATGGAAATACACATACTTTTTAAATTGGTCTGAGCATAATGCTGTTTCAAATTTAGTTTCCCTCTAAAGTTATAACCCCCCTCTCTGTCTCTGAACAGTTTTTGTATGTTTACAGGTAGCAGTTTATTTTTTGCTTTATAAATTATTTGTGCAGTCTTAAATTCTACCAGATCCTTAATCTTTAAGGTGTGTAATTTTAAATACAGTATATTGGTGTGTTCATGATATCCTACATTGTTTACTATACGAATAGCTCTTTTTTGTAGTGTGCTTAGTGATTGTAAGGTGGTTTTGTAGGTGTTGCCCCATACTTCCACACAGTAATTTAAATACGGTAACACAAGTGTACAGAATATACAGTGCTCTCTCATTCAAAACATGCCTTGCTTTCCCCATCACTCCAATACTCCGTGCTACTTTTGCTCTCACATGTTTTATATGGGGTTTCCAGCAGATTTTGTGATCAAGAATCACACCCAGAAATTTATTTTCATACACTCTTTCTTTATCAACATTATTTATCATTACTTTTACTTGTGTATTTATTTTGCGTTTTCCAAACAGCATAAGTTTGGTTTTGTTTAAATTTAATGATAATTTGTTCAAATCAAACCATGTTTTTAGTTTACTCATTTCTGCTGTGACCACCTCCAAAAGCTGCTGCAAATTGTCCCCATCACAGAAAATATTAGTGTCATCTGCAAATAACACAAATTTCAAGAGGTTTGACACCCTACATATATCATTAATATACAAAATAAATAATTTGGGGCCCAAAACCGACCCCTGTGGGACTCCACAAGTTATTTCTAAGCATGTTGATTTGCAGTCCCCTATTTGCACAAACTGATGTCTTTTACTTATGTAGCTTCTCATCCACTCTAGTACAACCCCTCTGAATCCATACTTTTCCAGTTTTTTGATTAGCAATTGATGATCAATTGTATCAAATGCTTTTTTCAAATCTATAGATACACCCACTGCATATTTCTTGTTATCTATTGAACTGGTAATGTCTTCAATTAACTCCATTAATGCCATGGATGTCGATCTGTTTGACCGGAATCCATATTGACTATCAACTAGCAATTCGTGCTTCTCGATAAAGTTATCTAATCTACTTACATACAGTTTTTCTAATATTTTTGAGAACTGAGAAAGTAACGACACCGGCCTGTAATTTGTAAATTGATTTCTGTCTCCAGCTTTGTATAGTGGGATGACTTTGGCAGTTTTCATTTTACATGGAAATACACCAGTTTTGAAAGCTAAATTGCAAATATAAGTTAAGGGTTTTACAATTACACCAATGACTACCTTGATTCAAGCCATATCAATGTCATTCCAGTCTGTAGACCTTTTATTCTTACAATTACTAACAATGTCAATAATCTCCTTTTCATCAGCTGCTTTCAAAAACATTGAGTTTGGGTTGCTGTCTAACAAATCCACAACCTTCCCCTCTCCTTCTTCTGACTGTGGATTATCGATTTCTTCTGCCAGTTTTGGTCCCACACTTACAAAAAATTTGTTAAACCCATTAACCACATCATTCATATCGCTTACAGTTGTATCATTGTCTTCAAAATACTGAGGGTAGTTTATATTCATTGATCCATTCCTGATAATATTATTTAACACACTCCATATGCCCTTGATATTATTTTTATTATCGTTTAATATTTTATTATAATAATCTTTCTTACATGTCTTCATAATACTAGTCAATTTGTTTTTATATCTTTTGTATTTACTTTCTGCTTCTATAGTTCTGAATTTTATGAATTCTTTATACAAGATATTCTTTTTTTTGCATGCATTTTGTAGTCCTTTTGTCATCCATGGCCAACTATATATTTTTGCTTCTTGTTGTGTTGTTTCAAAGGACAGTGTTCATCATATAATGATTTAAATATTATCAGGAATGTTTCATACGCTTGGTTGGTATCAGTCTCTTTAAACACCTGTTTCCAATTTTGGGTCAGTAATACATTTCTAAATTTATTTATAGATTCTTCTGTTCTTACTCTCCTGTATCTAATCTTATTAACATCCTTACACTTAACATAATCACAAACAAACATTACAAAAACCGGCAGATGGTCACTGATGTCATTTAGTAGTAACCCACTCTTTATGCTGTTGTCCATACTGTTTGTAAATATGTTGTCTATTAGAGTTGCACAGTGAGATGTTATTCTACTTGGTTTGGTGATAAGTGGAAAAAAACTCATACTGAACAATACATCGATAAATTCATCAGTCTGTTTGTGCTTGTTGGGATTTAAGAGATCTAAATTAAAATCGCCACAAATGAACACAACTCTGTGATCTTTCTTGGCAAACAATCTTTCCATACTATTCTTAAATATTTCAATATTGGAACCAGGTGCTCTGTATACACAACTTACAATTACATTATTATTTTTTTCCAGGTAGATTACTACAGTAATAATCTCCATCACATCATCAATATTAGTTGTCATATTTTCCACTATTTTATAATTTAATCTTTTATCTACATACAAAGCCACCCCTCCTCCTTTTTTATTTTTCCTATTTATGTAATTCAGTTCATATCCATTTAACTCAAAATCCACACCCTTTTCAGTACTAAGCCAGGTCTCAGATATGGCTATCACATTGAATGGTTTGTTTAGATGACTTAAGTAATCCTTGATGTTGTGAAAATTTGCATATAAACTTCTGCTATTGAAATGAATTATTGACATTCCATGATCTGATTTTATGTTCATGTTGAATTGATCTTCAGAGTAATAACAGCAGTTATTGTTTATATTGTTAAGAAAATTATTTTCAGGGTCAATATCTTGTTCAAAATCATGCATATTATGATCAGTGAATTTAAATGATTTAAAGTTCCAACCATCACAGTCATCATTGTCCCTTTCATTTCCAGCTGTTATCAAGTTTAAACAGTCAAACTCTTCACAAGAGTCCATGGTTATAATAGTTCAAGTCAATCCCACGGATAGACACAGTCACTGTTCTGGAGTCACTGGTACTTGTCCAGCTCCTCGATGTATCTTATGGTCAGCACTTTAGCCTCCTCTGGTGACCCGTTTAGCTTTATGAACACCTTACAGTTTGTTGTCCAGGTTGACTGGATTTTTTTCTGCTTCATTAGGATGCGTCCGCTTCTGGCGATATCTGCATTTTTTTTTGTAAGGTGCTCATTCACATAAACATCAGATCCCTTGAGCTTTTTCCCTTGTCAGAGCAATGCATTTTTGTGTTTTCTGTTCATAAAACGAATTATTATGGCTGGTTTGACACTTTGGTTTTTTTGAGGTAAAGGATGACATGCTTCATTGTCTGTGTTGGATATGGATATGCCTTTGCTATGAAAGAAAGCAGTTACCTGTTGCTCCACAGAGTCCATGTCTGGAGCGGTGGGCTCCCCATCGGCCATTGCTGTTACCGCCCTGGCGTTGGACCGGGGCCTGGTCTCCAGTCTGCTGACAATAATATCATTCATGCGGGTGTACTGCTCCAGGTCTGTTACACGGCATTCTAGGCTGGCGATCCTCTTATCCTTCTCCTCATTTTATTATTTCAGTTCTTTAATTTCACTCATCAAATTAATTATCATTTTCTGCTGCTTAGAGACAGTAGCAATCTCCTCAGACAGAAAATCAAGCGCCTTCTTTATATCCTCAATTTCCTCGTTCTTCTTTGGTGGCATTTTGACTGCTCAGCTCCGTCCGTCCGCAGCGACGACACAGCAACAACCCACTAAAGCACTAAACAAAACTCGGAGCTACAAGGACTTGTATCCAAGTCCTTGTCCTTGTCCTTGACAAAAACTAAACAAAACTAAACAAAACACTAAACAAAACACACTAAAACACTAAAAACAAAACTCGGAGCTACAAGGACTTGCTGCCTCTCAGTTCGACGCAGGCGCAAATTCTTTGTAGGGTACGTCGAACAATCCATGTTCGAGACGTACCCGGGCCCCATCCCCGACCTCTGCCTCTGCTACATCGACGACTGCTACCTCCTGCACCCACACACAACTCACTGACTTCATCCATTTCACCACTAACTTCCATCCGGCACTCAAATACACCTGGACCATTTCCAACATCTCCATACCATTTCTAGACCTCACTATCTCCATCACAGGTGACAGACTTCTGACCGACATCTACTACAAACCCACTGACTCCCATGGCTATCTGGACTACACTTCTTCCCCCCCTGCTTCCTGTAAGGACTCCATCCCCTACTCCCAATTCCTCCGTCTACGCCGCATCTACACCCAGGATGATATGTTCCAAACCACAGCATCGGAGATGTCCTCATTCTTTAGGGAACGGGAGTTCCCCTCTTCTACTATAGATGAGGCTCTCACCAGGATCTCTTCTATACCCCGTAACTTTGCTCTCACTCCCCATCCCCCCACTCGCAACAAGGGCAGAGTCCCCCTTGTCCTCACCTTCCACACTACGAGTCGTCACATACAACAAATAATCCTCCGACATTTTCGCCACCTCCAACGGGATCTCTGAACTGGCCACATCTTCCCATCTCCTCCCGTTTTGGCTTTCCGCAGAGACTGCTCCCTCCGTAAATCCCTAGTCAATTCGTCCCTTCCCACCCAAACCAAAGCCTCTCCTGAACTTTCCCTTGCAACCGCAGTAAATACTACACTTGTCGCTTTACCTTCCCCCTTGACTCCATCCAAGGACCCAAGCAGTCTTTCCAGATGCGGCAGAGGTTCACCTGCACCTCCTCCAACCTCATCTATTACATCCGCTGCTCTAGGTGTCAGCTGCTCTACATCGGTGAGACCAAGCGCAGGCTTGGCGATCGCTTCGCCCAACACCTCCGCTCGGTTCGCAATAACCAACCTGATCTCCCGGTGGCTCAGCACTTCAACTCCCCCTCCCATTCTGAATCCGACCTTTCTGTCCTGGGCCTCCTCCATGGCCAGAGTGAGTCCCAGCGCAAATTGGAGGAGCAGCACCTCATATTTCGCTTGGGCAGTTTACACCCCAGCGGTATGAACATTGACCTCCAATTTCAGGTCGTCCCTGCTTTCTCATTCTTTCCCCTCCCCTTCCCAGCTCTCCCACAGCCCACTGTCTCCACCTCTTCCTTTCTTCTTCACCCCCCCCCCCCATTTCTACATCACTGAAGAAGGGTTTCGACCCGAAACATTGACTATTTCCTTTGCTCCACGGATGCTGCCTCACCCGCTGAGTTTCTCCAGCATTTTTGTCTACCTTCGATTTTCCAGCATCTGCAGTTCCTTCTTAAGCAGTATAACACTCGGTGTTTTTACACTATAATATAAACACAGAGGAATGTTCAGACAACGGTCCTTTACCTCTGCTCTACAGATTGCAATGTACTTAAACAATAGATCAACATGGTCAAAAAACAAGAGTGCTTGAATCTGCAAAAAATAGCATCCTGGGAAGAAGCTGTGAATCTTAGCAGGCCAGAGGCTGTTTATCTCTGAAAGAGAAAGTATTGCTGAATCACTGATTGTAAAATTAGCTGATTGAACCTTACCCCTTTGTGTGGGGATAGTATATTACATACTGTAAGTGTTCATGGCCACACCCATCTGGTGAAATAAAGATTCTACTACTTGATTACTAATTTTATTGTGTTTTTATCTGTTTGAAATGAAATGAACCAACACATTTATGGGAAAATGCTGGATCTAATAATTATCGTTCCATTATCATCTCTTCCAGTAATTCAGGTTTTCTTGTAGTTATCAGAAATTTGATCTTTTTGTTGCCTCCTCCCCCTACCTCTGTAAGACCATCCCATAGTCAAAATCACGAGGGATTTTCAATAAACCTTATTCAATGTTCATTTTCACAATTGGCCATTTCGTTTCTTAATGTGTGCAATGTCTGAACAAACTACCTGCCTCTTAATTACTTTTTAATATGTGAATAAAAGTTAATGAGTGAATGCAAGCACCCAAGGACAGATCGGGGAAACTTCCCACATGTTCGCTCCCAGAGTGCGCGCATTTTTCATTGCAATCTCATTCAAAAAAGTCTGCACAATGAATTAAATTAATTGCATGGTCCAAACTTTGGAGAAATTACTTCCTCGGAGATAACGCGGTAAGTACACTGAGCTAGGAACGCTGTTGCTATGGTGCAAGCTGACTCGAATCGCTTAATCACGGCTGCAGACTAATTGGGCTCCCCATTAATGTGCCTTAATATAATAACATTAATGTGCGGTACTGGCATGACTAACTAGGCGCTGCGTACTCTGTACTTGCAGGTAAAGATACTGGAGCATGACGGTAATCGCGAAGCCGGTTCTCAAGATGGCGCTAAAAATCACCCATCACCTACTATGGCTTTTTCGCCGAGTGGACCATCTTGCTCTTGCTCTAGTATCTTTGCTGACAACCCACCCAGCCTTGTTTGAAATGTCTGCAGTTCAATACAGTGCCCTCATAATGTTTGGGACATTATTTATTTCTTTGCTTCTGTACTCCACAATTTGAGATTTGTAATAGAAAAATTCTCATGTGGTTAAAGATCACATTGTCAGATTTTAATAAAAGCCATTTTTCTACATTTTGGTTTCACCATGTTGTTCTTGGAGATAAAAATATAATATAAATATATGGTTCTACCATGAGAGCATGAGCTTCACCTTCGGGGAGAGAAAAGAGCGAGAGAGAGAGAGCGAGAGAGAGAGACAGAGCAAGAGAGAGAGAGAGAGAGAGAGAGAGAGAGAGAGAGAGAGCGAGAGAGACTCGAATACTCACAGGGGCGTAAGAGTTATTTTGTATTACCCCCTGGTTAAATCCCTCCCAACCTATGTTCAAGAAACCTCACATGCTCTTCGTCTCCTCCATGATTTCCGTTTTCTTGTTCCCCATTCCCTCATCTTCACCATGGATGTCCGGTCACTCTACACCTCCAACCCCCACCAGGAGGGTCTTAAAGCCCTCCGCTTCTTCTGCGACCGCAGAACCAACCAATCCCCATCTACTGATATTCTCCTCCGCCTAGCGGAGCTGGTCCTTACCCTTAACAACTTTTCGTTTGACTCCTCCCATTTCCTCCAAATACATGGCGTAGCTATGGGCGCGCGCATGCGCCCCAGCTATGCCTGCCTCTTTGTAGGGTACGTCGAACAATCCATGTTCGAGACGTACCCGGGCCCCATCCCCGACCTCTACACCGACGACTGCTACCTCCTGCACCCACACACAACTCACTGACTTCATCCATTTCACCACTAACTTCCATCCACCATTCAAATGCACCTGGACCATTTCCAACATCTCCCTACCATATCTAGACCTCACTATCTCCATCACAGGTGACAGACTTCTGACCGACATCTACTACAAACCCTCTGACTCCCATGGCTATCTGGACTACACTTCTTTCCCCCCTGCTTCCTGTAAGGACTCCATCCCCTACTCCCAATTCCTCCGTCTACGCCGCATCTACACCCAGGATGAGATGTTCCAAACCACAGCATCGGAGATGTCCTCATTCTTTAGGGAACGGGAGTTCCCCTCTTCTACTATAGATGAGGCTCTCACCAGGATCTCTTCTATACCCCGTAACTCTGCTCTCACTCCCCATTCCCCCCACTCGCAACAAGGGCAGAGTCCCCCTTGTCCTCCCCTTCCATCCTACGAGTCGTCACATACAACAAATAATCCTCCGACATTTTCGCCACCTCCAACGGGATCTCTGAACTGGCCACATCTTCCCATCTCCTCCCCTTTCGGCTTTCCGCAGAGACTGCTCCCTCCGTACATCCCTAGTCAATTCGTCCCTTCCCACCCAAACCAAAGCCTCTCCTGAACTTTCCCTTGCAACCGCAGTAAATGCTACACTTGTCGCTTTACCTTCCCCCTTGACTCCATCCAAGGACCCAAGCAGTCTTTCCAGGTGCGGCAGAGGTTCACCTGCACCTCCTCCAACCTCTTCTATTGCATCCGCTGCTCTAGGTGTCAGCTGCTCTACATCGGTGAGACCAAGCGCAGGCTTGGCGATTGCTTCGCCCAACACCTCCGCTCGGTTCGCAATAACCAACCTGATCTCCCGGTGGCTCAGCACTTCAACTTCCCCTCCCATTCAGAATCCGACTTTTCTGTCCTGGGCCTCCTCCATGGCCAGAGTGAGTCCCAGTGCAAATTGGAGGAGCAGCACCTCATATTTCGCTTAGGTGGTTTACACCCCAGCGGTATGAACATTGACTTCTCCAATTTCAGGTAGTCCCTGCTTTCTCCCTCCTTCCCCTCCCCTTCCCAGCTCTCCCACAGCCCACCGTCTCCGCCTCTTCCTTTCTTCTTCACCCCCCCCACCCCCACATCAGTCTGAAGAAGGGTCTCGACCCGAAACGTTGCCTATTTCCTTCGCACCATAGATGCTGCCTCACCCGCTGAGTTTCTCCAGCATTTTTGTCTACCTTCGATTTTCCAGCATCTGCAGTTCCTTCTTAAGCAGTATAACACTCGGTGTTTTTACACTATAATATAAACACAGAGGAATGTTCAGACAACCGTCCTTTACCTCTGCTCTACAGATTGCAATGTACTTAAACAATAGATCAACAAGGTAAAAAAACAAGAGTGCTTGAATCGGCAAAAAATAGCCTCCTGGGAAGAAGCTGTGAATCTTAGCAGGCCAGAGGCTGTTTATCTCTGAAAGATAAAGTATTGCTGAATCACTGATTGTAAAATTAGCTGATTGAACCTTACCCCTTTGTGTGGGGATAGTATATTACATACTGTAAGAGTTCATGGCCACATCCACCTGGTGAAATAAAGATTCTACTACTTGATTACTCATTTTATTGTGTTTTTATCTGTTTGAAGTGAAATGAACCAACACATTTATGGGAAAATGCTGGATCTAATAATTATCGTTCCATTATCATCTCTTCCAGTAATTCAGGTTTTCTTGTAGTTATCAGAAATTTGATCTTTTTGTTGCCTCCTCCCCCTACCTCTGTAAGACCATCCCATAGTCAAAATCACGAGGGATTTTCAATAAACCTTATTCAATGTTCATTTTCACAATTGGCCATTTCGTTTCTTAATGTGTGCAATGTCTGAACAAACTACCTGCCTCTTAATTACTTTTTAATACGTGAATAAAAGTTAATGAGTGAATGCAAGCACCCAAGGACAGATCGGGGAAACTTCCCACATTTTCGCTCCCAGAGTGCGTGCATTTTTTCACTGCAATCCCATTCAATCCCTTCTGAATGGTGGCCGATTAGGAAAAGGGGAGATGCAACGAGACCTGGGTGTCATGGTACACCAATCATTGAAAGTAGGAATGCAGGTGCAGCAGGCAGTGAAGAAAGCAAATGGTATGTTGGCATTCATAGCAAAAGGATTTGAGTATAGGAGCAGGGAGGTTCTGCTGCAGTTGTACAGGGTCTTGGTGAGACCACACCTGGAGTATTGCGTACAGTTTTGGTCTCCTAATCTGAGGAAAGACATTCTTGTCATAGAGGGAGTACAGAGAAGGTTCACCAGACTGATTCCTGGGATGGCAGGACTTTCATATGAGGAAAGACTGGATAGACTCGGCTTGTACACGTTGGAATTCAGAAGACTGAGGGGGGATCTTATAGAAACTTTCAAAATTCTTAAGGGGTTGGACAGGCTAGATGCAGGAAGATTATTCCCGATGTTGGGGAAGTCCAGAACTAGGGGTCACAGTTTAAGGATAAGAGGGAAGACTTTTAGGACCGAGATGAGGAAATCATTTTTTACACAGAGAGTGGTGAATCTGTGGAATTCTCTGCCACAGAAGGTAGTTGAGGCCAGTTCATCGGCTATATTTAAGAAGGAGTTAGATGTGGCCCTTGTGGCTAAAGGGATCAGGGGGTATGGAGAGAAGGCAGGTACAGGATACTGAGTTGGATGATCAGCCATGCTCATATTGAATGGCGGTGCAGGCTCGAAGGGCCGAATGGCCTACTCCTGCACATATTTTCTATGTTTCTGTGTTCCTCAAGTTGCGCCGGGCCTCACTCTGACAGTGGACGTTGTCCCGGGCCTCCTCCATTGTCAGAGTGAGACCCAGCGCAAATTGTAGATACTCCAGGATTTTGTGCCTTATTAAAATGGATCTGGTTTTCCCGATCTTGTTTGTAAGTGATTCCTCTCGATAAGGCACAATTATACACCCAGTGTGTGGGCAATTCAGGATGGATAATTAATGTGTGACTAAGTTAAAACAGGTAATTTAATAAGTCGTCAAGTCAAGTCAAGTCAAGAGAGTTTATTGTTTCTATGTTTCTATGTTTCAAAAAAGTTTTCACAATGAATTAAATTAATTGCATGGTCCAAACTTGGGAGAAATTACTTCCTCGGAGATAACGCGGTAAGTACACTGAGCTAGGAACGCTGTTGCTATAGTGCAAGCTGACTCGAATAGCTTAATCACGGCTGCAGTCTAATGGGGCTCCCCATTAATGTGCCTTAATATAATAACATTAATGTGCGGTACTGGCATGACTAACGTGGTGCTGCGTACTCTGTACTTGCAGGTAAAGATACTGGAGCATGACGGTAATCGCGAAGCCGGTTCCCAAGATGGCGCTAAAAATCACCCATCACCTACTATGGCTTTTTCGCCGAGTGGACTATCTTGCTCTTGCTCTAGTATCTTTCCTGACAACCCACCCAGCCTAGTTTGAAATGTCTGCAGCTAAATACAGTGCCCTCATAATGTTTATGAGGGCGACATTATTTATTTCTTTGCTTCTGCACTCCACAATTTGAGCTTTGTAAAAGAAAAAAAGAAAAATCTCATGTGGTTAAAGATCACATTGTCAGATTTTAATAAAGGCCATTTTTATACATTTTGGTTTCACCATGTTCTTGGAGATAATATAAATACGTGGTTCTACCATGAGAGCATGAGCTTCACCTTCGGGGAGAGAAAAGTGTGACAGAGAAAGACAGAGGGGGTGAGAGAGAGTGAGAGAACGAGAGAGCGAGAGAGCGAGAGAGAGGAAAAGCTTGGACCATGGTGTGCAGACAGGAGACTCGAATACGCAGAGGGGCGGAAGAGTTATTTTGTATTGTTTCTTTATTGATAGTTTTCTGTGTTTTACTTGTGTTTGCTTTAATAAATAATTATTTGTGGTCTTCAAGAGATTTGGCTCTTCGGGCTAACGGAATCAAGGGATTAGGGGGAAATGCAGGAACGGCTTTTTCGCCGAGTGGACCATCTTGCTCTTGTTCTAGTATCTTTGCTGACAACCCACCCAGCCTAGTTTGAAATGTCCGCAGCTAAATACAGTGCCCTAAAAATGTTTAGGATATCATTTATTTCTTTGCTTCTGCACTCCACAATTTGAGATCTGTAATGAAAAAAATCTCATGTGATTAAAGATCACATTGTCAGATTTTAATAAAGGCCATTTTTATACATTTTGGTTTCACCATGTTGTTCTTGGAGATAAAAAATATATGAGAGAGAGAGAGAGAGAGTATTATTTCTTTCTTGATAGTTTTCTGTGTTTTATTTGTCATTGCTTTAATAAATAACTGGACTAAGTGGGACCCGCTGGGTCCCATGTTCACACAGGAGGGCGGGTCCCCCAACGCAATATTACACCTCTCCACCAATTCCGATATTGGTGGCCAGTGGTGGGCTTTCAGGAGCGCTATTATGGGTGTTGCGGGCCGAAGGGATTGGTTTCCAGAGGGCTAGTATGGACATTGTGGGCCGAATGGATTCGTGGGCTGGCAGCTCAGTCCCTCAGGCCTGCTGGGCTGGCAGCTCAGTCACTCAGGCCTGATAGGCTGGCAGCTCAGTTATCAGGCCTGGTGGGCTGGCAGCTCAGTCACTCATGGCTGGTGGGCTGGAAGCTCAGTCACTCATGGCTGGTGGGTTGGCAGCTCAGTCACTCAGGGTAGGCTGTGGGCCGAGCATCAAAAATGTGTCTAGAAATCGGTTTTTGTGACCCACGTCACAGAACTACATGAAGTTTTCCACAGATTTTGATGAAATATAATTGAGAAGGATGTCATAACTCGTCAGTGCCAAAAGTTGCACATTAATAAATTAATAATTAGAAAATGAGATCGGGAAAGTACACGCCATCTAGTGGCCAATGCCCATATTACACCATGGGCAGCCTATTTCCGTGTTGCAGTCCAATTAAACTATATATTATTATACCTATATATATATATATATATATGACTTGTAAATATGACTGTAATCATATGTAATTAAGTATAATTATATTATATAAAAATAATATGATCAAGTCAAGTCAAGTCACAGTTATTTATATAGCACATTTAAAAAACAACTCTCGTTGGCCAAAGTGCTTTACATTTGTTATAATAGCACAAACAAAACAAACTACATACATATATACATGTAGCCCTCATTCAGAGGACGTCAGGAAAGGCTTGGGAGTATAGATAAGTCTTTAGTCTTGACTTTAAAAAGTCGATGGAGGGGGCAGTTCTGATGGGAAGGGGGATACTGTTCCACAGTCTAGGAGCTGCAAACGCAAAGGCGCGGTCGCCCCTGAGCTTATGCCTAGACCGTGGGATATTCAGCAACCCCACGTCGGCCGATCTGAGGGGCCTGGAGGTGGAGTGGTGGGTGAGAAGACTTTTTATGTAGGTGGGGGCAAGCCCGTTGAGGGCTTTGTAGACATGGAGGAGGATCTTGAAGTTTATACGGAACCGCACAGGGAGCCAGTGGAGAGAGGCCAGGATCGGGGTGATGTGGTCCCTTTTTCGGGTGCCCGTCAGGAGTCTCGCTGCGGCGTTTTGGACCAGTTGCAGGCGGGACAGGGAAGATTGGCTGGTGCCAGTGTAAAGGGAGTTGCAGTAATCTAGGCGGGAGGAGATAAATGTGTGGATGATCTTTTCGAGGTCATCAAACTGGAGGAATTGTTTTATTTTAGCTATCGTCCGAAGCTGAAAGAAGCTAGCTTTTACCACGGCATTGACTTGTTTGTCAAATTTCAGTGCAGAGTCAAATATCACGCCAAGGTTTTTGACGTGAGGTTTGAGTAGTGGGGTAAGGCTTCCAAGGCTGCCTGCTATCATTTTGATTGAGTCCGAGGGGCCGAGAAGGATGACCTCAGACTTACTCTCGTTTAGTTGGAGGAAGTTCTGGGCCATCCAATACTTTATATCCTCGAGGCAGTGGGTAAGGTTAAGCAGATTTGATTGTTTTTTGGGCTTCAGGGGGAGATAGAGTTGTGTATCGTCTGCGTAGCAATGGAAGGAAATGCCGTGCCTTTCAATGACTTGGCCTAAGGGGAGCATATACAGGGAGAAGAGAATGGGGCCAAGGATGGAACCTTGTGGAATTATATGATGAATATAATTGTGAATGTTTTTTTAATGACACTGTCGCAGAAGTCCTGCTCCTGAACCAGCCTAATTAACAGTTCTTGTGGGTTCCTCCCTTTACTGAACCCCACTGACTGCCAGTGTGCAGAGTGGGGGTCACGGCCATAGTGGGACTGGGGTAGTTCCAGGCTGGGGGACAGTCCTGCAAGGCATCATCCAGTTGCTTTAATAGGAAATGTAATGAGACTGCAGCAGAGGTCCCAGGTTTTAAGGATTCATGAACCTGCCTAATTAAAGGGTCAGGACAGATCCTCTGGGTTCCTCTGTTTACTGAACCCCACTGACTGCCATAGTGGGGAGAATGGGAGGAACAGCCATAGTGGGACTGGGGCAGTGCCAGGCTGGGTGGCAGACCTGTAAGAGACCTGTCTTATTTCTGATGTAAATGTCACATCCTGACCAAGAATCGAATGCTCTGATGTTTACTCGATGAATATTCATTTTAAGCTACAATTAGCCTATAGAGTTTGGAGACTTTGCAAATGAGGGCTATTACCTTTAACCTAAAATAACCCTAAAAGTGTTGCATTGTTTGAGTATCTGTAGTTTGTGTGTGTGTCTGTGTACACATGTCAAACATGTATCTGTGGATGTGTGGATGTAAGTGTATATGTATGTGTGGATGGATGTATGTGTGGATGTATGTGTGTGGATGTATGTGTGTGCATGGATGTGTACATGTATGTCTGCGTGCGGATGGATGTGTGTGTGTGTGTGCGGATGTATGTGTGTGTGTGTGAATTACTTATGATAATGGCGTGCTGGTCTCTTCAGGCTCACCAGCGTCTCTTCTTCCTGAGGAGACTAAAGAAGGTCCATCTGTCTCCTCAGATTCTGGTAAACTTCTACCGCTGCACCATCGAGAGCATCCTTACCAACTGTATCACAGTTTGCCTAGCCCCAGTTCGCCTAGACACTGCAGTTGGACTGCGGGTTGGACTGCTTGAACCGTGGGGTTTGAAGGGCGCGGAGCCGGGGCCTAGCATCGCCCGGCGTGGCTGAATGGCCACGGGACTTGCCATCGTCCGCCGGGGGCTTTAACACCGGAGCCCCACTTCGCCTAGACGCTGCAGTTGGACTGCTGGACCGCGGGTGATGAATAAAGGGAAGAGATAAGGCTTTGCCTTCCATCACAGTGAGGAGGTGTTGGAGACTCACTGTGATGGATGTTTATGTAAACTGTGTTAAGTGTGGGTCTTGTTTTTTTTTGTAATGTTAAAAAAAAACCTGTAGGAATGAAATTTCGTTCAAGCCTAGGCTTGAACGACAATAAACAGCATTCAATTCAATGGTATGGCAACTGCTCTGTCTCCGACCGGAAAGCACTGCAGAGGGTGGTGAAAATTGCCCAACGCATCACCGGTTCCTCACTCCCCTCCATTGAGTCTGTCCAAAGCAAGCGTTGTCTGCGATGGGCGCTCAGCATCGCCAAGGACTGCTCTCACCCCAACCACAGACTGTTTACCCTCCTACCATCCGGGAGGCGCTACAGGTCTCTCCGTTGCCGGACCAGCAGGTTCAGGAACAGCTTCTTCCCTGCGGCTGTTACACTACTCAACACTGTACCTCGGTGACTGTCAATCACCCCCCCACCCCCCCACCTCCCACCAGCATTTATTAGATTTATTTATTGCTCATATTTATGTCGCTCTTCTGGGAAGATGCTAACTGCATTTCGTTGTCTCTGTACTGTACACTGCACAATGACAATAAAGTGGAATCTGAATCTGAATCTGAATCCGGTGTGTGCATGCATGGGAAGTGTGCGTACGGATGGATGTATGTGTGGATGTGTGTGTGCGGATGTATGTGTGCATGTATGTGTGTGTGTGTGTGTGTGCATGCATGGAAGTGTGCGTACGGATGGATGTATGTGTGGATGTGTGTGTGCGGATGTATGTGTGCATGTATGTGTGTGTGTGTGTGTGTGCATGCATGGAAGTGTGCGTACGGATGGATGTATGTGTGTATGTGTGTATGTATGTATGTGTGGATGGGTTGGTGGACTGTTGCACTGTCATTCACCAGCACGCCATTATCATAATTAATTCACTCATTGTTTAAATAATTTGACCAAATAAACAGTGAAACGATCGACATTAAAATAAAACTTTATATAATCATTTATTTTCCAATTTATTTGTTTACATTACATCTGATCTTCATCTGAATATTCTTTATCAGATTCCAAGTCTTTTGATAAGTTTTGATAAGTCCATTGATAAGTTAGTTCAAGTTCAAGTGGAGAATCAGGCAGAGCCTACAAAAAAAAATCTCATAGATAGATACATAGAAAATAGGTGCAGGAGTAGGCCATTCGGCCCTTCGAGCTTGCACCGCCATTCAATATGATCATGGCTGATGATCCAACTCGGTATCCCGTACCTGCCTTCTCTCCATACCCTCTGATCCCTTTAGCCACAAGGGCCACATCTAACTCCCTCTTAAATATAGCCAATGAACTGGCCTCAACTACCTTCTGTGGCAGAGAGTTCCAGAGATTCACCACTCTCTGTGTGAAAAATGTTTTTCTCATCTCGGTCTTAAAGGATTTCCCCCTTATCCTTAAGCTGTGACCCTTGTCCTGGACTTCCCAACTTCGGGAACAATCTTCCTGCATCTAGCCTGTCCAACCCATAAGAATCTTGTAAGTTTCTATAAGATCCCCTCTCAATCTCCTAAATTCTAGCAAGTATAAGCCGAGTCTATCCAGTCTTTCTTCATATGAAAGTCCTGACATCACGAAACAGTAGAATAAAGCTCCTTGGCCCACAGCCTAGGGCTGTTCGGCTGGCAGTTCAATCACAATTATTCCTTGAAATTCCATTTCAAGCAGCGTGCAGGCCACCAAATTCAATTTCATAGCATTTCAAGCAGAGTGCACACCACCAAATTCAATTTCATAGCATTTCAAGCAGAGAGCAGGCCACCAAATTCAATTTCATAGCATTTCAAGCAGAGTGCAGGCCACCAAATTCAATTTAATAGCATTTCAAGCAGGGTGCAGGCCACCAAATTACCAAACAACTCATTGCATTGTCATTAAGGGCCAACAAATCATTTATTGCAAGTACATTGCAGGCTCACAGTTCAGTTGATTCACAGCTTAGAATCACAGTTGAGGACTCTCCCTCACGACCTTCCAGAGTGACTTACTCATGTCCAGGCATCCGGGGTTTTATAGTCCTGCCCCCCCCCCACCCCGGAAGGGGCGTTACCTTCATTATGGTGATTGACAGGCGAGAGGACCAATCAGCTGATCTCAAGATTTTTTAAACACTCATAAATTGTTTATTTTTCATCGATCGGAAAAATCCTCGGGGCTGACTCAGCGGAGGAGGACTGTGAGTAAGATGGCTAAAAATCATAGTGATATATGGTAGCGTTTTTTCTAAAATCAATATACAGCGCAGACAGGAAGTGGTCAAGATGGGACATTTAGGTATATAGATTTTGTATTGTTTCATTATTGATAGGTTTCTGTGTTTTACTTGTGTTTGCTTTAATAAATAACTAGACTAAGTGGGACCCGTTGGGTCCCATGTTCACACAGGAGGCCTGGTCCCCCTACGCAATATTCCACCTCTCCACCAATTCCAATATTGCTGGCCAGTGGTGGGGGTAGGGGGGTCTTTCTGGAGCGATAGTATGGTTGGTGTGGGCCGAAGGGACTGGTTTCCCGAGGGCTAGTATGGACATTGTGGGCCGAATGGATTCTTGGACTGGCAGCTCAGTCACTCAGGCGTGATGGGCTGGTAGCTCAGTCACTCAGGCCTGGTGGGCTGGCAGCGCAGTCACTCAGGCCTGGTGGGCTGGCAGCTCAGTCACTCAGGGCTGGTGGGCTGGTAGCTCAGTCAATCAGGCCTGTTGGGCTGGTAGCTCAGTCATTCAGGGCTGGTGGGCTGGAAGCTCAGTCACTCAGGCCTGTTGGGCTGGTAGCTCAGTCACTCAGGACTGGTGGGCTGGCAGCTCAGAAACTGCCAGAAATTCTGCCAAAACAGGTGAGAGACTGTGAGAGAGAGAAGGGAGAGAGAGTGGAGAATCAATTTTAGCCCACCAGGCCTGAGTGACTGAGCTTCCAGTTAAAGAATCCATTCAGCCCACAATGTCCATACTAGCCCTCTGGAAACCAGTCCCTTCGGCCCACAACACCCACACTAGCATTCCAGTAAGTCCCTCCACTGGCCACCAATATTGGAATTGGTGGAGAGGTGGAATATTGTGTCCTCCCGTGTGAACATGGGACCGAACGAGTCTCACTTAGTCTAGTACCTACTTAAACACTGCCCCTTTGTGTGGGGATTAGAGTTGCTTTGTATAGTCTGTATCTAACTGAACTTTATTGCCTTCCCTCACAGTGGGAAACGTTGATTCCGCTGTGTGGGGATGTTTATGTTAAATTCTATCGTGTGTTGTGTTCTTTTCTATTCATATGGCTGTATGGGTAACCCAAATTTCACTGTACCACTTGGTGCATGTGACAATAAATGTAAACTTGAGCTTCAACTTGAACGTGTAAGACTCACTACCACACCCGCCTGGAGAAATAAAGATTCACTACTTGATTACTGATTTTATTGCGTTTTTATCTGTTTGAAATGAAATGAACCAAATCACATTTATGGGAAAATCCTGGCTCTAGTAATTATCACTCCATTATCATCTCTTCCAGTAATTCAGGATTTCTCTATCATGTAGTCATCAGCAATTCGATCTTTTCCTTGCCTCCTCTCCCCTACCTCTGTAAGACCATCCCATAGTCAAAATCACAAGGGGTTTTCAATAAAGGCTCAGAGTGCTGGCGTAACTCGGCGAGTCGGGCAGCATCTCTGGAGAACACGCACTGGTGCCATTTCTGTTGGGATCCTTCTTCAGATTTCAGGGAATTGAAGACGTCTGTTTGAAAATTTTCCTGTTTTTCTCTCTTGCCCTCAAAGCTCAGCTGTTCAAATCCAAAGATGAATTACCTTGTGGTCCTGGTAGCTGGTCTCATTCTTAGTGCCTCTCCAGGTAAGGAAATATAACTATTGTTGTTGTCCTCTAGTTTAACTGTGGAAAGGCATTTTAGATTCTCAAGTGGGATTGGAATTCTTGGTTATACATTTAGCTTGTGTGTTCGTTCACATGTAGAGAATTTGTTACTGAATATGGAGTTAGTTATTGTCAAGTCAAGAGTGTTTTATGGTTATATGTCCCAGATAGAAGGAATGGTGATGTTTCAGGTCGAGACCACTGATCCTCTAATTTTTAGTAGTTCGTGTACGCAGACATCTTGTATAGTGCAATTTTGTTATGCTGTATTGCCATGCTTTAATATAATACAAATATCATATTTGTAGAAATATTAATGCAATTTATGAAGTTATGTGTTCAGTTAAGATTTTATCCTATACTTTGAAGTTTGAACTCATTTATTCAGTTTGTTGTGCAATTAAATAAAATATCAATGAGTATTTGTTCTCCTCCCCCTCTCCCCTTCCCTTTCCCCATTCCCTCTCCACCCATCTCTCCCTTTCCCCCATCCGCCCCCTCCCCACCTCCCTCTTCCTCCTCTCCAAGGTCCAATCCCATCTATTTACTCAGCGGGACTGGCAGCATCTCCGGAGAGAAGGATTAGGTGACGTTTCGGGTTGACACCCTTCTTCAGACTGAGAGTCAGGAGAAAGGGAAATGACAGAAATAGACCAGTGATGTACAGAGATATAGAACAAACAGGTGGTTCCCATTGGGCCCCGTTCCCCCAACGTAATATTCCACCACTAACAGATAGCCCCTTAACTGCCTCTTTTCCCCCCCTCTTCTCCTCCCCTGCACACTCGCTCCCTCACCTCTCCTCCCTCTCCTTTCTTCTACCCTCAGCCACTCCCTCCTTCCCTCCATAACCCCTCTACCCTCCCTACACCCCTTGATGTAATTGAGGGGGGTAACACTGCTGAGGGCAGACAATATGTAAATGAGATCCCATTGTGATGTCATCGTGGGGAGCATCACTGCTGAGGGCAGAGTTGGTTTTAAGTGTTTTTAATGTTTTTAACGTGAATAACTTGTAAAAGGTTGGAACAATCTGAACAAAACTTATTTTTTGTCACATCACAGGACAATGGTGAGTATGGTGGTGCGAAATTGTACTGCTATTGTGTACCGTTTTTGTGCAAATATAGGTACAATCTGGACAAACAAACAAGATGAGAGTTTTAGTAATGCACTGGAGGAGGGGGGGGAGAGAGGAGGGGGGGAGAGAGGAGGGGGGGAGAGAGGAGGGGGGAGAGAGGAGGGGGGGAGAGAGGAGGGGGGGAGAGAGGAGGGGGGAGAGAGGAGGGGGGAGAGAGGAGGGGGGGAGAGAGGAGGGGGAGAGAGGAGGGGGGGAGAGAGGAGGGGGGGAGAGAGGAGGGGGGGAGAGAGGAGGGGGGGAGAGGAGGGGGGGGAGAGAGGAGGGGGGGAGAGAGGAGGGGGGGGAGAGAGGAGGGGGGGGGAGAGAGGAGGGGGGGGAGAGAGGAGGGGGGGGAGAGAGGAGGGGGGGGAGAGAGGAGGGGGGGGGAGAGAGGAGGGGGGGGAGAGAGGAGGGGGGGAGAGAGGAGGGGGGGAGAGAGGAGGGGGGGGAGAGAGGAGGGGGGGGAGAGAGAAGGGGGGGAGAGAGGAGGGGGGGGAGAGAGGAGGGGGGGGAGAGAGGAGGGGGGGGAGAGAGGAGGGGGGGGAGAGAGGAGGGGGGGGAGAGAGGAGGGGGGGGAGAGAGGAGGGGGGGGGAGAGAGGAGGGGGGGGAGAGAGGAGGGGGGGGAGAGAGGAGGGGGGGGAGAGAGGAGGGGGGGGAGAGAGGAGGGGGGGGAGAGAGGAGGGGGGGGAGAGGAGGAGGGGGGGAGAGAGGAGGGGGGGAGAGAGGAGGGGGGGAGAGAGGAGGGGGGGAGAGAGGAGGGGGGGGAGAGAGAGGAGGGGGGGGGGGGAGAGAGGAGGGGGGGGGGAGAGGAGGGGGGGGAGAGAGGAGGGGGGGGAGAGAGAGGGGGGGGAGAGAGGAGGGGGGGAGAGAGGAGGGGGGGGAGAGAGGAGGGGGGGAGAGAGGAGGGGGGGGAGAGAGGAGGGGGGGGGGAGAGGAGGGGGGGGAGAGAGGAGGGGGGGAGAGAGGAGGGGGGGGAGAGAGGAGGGGGGGAGAGAGGAGGGGGGGGGAGAGAGGAGGGGGGGGAGAGAGGAGGGGGGGGAGAGAGGAGGGGGGGAGAGAGGAGGGGGGGGAGAGAGGGGGGAGGAGAGGGGGGGGAGAGAGGAGGGGGGGAGAGAGGAGGGGGGGAGAGAGGTGGGGGGGAGAGAGGAGGGGGGGGAGAGAGGAGGGGGGGGAGAGAGGAGGGGGGGTGAGTGGAGGGGGGGAGTGAGGAGGGGGGGGAGAGAGGAGGGGGGGTGAGAGGAGGGGGGGGAGAGGAGGGGGGGGAGAGAGGTGGGGGGGTGAGGAGGGGGGGGAGAGAGGAGGGGGGGAGAGAGGTGGGGGGGGTGAGAGGAGGGGGGAGTGTGGTGGGGGGGGGTGTGTGAGGGGGGGAGTGGTGGGTGGGGGGGGGTGAGAGGGGGGTGTGGTGGGGGGGTGTGGTGGGGTGTTGTGGGGTGTGTGGTGGGGGGGTGTGGAGGGGGGGGTGAGAGGAGGGGGGGGAGAGGGTGGGGGGGTGGTGGGTGGGGGGGTGAGGGTGTGGGGGGAGTGAGGGTGGGGGGTGAGGGGGGGAGTGGAGTGGGGGGGTGTGAGGAGGGGGGGTGAGGAGGGGGGGTGTGAGGAGGGGGGGAGTGAGGAGGGGGGGAGAGAGGTGGGGGAGAGAGGAGGGGGGGAGAGAGGAGGGAGGAGAGAGGTGGGGGGGAGAGTGCTCTAGTACAGGGCCCGACTCTAGTAATAAGCTAAGGTAGACATAAGTGATGGAGAAACTCAGCGGGTGCAGCAGCATCTATGGAGCAAAGAAATAGGCAACGTTTCGGGCCGAAACCTTTCTTCAGTAAAAAGCTCTCGGGAATTGTCGGGAAAGCCGAGCCGAGACGAGCGTGCGTCGACTCGGAAGCACTCGGAAAGTCTCGGAAGCGCCTTCGGAAGCCATCGGGATGTGCAGAACAGAGCCCACTTAGTTGTTCTTTCTGCGTCTTTTGAAGAATCGAGGGGGTGGGAGAACAGAGGCTGCCGTTGGAAATTCTGCGCAGCTTGCCAAGAGGAGCAAAGGCATTGTGACGTCATCCAGCTCGCTTCAGCATGTTAGATTTAAAAAATATGTCAGAGTGGTGAGGATTTTATTAAAAAACTCGGGAAATAAAGAATCAAAGTATACTAGACCAAGTGCAGACCCGTTGGGTCTGTTCCCCCAACGTGCGTTTGCGGGTGTGTGGGGGGGGCGGCATGCGGCGTCACACACCAACTACCCTCCCGCTCACACGCTAACTACCCCCCTTGATATTATATCATATTATTAATATGCTCTCACCCCATAAAGGCCCTATCCACTGACGCATAGCCCCAACTTGCAGGCGCGTCTAGAGAGGGAGGGGGCGGGGTAGAGAGTCAGGGCAGAGAGAGAATGGGGAGAGACAGAGAGAAAGGGGCAGAGGCAGAAGGGCAAACATAGAAACATAGAAAATAGGTGCAGGAGGAGGCCATTTGGCACTTCGAGCCAGCATCGCCATTCATTGTGATCATGGCTGATCATCCACTATCAATAACCCGTGCCTGCTTTCTCCCCATATCCCTTGACTCCACTAGCCCAAGAGCTCCATCTAACTCTCTCTTAAATCCATCCAGTGATTTGGCCTCCACTGCCCTCTGTGGCAGGGAATTCTATAAATTTCTCATCTCAGTCTTAATGACCTCCCCTTTATTCTAGGACTGTGGCCCCTGGTTCTGGACTCACCCAAAATTAGGAACATTTTTCCTGCATCTAGCTAGTCCAGTTCTTATAAAATTATATGTTTCTATAAGATTCCCCCTCATCCTTCTCAACTCCAGTGAATACAAGCCTAGTCTTTTCAATCTTTCCTCATATGACAGTCCCGCCATCCCAGGGGATTAATCTCGTGAACCTACGCTGCACTGCCTCAATCACAAGGATGTCCTTCCTTAAATTAGGAGACCAAAACTGTACACAATACTCCAGATGTGGTCTCACCAGAGCCCTTTATAACTGCAGAAGAACCTCTTTACTCCTATACTGAAATCCTCTTGTTATGAAGGCCAACATTCCATTAGCTTTCATCACTGCCTGCTGTACCTGCACGCCAACTTTGAGTGACCGGTGTACAAGGACACCCAGGTCTCGCTGTAAACCCCCCTTACCTAACCTAACCCCATTGAGATAATAATCTGCCCCCTTGTTTTTGCCGCAAAAGTGGATAACCCCACATTTATCTATATTATACTGCGTCTGCCACGCATCTGCCCACTCACTCAACCTGTCCAGGTCACCCTGCAACCTCCTAACATCCTCTTCACAGTTCACACTGCCTCCCATCTTTGTGTCATCCGCAAACTTGCTAGTGTTGCTCCTAATTCCCTCTTCCAAATCATTAATATATATGGTAAACAGTTGCGGCCCCAACACACAGCCTTGCGGCACTCCACTCGCCACTGCCTGTCATTCTGAAAAGGACCCGTTCACTCCTACTCTTTGCTTCCGGTCTGCCAACCAATTATCTATCCATGTCAACACCCTACCCCCAATACCATGTGCTCTAATTTTAGTCTCCAGTCTCCCGTGCGGGACCTTATCAAAGGCTTTCTGAAAGTCTAGATACACTACATCCACTGGCACCCCTCATCCATTTTGCTTGTCACATCCTCAAAAAATTCCAGAAGATTAGTCAAGCATGATTTCCCTTTCATAAATCCATGTTGACTTGGACTAATCCTTTTAATGCTATCCAAATGCCCCATTATTACCTCTTTAATAATTGACTCCAGCATCTTTCCCACCACCGATGTCAGGCTAACTGGTCTGTAATTCCTCGTTTTCTCTCTCGCACCTTTCTTGGGATAACATTAGCTATCCTCCAATCCACAGGAACTGATCCTGAATCTATTAAACATTGGAAAATTATCACCAATGTGTCCACTATTTCTGGAGCCACCTCCCTGAGGACCCTGGGATGCAGACCATCAGGCTCAGGGGATTTATCATCCTTCAGTTCCATTAGCCTACCGAATACTATTTCTCGCCTAATGAAAATTTATTTCGGTTCCTCTACCCCCTTAGATCCTCTATCCTCCAGTACCTGGGAGATTGTTTGTGTCTTCCTTAGTGAAGACAGATCCGAAGTACCTATTCAACTCTTCTGCCATTTCCTTGTTGCCCATAATGATTTCACCCATGTCTGCCTTCAAGGGATCCACATTTGACTTTGCTACTCTTTTTCCCTTAACATAGCAGGGGGGTGGGGGAGTGGAAGGGGGGGAGAGAGGGAGGTGGGAGAGTGAGAGGGGAGAGGGGGAGAGAGGGGGGAGAGAGAGAGGGGGGAGAGAGAGAGGGGGAGAGAGAGAGGGGGGAGAGAGAGAGGGGGGTAGAGAGAGAGAGAGAGGGGGGAGAGAGAGAGGGGGAAAGATAGAGAGAGCAAAATGCAACCGTGCGTCACGCATTCAGAATGTCCTGGAAATGAAGCGTGTGTGTCTCATGCACGAAAGCTGTCAGCATGAGACACGCACGGAATTCAGCGGAGGAGCATGCCGCGCCACACCCACACTAACCACCACCCCGACACACACACATACAGCGGGCCCGATATAAGGTGTCAATGAAGACAGTAATTTTTTTTAACTGTCTTTGAAATTAAAAGTTAATGTTAAGAATTAGTGATGTTAAGTGGGAAATAATTAAATTCAATTCAATGAAAAACAATGGAATCAACAATAATTAGTGGAGTTAAATGAGAAACAATAAAATTCAATGCAATGAAAAAAGAAATAAACAATTGCTCTTGGCCACGAGGCAGGTGGGCCAAGAGCAAAGGCATTGTGAGGTCAGCAGCTGGGCAACTGTTATTTTTTTTTTAAATGTCAGTTTGGTGATAAACTTTAGTAAATATCTCGGGAAATAATTGACCAAATTTATAGAGGATTGGATTTTTGAAATCATAAGGATAATTTATACCAGAAGATGTTAAAAAATCACTATTATTGTAATGTTAGCAGCTGGGCAGCGGTCAGATTAAAAAAAAAGATCAGATTGGTCAACAATTTTAATACAAAAAGTCGGGAAAATAATATATCAAATGTACAGAGGAGTAGATTTCTAAAATCACAAGGAAGATCTCTACTGAAACAAGTAAAAATGCCCCGTTTCGGCATCTGGTTTTCGAGGAGATACGTTTCAAAGGCAAAATGACACCCCCCCCCCCCCACCCCTCCCACACACAGTTTTAATAGATACTAGACCAAGTGCAGACCGTTGGGTCTGGTCCCTGAAAGTGCTTGACACCCCGGGGTGTTGTTCCCGAACGTGCTTCAGACCCCGGGGGTGAAAATCTGCTGAAAAAAAGATGGCGTCGTTTTCCGAAAAAATTGGAGAAAATTGGCGAAAAAAGATGGCGTCGTTTTCGGAGAAAATCGGGGGAAAAAAGATGGCGTCGTTTTCGGAGAAAATCGGAGAAAATCGGAGAAAATCACATGGGGATGGGGGGGGATGGATTTTATTTTAAAAAAACGTGTACATAAACAGGAACGAATTTAATCAGGAGTGGCTATTCGTAAAGATAAATGTCATCTCTTTGGAAATGGTAAAAAATATGGGCCTTTCCGCACGCTGTGTGGGCCAGGGGCGGTATCAAAGGCGGCGTACAGACGTACAGACGTACAGACGTACAGACGTACAGACGGACGACAGCCAGAGAGTTTTAAAAGTATACTAGACCAAGTGCAGACCCGTTGGGTCTGGTCCCCGAAAGTGCTTGACACCCCTGGGTGTTTTTCCCGAACGTGCTTCAGACCCCTGGGTGAAAATCGGCGAAAAAAGGATGGCGTCGTTTTTGGAAAAAATCGGGGAAAAAAATATGGCGTCGTTTTCGGAGAAAATCGGAGACAATCGGAGAAAATCACATTGGGGTTGGGGGGGGGATGGATTTTATTAAAAAATCGTGTACATAAACAGGACAGAATTTAATCAGGAGTGGCTTTTTGTAAGATAAATGTAATCTCTTTGGAAATGGTCAAAAATATGGGCCTTTCCGCGCGCTGTGTGGGCGCAGGGCGGTGTCAAAGGCCGCGCGGCAAGCAGAACGTTGGACGTACAGCCGCACGGACGGACGACAGCCAGAGAGTTTTAAAAGTATAAGAAGATAGATAGATATAGATAGATAGATAGATAGATATGATGATAGATAGATAATAGACCAAGTGGGACCATAGGGTCCCTGCCAGATGGGAGGGCTGGTCCCCCCACGCAACCCATTACCCCAACGCAATATTCCACCACTCACCCATAGCCTCCAGCTGCGCAGGGGCTGCTCATTTAGCCTTAGGCACCCTCCCTCATTTTAAACTTTAAAAAAATGCAATTGCACTTGCTAGCTGGCAGAGCTCAGTGTACTGTGACTTAAAAAAATGCAATTGCACTTTAAAAAAATCTTTGCTGCCAGGAATATACTTGCTGCCAGGAATATTAAAAAAAAGGGATTGCAATATTCTAGCTTGCAATTGCACTTGCTAGTGTTGGCAGGACTAAAAGGCCTGTCTCACGAGTCTGCGGTCATTGGCGGCGAAACGGGAAGAATCTGCCGCTATAGACCGCGCACTCGTGAGAACGTACAATTCGCGGGCCGTGCGGCGGTGTTCCCAACACCGCGCGGTGCTAAAATAAAATCGACAATGTCGAAAACCAAATACTCACCGCA
>CM075994.1:9363513-9421225 GCA_038087875.1 Malacoraja senta
TTGTGTCCTCCCGTGTGAACATGGGACCGAACGAGTCTCACTTAGTCTAGTACCTACTTAAACACTGCCCCTTTGTGTGGGGATTAGAGTTGCTTTGTATAGTCTGTATCTAACTGAACTTTATTGCCTTCCCTCACAGTGGGAAACGTTGATTCCGCTGTGTGGGGATGTTTATGTTAAATTCTATCGTGTGTTGTGTTCTTTTCTATTCATATGGCTGTATGGGTAACCCAAATTTCACTGTACCACTTGGTGCATGTGACAATAAATGTAAACTTGAGCTTCAACTTGAACGTGTAAGACTCACTACCACACCCGCCTGGAGAAATAAAGATTCACTACTTGATTACTGATTTTATTGCGTTTTTATCTGTTTGAAATGAAATGAACCAAATCACATTTATGGGAAAATCCTGGCTCTAGTAATTATCACTCCATTATCATCTCTTCCAGTAATTCAGGATTTCTCTATCATGTAGTCATCAGCAATTCGATCTTTCCTTGCCTCCTCTCCCCTACCTCTGTAAGACCATCCCATAGTCAAAATCACAAGGGGGTTTTCAATAAAGGCTCAGAGTGCTGGCGTAACTCGGCGAGTCGGGCAGCATCTCTGGAGAACACGCACTGGTGCCATTTCCTGTTGGGATCCTTCTTCAGATTTCAGGAATTTGAAGACGTCTGTTTGAAAATTTTCCTGTTTTTCTCTCTTGCCCTCAAAGCTCAGCTGTTCAAATCCAAAGATGAATTACCTTGTGGTCCTGGTAGCTGGTCTCATTCTTAGTGCCTCTCCAGGTAAGGAAATATAACTATTGTTGTTGTCCTCTAGTTTAACTGTGGAAAGGCATTTTAGATTCTCAAGTGGGATTGGAATTCTTGGTTATACATTTAGCTTGTGTGTTCGTTCACATGTAGAGAATTTGTTACTGAATATGGAGTTAGTTATTGTCAAGTCAAGAGTGTTTTATGGTTATATGTCCCAGATAGAAGGAATGGTGATGTTTCAGGTCGAGACCACTGATCCCTCTAATTTTTAGTAGTTCGTGTACGCAGACATCTTGTATAGTGCAATTTTGTTATGCCTGTATTGCCATGCTTTAATATAATACAAATATCATATTTGTAGAAATATTAATGCAATTTATGAAGTTATGTGTTCAGTTAAGATTTTATCCTATACTTTGAAGTTTGAACTCATTTATTCAGTTTGTTGTGCAATTAAATAAAATATCAATGAGTATTTGTTCTCCTCCCCCTCTCCCCTTCCCTTTCCCATTCCCCTCTCCACCCATCTCTCCCTTTCCCCCATCCGCCCCCTCCCCACCTCCCTCTTCCTCCTCTCCAAGGTCCAATCCCATCTATTTACTCAGCGGACTGGCAGCATCTCCGGAGAGAAGGATTAGGTGACGTTTCGGGTTGACACCCTTCTTCAGACTGAGAGTCAGGAGAAAGGGAAATGACAGAAATAGACCAGTGATGTACAGAGATATAGAACAAACAGGTGGTTCCCATTGGCCCCGTTCCCCCAACGTAATATTCCACACTAACAGATAGCCCCTAACTGCCTCTTTTCCCCCCTCTTCTCCTCCCCTGCACACTCGCTCCCTCACCTCTTCCCTCCCTCTCCTTTCTTCTACCCTCAGCCACTCCCTCCTTCCCTCCATAACCCCTCTACCCTCCCTACACCCCTTGATGTAATTGAGGGGGGTAACACTGCTGAGGGGCAGACAATATGTAAATGAGATCCCATTGTGATGTCATCGTGGGGAGCATCACTGCTGAGGGGCAGAGTTGGTTTTAAGTGTTTTTAATGTTTTTAACGTGAATAACTTGTAAAAGGTTGGAACAATCTGAACAAAACTTATTTTTTGTCACATCACAGGACAATGGTGAGTATGGTGGTGCGAAAATTGTACTGCTATTGTGTACCGTTTTTGTGCAAATATAGGTACAATCTGGACAAACAAACAAGATGAGAGTTTTAGTAATGCACTGGAGGAGGGGGGGAGAGAGGAGGGGGGGAGAGAGGAGGGGGGGAGAGAGGAGGGGGGGGAGAGAGGAGGGGGGGGAGAGAGGAGGGGGGGAGAGAGGAGGGGGGAGAGAGGAGGGGGGGAGAGAGGAGGGGGGAGAGAGGAGGGGGGAGAGAGGAGGGGGGGGAGAGAGGAGGGGGGAGAGAGGAGGGGGGGGAGAGAGGAGGGGGGGAGAGGAGGGGGGGGAGAGAGGAGGGGGGGGGGAGAGAGGAGGGGGGGAGAGAGGAGGGGGGGAGAGAGGAGGGGGGGGAGAGAGGAGGGGGGGGGGAGAGAGGAGGGGGGGGAGAGAGGAGGGGGGGAGAGAGGAGGGGGGGGAGAGAGGAGGGGGGGGGAGAGAGGAGGGGGGGAGAGAGGAGGGGGGGGAGAGAGGAGGGGGGGGAGAGAGAAGGGGGGGAGAGAGGAGGGGGGGAGAGAGGAGGGGGGGGAGAGAGGAGGGGGGGGAGAGAGGAGGGGGGGGAGAGAGGAGGGGGGGGAGAGAGGAGGGGGGGGAGAGAGGAGGGGGGGGAGAGAGGAGGGGGGGAGAGAGGAGGGGGGGGAGAGAGGAGGGGGGGGAGAGAGGAGGGGGGGAGAGAGGAGGGGGGGGAGAGAGGAGGGGGGGGAGAGAGGAGGGGGGGGGAGAGAGGGAGGGGGGGAGAGAGGAGGGGGGGAGAGAGGAGGGGGGGAGAGAGGAGGGGGGGGAGAGAGAGGAGGGGGGGGGGGGAGAGAGGAGGGGGGGGGGAGAGGAGGGGGGGAGAGAGGAGGGGGGGGAGAGAGGAGGGGGGGAGAGAGGAGGGGGGGGAGAGAGGAGGGGGGGGAGAGAGGAGGGGGGGAGAGAGGAGGGGGGGGAGAGAGGAGGGGGGGGGGAGAGGAGGGGGGGGAGAGAGGAGGGGGGGGGAGAGAGGAGGGGGGGGAGAGAGGAGGGGGGGGAGAGAGGAGGGGGGGGGAGAGAGGAGGGGGGGGAGAGAGGAGGGGGGGGAGAGAGGAGGGGGGGGAGAGAGGAGGGGGGGGGAGAGGAGGGGGGGGAGAGAGGAGGGGGGGGAGAGAGGAGGGGGGGAGAGAGGAGGGGGGGGAGAGAGGAGGGGGGGGGAGAGAGGAGGGGGGGGAGAGAGGAGGGGGGGGGAGTGATGGGGGGGGAGAGGGAGGGGGGGGAGAGAGGAGGGGGGGGAGAGAGGGAGGGGGGGGGAGAGAGGAGGGGGGGGAGAGAGGAGGGGGGGGAGAGAGGAGGGGGGGAGAGAGGAGGGGGGGGGGAGAGAGGAGGGGGGGGAGAGGAGGGGGGGGAGAGAGGAGGGGGGGGGAGAGAGGGAGGGGGGGGTGAGGAGGAGGGGGGGGAGAGGAGGGGGGGGGAGAGAGGAGGGGGGGGAGAGAGGAGGGGGGGGAGAGAGGAGGGGGGGAGAGAGGAGGGGGGGGAGAGAGGAGGGGGGGAGTGAGGTGGGGGGGGAGAGAGGAGGGGGGGGAGAGAGGGGGGAGGGGGGGGTGAGAGGAGGGGGGGGAGTGAGGAGGGGGGGAGAGAGGTGGGGGGGAGAGAGGAGAGGGGGGAGAGTGGAGAGGGGGGAGAGAGGAGGGGGGGGAGAGAGGAGGGGGGGGAGAGAGGAGGGGGGGGAGAGAGGAGGGGGGGGAGAGAGGAGGGGGGGGAGAGAGGAGGGGGGGGGAGAGAGGAGGGGGGGAGGAGAGAGGAGGGGGGGGAGAGAGTGCTCTAGTACAGGGCCCGACTCTAGTAATAAGCTAAGGTAGACAAAAGTGCTGGAGAAACTCAGCGGGTGCAGCAGCATCTATGGAGCAAAAGAAATAGGCAACGTTTCGGGCCGAAACCTTTCTTCAGTAAAAAGCTCTCGGGAATTGTCGGGAAAGCCGAGCCCGAGACGAGCGTGCGTCGACCTCGGAAGCACTCGGAAAGTCTCGGAAGCGCCTTCGGAAGCCATCGGGATGTGCAGAACAGAGCCACTTAGTTGTTCTTTCTGCGTCTTTTGAAGAATCGAGGGGTGGGAGAACAGAGGCTGCCCGTTGGAAATTCTGCGCAGCTTGCCAAGAGGAGCAAAGGCATTGTGACGTCATCCAGCTCGCTTCAGCATGTTAGATTTAAAAAATATGTCAGAGTGGTGAGGAATTTTATTAAAAAACTCGGGAAATAAAGAATCAAAGTATACTAGACCAAGTGCAGACCCGTTGGGTCTGTTCCCCCAACGTGCGTTTGCGGGTGTGGGGGGGGGCGGCATGCGGCGTCACACACCAACTACCCTCCCGCTCACACGCTAACTACCCCCCTTGATATTATATTCATATTATTAATATGCTCTCACCCCATAAAGGCCCTATCCACTGACGCATAGCCCCCAACTTGCAGGCGCGTCTAGAGAGGGAGGGGGGCGGGGTAGAGAGTCAGGGCAGAGAGAGAATGGGGAGAGACAGGAGAGAAAGGGGCAGAGGCAGAAGGGCAAACATAGAAACATAGAAAATAGGTGCAGGAGGAGGCCATTTGGCACTTCGAGCCAGCATCGCCATTCATTGTGATCATGGCTGATCATCCACTATCAATAACCCGTGCCTGCTTTCTCCCCATATCCTTGACTCCACTAGCCCCAAGAGCTCCATCTAACTCTCTCTTAAATCCATCCAGTGATTTGGCCTCCACTGCCCTCTGTGGCAGGGAATTCTATAAATTTCTCATCTCAGTCTTAATGACCTCCCCTTTATTCTAGGACTGTGGCCCCTGGTTCTGGACTCACCCAAAATTAGGAACATTTTTCCTGCATCTAGCTAGTCCAGTTCTTATAAAATTATATGTTTCTATAAGATTCCCCCTCATCCTTCTCAACTCCAGTGAATACAAGCCTAGTCTTTTCAATCTTTCCTCATATGACAGTCCCGCCATCCCAGGGGATTAATCTCGTGAACCTACGCTGCACTGCCTCAATCACAAGGATGTCCTTCCTTAAATTAGGAGACCAAAACTGTACACAATACTCCAGATGTGGTCTCACCAGAGCCCTTTATAACTGCAGAAGAACCTCTTTACTCCTATACTGAAATCCTCTTGTTATGAAGGCCAACATTCATTAGCTTTCATCACTGCCTGCTGTACCTTGCACGCCAACTTTGAGGTGACCGGTGTACAAGGACACCCAGGTCTCGCTGTAAACCCCCCTTACCTAACCTAACCCCATTGAGATAATAATCTGCCCCCTTGTTTTTGCCGCAAAAGTGGATAACCCCACATTTATCTATATTATACTGCGTCTGCCACGCATCTGCCCACTCACTCAACCTGTCCAGGTCACCCTGCAACCTCCTAACATCCTCTTCACAGTTCACACTGCCTCCCATCTTTGTGTCATCCGCAAACTTGCTAGTGTTGCTCCTAATTCCCTCTTCAAATCATTAATATATATGGTAAACAGTTGCGGCCCCAACACACAGCCTTGCGGCACTCCACTCGCCACTGCCTGTCATTCTGAAAAGGACCCGTTCACTCCTACTCTTTGCTTCCGGTCTGCCAACCAATTATCTATCCATGTCAACACCCTACCCCCAATACCATGTGCTCTAATTTTAGTCTCCAGTCTCCCGTGCGGGACCTTATCAAAGGCTTTCTGAAAGTCTAGATACACTACATCCACTGGCACCCCTTCATCCATTTTGCTTGTCACATCCTCAAAAATTCCAGAAGATTAGTCAAGCATGATTTCCTTTCATAAATCCATGTTGACTTGGACTAATCCTTTTAATGCTATCCAAATGCCCATTATTACCTCTTTAATAATTGACTCCAGCATCTTTCCCACCACCGATGTCAGGCTAACTGGTCTGTAATTCCTCGTTTTCTCTCTCGCACCTTTCTTGGGATAACATTAGCTATCCTCCAATCCACAGGAACTGATCCTGAATCTATTAAACATTGGAAAATTATCACCAATGTGTCCACTATTTCTGGAGCCACCTCCCTGAGGACCCTGGGATGCAGACCATCAGGCTCAGGGGATTTATCATCCTTCAGTTCCATTAGCCTACCGAATACTATTTCTCGCCTAATGAAAATTTATTTCGGTTCCTCTACCCCCTTAGATCCTCTATCCTCCAGTACCTGGGAGATTGTTTGTGTCTTCCTTAGTGAAGACAGATCCGAAGTACCTATTCAACTCTTCTGCCATTTCCTTGTTGCCCATAATGATTTCACCCATGTCTGCCTTCAAGGGATCCACATTGACTTTGCTACTCTTTTTCCCTTAACATAGCAGGGGGGTGGGGGAGTGGAAGGGGGGAGAGAGGGAGGTGGGAGAGTGAGAGGGGAGAGGGGGAGAGAGGGGGGAGAGAGAGAGGGGGGAGAGAGAGAGGGGGGAGAGAGAGAGGGGGGGAGAGAGAGAGGGGGGTAGAGAGAGAGAGAGAGGGGGGAGAGAGAGAGGGGGAAAGATAGAGAGAGCAAAATGCAACCGTGCGTCACGCATTCAGAATGTCCTGGAAATGAAGCGTGTGTGTCTCATGCACGAAAGCTGTCAGCATGAGGACACGCACGAATTCAGCGGAGGAGCATGCCGCGCCACACCCACACTAACCACCACCCCGACACACACACATACAGCGGGCCCGATATAAGGTGTCAATGAAGACAGTAATTTTTTTTAACTGTCTTTGAAATTAAAAGTTAATGTTAAGAATTAGTGATGTTAAGTGGGAAATAATTAAATTCAATTCAATGAAAAACAATGGATCAACAATAATTAGTGGAGTTAATGAGAAACAATAAAATTCAATGCAATGAAAAAAGAAATAAACAATTGCTCTTGGCCCACGAGGCAGGTGGGCCAAGAGCAAAGGCATTGTGAGGTCAGCAGCTGGGCAACTGTTATTTTTTTTTAAATGTCAGTTTGGTGATAAACTTTAGTAAAATATCTCGGGAAATAATTGACCAAATTTATAGAGGATTGGATTTTTGAAATCATAAGGATAATTTATACCAGAAGATGTTAAAAAATCACTATTATTGTAATGTTAGCAGCTGGTCAGCGGTTCAGATTAAAAAAAAGATCAGATTGGTCAACAATTTTAATACAAAAAGTCGGGAAAATAATATATCAATGTACAGAGGAGTAGATTTCTAAATCACAAGGAAGATCTCTACTGAAACAAGTAAAAATGCCCCGTTTCGGCATCTGGTTTTCGAGGAGATACGTTTCAAAGGCAAAATGACACCCCCCCCCCCCCACCCCCTCCCACACACAGTTTTAATAGATACTAGACCAAGTGCAGACCCGTTGGGTCTGGTCCCTGAAAGTGCTTGACACCCCGGGGTGTTGTTCCCGAACGTGCTTCAGACCCCGGGGTGAAAATCTGCTGAAAAAAAGATGGCGTCGTTTTCGAAAAAATTGGAGAAAATTGGCGAAAAAAGATGGCGTCGTTTTCGGAGAAAATCGGGGGAAAAAAGATGGCGTCGTTTTCGGAGAAATCGGAGAAATCGGAGAAAATCACATGGGGATGGGGGGGGATGGATTTTATTTTAAAAAAACGTGTACATAAACAGGAACGAATTTAATCAGGAGTGGCTATTCGTAAAGATAAATGTCATCTCTTTGGAAATGGTAAAAAATATGGGCCTTTCCGCACGCTGTGGTGGGCCAGGGGCGGTATCAAAGGCGGCGTACAGACGTACAGACGTACAGACGTACAGACGTACAGACGGACGACAGCCAGAGAGTTTTAAAAGTATACTAGACCAAGTGCAGACCCGTTGGGTCTGGTCCCCGAAAGTGCTTGACACCCCTGGGTGTTTTTTCCGAACGTGCTTCAGACCCCTGGGGTGAAAATCGGCGAAAAAAGGATGGCGTCGTTTTTGGAAAAAATCGGGGAAAAAAAATATGGCGTCGTTTTCGGAGAAAATCGGAGACAATCGGAGAAAATCACATTGGGGTTGGGGGGGGGATGGATTTTATTAAAAAATCGTGTACATAAACAGGACAGAATTTAATCAGGAGTGGCTTTTTGTAAAGATAAATGTAATCTCTTTGGAAATGGTCAAAAATATGGGCCTTTCCGCGCGCTGTGTGGGCGCAGGGCGGTGTCAAAGGCCGCGCGGCAAGCAGAACGTTGGACGTACAGCCGCACGGACGGACGACAGCCAGAGAGTTTTAAAGTATAAGAAGATAGATAGATATAGATAGATAGATAGATAGATATGATGATAGATAGATAATAGACCAAGTGGGACCATAGGGTCCCTGCCAGATGGGAGGGCTGGTCCCCCCACGCAACCCATTACCCCAACGCAATATTCCACCACTCACCCATAGCCTCCAGCTGCGCAGGGGCTGCTCATTAGCCTTAGGCACCCTCCCTCATTTTAAACTTTAAAAAAAATGCAATTGCACTTGCTAGCTGGCAGAGCTCAGTGTACTGTGACTTAAAAAAATGCAATTGCACTTTAAAAAATCTTTGCTGCCAGGAATATACTTGCTGCCAGGAATATTAAAAAAAAGGGATTGCAATATTCTAGCTTGCAATTGCACTTGCTAGTGTTGGCAGGACTAAAAGGCCTGTCTCACGAGTCTGCGGTCATTGGCGGCGAAACGGAAGAATCTGCCGCCAATGACCGCGCACTCGTGAGAACGTACAATTCGCGGGCCGTGCGGCGGTGTTCCCAACACCGCGCGGTGCTAAAATAAAATCGACAATGTCGAAAACCAAATACTCACCGCACAACCTCCACCAGTGATGCACAAGTGCGGCACGGCCGCACGCACGGGCCGCCGCCAGTGTGGCTCGAGCGCCGTGCGTCAAACCTCCACTGCCACAGCCTCCGCCAGTGAGGCACGTGTGCTGCACGGCCGCAGGCACAGCCACCGCTACAGCGCCGCGATCAGGATGGCCGCCGCCACAGCCGTCGCTGGTGAGTCACGTGCGGCGGGCCGACGTCATCGCAGTCGGCCCGCCCTTTTATTCACTTACCGCAAGCACTTGGGACCCGCCGTGTTTGAATTAACTCGGCCCCCGCGCAGCATCCGTGCGGCGCTCCGGTGGATAGGCTCGACGCTCTCGCCGTTGCCGCGCGGTCCTCGCTACCGGCGATGCCGCGCCTCACCGCCGATGACCGCAAACAGGTAAGACAGAGCCTTAAGTGTCCCGGGATTGCAACATTGTAGCTGGTAGTGTTACCATTCCATTGTGAAGTCATAGCTGCAGAGGAAAGATTTTTTCTCAAATTTTGATTTTTTAATTAAAAAATGTGAAATAATTTGTGAAATATAACATCAATGTGAACGAAACTTGATACAAGCCACCACATGACAATTGTGAGTAAGGTTGTGCCAAAATATCTTGCGCTACCATGTACCGTTTTGGCATAGTTCTGTGATTACAATTACACAGACACATACACACACGCGCATAGAAACAAGAGTTTTAGTAATATATTAGACTAAGTGGGACACATTGGGTCCCATGTGAGTGCTGGTCCCCCATCGCAATATTCCACCTCTCCACTAATTCCAATATTGGTGGCCAGTGGGGGGGGGGGGCTTTCTTGAGCGCTAGTATGGGTGTTGTGGACTGAATGGACTGGCTTCCAGAGGGCTAGTATGAATATTGTGGGCAGAATGGATTCTTGGCCAGGCAGCTCAGTCACTGAGGCCTGGCAGTACACTCTCTCGGACCTGGCAGGCTGGCAGCTGAGAAACTGCCAGAAATTCTGCCCAATAACAGGTGACAGACTGTGAGAGAGAAGGGGGAGAGGATGGACTGAATGGATTATTGGGCTGGCACTTCAGTCACTTATGGCTGGTAGGCTGGCAGTTCACTTTCTCACGGCTCGTGGGCTGGCAGTGCAGTCACTCATGGCTGGTGGGCTGGCAGTTCAGTCACTTACAGCTGGTGGGCTGGCAGTTCACGTAGTCACAGCTGGTGGGCTGGCAGTTCAGTCACTTACAGCTGGTGGGCTGGCAGTTCACTTACTCACGGCTGGTGGGCTGGCTGTACAGTCACTCATGGCTGGTGGGCTGGCAGTTCAGTCACTGACAGCTGGTGGGCTAGCACTTCACTTAGTCGTGGCTGGTGGGCTGGCAATGCAGTCACTCTCGGCTGGTGGGCTGGCAGTTCAGTCACTCACAGCTGATGGGCTGGCAGTATCCTTAAAAAAATCGCAAACCGTACGTGGGTTTTGAATTGCATTTTACTCAGATGCAAGGCAAGGAATGGCATAATTGTTAGCTGTTAATTGGACATAATCAACCTCAGCAAATTGACAATATCCTATTGACAGGGAGTGGATGTTTAAGCTGTCAGGCCATTTTATTATTTGCCAAAATATACATCTCAATATCATAATGATAGAAAACGTACTTTTCCACACCCCACTTGTAAGTCTGGGAGATTTTTTTAATGATAAATCTAGCTTCAGAAGCGTTTCTTTTGCATGTAAAAACCCACTTCAGAACCATGGGTGATTTTAGAATTTTACAGCCAGATTTATCACTTCTGAAACTTTTAGATACCAAAGGAATCAAGAAAAAACACAAATAATGCCTTACTCGTGATGAAATGTAGTGAGCAAACGCGATAATTCCCAATATTTTCAATCTCGATATTTGCACGGCCAATGTTCGAAAAGCACTTTAGCTGTTGTTGTCCTTTAAGCACTCGCTTCTTTTTACCTTCATTTCTCTTCACTTTTGGAATTCTGAAGTAGGATAGACGTCTCTCACGGTTACCCTGACTTCCACAATTATTTACACCACAAAAAAATCACCATTTTGGCGGTTTTTAACAGGTAGGAAAGTACGCATTTCGTGTATTAACAACATATACCGGAAGCTGCGACGTCCTCCTGATGGATTGAGCGGTTCCGTTCGTCAAGCCCTTTCACCCGGAGACCTTATGAGCAACCCCCTATACACACACACAGACTCTCAGACACACACTCACACACAGACTCACTCACACACAGACACACACACACGCACACACACAGGCTCACACACACACAGACAAACAAACACAAACTCACACACACACACAGACACACTCACACACAAACAGGCTCACTCACAGCCACATACATACACACATACACACACCCACACACACACACAATACTAAAATGCCAAGTAACTTAAGAATGTGCTGAACATACAGTGTGTAAACCGAATGATTCAAACGCTTAAAGCCTCCTGTCGAGGCTGCTGCTGAAGCAAAAACGTGCTTTAAATAACGTCCAACAAACACACTCACCATAGACAGAGCAGTAAGTTCTCTTGAATTATTCAACGACGTCTTCACTCTGTGCCTTCTGCTGTCAGCGCCATCTTGCCACTAAGCGGAAGTCATGGAATGAGTGCCAATTTTGCAATTGAACACAGTCCTGATCTAATCATATGCTTATTCACGCTTTATCCATCTGAAAGCTGTTGAAAGCCCTTTAAAAGACAAGCCAATCGGGCAAACGCTTTGCAAGGCAACAAACACGTTTTCTGAAAGCCCTTTAAAAAGCCAAGCCAATTGGGCAAACGCTTTGCAGGCCAACAAACACGTTTTCAGAAAGCCCTTTACAAAGCCAAGCCAATTGGGTAAACGCTTTGCAAGCCAACAAACACGTTTTCTGAAAGCCCTTTAAAAAGACAAGCCAATTGGGCAAACGCTTTGCAAGCCAACAAACACGTTTTCTGAAAGCCCTTTAAAAAGCCAAGCCAATTGGGCAAACGCTTTGCAAGCCAACAAACACGTTTTCTGAAAGCCCTTTAAAAAGCCAAGCCAATTGGGCAAACGCTTTGCAAGCCAACAAACACGTTTTCTGAAAGCCCTTTAAAAAGTCAAGCCAATTGGGCAAAAACCACATCGAGGGGACTCACCGTAAAGTAGACTGCGTTCAGTGTTATTCGCACCTCAGAGAGCCGTGATTCTCTCGCTTCCTCCATCTCGCAGAGACTGAGTGAGGCACGACACTTCCGGGATTTATAGTCCCTCCTCCCTGCCGCCAGCGGTGGCAGCAGAGAGAATGGCGATTAAAAAAACCCCCATTAATAACTCTCTGATTTTTCATCGATGAGAAAATCCTCCAGTCCAATCCGGCGGAGGGGGGCTCTGAGCGAGGTGGCCAAAAATGACGGCCGTACTGTGCTCTCGGAAATCACGAAACAGGAAGTCAAAAGCTGTCAAGATCTTAGTTTTAGTAGTATAGATAGATTGAAGATAGATGTATGAAAGATATGCAAAAAAGTTAAGATGATAGAGGAAACAGGCCATTGTTAGCTGTGGGTTGGGAGAGAACGAGTTACAGACAATGAGACTCAACTAGACCACTTGGGTGGGCGAGGGTCTCGACCAAAACATCACCTACACTTCTTCTCCAGAGAGGCTGCCTGACCCACTGAGTTACTTCAGCATTTTGTGTCGGTACTGTTCTATCTTTATTGAAAGGAGTTGCTCGTTTTCAGAGCAGCAGCAGAACGAGCTGCAGGTGTCTCTCACACAAACTCCTCTGTTTTTGTTCTCAATGTACAGGTAACTCTTTGCAGTGTTACACCTGCAGTTCAACAACAGATAGCTGTGTGGGTCCAATTGCTAAATGCACTGGGGAAAAGCAATGCTACCTTGGGGTTGTGAAGACTGGTAAGTAAGAACCAATTTGAGATGAATATCTCTAGTTTAGAGATACAGCGCGGAAACATACCCCCACCACCCTTTGTGTGGTTACCCCACAGATTCCTATTAAATCTTTTCCCCTTCACCTTAAACCTGTTCTCAATTCACCTACTCTGGGCAAGAGACTCTATGCATCTACCCCGATCTATTCCTCTCATGATTTTTACACCTCTACAGGATCACCCCTCATCCTCCTGCGCTCCAAGGAATAGAGCCTGCTCAAGGAACGCAGCCTGCTCAACCTCTCCATATAGCTCACACGCTCTTGTCCTGGCAACATCCTCGTAAAGATGTTAAGACTGTACGATTATGTGAATATCAAGAGAGAGCTAGATAGGGCTCTTAAAGATAGCGGAGTCAGGGGATATGGGGAGAAGGCAGGAACGGGGTACTGATTGGGGATGATCAGCCATTATCACATTGATTGGGAAAAATATAGGTCCTTAAGGAATCAGTGTACGACAAAAACACGTAATGCTAAATCAAGTCATTTTAAAAAACATCTTTCTGAAGACATGCATAATCCAAAAAAGTTTTGGAAAAGACTAAACAATGTTCTTAATAAATCAAATCAAAATATCAGCACTCAGATTCGGGTCAACAATGACATCATTCAGGACCCTGCTGTTATATCCAATGCTTTCAACCAGCACTTCTCCACTGTATGTAGCTCTACTGTATTTGATTCATCTATTATATGTGACTTTCCAGCTACCTCTACAAGTAGAAGCTCTTTTTCTTTTCAAAAAATTAAACCTGTTGACATTCAACATGTTATTAATGAATTAAAGGATGATTGTGGATCTGGACCAGCTGGTAATTGAGACTAAATTCATTAAGTTAGGAGCTAATATTTTAATGTACCCACTATGCGACCTGTTTAATTTGTCTTTCTCAACTTGTACCCTCCCTTCCGCATGGAAGTGTGCCAATGTTACTCCACTGCATAAGGGAGGCGACCCACAAGATATTAACAATTACCGCCCATCTCAATTATCAACTCGGTGGCTAAAATCCTCGAGAAACTAGTGTTCAACCAGCTATCACATTATGTCTCAACTTTCAATATTCTATCTCCATGCCAGTCTGGGTTCAGACCTAAACACTCCACAACTACAGCTCTGTTAAAACTTACCAGCGATGTGTTCACCGCTTCCGAGGATGGTAAACTCACCAGTGCCATCTTTCTTGATCTAACCAAGGCCTTTGATGTTGTTGACCACTACCTACTGCTTGATAAACTTTACTCTATTGGTCTTTCTCAAAACAATGTACTGTGGTTTAACTCATACCTTCATAACAGACACCAATGTGTCACCTTTAATGGAAGTCAATCCAATTCCTTAATTGTTGAGAAGGGGGTCCGCAAGGTTCGTCCTTGGGACCACTCCTTTTCTCTATTTTCATAAACGACCTCCCTAATATCTGTTCTGACTGTCAAATACAACTATATGCCGATGATGCGGTGCTTTATACATCTAGTACTAACAAGTCTGAAATTGAAAGAAACCTTCAATCAGATCTTACTTCTGTTCAGAAATGGCTATTATTTAACAAATTAATTTTAAATAAAAATAAATCATGCAGTATGTTATTTGGTACCAGACAAGGCCTTGGTAATTCTGTAGATCTGACTATATCATTTAATGAAGGATCACCATTAGAACAAGTATTGAACTTCAAATATCTTGGTGTTTGGCTCGACCCAACGCTTTCATTTACGCAGCATAGTGAGACGATTACTAAAAAACTTAGCTGTAATCTAGCTATTCTTTACCGCCATATAAATTGTTTCACCTTTCAGATGAGAAAAAAGAATTGTCTCTCAACTAGTACTACCAACACCGGATTATGCTGATATTGTCTATCAGAATACATTTGATATACATCTTCAACCCCTTAATGTAGTTTATAATAGTCTTTGCAGATTTATTTTAAAGTGTCCATATATAACTCACCACTGTTCTATGTACGAAACTCTAAACTGGTTATCCCCCCACGCTCGAAGATGCTACCACTGGTTCCAGTTCATCTTTAAATGCATCCACCTCAATTACCCTTCTTATTTAAAACAAGACCTATTACCATACACACCCTCATATTCACCAAGACATATTCAGCAACCCTTCTTTTTCATTCCAAGAACTAACAAAGAAATTGGGAGACGTGCATTTAAATTGGAAGCTCCTTCTGACTGGAACACTCTGCCTAGTACCATAAGAACTATTAGTTCATTTCGTCTATTTAAAAATACACTTTTACCATTCCTTATAAAACCATGTACCTGTTTCTAGTATTAGAGTCTTTGAGCTCCTTTATCTAGCTTGCTCTGAGTGATCATTTGGCATAACTATTGTATATGCATGGCCATTACACTTATGTATTATTGTATTGCATAGTGTAACAAGGTCTTATATTGTATTATGTCACAATATCATGAAATAATATATTATGTAATAATGTTGATAGTATGTATTAACGTACGATGTATGATAGGTGGTATATGGTATTATGCACTAACATTATGCTGTAACACATAACTATTGTTATTATTGGATTTGTAAAGTTAATTAAAAATTGTTATAAACTATAACAAGTGGGAATGGAGGGGTTTGGGGATTGGTGTGTGGGTAGGTGGGTCAATGAGAGCCTCTATGTATGTTATGTCTTGTGCTGTATGTTCTATGTTGGACCCCCTTGAAAACGAGATGTCTGTCCATCTCAAGGGGTTATCCATGAATAAACTTGTTTCAAACTTGTTTCAATGGCGGTGCTGGCTCAAAAGGTCGAATGGCCTACTCCTGCACCTATTGTCTATTGTCTATTGTCTATTGAATAAATAGCTGATTTACTCATAGAAATGTGAAAACGCAGCGGCATTCACACAAAGGTTGGTGGGTGTATGGACCAAGCTGCCAGAGGAGGTAGTTGAGGCAGGGACTATCCCAACTTTTAAGAAACAGTTAGACAGGTACATGGATGGGACAGGTTTGGAGGGATATGGACCAAACGCAGGCAGGTGGGACTAGTGTAGCTGGGACATGTTAGCCAGTGTGGGCAAGTTGGGCCAAAGGACCTTTTTCCACGCTGTATCACTCTAAAATGGTACATGAACTATGAACACAGAAATTATTTAACTGTCCATTCTGTTTTTCCAGCTGCTGCCACAATTTACAACGCTGGATGTATGGACCTTGTTAGTTGTAATAATCTGCCAGCTTATGATGGTGCCACCGGTGTTTACAAATGTTGCAAAACTGACCTCTGTAACGCGAGTGACCAAGTTAAATTATCTCTGCTGCTGTTCCCCACTCTGGTCTCAGTCTGGTTTGCAATATTTATGTGAAGCAAGTGCATAATAATAATGCACAGTGCAATCTTCTGGATGCTTTTTGTCCGAAGATCAGGGATAATGGGTCTTAACACTTGATTTCCGAGAGATGAGCTACTTAACCTCATAGATGTGCAAATCCTTTTCAATTCAAAATCAGTAACCCTCATCCACAATGCTTGTTATTTAGTCATCTGTATAATTATAATAATCATATAATTTGGAGTTTGTACCATTATTCTGTTCATCTGTTGCCGCATCTCAATAAAGTACTGATTTTGAAAAAAAAAATTTGATCATAATTCTTTCTTTCATATATTCCAAGAGCAGGATTAAGCCATTCGGCCCATCAAGTCTACTCCGCCCTTCAATCGTGGCCGATCTGTCTTTCCCACTCAACCCCATTCTCCCCATAACCCCTGACACATGTACTATTCAAGAATCTGTCAAAGCCTCTATCAAATTCTTCAAAGCAATTTTATAAACTGTCTCACTTGTTATTATTACTACACTGTGTAATTCAGCGGCACGGTGGTGCAGTGGTAGAGTTGATGCCTCGCGGCACCAGAGACCCGGGTTCCAACCTGACCACGGGTGCCGTCTGTATGGAGTTTGCATGTTCTCCCTGTGACTGCGTATGTTTTTTCCGGGTGCTGCAGTTTCCTGCCACACAGCCAAAATGGTACACAATAGCACTAAAATACCACCTTACTCACCATTGTCCTGTGTCAAGTTTCGTACAGATTGATGTTATATTTTACAAGATATTGACATTTAAAACTTATCAGAACCCCGGTTTGCAGGGTGTCACAACGTCAAGTATGGTTTCAACACATCGTGGCCCAGTTTCAGGTTCAACTCATTACCGCCAGATATTTCTACGTTTTCAAAACCCCAGTTTCTAGTCTATATTACTAAAACTAAGCTCTTGACCACTTTCTGACTTTCTGTTTCGTGATTTCTGAAAGAACGCCGCCACTTACGGCCGTCATTTTTGGCCACCTTGCTCAGTCCCCCTCCGCTGCGCTGGACCAGAGGATTTTTCCCATTGATGAAAAATCAAAAAGTTATTAATGTTTTTTAAAATGTTGCCATTCTCTCTGCTTCCCCCGCTGGCGACAGGGGGGAGGGACTATAAAACCCGGACGTGCCTCACTCAGTCTCTGCGAGATGGATGAAGTGAGAGGGTCACGGCTCTCTGAGCTGTGAATAACACTGAACGCATGTCTACTCGATGTGGTTGTAAAACGTTTGCAAAACCGTTTGTCTTGCTTCTAAAAAAATGTTTTCAGAAAATGTATTGTTTGTAAAATGTTTGCAAAATTGTTTGTCTTGGCCTTTAAAATGGTTGCAGAAAATGTATTGGTTGTAAAATGTTTGCATAATTGTTTGTCTTGCTTCTAAAAACATGTTTTCAGAAAATGTATTGGTTGTAAAATGTTTGCAAAATTGTTTGTGTTGGCTTTTAATAAAATGGTTGCAACAGTTTTCAGATAGATAAAGCGTGAATAAACATTTTATTAGATCAGGACTGTGTTTAATTGCAAAATTGGCGCTCATTCCGTCACTTCCGCTTAGTGACAAGATGGCGCTGATGACGTCATTTCCGGTTACCGGCAAGATGGCGCTGATGACGTCATTTCCGATTACCAGCAAGATGGCGCAGAGTGCGTCATTTCCTGTTCGTGGCAAGATGGCGCTGAGTGCGGAAGGAACAGAGTGAAGACGGCATTGAATAATTCAAGAGAGCTTATGCACTGTCTATGGTGAGTGTGTTTGTTGGACGTTATTTATAGCACGTTTTTGCTTCAACAGCAGCGTGGAGGCTATAAATGTTTTAATCATTCGGTTTACACACACTATGTTTACCATGTTCTGAAGTTACTTGGCATTTTAGTATTGGTTGTGAGTGTGCGTAAGTGAGTCTGTGTGTGTGTGTCTGTGTGTGTGAGTCTGTGTGTCTGTGTGTATGAGTCTGTGTGTGTGTGTGAGAGTCTGTGTGTGAGTCTGTGTGTGTGTGAGTCTGTGTGTGTGTGTGTCTGTGTGTGTGAGTCTGTGTGTATGAGTCTGTGTGTGTGTGTGTGAGAGTCTGTGTGTGTGAGTCTGTGTGTGTGTGTGTGTGTGAGTCTGTGTGTGTGAGAGTCTGTGTGTGTGTGAGTCAGTGTGTGAGTCAGTGTGAGTGTGTGTGTGAGTCAGTGTGTGTGTGTGAGTGTGTGTGAGTGTGTGTGAGAGTGAGTCTGTGTGTGAGTGTGAGTCTGTGTGAGTGTGAGTCTGTGTGTGTGCGAGTGTGAGTCTGTGTGTGTGTGTGTGAGTGTGAGTCTGTGTGTGTGTGGGTGAGTGTGTGTGAGAGACATCTATCCTACCTCAGAATGCCAAAAGTGAAGAGAAGTGAAGGTAAAGAGAAGCGAGAGCTGAAGGGACAACAACAGCTAAAGTGCTTGGCGAACATTGGCCGTGCAGATATCGTGATTGAAAATATTGGGAATTATCGCCTTTTCTCACTGCATTTCATCAAAAGTATTTGTGTTTTTTCTTGATTTGGCGGCTGTTCCACTACTGTTGCACTCTGCACCTTGGTGACTGCCAGTCACCCCCCCCCCCCCTCCCGGACACTCCTTCCCCCGGTAAAATTGCACTACTGCTACTGTTTCTACATATATATATCTATATTACTGTTCATTATTCTATGTTCGCTCTTCTGGGTGAGATGCTAACTGCATTTCATTGTCTCTGTACTGTACACTGCACAATGACAATTAAAGATTGAATCTTTTCTTTTGAATCTTTGATCCTAGCAGGAATGACGGTGGAACAGCAATGGTAGGCATAATCCGGAAGACGCAGGATCATTTCATTCCAAAAAGGAAGAAAGAATCTAAGGGGAGTAGGAGGCAACCGTGGCTGACAAGAGAAGTTAGGGATAGAATAAAACTAAAAGAAAAGATGTATAACACAGCAAAGAGTAGCCGGAAGCCAGAGGATTGGGAAAATTTCATAGGACAACAGAAGGAAACAAAACGGGCAATACGGGCTGAAAAGATGAAGTACGAAGGGAAGCTGGCCAGGAATATAAAGAAGGACAGTAAAAGTTCTTTCGATATGTTAAGGGAAAAAGAGTAGCAAAGTCAAATGTGGGTCCCTTGAAGGCAGATACGGGTGAAATTACTATGGGCAACAAGGAAATGGCAGAAGAGTTAAATAGGTACTTCGGATCTGTCTTCACTAAGGCAGACACAAACAATCTCCCAGATGTACTGGAGGACAGAGGATCTAAGGGGGTAGAGGAACTGAAAGAAATTTTCAATAGGCGAGAAATAGTATTGGGTAGGCTAATGGGACTGAAGGATGATAAATCCCCTGGGCCTGATGGTCTGCATCCCAGGGTCCTCAGGGAGGTGGCTCTAGAAATAGTGGACGCATTGGTGATCATTTTCCAATGTTCAATAGATTCAGGATCAGTTCCTGTGGATTGGAGGATAGCTAATGTTATCCCACTTTTCAAGAAAGGAGCGAAAGAGAAAACAGGGAATTACAGTCCAGTTAGCCTGACTTCGGTGGTGGGAAAGATGCTGGAGTCAATTATTAAAGAGGTAATAATGGGGCATTTGGATAGCAGTAAAAGGATTAGTCCAAGTCAACATGGATTTATGAAAGGAAAATCATGATTGACTAATCTACTGGAATTTTTTGAGGATGTGACAAGTAAAATGGATGAAGAGGAGCCAGTGGATGTAGTGTATCTAGACTTTCAAAAAGCCTTTGATAAGGTCCCGTACGGGAGACTGGTGACTAAAATTAGAGCACATGGTATTGGGGGTAGGGTGTTGACATGGATAGAAAATTGGTTGGCAGACCGGAAGCAAAGAGTAGGAGTGAACGGGTCCTTTTCAGAATGGCAGGCAGTGGCGAGTGGAGTGCTGCAAGGCTCGGTGTTGTGGCCGCAACTGTTTACAATATATATTAATGATTTGGAAGAGGGAATTAGGAGCAACACCAGCAAGTTCGCGGATGACATTAAGCTGGGTGGCAGTGTGAACTGTGAAGAGGATGTTAGGAGGTTGCAGGGTGACCTGGAAAGGTTGAGTGAGTGGGCAGATGCATGGCAGATGCAGTATAATATAGATAAATGTGATGTTATCCACTTTGGCGGCAAAAACAAGGGGGCAGATTATTATCTAAATGGGGTTAGGTTAGGTAAGGGGGAGGTGCAGCGAGACCTGGGCGTCCTTGTACACCGGTCACTGAAAGTTGGCGTGCAGGTACAGCAGGCAGTGAAGAAAGCTAATGGAATGTTGGCCTTCATAACAAGAGGATTTCAGTATAGGAGTTCTTCTGCAGTTGTATAGGGCTCTGGTGAGACCACATCTGGAGTATTGTGTACAGTTTTGGTCTCCTAATTTGAGGAAGGACATCCTGTTGATTGAGGCAGTGCAGCGTAGGTTCACAAGATTGATCCCTGGGATGGCAGGACTGTCATATGAGGTAAGATTGAAAAGACTAGGCTTGTATTCACTCGAGTTTAGAAGGATGAGGGGGTATCTTATATAAACATATAATTTTATAAGGACTGGACATGCTAGATGCAGGAAAACTGTTCCCAATGTTGGGCGAGTCCAGAACCAGGGGCCACAGTCTTAGAATAAAGGGGAGGTCATTTAAGACTGAGGTGGGAAAAAAAATTCACCCAGAGAGTTGTGAATTTGTGGAATTCCCTGCCACAGAGGGCAGTGGAGGCCATGTCACTGGATGGATTTAAGAGAGAGTTAGATAGAGCTCTAGGGGCTGGTGGAGTCAAGGGATATGGGGAGAAGGCAGGCACGGGTTATTGATTGGGGCGATCAGCCATGGTCACAATGAATGGCGGTGCTGGCTCGAAGGGCCGAATGGCCTCCTCCTGCTCCTATTTTCTGTTTCTATGTCTCTATGTGTGTGTGTGCGAGTCTGTGTGTGTCTCTGTGTGTGTGTGTCTGTGTGAGTGTGTGTGAGTCTGTGTGTGTGTGTGTGCGAGTCTGTGTGTGTGTGTGTGCGAGTTTGTTTGTGTGTGTGTGTCTGAAAGTCTGTGTACGTGCGAGCCTGTGTGGGTGAATATGTGTGTGTGTGTGTGTGTGTGTGTGTGTGTGAGTCTGTGTGTGTGTGAGTCTCTGTGTGTGTGTGTTTGTGTGTGTGTCTGTCTGTGTATGTGTGTCTGTGTATGTATGCGTGTGTGTGTGAGTCTGTGTGTGTCTGTGTGTGTGTCTGTGTGCGTGTGTGAATGTGTGTGAGAGTGTCTCTGAGAGTGTGTTTGTGTGTATATGTGTGTGTGTGTGAGAAAGTCTGTCTGTGTGTGTGTGTCTGAGATTCTGTGTGTCTATGTGTGTGTCTGTGTGTGTGTGTCTGTGTGTGTGTATATATAGATACATAGATACATAGAAAATAGGTGCAGGAGTAGGCCATTCGGCCCTTCGAGCCTGCACCGCCATTCAATATGATCATGGCTGATCATCCAACTCAGTATCCCGTACCTGCCTTCTCTCCATACCCCCTGATCCCTTTAGCCAAAAGGGCCACATCAAACTCCCTCTTAAATATAGCCAATGAACTGGCGTCAACTACCATCTGTGGCAGAGAGTTCCAGAGATTCACCACTCTCTGTGTGAAAAAGTGTACGCAATACTCCAGGTGTGGTCTCACCAAGACCCTGTACAACTGCAGTAGAACCTCCCTGCTCCTATACTCAAATCCTCTTGCTATGAAGGCCAACATACCATTCGCTTTCTTCACTGCCTGCTGCACCTGCATGCCTACTTTCAATGACTGGTGTACCATGACACCCAGGTCTCGCTGCACCTCCCCATTTCCTAATCGGCCACCATTTAGATAATAGTCTGCCTTCCCGTTTTTGCCACCAAAGTGGATAACCTCACATTTATCCACATTATACTGCATCTGCCAAACATTTGCCCACTCACCCAGCCTATCCAAGTCACCTTGCAGTCTCCTAGCATCCTCCTCACAGCTAAAACTGCCCCCCAGCTTAGTGTCATCCGGAAACTTGGAGATGTTGCTTTCAATTCCCTCGTCCAGTTCATTAATATAAATTGTAAATAGCTGGGGTCCCAGCACTGAGCCTTGCGGTACCCCACTAGTCACTGCCTGCCATTGTGAAAAGGACCCGTTTACTCCTACTCTTTGCTTCCTGTTTGCCAGCCAGTTCTCTATCCACATCAATACTGAACCCCCAATACCGTGTGATTTAAGTTTGTATCCTAATCTCTTATGTGGTACCTTGTCGAAAGCCTTCTGAAAGTCCAGATACAACACATCCACTGGTTCTCCGCTATCCACTCTACTAGTTACATCCTCGAAAAATTCTATAAGATTCGTCAGACACGATTTACCTTTCGTAAATCCATGCTGACTTTGTCCAATGATTTCACCACTTTCCAAATGTGCTGCTATCCCATCTTTAATAACTGACTCTAGCAGTTTCCCCACTACCGATGTTAGACTAACTGGTCTGTAATTCCCCATTTTCTCTCTCCCTCCCTTCTTAAAAAGTGGGGTTACGTTTGCTACCTTCCAATCCTCAGGAACTACTCCAGAATCTAAAGTATTTTGAAAAATTATCACTAATGCATCCACTATTTCTGGAGCTACTTCCTTAAGTACTCTGGGATGCAGCCTATCTGGCCCTGGTGGTTTATCGGCCTTTAATCCATTCAATTTACCCAACACCACTTCCCGACTAACCTGGATTTCACTCAGTTCCTCCATCTCCTTTGACCCGCGGTCCCCTGCTATTTCCGGCAGATTATTTATGTCTTCCTTAGTGAAGACGGAACCAAAGTAGTTATTCAATTGGTCCGCCATATCCTTGTTCCCCATGATCAATTCACCTGTTTCTGACTGCAAGGGACCTACATTTGTTTTAACTAATCTCTTTCTCTTCACATATCTATAAAAACTTTTGCAGTCAGTTTTTATGTTCCCTGCCAGTTTCCTTTCATAGTCTATTTTCCCTTTCCTAATTAAGCCCTTTGTCCTCCTCTGCTGGTCTCTGAATTTCTCCCAGTCCTCTGGTATGCTGCTTTTTCTGGCTAATTTGTACGCAACATCTTTTGCTTTGATACTATCCCTGATTTCCCTTGTTATCCACGGATGCACTACCTTCCCTGATTTATTCTTTTGCCAAACTGGGATGAACTTTTTTTGTAGTTCATCCATGCAGTCTTTAAATGCCTTCCATTGCATATCCACCGTCAACCCTTTTAGAACTAATTGCCAGTCAATCTTGGCCAATTCACGTCTCATATCCTCAAAGTTACCTTTCTTTAAGTTCAGAACCGTTGTTTCTGAATTAACAATGTCACTCTCCATCCTAATGAAGAACTCAACCATATTATGGTCACTCTTGCCCAAGGGGGCACGCACAACAAGTCTGCTAACTAACCCTTCCTCATTACTCAATACCCAGTCTAGAATAGCCTGCTCTCTCGTTGGTTCCTCTACATGTTGGTTTAGATAACTATCCCTCATACATTCCAAGAAATCCTCTTCCTCAGCACCCCTGCCAATTTGATTCACCCAATCTATATGTAGATTGAAGTCACCCATTATAATTGTTTTGCCTTTGTTGCACGCATTTCTAATTTCCTGTTTGATGCCATCCCCAACTTCACTACTACTGCTAGGTGGCCTGTACACAACACCCACCAGCGTTTTCTGCCCCTTAGTGTTTCGTAGCTCTACCCATACCGATTCCACATCCTCCAAGCTAATGTCCTTCCTTTTCACTGCGTTAATCTCCTCTCTAACCAGCAACGCTACCCCACCTCCTTTTCCTTTCTCTCTATCCCTCCTGAATATTGAATATCCCTGGATGTTCAGCTCCCAGCCTTGGTCACCCTGGAGCCATGTCTCCGTGATCCCAACTATATCATAATCATTAATTGCTATCTGCACGTTCAACTCATCGAACTTATTACGAATGCTCCTTGCATTGAGACACAAAGCCTTCAGGCTTGTTTTTACAACGCTCTTACCCCTTATACAATTATGTTGGAAAGTGGCTCTTTTTGATTTTTGCCCTGCATTTGTCTGCCTGCCACTTTTACTTTTCACCTTGCTACCTATTGCTTCCGCCCGCATTTTGCACCCCTCTGTTTCTCTGCTCACCCATTTAAGAACCCCACCACCTCTTATTCTCTGTTTATTATTGTTTTCTTCTTTCCCCCCTACATGTTGGGTCTGAGTGCTTTCCTTCTCTGCCTCCTGCCTCACACACTGTCTAATATCATTCTCTATTTGAGTCCCTCCCCCCAACCATTCTAGTTTAAAGTCTCCCCAGTAGCCTTTGCAGATTTCCCCGCCAGGATATCGGTCCCCCTCAGGTTCAAGTGCAACCCATCCTTTTTGTACAGGTCGAACCTTCCACAAAAGAGGTCCCAATGATCCAGAAATTTGAATCCCTGCCTTCTGCACCAGTCCTTCAGCCACGCATTTATCCTCCACCTCGCTCCATTCCTACTCTCACTGTCGCGTGGCACAGGCAGTAATCCCGAGATTGTTACCTTTGCTGTCCTTCTCTTTAACTCCCCTCCTAACTCCCTAAATTCTCCTTTCAGGACCTCTTCTCTTTTTTTACCTATGTCATTGGTACCTATATGTATCACGACTTCGGGCTCCTCTCCCTGCCCTTTCAGGATGTCTTGGACACGTTGAGACACATCACAGACCCTGGCACCAGGGAGGCAAACTACCATCCGGGTCTCCCGACTGCGTCCACAGAATCGCCTGTCTGACCCCCTAACTATAGAGTCTCCTATTAATATTGCCCTCCTCTTCTTTTCTTTACCCTTCTGAGCAACAGGACCGGTCTCTATACCGGAGGCCCGGCCGCTGTCGCTACCCCCAGGTAGGCTGTCCACCCCAACAGTGCTCAAACAGGAGTACTTATTGTCAAGGTGTACAGCCACCGGGGTACTCTCTAGTCCCTGCCTGTGCCCCTTGCCTCTCCCAACCGTGATCCACTTGCCTGCCTCCTGTGGTGTTGGAGTGACCACATCCCTGTAACTCCTCTCGATGACTTCCTCGCTCTCCCTGACCAGACGGAGGTCATCGAGCTGCTGCTCCAGGTTCCTAATACGGTCCATTAGGAGCCCCATCTCGATACACAAACCCTCCACCTCACACAGACTCACACACACACAGACAGACTCACACACACACACACAGACTCTCACACACACACACAGACTCTCACACACACACAGACACACACACACACACACACACACACACACACACACAGGAGACAGAGACACGCACACACACACATATATGTGTGTGTGCGTGTGAGAGTCTGTGTGTGTGTGAGAGTCTGTGTGTGTGTGTGAGAGAGTCTGTGTGTGTGTGTCTGTGTGTGTGTGAGAGTCTGTGGGTGTGTGAGAGTCTGTGTGTGTGTGTGTGTGAGAGTCTGTGTGTGTGTGTGTGAGTCTGTCTGTGTGTGTGTGAGTCTGTGTGAGGTGGAGGGTTTGTGTGTGATCAACAAATAACAAATAGTACAAATAATATAGTATTTCGTAGTTCAGAGCTTATTTGTTATGTTTAATAGGCTGATGGCTGTCAGGAAGAAGCTGTTCCTCAATGTGGATGTGACAGTTTTCAGTTTACAAAAGTCGGACGTCACTCCAGAAGTCGGCCATAAGTCAGGCAATCCATAAGCAGTGATTCAGTCTGTCAGTCCAGAGGCCATGAGTGAGTCAGTCAGTCAGTCCAGAGACCATGAGTTAGTCCCAAGGCAGTGAGTGAGTCCAGAGGCCCACGAGAGCCCCCGCCTGAAGCCGTCCCCCTCAGTCGGCTGCATAACGTTTACCACACCGACAGCCGCCGCCTCAAAAAAATGTTTTGCACAAATTCTTCAGTGAGTCCAAAGAATTAAGAATGACAACAAAACAATGGAATTCTTTAATTTGCCACAACCAAGAAATTGAAGGGTGCACCTTGATGATGACAATCCAGCATTGCTGCAGGAATTGCTATAGGATAGAACTGAACAACAGCAATTTGTTGAGGAGAATGGGCCTCTGCTGAATGCTGAGCAGCGAGCAGTGTATGCACTCAATTTAACAGAAGGTGAAGACATTCCCCTTCTGCAGACCCAATTCCCCATTCAATCAAATTTTGCTATGACGATCCATAAAGCACAAGGACAAACAATGCAGAAGGTGTTGATCTACCTCGACAAACCGGTATTTCAACATGGACAACTATATGTGTCCCTTAGCCGAGGAAAGATGAAGGGAAATGTCGAAGTTTTCCTAAAGGATGGAACATCGACCAAGAATGTTGTCATTAAAAGCGTGCTTCGTTGAATGATGACTTCTGAGATAAATTCTCAGATTTTCTTTGTTAAAATTTGACCGCTCAATCTCTATATTTAAATTGTCTCTTTTTTTATCAACAGCAAAGCGACATAAAAACGCAGTGAGCAGCAACAAGAGGCACAACAAGAAATAACTTAATAATTCTCATCTTTAACATTTAAATTGTTCTTATATTTTAAGTCATTCACATTTTAAACTTTAATAAATCCTTTTTCCACTTTTCATGCTTGCGTATTCTTCATCACAATGGGAACCTAATGGGCAGGAATGGCCACTGTGGGAGAACCACTAAGAGTGCATGTGGGGAGGTTGTGGGGAGATGGACTGAATGCGCGGGGGGGAGTGGAATGGCAAGGAGCAGAGTGGGGAGGGGGGGTGAAGGGAAGAGGGGTGACTAAGTGAACCGCCAGCGTACCAGGCGTGAGTGACTGCACTACCAACCCACCAGCCGTGAGTAAGTGAACTGCCAGCCCACCAGCTGTCAGTGACTGAACTGCCCGCCCACCAGCCGTGATTAAGTGAACTGCCAGCCCACCAGCTGTAAGTAAGTGCACTGCCAGCCCACCAGCTGTATGTGACTGAATTGCCAGCCCACCATCCATGAGTGACTGTACTGCCAGTCCACCAGCCGTGAGTAAGTGAACTGCCAGCCCACCAGCCGCGAGTGACTGCACTGCAAGCCCACCAGCCCTGAGTAAGTGAACTGCCAGCCCACCAGCCATAAGTGACTGAACTGCCAGCCCAATAATCCATTCAGTCCACCCTCTCTCCCTTCTCTCTCACAGTCTGTCACCTTTTGGGCAGAATTTCTGGCAGTTTCTCAGCTGCCATCCTGCCAGGTCTGAGTGACTGTACTGCCAGGCATCAGTGACTGAGCTGCCTGGCCTCAGTGACTGAGATGCCAAGAATCCATTCGGCCCACAATGTCTATACTAGCCCTCCGGAAAACAGTCCCTTCGGCCCAAAACACCCATACTAGCGCAACAGAAAGTCTCCCAACCCGATAATAATAAGATAATAGTCCAAAACTTTGATAGCATGAAACGTCTTCCTCCATGTCCGATCAACTCATTGATGTGTTGTAACAGCAATGTTGAAGTATGAAAATCCTTCAAAAGAATAACAGGATCTTTAACAATAAAGTTCACCGTTAAGTTTGATTTAATGTCTGAGTCATTAGCAGGGATTTCAAATCCCATCTCAAGCCTTGGCCATTCTCTGTCTGGCTTGCAGAGAGATTTTAGTTCATTGATTCATTTCTTCTCGCTTAAGAAGCGGTTCACTGTCAGTTCTGTGGAAACTTCATTCGCAGAATTTTCTTCTGTGTCAACATATTTCAGTTGTACAACAATAGTAACTCCCAATGCTCTCTCCATTGGCAGATTGTCTTTGTCCAAATCCAACTCTCTGGTTTCTTTGGCTCTGTCATCTAGTGAAATGCTTTCACAATTGTCGCTGTCCTACTTTGAAAGTATAAATCCTCCCTTATTGCAAAGAGAAGTCAGATGTTCTACTGGTAGAATTGCTTCCTGCTCAGTAGACATAGATTTTAAGCAATCATCCTTGTAGAAGTTATTCTTCAAAGAGATTCTTCATTCATGAAATTTACTATTCTCGCCAAACTTGTGTCTCAAAGGCTGGGTACGTTGCTCTGCCATACGACGATTATTCGGCAGATTAACACTTTCTTGTTTGAAAGGTAAGTCCCCACAACAGTGTCCATCAGTTTTCACTGAATAGTTCATAACATCCATGAACTTCAACTCTTCATTCGACATCGCTTCAGATGGTTTGCTGGTACTTTCATTAGAGTCATGATTGTATGGCTTCATCACCGACTTTTCTAATTCATCAGTAGATATTTGATTAACAGCAATGGCAGGACAGTTCATCTGATTTCTGATTTCGTGGTTCCTTTTCAAGGAGCCATAGATAACCCATCAAAGTCGGGTTTTTGTAGCATACGGTCCTTCCCCTTGGCTCCTAACAATCTGTATAGGTTCCAAAGCCTTCAAAACATTCATTCCGATCAGTAGATCAACACTAGAATTTATTTGACTTCCGGTGGCGCTATGGAGGCATAAAGCCCAGCGTCAACTAGCTCCGTGCTGTAAATCTGAAAACGGGAGAAAAATCGGGACTTACCTGTGGCGACTGCGATTTGAACGGCTGCCTGCTGCGAGTGACGTCATCAGGCGAGCGACTCTACCGGTATGTCGATGCAACATACCCCCCCCAGGGGGACAAAAAAGGCCGGTAAAGCAAAAGAACCGACGGAAGAGGTAGGCCTAACCGAGGCCTTGGCCTCAGGTGCAACGATGCCCCAGGAAGACACATTGAAGAAAACAAGGCAAAAAAAATCGGAAGTTGAAGAACTTAAAAACTTTCTCACCATTGAAATTAAAAATATTCAAGTACAGTTGAAAGCCTTTGAGAAAAAGCTGAATTTTAAAGAGGAACTTAACTCTTTTAAGGTAGATTTTAAAGCAGAAATGATTTCTACCGTCCAAGGCATACTGGAGGATTGGAAGGGGTCAGATGGAAGAGGTGGAAGACAGGATCACTTCGGTGGAATCGAACCTTAATGAAAAGTTGGACCCCATCCATCTGATATTGGATCAACAAAATACAGCAATAACTGAACTAGAGAAATGTGCTGTGACAAGTGCGGAAACTGTAAATCGACTCCTTACCGAAAATCAACGCCTCTCCGAAATGGTGACTAAACTAAGTGGAAAGTGTACTGACCTGGAGGGGTGTCAAAGACGCCAGAACTTAAGAATTGTAGGTGTTAAAGAAGGAAGAGAGAGGGGTACTGGCCCTCGGGATTTTGCGGCAGATTTACTACAAAAAGCCCTAAAATTGGATCAAAAACCTTTACTTGGTCGAGCACATAGAGCGCAGGGGCGTCGTACACGAGATGATGCTCACCCAAGACAAATTATAGTAAAGGTGCAACTTGATCACGAATTTGATGATATAATGAAGAAAATTGTCCGTAGCAGAGAGCTCTATTTTGAAGGAGAGAGGATCAGTATCTACCGAGACTACCCGGCGGAGGTGTTCAAGAAGAGAGCGCTGTTTACTGGGACAAAAAGAATACTGAGGAACATACCTGATTTGAGATACGGCTTGATTTATCCCGCAACACTAAGAGTCACCTACAAAGAGAAGGAGCAACTTTTTATAGACCATGAAAAAGCACTGGAATATGCCAAAGGCATCGGGAATGTGACCACAGACTGAACAATATACATCACTCCCCAGGAGTCAAGGAGCAACGGGACCTTGCCAGGTCTAAAAGGAACTTTAAAGTACTTTTAAGAACTTTAAGGACTACTGAAAATTGAAAAGGACATTGGAGAAAACCTGGGTTTTTTTTTCTCTCTTAATTTCTTCATTTTTATATTCATCTTTTGTGTTTAGTATAAATTCCAAGAACAATAATATCACAGTTATTGTTAATTGTTACTAATCACTATTACTATTTAGTATATTCACATTTAACCATACATTTAACTACTAATACTTATTAAATATCAATATTACTACTAAATTTATTAACATCTATATTATTCATAAATATTTCCTATTGTGTATGATTACTAACAATGATTAATAACTAACAGTTTCTGGTTAACGTAGAAATAGTTTATATATATATTATATGATTATAAGTAAGAGTTAATTTAGCTCATGTATTAATAAGGCTTGATGGTTTTTCTCTTTATTTTTCAACTAAAAATTAAAAATACATACTTAAAGAGGATATTAACACGGTATTTAGAGAATAATGATGTTGTTAACTAAGGAATTAACAAATCCTTTTGTTTAATTTTTTTTGTTACTCCCAAAGAAATTATTTTATTGTTAAAAATATTTTCATTATTTTTTTGGAAAGCACGGAGCTAGGATTTTTTCTTTTACAAAGGCTACGGAAGTCTTTAGAATTCTAGCCACGCTAGTGTGGCTATCACTAACTACACTAATTGTAGATGTAGTTTCTTTTCTCTCTCACTATACTAACCAATTATATTACTTCTTTCACTTTAAATATTGTTATAATTTTAAGTTTGAATGGAACTTCAAGATTAATTCAAGGAGATGTGTTCGGAAGAGCGATGTACGTAATTTAAAATTCATCTATCTGAGGTTCGGGGACAGGATCAGGTCTTGTGTGTTGTACCTTCTGCTCGGTTATAGACCACCCTAGAAACAATATGCAAGATGGTAATATGACAAGAGGGGGTGAAGGAATAATGTTTTGTAGTTGGAATGTTAAGGGAATTAATGAACCAATTAAGAGAGGTAAAGTTTTAGCACATTTAAATTCACTCAAGACAGATATAATATTCCTCCAAGAAACACACCTTAAAAAGGAATCACAACATAGACTAAAAGCTAAGTGGATTGCTGAAGCGTACCATTCCTCTTTTTCACACAAGTCCAGAGGAGTTGCAATATTAATTCGTAAAGGGATATCTTTTACTCATTCATCAACAATAGCGGATATTGATGGTAGATATATTTTATTAGTTGGAGAGTTAAATGGAAAAAAAGTGATTCTTCTTAATGTATATGGACCAAATTTTGATAATCCTATGTTTTTTAATAAAACATTTAATATAATCCCAGAATGTACACAATATAAATTAATAATTGGAGGAGACTTAAATTGTACATTAGACCCTTATTTAGATAGATCATCAAGGCAAAAAAAAGTTAAATCTCAATCAAATGTATTTCTAAATTCATTTATTAATACCACTAATATTAAGGATGTCTGGAGAATTGAAAATCCAACTGGACAGGAATATTCACTTTTTTCACCGGTACATAAAACATACTCAAGAATAGACTATTTTTAAGTTGATTCAACGTTTATCCCATTTACTTATAACTCAAAATACCATAATATTATAATCTCAGACCATGCACCTTTAACATTTATGATTAAATTAAATGGAATGGCCGAGAAACAAACATATTGGAGACTTAACCCACAAATCTTGAATGAAAGATCATGTCAGGAATATCTTATTAAACAGATTCAAACATTTTTTGAGACTAATGACACCCCTGGCACATCTGTTTCTCTTATTTGGGAAACATTTAAAGCATTTGTACGAGGTGCATTAATTTCCTCCCAAGTATTTTATAACAAAGAGAACCGGATTAAACAACAGACATTGGAAAGGGAAATAAAGCAACTAGAATTAGAAAATGCGACAATGCCATCTATGTTAAAACATAATAAAATCGCTGTATTGAAATATAAATTAAACAAAATGTATTCAGAACAAGTAATAAAACTTTATCAACACACTAAACAATTACATTTCAAATTCGGAGACAAACCACAAAAACTATTAGCACGTCAGCTCCGAAAATTGGAGGGGGAAAAAATAATTCATAAAATTAGATCAGATACGGGAGAATTATTAAAACTGCCTAAGGATATAAACGAGAGATTTCTCCAATACTATCATAATCTTTATTCAACTAAAACTATAGAACTACCGGAAGGAATAGCAGAATTTTTACAAAAATGTAATTTACAAAGGTTTAGACTCAAAAGATAGATAATTATTAGAAGCTGAAATTACGATAAAAGATATTGAAGAGTCTATTAGATCTTTAAAAAATGGTAAAGCAGTAGGTCCAGATGGTTTAGGATCTGAATTTTATTTAAAAATTTACGATTTGCTCTCTCCACGTTTACAAATACTGTATGAGTATATTTATACTCAACAGAAACTCCCAGATACCTTAAACGAATCTATAATAACACTTATACCAAAGGCTGATAAGGATCCTGAAGATCCAGGATCATATAGAGCAATTGCACTTTTAAATACAGATCAGAAAATACTAACTAAAATTCTAGCGCACAGATTAAGTACAGTGATGAATAAATTAATACACCCTGACCAAACAGGCTTTATTCAAAAACGGTATTCATATTTTAATTTGAGACGATTATTTAATATAATATACTCAAAGAGAATCACTAATGAAGACCTAGCAATAATCTCACTTGTTGCCGAAAAAGCTTTTGATCAGGTTGAATGGCCCTATTTATTTTCGGTGATGGAAAAATTGCAACTGGGCGAGAAATTCTGCGCATGGATAAAACTGTTATATACTAACCCAATGGCTAGAATATTAACAAACCAAAGGTTATCATCTAAATTTAACCTATCTAGAGGTTGCAGACAAGGTTGCCCGTTGTCTCCACTATTATTTGCGCTTGCTATTGAGCCCCTCGCAGAAAGAGTTAGGACCCACCCGGAAATATATGGGTATAATACAAAGGACACAGTGAATAAAATTTCTCTATATGCAGATGATGTATTAAATTACATTACAAAACCAGAAATGAGTGTTCCAAATTTATTAAAGCTAATAACCCAATTTGGTTCACTCTCTGGATAGAATAAATTGGAATAAAAGTGAAATTATGCCAATAAGGGAACATAATAAACATATACTACAACAATTCCCGTTTAAAATAGTAAATGAAAAATTTAAATATCTAGGAATTTATGTCACTAAGACATATACATCAGCGCTATATAAATAAAATGTATTATTATTATTATTATTATTATTATTTAAATCAAATTTCCCCCCATTACTGAATAAACTACATAAGAATATTCAGTACTGGAAAACACTTCCTATCTCAATGGTTGGTAAAATTAATGCCATAAAAATGATTTTCTTACCGCAAATATTATACCTTTTTCAAACTATTCCGATATACTTGTCAAAAAACTTTTTCAAAAAGTTGGATTCCATTATCAGTGACTTTATCTGGGATTATAAGAATCATAGGATAAGCAAAAAACATCTGTGCAAATCAAAAATAAATGGAGGTTTAGTTCTACCAAACTTTTTGTTTTATTTTTGGGCAGTTAACATTAAAAATATGAATTTTTGGTTGAAAAAAATAGATCAACAACCAGATTGGTTAAAAATGGAAAAGGAAGATTGTTTACCTTTTGAAATCGGCTCGATACTATTTGCTACTTCTAAATTAAACAAAAAAATTGATAGGGAAAATCCTATAATATATAGTGCTATGCGAATTTGGAAACAATTAATAAAGACATTAAAATTAGATAATTTATCACTTTTTCTTCCAATTGTGAATAACCCTTTATTTAAACCCTCATGGTTGGATAAAGGTTTCACACAATGGAAAAATTATGGAATTAAAATGATGGGACAACTTTACAAAGAAGGCACTTTTCTTTCATTTCAGGAGCTGCAACAGACTTATGGACTTCAAGTAAATGATTTTTTCAGATATCTTCAACTTAGAGATTATGTAAAAGCAAGTAAAAACTTTAGAATTAGAAATTCAGAAATTCTTGATGACTGTTGGAATAAACACCCTAATACAGAAAAATTTATATCTTACATATATAATATTTTATTAGATAGCGAGATTCCATCGACGGATTTACACAGACAAACATGGGAAAAAGAACTAAATCAAATAATAACGAAAGATACTTGGGAAGAAAGTTTACAACACATACATCAATGTTCATTAAATGCCAGACACTCTCTAATACAATTCAAAGTACTACATAGGTTACATTATTCTAAAACAAAATTAAATAAAATCTTCCCACATATTTCCCCTATACGTGATAAATGTCAACATTTAGATGCTAACTTAACTCATACGTTTGCGAATTGTATAAAAATTAAAAAATTCTGGGCAAATATTTTTAGAATAATATCTATAGTTACCAGCACTCAATTGGACCCGGATCCAAAATTAATAATACTAGGAATATTAGAACCAAATCAAACATTTACAGCAACTCAAAGAAACTTTATTGATTATAGTATAATAACTGGGAAAAAATTAATTCTAAAATTTTGGAAAGGTCCTATATCCCCCACAATTAAAATGTGGATTATAGAAATGACGGAGACCTTACACTTGGAAAGAATTAGATTTGTCCTGTTGGACAAACAAGAATTATTTGTTGGAACATGGTCTCCATTTATTGATTATCTAAAGGGTCAGAATGGTTCTGCACGGGAACCTGACTAGCACTCGAGACAAGGATTAGATGAAATGTTATACTCTGAAATGTACGAACATATCTCGAATGAAGTTTTTTTTAGTAAGTTATTCCATTCTTCTCTATTATCTCTTTCTTTTTTTTCTTTTCTTTTCTCTCTTTTCTCTCTTTCTTTCATCTATCTTTTTATTTCTACTTACTTTAAAAAAAATTAAAAAATCATTGGAGACAACGTGAATAATGTTTGACAATATTATTAATTTAGAAATGAAAGACTGGTAACGATTTTAATATGATATGTATTTACCTCCAATAAAAAATATTATTACAAACACTAGAATTTATTTCAGATATCTTGACATCCTTCAGGTAAGGCCATTGTATAAAATTCTTTATGTCTTGGTATATTTTAACGACCAACAGGCATAGTTCCATGCGGAAACACTTCAGATATCGGTATGAAATTATCTTCATCCAGACTGGATATCTCCATATTTATAATACAACGACTCATGCTCTCTTTATCTTTAGTCATGGTACGTAATCGAATCGAATCCTAGTCTCTTCTCTGATATTCAGCCTTCTCGTCAGGTTTTCTGTGCAAAAGGTAGTCGAATTTCAGTGATCCACAAAAGCATATGTTTGCAACACTGTATTCGTTTTACTGTTCCTTCCTTGCACTGGTAAGATTGAAAAATTACGAGCTTCTACCCCGGCCCCAATATGAGCAGTTACTTGAGGCGAGGTGATAGCATTTCTAGTAATTAGCTTCTCGCCCTCTTCTGTTTGTTCCGGCTCATCTTCTTCTATTTGCTCTGGTATTTCATCATCCGTTTGTTCCAGTTCTTCTTCTTCTTCTTCATGGCGCTCTAGCAGCTCTTCTTCAGTGTGAAGTGCTTCAGGATGATATTGATTGCACTTATAACAAATTATAGGACACTTACAGTCTCTTACCATATGTCCTTTTTTCAAACATCCAAAACAGATGCCCTTCTCTTTCAAGAAATCCACCTTGTCTTCATATTCTTTCATCTTCAATCTACGACACCATCTTATGGAGTGACCAACTTCATCACATAACAAACAAAATGCTATTTTGCTTGCTAGTGGACACATTTATTTTTCTTTCATCTGTCTTTTCCACAGGTCTGGTAGTGATAGCAAAATTACTTCTCTTAGGTTCAGATCTTCCTTCAGTTTTGGAAAAGGTAAAACCTTTGTTAGTTGCCATTGGTTTGTAATCTTCAATATTCCCGTAGTGTTGGTCTAACATGTTCCGTACTTCCCTGTCCAAGAATTCCACCAGGTCTGGTAGCCTGGCTACTTGTTTCCTCTCATCTCTAATTTTGCCTGCTTCATCTCTACACTTTTCTCTCAATCTTCTGGGCAACATGCTCAAGATGATTCTAGTATTACTCGCAAGATTCATTTCCTCCATGTAGCCGAGATTTTTAATCGAGCTGCAACATTCTCACAGAAATATTGCATAATCACTCAATTTTTCCCTCCTGGCTTGATTTCTTTCCAAGAATGGGCCTTCTCAATGTATGCGTTCGCAATCCTCTGTTCATCACCAAAACATTCTTTTAGTAATCTTCTCGCCTTTTTATAGCCCTGGTTGCCTGGCTCCATCTGACAACTTTTAACAAGTACCTTCACACTACCACTTGTGTACTTCACCAGAAATCGTAAGCGCTCTTTTTCATCCTTAACTTTCGTCACTAATACCTCCTCTAGTGCCCCTACGAAAGCTTCATACTCCAAAGGATCTACACCTTACGTAGGAATTTCTACTGATGGTAAAATGAGAGAGGTATTTTGTCGAGCTATAATACATAGAAACATAGAAACACAGAAAATAGGTGCAGGAGTAGGCCATTCGGCCCTGATCTATTCAATATGATCATGGCTGATCATCCAACTCAGTATCCTGTACCTGTCTTCTCTCCATACCCCCTGATCCCTTTAGCCACAAGGGCCACATCTAACTCCCTCTTAAATATAGCCAATGAACTGGCCTCAACTACCTTCTGTGGCAGAGAATTTCACAGATTCACCACTCTCTGTGTGAAAAATGATTTTCTCATCTCTATCCTAAAAGACTTCCCCCTTATACTTAAACTGTGACCCCTTGTTCTGGACTTCACCAACATCGGGAACAATCTTCCTGCATCTAGCCTGTCCAACCCCTTAAGAATTTTGTAAGTTTCTATAAGATCCCCCTCAATCTTCTAAATTCTAGCGAGCACAAGCTGAGTCTATCCAGTCTTTCTTCATATGAAAGTCCTGCCATCCCAGGAATCAGTCTGGTGAACCTTCTCTGTATTCCCTCTATGGCAAGAATGTCCTTCCTCAGATTAGGAGACCAAAACTGTACGCAATACTCCAGGTGTGGTCTCACCAAGGCCCTGTACAACTGCAGTAGAACTTCCCTCCTCCTATACTCAAATCCTTTTGCTATGAATGCTAACATACCAATCGCTTTCTTTACTGCCTGCTGCACCTGCATGCCTACTTTCAATGGCTGGTGTACCATGACACCCATATCTCGTTGCATCTTCCCTTTTCCTAATCGGCCACCATTCAGATAATAGTCTACTTTCCTGTTTTTGCCACCAAAGTGGATAACCTCACATTTATCCACATTATACTGCATCTGCATTGCATTTGCCCACTCACCCAACCTATCCAAGTCACCTTGCAGCCTCCTAGCATCCTCCTCACAGCTAACATTGCCCCCCAGCTTCGTGTCATCCGCAAACTTGGAGATGTTGCATTCAATTCCCTCATCCAAATCATTAATATATATTGTAAATAGCTGGGGTCCCAGCACTGAGCCTTGCGGTACCCCACTAGTCACTGCCTGTCATTCTGAAAAGGACCCGTTTACTCCTACTCTTTGCTTCCTGTCTGCCAGCCAGTTCTCTATCCACATCAATACTGAACCCCCAATACCGTGTGCTTTAAGTTTGCATACTGATCTCTTATGTGGGACCTTGTCGAAGGCCTTCTGAAAGTCCAGATACAACACATCCACTGGTTCTCCCTTATACACTCTACTGGTTACATCCTCGAAAAATTCTATAAGATTCGTCAGACATGATTTAACTTCATAAATCCATGCTGACTTTGTCCAATGATTTCACCACTTTCCAAATGTGCTGCTATCCCATCTTTAATAACTGACTCTAGCATTTTCCCCACTACCGATGTTAGACTAACTGGTCTGTAATTCCCCGTTTTCTCTCTCCCTCCCTTTTAAAAAGTGGGGTTACATTAGCTACCCTCCAATCCTCAGGAACTACTCCAGAATCTAAAGAGTTCTGAAAAATTATCACTAATGCATCCACTATTTCTGGGGCTACTTCCTTAAGTACTCTGGGATGCAGCCTGTCTGGCCCTGGGGATTTATCGGCCTTTAAACCATTCAATTTACCTAACACCACTTCCCGGCTAACCAGGATTTCACTCAGTTCCTCCATCTCATTTGACCCCCGGTCCCCTGCTATTTCCGGCAGATTATTTATGTCTTCCTTAGTGAAGACAGAACCAACGTAGTTATTCAATTGGTCTGCCATATCCTTGTTCCCCATGATCAATTCACACAGTTTCTGACTGCAAGCGACCTACATTTGTTTGAACTAATCTTTGTCTCTTCACATATCTATAAAAACTTTTGCAGTCCGTTTTTTATGTTCCCTGCCAGGTTTTTTTCATAATCTATTTTCCCTTTCCTAATTAAGCCCTTTGTCCTCCTCTGCTGGACTCTGAATTTCTCCCAGTCCTCTGGTAGGCTGCTTTTTCTGGCTAATTTGTATGCTTCATCTTTTGTTTTGATACTATCCCTGATTTCCCTTGTTATCCACGGATGTGCTACCTTCCCTGATTTATTCTTTTGCCAAACTGGGATGAACAACTGTTGGAGTTCATCCATGCAGTCTTTAAATGCCTTCCATTGCATATCCACCGTCAACCATTTAAGAATCACTTGCCAGTCTATCTTGGCCATCGAATAATCTCGTTGAATTCAGATTGCCTATTCAACAGTGCCAATAATCCATCCTGATAACTCTGGCTTGGCTCCACCTGTTGATAAAGAGGCCTTTGTGATTCAAACTGGCTTGCTCGAGCCTGTGTACCAGGCCTCGAAAAAGCGTGGTCCGCTATTGGTTTGTCTCGAGCATCCACAGACGCTCCAATAGTAATTGGTTTCGATCTAGTACCCATTTGCTGAAATGAAGTTTTACCCATCTTATTCTGTTCCAATGGGATTTTCAAAGCCTAGAAATTCAATGGATCTCGATTGTGGAATTGTTCCAACTGTTGATTCACTTTGAGCAGTTTTCTCTCTCGGTCCAGAGCTCATCGTTCTCGACGATCTAGAGCTGCATCTTGACCCCTCACTTTCCAATATGTCCTTCCTGGCTTTGGCCACCGCCATCTTTGTGTCTAATTCCAGTTGTTCCTTATATCGCGTCATCTATTCTCGCTGTCGAGTCATCTCTTGCGTCATCTCTTCTTGCTGTTGCGTCATCTCTCGCTCGATCTCATGTTTTTTCTTCATGGCATCCGCTTCTATATCAGCTTTTGCTCCCAATTGAGCAGAAGCCCTCGAAACCGAACTGGCTGAGCAACCAGATCTGCAGCCTGATTTTCTTGAAGATACATTTGAGATACTGTCTCCCGGTGCAATATCACCGTATTGCACCGACAGACTTCTTCTTCTTCTTGCTTAGCATCTCCTTTTCTGTAACATTCACTTTGGTTAACTTCAGCTAACGATTTTTCTGCAACTTCCATGAATTCATCATAATACTCCGTATTTTCTGAATACCACTTATAATGTCTTTCACGTTCCTCTTGAGATTGCTCTGCTTCCAGTAGTGTGTCCTGCTTTTCTTTAAGTTCATTATTAAGACTACGTATCAGTCGTAATTTATCCTCCACATTATCCAGGTTGGCATCTGATTCCATGGCTACCTTCACACTTTCAAGCAGCCTTCTAATCCTCTTCCACAACTCGCTAGAATTTAGGAGATTGAGAGGGGATCTTATAGAAACGTACAAAATTCTTATGGGGTTGGACAGGCTAGATGCAGGAAGATTGTTCCCGATGTTGGGGAAGTCCAGGACAAGGGGTCACAGCTTAAGGATAAGGGGGAAATCCTTTAAGACCGAGATGAGGAAAAACCTTTTCACACAGAGAATGGTGAATCTCTGGAACTCTCTGCCACAGACGGTAGTTGAGGCCAGTTCATTGGCTATATTTAAGAGGGAGTTTGATGTGGCCCTTTTGGCTAAGGGGATCAGGGGGTATGGAGAGAAGGCAGGTACGGGATACTGAGTTGGATGATCAGCCATGATCATATTGAATGGCGGTGCAGGCTCGAAGGGCCGAATGGCCTACTCCTGCACCTATTTTCTATGTATCTATGTATCTATGTTCTATCCGATTCGGTTTCCTTCACCATGACATCCGCTTCTATTGAGAGCGCAGCTAACTCAGCTTTAACTCCCAGTTGAGCAGAAGCCCTCGAAACAGAACTGGCTGAAGAACCAGATTTATATCCTGAACTATCGGAGCTGCAACTGCAGCCTCTGCTACTGCTGTCGGCTCTTTTGGCCACAGACTTTGCAGGCAGTAATGAAGGCTTGGCCTTTGCCATTCGTAGTTGGGCTACGGGGGTCTTCAACTGAGGCTCTTCATCGCTTGAAGACTCTTCGGTATTTTCAGAATCGGACTCGCTGTCTGAGCTGGTACTGGCCTTCTTGGCCGCAGGCTTCTGAGCGGCAGCTGCCGCCTTGGCCAGCGTAGGGTCAGCTTTCCTCTGTGCAATTGTTGTGGCAGGTTTTAGGGTTGCCTCTTCATCACTACTGCCTGAGCTGTCGTCTGACAAGTCACTGATTTCCATTTTACTCACTCCTGCGGCTAGTTTCTTCTCGGTCACGCCTGCTTTTCCATTCTGAACTTTGGGAGATGGTACAGCACTGTACAAACCTTGTTGTGCTTTGCCTTTCGCAGGAGACTCATCATCTGATCTATCAGACTCTTCACTGCTTGAACTTTCATCTTCCATTCTGGCACCTTGTTGCTTCGCACTTCCAGCTACTAAGCTCGTAACTTGTGACATAGTTTCAGATAGCCAGTTCTCTGCCTTATCGATGAAACCATTAAATAACTTCCACTTGTCTTCCCACCACTGGGTGTGTCTTCTATCTTCTTCCCGAGACAGCTGTGAAAACAGCAGTACATTCTGTTTCTTGCCAACCTCCTGGTAGAGGTTCCATAGTTGGCTCATATTAGATTGCACCTTGATCGCGTTCTCTTCTGATTCCATTAGTTTCTTCTGTGTATCAATTAATCTGTTAACCTGCGACCATAATTCGTTTCTCTCTCTCTTGGTTTCTCTCAAACAAGCAGCTAGTGAAATATCTGTTTCTTTGTCTGGGTCTTTCTTCACCACCACGTGGTCCATCTGGCATAGCTCATTCTTCTTCTAATTTCATGATTTTAAAGGGGTCTTGGCAGATTGCCAAGTCTTTAAATTAATCGAACAAAAGTCTCTGCTAGTAGTTGTGGCTTTGTTTTGTCAACATTTCTTTCAAAATCATAACATACTGATAATGTAGAGAACACCTCTCTAACTCCAGGTGCAAAAAGAATGATGCTAATTCAAATGGAATGCGCTTATCACAAGCAATTCAAAACAATCCAAGGTCGGTCTGTTTTCCCCAGACAACCTGGAGAAAACACCTTCTGAGTTCTCTGTTACAGAAGTCTTTTAAAATAAAGCTGTGATTTCAATTCAAAGAGTAATAATCGATTTGTACTCACAAATCCAGTGATACGTCTTCAGATACGTCTTGACGCTATAGATAGACCTCAAGGCCCTTCTCTGGCCGAGATCTAGTTCCTCCTGGAACCACTTTCTTCTGGCTAAAACCTCTCCGAGAATCTTAGCCAATCTTTTGTTTTCATCTCTGGGACTTGTTTGGCTCCTGTGATGGAGGTCTTCTTCGATTTAATCTTCTGTCCCTCTCTCTGAGACTGGTATTTAACCCCCCTGCCAGAGGTTGCCTTCTACTTAATGTATCGGCAGATTTTCATATCTTTCAGGTAATTAGCACCCTAGCCGCTATTTGGATGAGAATGGTTGAAGTGGGAGTCTTCTAAACGCATGTGAGCTCACTCACAGAGACCTTCAGAGCTTCTTCTCAGATATGGCTTAAAAACACAGTCTTTCGATGAATAAATGCTTTTATTGTTGATAGAAAACAGTAAGATACATTAAGTTTCTTCCGACTAGGAAACTCCTCGTGTCTCCGTAACACTGGCAAGATCCGCATGATCCCGCATGATCTCCTTTAGATTTCCCATAGACCCTGCATGGCCCGCATGGTAGAAGGGTTAACCTTCCCCCATTGTCTCTCCAAACTAACCAAAAAAATTAAACTTCTGCGCAAGCATCTAAGCTCCAAACACGCCCCAAAACACATCATAAATCCACCCACAATATAACGGGCAGTCTAAAATTTAAAGGCATCAATGACATGCAAAACAGGCCAAATGGCCACAACATTAAGGTCAAGACTGCTTTATCAAAGGGAGCTGAGGGAATGCTCTGTGTTCTGTTTCACAGAGACATGGCTCACCCCAAGCTCCCCAGACTCAGCGGTCCAGCCTGAAGGGTTCTCCATCCACCGTATGGACCACATCTGGGAAATGGAGAGGAGGGGGCGTCTTGGTCAACTCTTTTTTTTATTTATTTTTATTTTTATTTTATTAGAAGTACAATTGTATACAATCATATTTTCATAATACATTTTATGTACAGCTTCTTATTTTTTTAATTTTTATAATAAAGAAGAAAAAGAAAAATAAGTTAGATAATGAAATATAGAAAAATGTGTGATATATAGTGTGTGGAAAAGAAAAATAGAGAGTGAAAAAAGAAAGTTAAAGAATAGAAAATAGGAAAAAGAGAATAAAAGAAGAAAAGGGAAGAAAAAGAAAAAAGAAATAAGGAGATCTTATTTATAATCTTGACCATCCCTCGCCCAGTCACGAGTTAGCTTTTACAATTGTGTTGGACCATATGATTCCAAAAAGACGACAAATGGAGACCAACTCGTTGTGAATTGGTCAAATTTATCTATTAGGAGGAATCGCATTTCCTCAAGATGTGCGGTGTTCAACATACTTGCAATCCACATTTTGAGCGTTGGTATTGGTGTATTTTTCCAAAATTTCAATATTAATTTTGTTGCTATTATTAAACCATAATTAAAAAATATTTTTTGAGATGGATTCAATTTATTCCCATCTTCCATTACCCCAAATATAATCAATTCATTATTAGGTTCCATTTTTATCTTAAATAATTTTGTGAATATTTTGAAAATATCACTCCAAAATCTATAAAGTTTTATACAGGAAACAAAAGAGTGTGTTATAGTTGCATCTTGGATTAAACATTTATCGCAAGTGGGGGATATATTTGGGTAAAATTTATTTAATCTTGTTTTTGAGTAATATAATCTATGTAAATTTTGTAATTGAATTAGATTATGCCTTGCATTAATCGAACATTTGTGAATGTATGTCAAATACTTTTCCCATGTAACCTTTGTAATTTTTATCATTAATTCCCGTTCCCACTCTTCTCTAATTACCTCTGTCGCAGGTAAATCTATATTTAAAATACTATTATATAAATATGATATTAATTTTTGTGTATCAGCTTTAATATTCATTACTTCTTCCAATAAATCAGGAATTATTTTTTGATATCCTTGTATGTATGTCTTCAAGAAATTGCAAATCTGAAAATATTTAAAATAATGATTGTTTTTCAATTTACATTTTAATTGTAATTGTTGAAATGATAGTAAATCTCCCATTTCATACATGTCCCCGATCCTTTTAATTCCTAAACTTTCCCATTGATTATATATTTTGTCCATAAGAGATGGTTTAAATAAAGGATTATTTGCTATCGGTGTTAACAATGATAGGTTTCTTAATTTTAAGGATAATTTTATTTGTTTCCATATTCTTATTGTATCTTGTATAATTGGGTTCTTCTTATATATTGTATTGTTCATTTTTTTCGGGGAGAAGAGGATCGTTCCTATATTACAAGGGTAACAATCCTCTTTCTCCATTTTTATCCATTCTGTCTGTTGGGTTGAACTATCCAACCAGTAAATTATATTCTTAATATGTATTGCCCAATAGTAATACAGAAAATTCGGGAGTGAAAGTCCCCCGACATCTTTTGGTTTACATAAGTGTTCTTTTTTAATTCTATGTGATTTATAGTCCCAAACAAAATTAGTAATATTAGAGTTTAATTTAGAAAAAAAATATTTTGGTACATATACTGGTATAGACTGAAATAGGTATAATAACTGTGGTAGAAAGATCATTTTTATAGCATTTATTCTACCTATTAATGATAAAGGAAGTGTTTTCCAAAATTTAATCATTATATTAAGTTTATTTATTAAAGGTATAAAATTGGCATTGAATAAAGCTTTATGTTTTCTAGTAATCTGAATACCCAGATATTTAAATTTTTCTGTTGCTATTTTAAAGGGGAACTTCAGTAAGTGTGTGGATTCTTGAGGTTTTAACGTCATGATTTCACTTTTGTTCCAATTTATTCTATATCCAGAAAAGGACCCAAATTCCTCTATTAAGTTTAATAAATTTGGTATGCTCGTTTGTGAGTTTGTTATATATAACAGAATATCGTCTGCACATAATGAAATTTTATTATTTGAGTCCCTAGTATTATAACCCTGAATATTCGGATGACTTCTTATACTTTCAGCCAAAGGTTCTATCATAAGGGCAAATAGCAGGGGTGATAAAGCACATCCCTGCCTATTATCCCTTGATAATTGAAATTTTTGAGATAACATACTATTAGTTAATATTCTTGCCATCGGTTTATCATATAATAATTTCACCCATGTAATAAAATTCTCTCCCATATTAAATTTTTGTAATACTTTGTATAAATACTGCCATTCTACCTGATCAAATGCTTTCTCTGCATCCAAAGAAATAATTGATATGTCTTCTTCCTCCACTTTATGTGAGTACATTATATTGAACAGGCGTCTCAAATTATTAAATGAATATCTTTTGGGTATAAACCCCGTTTGATCAGGGTTTATCAATTTACTAATATATTTGCTTAATCTTCTAAAGTCTTTGCTAAAATTTTCTGATCTGTATTTAAAAGTGATATAGCTCTATATGAGCCCGGTTCCTCTAGATCTTTATCTTTCTTTGGAATAAGCGTGATAGTTGATTCTGCTAATGTTTCAGGTAATTTATTTTCTTTAAAAGTGTGAGTATATAAATTAAATAAATAGGGAGTCGTTATCTCATGAAATTTTCTATAAAATTCATTACTAAAACCATCTGGTCTCATGGTCAACTCTGCGTGGTGCTCAGACGTGGCAGTCCTGTCCAACTCCTGGTCTCCACACCTCGAACATCTGGCGGTGAAGTGCTGTCCCTTCTACCTCCCAAGGGAGTTCACCTCCATCATCCTGACCGTGGCCTACATCCCACCCCAGGCAGACGTCCATCTGGCACTGGAGGAGCTGCACGCCGTGGTCAACAAACACCAGACGTCTTACCCTGAGGCATTCACCACCATAGCCGGGGACTTCAATAAAGCAAACCTGAAGAAATCGCTCCCTAACTGTAGATGTGATATGCATGTGCCTTTAACATAGTGACCTCATACCTACTAACCACTCCCCATATCACAAGTATATCTACAACCTCCCCACCCACAGATCGCTCTCTAGTTCCTGTGACAGACCACGTACAGCTAGTGCAATGTGTAATGCTCCAGTATGAATAAAGATAGTAAAGTAACGATGCCTCGTTATACACTCTTTACACTAACTTCCACCAACATGTCTCCTGCTGCACCAGAGGACCAAACACCCTCAACTGCTGTTACACCACCATCAAGAATGCCTATCGTTCTATCCCTCGCCCTCACTTCGGTAAATCCGACCATACCGCGGTGCTGCTTCTTCCTGGCAGGCAGCAATTGAAGAGCGCACCCCCGAGGTGAGGACTGCACATAGCTGGTCGGTGGAGGGGGATGGGCAGAGGAACAACTACAGGATTGTTTGGAGTCTGTAGACTGGGCAATGTTCAGGGAGTCGGCAACGGACTTGAACGAATACGCCACAGTCGTTACAGACTTCATAAAGAAATGTGTGGAGGACTGCATCCAAACAAAATCCTTCCGAGTGTTTCCCAACCAGAAGCCTTGGATGAACTATGAGATCCGCACTGTTCTGAAGACCAGACACCGGGCATTCATGTCTGATGATGCAATGGTCTACAAGAAGTCCAGATACGACCTTGGTAAGGCCATCAATAAGGCCAAAAGGGACTTCTGCTCCAAGCTGGAGGATGAGACAGATGTTCGGCAGCTGTGGTAGGGCCTGAATGCAATCAACTCCTAAAAGGCGAGATCAGGAGGCAGCTCGAATGTCGGCGAAACATCACTCCCTGATGAGCTCAATGCGTTTTAAGCATGCTTTGAAAGGGAAAATATTGATGTGCCTTCTCGAGGCCCCATTCGCTGTGATGGTATTTCAGTCACAGTCACAGAGGCCGACGTCAGAAAATCCTTCAGAGGGGTGAACCCTCGAAAAGCGCCTGGATCTGATGGTATACCTAGTCGTGCTCTAAAAACCTGTGCGGACCAACTGGCTGGAGTTTTTACGGACATTTTCAACCTCTCACTTATGAGGTCTGAGTTTCCCACCTGCTTTAAAAGGGCATCAATTATACCAGTGCCCAAGAAGAGCAAGGTGATGTGCCTCAATGACTATCGACCAGCAGCACTAACGTCTGTGGTGATGAAGTGCTTTGAGAGGTTGATCATGGCGCAAATCAACTCCTACCTCGACAAAAACCTGGACCCTCTGCAGTTCGCTTACCGCCCCAACAGGTGGATGCGATCACGCTGGCTCTCCACTCCGCTCTGGACCACTTTGACAACAAAAACTCATATGTCAGGCTTTTATTCATTGATTACAGCTTGGCATTTAATACAATCATCTCCTCCAAGCTGGTTACCAAACTCGCAGAACTGGGTCTCTGCGCATCCCTCTGCAATTGGATCCTCGACTTACTCATTCACAGACGACAGTCAGTTCATATTGGTGGAAATGTGTCAGCCTCAATAACAATCAGCACGGGAGCACCTCAAGGCTGCGTGCTTAGCCCCCTGCTGTACTCACTCTATACTCATGACTGCGTAGCCGGTCATAGTGCGAACTCCATCATCAAGTACGCTGATGACACCACTGTTGTGGGACGTATCACTAAACGGGACGAGTCAGAGTACAGAACAGGGATCGAGCAATTGTCCGGGCCCTCAACACCAGCAAAACGAAGGAACTGATTGTGGACTTTGGAAGGGGGAGGATGGGGACCCACAGTCCCGTTTATATCAACGGGTCGATGGTTGAAAGGGTCAAGAGCTTCAAATTCCTGGGCGTCACATCTCTGAAGATCTTTCCTGGTCCAAGAACACTGATGCAATCATAAAGAAAGCTCATCAGCACCCCTACTTCCTGAGAAGATTACGGAGAGTCGGTTTGTCAAGGAGGACTCTCTCTAACTTCTACAGGTGCACAGTAGAGAGCATGCTGACCGGTTGCATCGTGGCTTGGTTCGGAAACTTGAGCGTCCAGGAGCGAAAAAGACTACAACAAGTAGAAAATACTGCCCAATCCATCATCGGCTCTGACCTCCCTTCCATCGAGGGGATCTATCACAGTCGCTGCCTCAAAAAGGCTGGCAGCATCATCAAGGACCCACACCATCCTGGCCACACACTCAACTCCCCGCTGCCTTCAGGTGGAATGTACAGGAGCTTGAAGACTGCAACGACCAGGTTCAGGAATAGCTGCTTCCCCACAGCCATCAGGCTATTAAACTCGGATCGAACAAAATTCTGAACATTAATAGCCCATTATCTGTTTATTTACACTTTATCAGTTTATTTATTCATGTGTATATATTTATACAATGGTATATGGACACACTGATCTGTTCTGTATTCATGCCTACTATGTTCTGTTGTGCTAAAGCAAAGCAAGAATTTCATTGTCCTATCAGGGACACATGACAATAAAACTCTCTCTTGAACAATCTTGAACTGTGAGGAGGATGCTATGAGGATGCAGGGTGAGTTGGACAGGTTGGGTGAGTGGGCAGATGCATGGCAAATGCAGTTTAATGTGGATAAATGCTATGAGGATGCAGGGTGACCTGGACAGGTTGGGTGAGTGGGCAGATGCATGGCAGATGCAGTTTAATGTGGACAAATGTGAGGTTATCCACTTTGGTGGCAAAAACAGGAAGGCAGATTATTAACTAAATGGTGTCAAATTAGGAAAAGACGAAGTACAACGGGATCTGGGAGTCCTTGTTCATCAGTCACTGAAAGTTTTTTAATAATTGAATACATTTTTTGATTTAAAAAAAAGAGTGAATAAAAGAAAGCAAATGGCATGTTGGCCTTCATAACACGAGGAGTTGAGTATAGGAGCAAAGAGGTCCTCCTGCAGTTGTACAGGGCTCTAGTGAGACCACACTGGAGTATTGTGTGCAGTTTTGGTCTCCAAACTTGAGGAAGGATATTCTTGCTATTGAGGGAGTGCAGCGTAGGTTTACAAGGTTAATTCCCGGGATGGCGGGACTGTCATATGCTGAGAGATTGGAGCGGCTGGGCTTGTATTCTCTGGAATTTAGACAGATGAGAGGGGATCTTATTGAAACATATAAGATTATTAATGGTTTGGACACGCTAGAAGCAGGAAACATGTTCCCAATGTTGGGGAAGTCTAGAACTAGGGGCCATACAGTTTAAGAATAAGTGGTAAGCCATTTAGAACGGAGATGAGGAAAAACCTTTTCACACAGAGAGTTGTGTGTGTGTGGAATTCTCTGCCTCAGAGGGCGGTGGAGGCTGGTTCTAGGGTTTTTTTTTTAATAAAAAATGTATTAGAAGCAAATGTACAAAAATAGAACCTACAGCATATAAAATTATACAGATATTGCACAGCTTCAATTTTAACTTTTTTGCATTGAATTAGGAGAAAAGAAAGGAGAAAAAGCAAGAAAGAGAAAAAGTGAGATGTGCAAAGATAGAATCCCTAGACTACCAAAGTAGTGTCGCCAAAGGGTGAATAAAAGGGCACCCTGAGGGAGTTCCGGGACCGCTGGACTCCGCAGGGTGTTGAATGTATCCTCAATAAGGATTGTATCATAGTTGTATAGTAGGTTATTATGGATATATGTTTGTATTGTATCATGGTGGTGGGTTCTGGCTTATTTTATTGTATTGTAATTATTATTTTTTAATAATTGAATAAATGTTTTGATAAAAAAAAGAGTGAATAAAAGAAAGAAAAAAGAGAGGAATTTAAAAAAAAAATTGTGTGTGTGTGGAATTCTCTGCCTCAGAGGGCGGTGGGGGCCGGTTGTCTGGATGCTTTCAAAGAGTTAGATAGAGCTCTTAGGGATAGCTGGGTTAACTGGGATATGGAGAGAAGGCAGGAACGGGGTACTGATTAGATACATAGATACATAGAAAATAGGTGCAGGAGTAGGCCATTCGGCCCTTCGAGCCTGCACCGCCATTCAATATGATCATGGCTGATCATCCAACTCAGTATCCCGTACCTGCCCTCTCTCCATACCCCCTGATCCCCTTAGCCAAAAGGGCCACATCTAACTCCCTCTTAAATATAGCCAATGAACTGGCCTCAACTACCCTCTGTGGCAGAGAGTTCCAGAGATTCACCACTCTCTGTTTGAAAAAGTTTTTCCTCATCTCGGTCTTAAAGGATTTCCCCCTTATCCTTAAGCTGTGACCCCTTGTCCTGGACTTCCCCAACATCGGGAACAATCTTCCTGCATCTAGCCTGTCCAACCCCATAAGAATTTTGTACGTTTCTATAAGATCCCCTCTCAATCTCCTAAATTCTAGCGAGTATAAGCCAAGTCTATCCAGTCTTTCTTCATATGAAAGTCCTGACATCCCAGGAATCAGTCTGGTGAACCTTCTCTGCATTCCCTCTATGGCTATAATGTCCTTCCTCAGATTTGGAGACCAAAACTGTACGCAATACTCCAGGTGTGGTCTCACCAAGACCCTGTACAACTGCAGTAGAACCTCCCTGCTCCTATACTCAAATCCTCTTGCTATGAAGGCCAACATACCATTCGCTTGTGGGTGATCAGCCATGATCGCATTGAATGGCGGTGCTGGCTCGAAGGGCCGGATGGCCTACTCCTGCACCTTTTGTCTATTGCCTATTGTCCATTGAATGACTCCGTGAGATGTGAGTGTGTCTTTTTTATGCAGAGGCTGGTGAGTGCCTGGATCATGGAGGTGGAAACAGGTACCACAGTGGTATTTAAATGACGTTTAGCTGGGCGTACATCTGCATACCACTGAGCTCTTGGCCCATCTCCACGTACGTGACATTTATCCCGCAGCTCTTACCCAGTCTTGAAATGGGAAAAATGAAAGGTGTGTCCTGGAAATTGTTGAGTGAATTTAAGATACACTCCGTTCCCTATCGATGTGTTACTAATGCAGAATTGTCCCACCTGTTGAGCACATTTTCCGGGAATAACCGTGACCTTGCCGAATTGCTCGGAGGGATGGAATGTCGAGCTTCATTGGGTGCAAGCACGTGCCGTGACTAATCACTCAGGGTCGGCAGCCAGTCGGCTTTTTATAAAGTCTGCAAAAGCCATATCTCTTAATAAAGTACCCTATTTCTCACGCTCAAAAAAATAAAAAAATTTAAATCAAGAAAAGTAACAATTCAATTTGCCCAAGGCTTCAAGGTCTCTTTCATTCTGAATGACTGAATGGGTGGGGGGTGGAGGGTGGAGGGTGACGGCAGGTGGGAAAAACGGGAGCACACCGGGGACAACTTGAATCAGTTGTGATCTTATAGGGAGGTTGCACGGCAGTTGAGGTCACCACCCGTGACCCGTACTGTTGCAACGCAACGCCTTCTGGAGTACATGCGATGAACTGCACCCATTCACTATGGCTGCCAGCACAGCGGGCCCTTCTTCTGGCCCAGCACCCGGACCATCCCCGCGGCCATGGGTGGGGGTGGGGCGGGGGGACGGGGGGGAGGAGGTCGGAGGGTGGGGGGAGAGGAGGTCGGGGGGGGCAAGAGGTCGTGGGGAAGGGGGGAAGGAGGTCGGGGGGAAGGAAGAGGTCAGGGGGTAGGGAATGGGGAGGTCGGGCCCCGCTCTATTTGGAATAGCATTTTCATTCCAAAGGCAAAGCAAACCAAAGATGAGAAAAACATTTTTCACACAGAGAGTGGTGAATCTGTGGAATTCTCTGCCACAGAAGGTAGTTGAGGCCAGTTCATTGGCTATACTTGAGGGAGTTAGATGTGGCCCTTGTGGCTAAAGGGATCAGGGGGTATGGAGAGAGGGCAGGTACAGGATACCGAGTTGGATGATCAGCCATGATCATATTGAATGGCGGTGCAGGCTCGAAGGGCCGAATGGCCTACTCCTGCACCTATTTTCTAGGTTTCTACCCGGTCCCGTGTGTGGGCACTGCCGACCCACAGCCCCTGACAATGCGGCCCACAGGGGGAGACGGGGCGGAGGGCGGCCGTGGCCGGACAGCGCTGATCCCGGGGGGATAGTGGTGGCTGTCCCGAGGGATGCGCTCCTTCGGCCGATTACATCTTGGTGCTCGGGTTCAGAGCAAAGATACTAGAGTATTTGGTTCTGAGCGCTCAGTCACCCAAAAAAATAACCCCACAATATTGCAATCAAATTGCTCTGAGTTTGAGCTCGCTTTATATAGCAAAGGCTTATCGAGATGGTACTGTCTGGACACGACAATGAATGCGGCTATTAGTCGCAGATTGTAAAAGACGCTACACCATAATTATTTACAGCGCAAAAAATTACCATTTCGGCGGTTTTTAACAGGTAAGAAAGTACGTGTTTCGTGTATTAACTTTGTATGCTGAGGCTGCCATGTACTCCAGAAGGATTGAGCTGCTCCGTGCGTCACGCCCTTTGACCCGATGACCTTACGTGCAACCCCCTATTGAATGACAATACTAGTTCAAGGGACCAATTGCGGGGAGAGTTCCTTTCACAGCGTGTGTGCAGTCTGGCCCGGGGTAAAGTTGCGGGGAGGGCAGGAGCGTTGAGAAGGAGGGGGTCGGGGATCATGCCAGTAACCCACTCACTCACCGCTGCCGCGGCCCGGAGCCACCACATTGTGGCCGGGGAAGGAAGTAGCTCGGGAGGCTGCGAGCGGCCGCTGGGACCTCAGTTCTTTCTGCCGGCCTGCTCACCTCTGGCAGTGTTCGCCGTCTGAACAACTCTCTCCTGCCGCTCGCCGGCCTCGCTCATGTCAGCTGCTTCCCGATCTGCTCAAGAGCAAAGATCATAGAGCGGAGAAGGTCAAAGGGCGATGGATAACAGGACAGCGAGCGGTGGAGCTTGCTGTCCTGTTAACCATCGCCCGCTGACCCACTCTTGAGCTGGTTGCTGGCATGATCGCCGACCCCCTCCTTCTCAAAGCTCCTGCCCTCCCCATAACTTTACCCCTGGCCAGACTCCCCACATGCTGTGAAAGGAACTCTACCCCCCCCCCCCCCCAGCGGCGCTGTCCTTTTACAGCCGCTTCCCACTTTACAGCCGCTTCCCATCAGCATTCTTGATGTTGCTGTACTGTGTGATAGCCAAGTCAATCTTTCTTGGCTAACAACCTTTGGCCTCCAAGACGCATGTAAATTTTCGTGCCTTATTTTGGGGTAAAATTGGCATCTTCATTGCCGGGAAATACGGTATTTAAAAACATATAGCTCAAAGAAATCTACTTACCACATTATTCGTACACGAACTCCATTCTTCTCTCTTTGTTTCTTAAGATAATGGCAATCGATGTTTGAAAAACCCGCCAGCGCAGTACGCAGTGCATGGTGCAAAGGCAGAATTTCAGTTGTCTTCAGCTCCCCTTGTCATTGAAGGCTTGAAGCAGTGTCGACGGTATGCCAGCTGCACACACTTTCACGTATTACATGTACTGCGCATGAACTGACCGCGCCAAAAACTGACGGTCTGGTGCACTAACAATAACCTGGTACTCAACCCAACCAAAACAAAAGAACTGGTGATTGATTTCAGGAGGAGGAGAGAGGAACCTGCTCCTCTCTACTAGGTATGTTACAATACTTACCTTCAATGGCGCTGTAATTCTGCCACTGGCCGTGTGCGCGATTTTGGCGCCTTTAAGGGGGGGGGGGTTTAAAACGCGTGTTTCTCCAACCTTGTCCTGAATTATATTTCGTTGGAGTACAAGCGTTTGCTGAAAAATCTTTCCTAGGGGCGTTTTGTGAATTTTTTATTTTTATTAAATCGTCAATGTCAGCCCTGGAGTCATTTTGAAATCAGCTCCTGAAGCCGTCAACGCCGATAACGGGGACGGATTTCACGTACGGGACAGGTAAATGAAAGTTGTTTCTTTTAATGTATAAAAGTGCTTCTTAAGAAGCCTTTAATTCACATTTATTCATGCGAAACGGTGATTTTATTCCCCGAACTAACGGCAGTATTTTTCATGCCGATACAGGGTTAAATTCACCGCAAATGAACGTTCCAAAAGATCGCATTCCAGAAATCCTCAATCACAAGATGATTTAAATGCGCATTAATTTACAGGTATTAAACATTCAATTCCTTCCATTTGGCCTGTAAATTCATGACAATGAGATTTAAAAATTATGTTATATTGTGAATTCTTGTGTGAATGTTATTTGGACACTTAGGCTATTTAAAAATGTTAATCTATTCTTAAGAAATTGATAGATGTTTAGATCTAGTAATTGAATTTTGTAATTAGCTACAATTAGGTAACTAACTAATTATATGCTTTAATTTCATGTCATCTAAGTAAGATTGTTTCATATTTGTTTCAGAATGCTTCAATCTATAATAACTGAACATTTATTTCAGTTCTCTTAATTTTTAAGAAAGTTATGGGCTTTTGACTGTCCTCGATCACAGCTTTTGTGTTAAGTCAATGGGAAAGCAATCGGGAACAAGATGCTAATTTCCGAGTATGAAAATGGCCATAATTTTTTTAATACTGAACATATGAAAGTGAATTAGGTGTCAAATTAAACTTCTTTTTATGCTTTATCTGATGGGATAAATTGCAGATTTTATTTTTTAAATCTCAAAATTTTGTAACGTTGCTATCTCTACATCAAAGGAGACATGGTGGAGAGAGTCCCCGACTTTAAGTTCCTGGGTACATACATCTCCCAGAACCTCACATGGACAGTGAACACCATCACCCTCGTGAAGAAGTCACAGCAGCGGCTATATTTCCCGAGGTCTCTGCGGAGAGCAAACGTTCCACAGCAGAGACCTCAGCAGAGACCCCAGGGTGGAAAGCATCCTCTCCTATGGCATCCTGGTGTGGTTTGCTAGCTGCACTGTGGCTGAAAGGAAGGCACTACAGAGAGTTATTAAAACAGCACAGAGCATCACAAACGCTCAGCTACCCTCCCTGGATGACATTTGCAGGGCCCGATGTTTACGCCGGGCCACAAACATCAAACAGGACTCATCCCACCCTGCCAACCACCTTTTCACTCTACTGCCCTCTGGGAGGCGATACAGGTCTCTGAAGGCCTGCACTTGTAGACGAATTAACATTTCTACCCACGTGCCACTAAAGAACTAAACTCAAGTGGATAACACTGCTGGCAACACAACACTATGCGTGGGGTTATATAATGCGCAATATTTTTTTTAATATTTCTATTATCTATTTATTAATATAAATTTATTAATTTCATTTACTGATCTTGCCGGTATATGAGAGTCAATGGTTGTTTGTGTTTTTGTTCTTTTAATCTTTATCATGCGTCTTCTATGTATACCACTGAAGGAGATGCAATGGAATTTCGTTGTACAGTTGTTGTGCAATGACAATAAATGTATTTGATTGATCGATTTGAAAGGCACTAAGAATTATGCTACCTAAGGGATCGATCTCTGAGGTAGGTATAATTCTCCCGTGCCTTTACTATTTATTTAATATTTACCATTTCATAATTTTAGTCGGGGTAGGCAGTGCCTACCTTGCCTACCCTGATGGCACGTGCCTTTTCCGGGGTTGGTTCCATTCTGTCAGGGCACACAGTTGGGAGCCGGGTCCGGGTGACCGGGCGGTGATAAGGATGAGAATTTGCAGCCATTTGAACCGCAGCCAAACTAGAGGCTTCACCCAGGAGCGGGTCGCAGCTCCCCAGCTGACGGGACCTGTTCTCGCTCTCATTGAAGGAGGCGCCGCCCGCCCCAGCGAGTGGACAAACGCGGAGCCAACACGTGATATGAGTGGGAGCATTTTCTCAGTCAGACTTTGTCGACCGTTGGGGTGGGGGATCTGGGAGAGAGAGAGAGAGCTGGCAATACCGCACAGACGGAACAGCTTAGACAATAGACAATAGACAATAGGCGCAGGAGTAGCCAGCGTCCTTCGAGCCAGCACCGCCATTCAATGTGATCATGGCTGATCATTCCCAATCATTACCCCATCCCTGCCTTCTCCCCATATCCCCTGACTCCGCTATCTTTAAGAGCCCTATCTAGCTCTCTCTTGAAAGTATCCAGAGAACCGGCCTCCACCGCCCTCTGAGGCAGAGAATTCCACAGAATCACAACTCTCTGGGAGAAAAAGTGTTTCCTTGCATCCGTTCTAAATGGCTTACCCCTTATTGTTAAACTGTGGCCCCTGGTTCTGGACTCCCCCAACATCGGGAACATGTTTCCTGCCTAGAGAGCATGTCCAAACCCTTAATAATCTAATGTTTCAATAAGATCCCCTCTCATCATTCAAAATTCCAGACAATACAAGCCCAGCGGCTCCATTCTCTCAGCATATGGTAAACATAGAAACATAGACAATAGGTGCAGGAGTAGGCCATTTGGCCCTTCGAGCCTGCACCGCCATTCAATATGATCATGGCTGATCATCCAACTCAGTATCCTGTACCTGCCTTCTCTCCATACCCCCTGATCCCTTTAGCCACAAGGGCCACATCTAACTCCCTCTTAAATATAGCCAATGAACTGGCCTCAACTACCTTCTGTGGCAGAGAATTCCGCAGATTCACCACTCTCTGTGTGAAAAATGTTTTTCTCATCTCGGTCATAAAAGACTTCCCCCTTATCTTTAAACTGTGACCCCTTGTTCTGGACTTCCCCAACATCGGGAACAATCTTCCTGCATCTAGCCTGTCCAACCCCTTAAGAATTTTGTAAGTTTCTATAAGATCCCCCCCAATCTTCTAAATTCTAGCGAGTACAAGCCAAGTCTATCCAGTCTTTCTTCATATGAAAGTCCTGCCATCTCAGGAATCAGTCTGGTGAACCTTCTCTGTACTCCCTCTATGGCAAAAATGTCTTTCCTCAGATTAGGAGACCAAAACTGTACACAATACTCCAGGTGTGGTCTCACCAAGGCCCTGTACAACTGCAGTAGAACTTCCCCGCTCCTATACTCAAATCCTTTTGCTATGAATGCTAACATACCAATCGCTTTCTTCACTGCCTGCTGCACCTGCATGCCTACTTTCAATGGCTGGTGTACCATGACACCCAGGTCTCGTTGCATCTCCCCTTTTCCTAATCGGCCACCATTCAGATAATAGTCTACTTTCCTGTTCTTGCCACCATAGTGGATAACCTCACATTTATCCACATTATACTACATCTGCCACGCATTTGCCCACTCACCCAACCTATCCAAGTCACCTTGCAGCCTCCTAGTATCCTCCTCACAGCTAACACTGCCCCCCAGCTTCGTGTCATCCGCAAACTTGGAGATGTTGCATTCAATTCGCTCGTCCAAATCATTAATATATATTGTAAATAGCTGGGATCCCAGCACTGAGCCTTGCGGTACCCCACTAGTCAATGCCTGCCATTCTGAAAAGGACCCGTTTACTCCTACTCTTTGCTTCCTGTCTGCCAGCCAGTTCTCTATCCACATCGATACCGAACCCCCAATACCGTGTGCTTTAAGTTTGCATACTAATCTCTTATTTGGGACCTTGTCGAAAGCCTTCTGAAAGTCCAGATATAACACATCCACTGGTTCTCCCTTATCCACTCTACTTGTTACATCCTCGAAAAATTCTATAAGATTCGTCAGACATGATTTACTTTTCATAAATCCATGCTGACTTTGTCCAATGATTTCACCACTTTCCAAATATGCTGCTATCCCATCTTTAATAACTGACTCTAGCATTTTCCCACTACCGATGTTAGACTATGGTAGTGGTAACGATGGTAGTCCCGCCATCCCGGGAATTAACCTTGTAAACCTATGCTGCACTCCCTCAATAGCAAGAATGTCCTTCCTCAAATTAGCTGGATGTCGTCCTCAAACTGACACCTGTCAACTGTCAGAGGCCTGAAACCTGTCACGTGAATGTTGACCTGGCTGTTGACAGTGGTCAGTTGTCCAGCTGGTGCTCTTCCCAATAACAAGAGCTCAAAAACCCGTTTTCCCCTGGACCAGATGCCTGTGTGGTTTAAATGTTGTTTTGACAATAAAACTATTTTACTCTTCCTGTTTGGTCTCGCTACATTGGTGACCCCGACGGTCTGAACGTATTCGGATCGGCCGTTATGGACGCAGCAAATAACCTCGACGCCAACCCGCCCCAGTTAAACACAGTCTCATTAAAGTTGCCCTTTTCTGGGTGTCACAGCCTCAAGTATGGTTCCAGCACATCGAGGCCCAGTTTCAGGTTCGACTCATAACTGCCAGATATTTTAACGTGGTCGGCGTCTACCAGCAGGGAGTGGGCCCGTAGAAAATCGGCACCTAACAATGATTGGGAGACATCGGCGTTGGTGAACGGCCACATGAAATACCGTTTTGGAGTAATTCAGGACATCAGACACGCATGCACGCAGACAAGATGAGTGTTTTAGTAATATACTTGAAAGTGGGGTTTTGATAAGGTAGAAATATCTGTCGGTAATGAGTTGAACCTGTAACTGGGCCACGATGTGCTGGAACCATACTCGAGGTTGTGACGCCCAGAAAAAGGGCAGCTTTAGTGAGACTGCGTTTTGCTGGGCCGGGGTTTTGATAAGTTTTAAATGTCAATATCTTGTAAAATATAACATCAATCTGAACGAAACTTGACACAGGACAATGGTGAGTAAGGAGGCATTTTGGTGCTATTGTATACCATTTT
>CM075994.1:9421425-9451425 GCA_038087875.1 Malacoraja senta
GATCTCACTGGCGCTCCACTCCGCTCTGGACCACTTGGACAACAAAAACTCAAATATCAGGCTGTTATTCATTGACTACAGCTCGGCGTTTAATACCATCATCCCATCCAAGCTGGTTACCAAGCTCTCAGGTCTGGGTCTCTGCGCAACCCTCTGCAACTAGATCCTCGACTTCCTCATCCACAGACCACTGTCCGTATTGGTGGACATGTGTCATCCTCGATAACAATCAGCACGGGAGCACCTCAAGGCTGCGTGCTCAGCTCCCTGCTGTACTCACTCTATACTCATGGACATAGTGCAAACTCCATCATCAAGTTTGCCGACGACACCACTGTTCTGGGACGTATCACTGATGGTGACGAGTATAGAAGTGAGATCGACCGATTGACCAAATGGTGCCAGCACAATAACCTGGCTCTCAACACCAGCAAAACCAAGGAACTGATTGTGGACTTTGGAAGGGGTAGGATAGGGACCCACAATCCCGTTTATATCAACGGGACGATGGTGGAAAGGGTCAAGAACTTCAAATTCCTGGGTGTGCATATTTCCGAAGATCTTTCCTGGTCCCAGCACACTGATGCAATTATATAAAAAGCACATCAGCGCCTCGACTTCCTGAGAAGATTACAGAGAGTCGGTTTGTCAAAGAGGACTCTCTCGAACTTCTACAGGTGCACAGTAGAGAGCATGCTGACTGGTTGCATAGTGGCTTGGTTCAGCAATATGAGCATCCAGGAGCGGTAAAGGATGCAGAAAGTTGTGACCACTGCCCAGTCCATCATCGGCTCTGACCTCCCCACCATCGAAGGGATGTATCGCAGTCGCTGCCTCAAAAAGGCTGCAGCATCATCAAGGACCCACACCATCCTGGCCACACACTCATCTCCCCGCTGCCTTCAGGTAGAAGGTACAGGAGCCTGAAATCTGCAACATCCAGGTTCAGGAACAGCTACTTCCCCACAGCCATCAGGTTATTAAACTCACCATCAAACAACCCCTGAACTGTAAGAGCCTATTGCACTTTATCTGTTTATTTATGTGTGTATATATATATGGTCTATGCTATGTAGACACACTGATCTGTTCTGTATTTATGCTTACAATTCTCTGTTGTGCTGCAGCAAAGCAAGAATTTAATTGTCCTATCTGGGACACATGACAATAAAACTCTCTTGACTTGACTTGAATCTATCTATCTCTGACGTAAAAATATCAATTCACTTGGCCTCCACAGCCTTCTATTGGAGTTACTGAAGCTGTAAATATACGTAACCAGCTCCAAAACATAATTCAAATTAATAACAAACAAAAAAGAAAAATGGAAGCAGAATAAGGCCATTCTGCCCATCAAGTCTACTCCATCATTCAATCACGGCTGATGTATCTCTCCCTCCTAAGCCCATTCTCCTGCCTTCTCCCCATAACCTCTGACACCCGTACTAATCAAGAATCTATCTGTGCCTTAAAAAAATATCCATTGACTTGGCCTCCACAGCCGTCTGTGGCAATGAATTCCTCAGATTCACCCTCCTCTGACTAAAGAAATTCCTCCTCATCTCCTTCCTAAAGGAGCGTCGTTTAATAAGTGAACTCGGTATCACAACTGCCCAGGTCATGGGTCATTCGGGATAAACACTCTCGCCAGCTGAGCGACTGTGTGTGTACGGACCTGCGTATTCATTTCAGTGAGATTTATAAATGAACTAGACTAAGTGGGACCCGTTGGATCCCTGCTTCACACGGGAGGGCTGATCCCCCAACACAATATTCCACCTTTCCACCAATTCCAATATTGGAGGCGTACTGGAGCGCTAGTATGAATGTTGTGGGCTGAAGGGACTGGTTTCCAGAGGGCTAGTATGGACATTGTGGGCCGAATCGATTCTTGGGCTGGCAGCTCAATCACTCAAGCCTGGTGTGCTGGTAGCTCACTCACTCACGGCTGGTGGGCTGGCAGTTGACTCACGGCTATTCCCTTGAAATTCCATTTCAGGCAGGGTGCAAGGCCGCCAAGTACAAGTGCAGTTTCATGCCACTTCAGGCAGGGTGCAAGGCCACCAAGCTCAAGTGCAGTTTCATGCCACTTCAGGCAGGGTGCAAGGCCACCAAGCTCAAGTGCAGTTTCATGCCACTTCAGGCAGCGTGCAAGGCCGCAAAGCTCAACTACAGTTTCATGCCACTTCAGGCAGCGTGCAAGGCCGCCAAACTCAAGTGCAGTTTCATGCCACTTCAGGCACGGGTGCAAGGCCGTCAAGCTCAAGTGCAGTTTCATGCCACTTCAGGCAGCGTGCAAGGCCGCCAAACTCAAGTGCAGTTTCATGTCACTTCAGGCAGTGTGCAAGGCCGCCAAGAGCAAGTGCACTTTTCAATAAGGCAACACAGCTGTTGCATTTTCAAACCAAAGGCAAAGGCCTCACAATTTTGCATTTTCAAGCCAAAGGCAAAGGCCTCACACTTTAGCATTTTCAAAAGCAAAGGCCACACACTTTAGCGTTTTCAAAGCAAAGGCCACACCTTTAGCGTTTTCAAAGCAAAGGCCACACACTTTAGCGTTTTCAAAGCAAAGGCCACACACTTTAACGTTTTCAAAGCAAAGGAACACTTTAACATTTTCAAAGCAAGCAACACTTTAGCACTTTCAAAGCAAGCAACACTTTTAGCTAGCATTTTCAAACCTTAAAAACACTTTTAGCAAGCATTTTCAAACCAAAAAACACTTTTAGCAAGCATTTTCAAAGCAAAAAAACACTTTTAGCAAGCATTTTCAAAGCAAAAAACACTTTTAGCAAGCATTCTCAAAGCAAAAAACACTGTTAGCATTTTCAAACCAAAAAACACCTTTAGCATTTTCAAACCAAAAAACACTTCTGCATTTTCAAACTACATTTTCAAACTACATTTTCCAAACCACATTAAGGCCACTCACAGTTTAGTAGACTTGTGTTCAGTGTTATTCACAGCTCAGACTGAGAGACGTGACCCTCTCGCACCCCGCACCCCGCACCCCGCACCCCGCACCCCGCACCACGCACCCCGCACCCCGCACCCCGCACCCCGCACCCCGCACCCCGCACCCCGCCCCCCCATCTTGCAGAGACTGACTGAGGCACTCAACACTTCCGGGTTTTATAGTTCCCTCCCCCTCCCACCGGAAGGGGCGTGGCCTTCAAGGAATGATTGACAGGAGAGAGAATCTCAACATTATTTACCATTAATAAGTCTTTTATTTTTCATTGATGGGAACAATCCTCTTGTCCTGCCCAGTGGAGGGGGACTCTGAGTAAGATGGCCAAAAATCACAGCCGTAAGTGGCAGCGTTTTTTCTAAAATCAATATGCAGTGCAACAGGAAGTGGTCAAGATGAGACTTTTAGTAATAATCCGTCAAATATGTTCGCTGAAGGCCACAGCGTACTGCAGGCTGCACTAATCCACAATTGTATCCATTTAATTTATTCACTCAATACAGCACCAGCCTTGAAAAGGCAAGAATGCCTGGAACGAACCTGTCAATGATCAAATCCCTGGCATTAGCCTGAGTCACAGCCATTCATTTTTGATATTGATTTATACGAATTACAAGTTGTGTGGTCAACCAATTTGAGACAGTCCTTACATTCCTATCTAAACAACCTCCCTGGATTGAAGGAAACGAGGAGAATGTGCTGTGTGGGGGGGTGGGTTGGAAAGTTCAGATTGGATTCCAACAGGCTGGTTAAACTTTCCAGGTGGGTTGGCTTAAATAAAGATGCTGTCGCTTTAACCTCTGGGGTTGGTTACTCCCTTCGGCCACTTGGCAACCTGGGTTGATCTGGTCTGACAACCATCTCGCTAGCTCGCCGCATGACCGATCCTAACGCAGGCTTAATTCTGCTCCTACCACTTAAATAACTTGTGAGGCCACGTCATTTAACAAGTTGCTGCCTCACACCGCCAGAGACCCAGATTCGATCCCGACCACGGGCGCTGCCTGTACGGAATTGTACGTTTCTCCCCGTGACCTGCGTGGGTTTTCCCCGGGTGCTCCGGTTTCCGCCCGCACTCCAAAGACGTACAGGTTTGTCAGTTAGTTGGCTTCGGTAAAAGAGTCCCCAGTGTGTGTCGGATAGTGCTGGTGTGCGGGACAACGGCTGGTCAGCGTGGTAAAGTCTAAACTCAGTTTGGATTCCCCAATGAGAAATGGAGATGTGAAATTAGTTAAAATTGGCATGACACAAAGGTAATGCCAATTTGGCATGACATAAAGGTGGTTATGGGAGATTTCAACATGCAGGTAGACTGGGAAAATCAGGTTGGTGCTGGACCCCAAGAAAGGGAGTTTGTGGAGTGCCTCCGTGATGGATTCTTAGAGCATCTTGTACTGGAGCCTACCTGGGAGAATGCAATTCTGGATTTAGTGTTATGTAATGAACCGGATTTGATAAGGGAGAACTCGAGGTAAAGGAGCCATTAGGAGGTAGTGACCATAATATGGTCAGTTTTAATCTACAATTTTAGAGGGAGAAGGGTAAATAGGAGGTGTTGGTATTACAGTTGAGCAAAGGGGACCATGGAGCCATGAGGGAGGAGCTGGTCAAAGTTGACTGGAAAGATACCCTAGCAGGGATGACAGTGGAACAACAATGGCAGGTATTTCTGGGAATAATACAGAAGGTGCAGGATCAGTTCATTCCAAAGAGGAAGAAAGATTCCAAGGGGAGTAAGGGGCGACCGTGGCTGACAAGGGAAGGCAAGGACAGTATAAAAATAAAAGAGAAGAAGTACAACGTAGCAAAGATGAGCGGGAAGCCAGAGGATGGGGTAACATTTAAAGAGCAACAGAAGATAACTAAAAAGGCAATATGGAGAGAAAAGATGAGGTACGAAGGTAAGCTAGCCACGAATATTAAGGAGGATAGTAAAAGCTTCTTTAGGTAAGTGAAGAGGAAAAAACTAGTTAAGGCCAAAGTTGGACCCTTGAAGACTGAAAAGGGTGAAATTATTATGGGGAACAAGGAAATGGCAGATCTGTTAAACAGGTACTTTGGATCTGTCTTCACAAAGGAGGACACAAACAATCTCCCTGGTATTAGAATTCATTTGATAAGGTCCCACATGGGAGGTTAGTGGGCAAAATTAGAGCACATGGTATTGGGGTAGGGTGCTGACGGATAGAAAATCAGTTGGCAGACAGGAAACAAAGGGTAGGAATTAACGGGTCCCTTTCAGAATGGCAGGCAGTTGCCAGTGGGGTACCGCAAGGCTCGGTGCTGGGACCGCAGCTATTTGCAATATACATCAATGATTTAGATGAAGGGATTAAAAGTACCATTAGCAAATTTACAGATGACGCAAAGCTGGGTGGCAGTGTGAACTGTGAGGAGGATGCTATAAGGATGTAGGGTGACTTGGACAGGTTTGGTGATTGGGCAGATGCATGGCAGATGCAGTGTAATGTGGATAAATGTGAGGTTATCCACTTTGGTGGCAAAAACAGGAAAGCAGATTGTTATCTAAATGGTGTCAAATTGGGAAAAGACGAAGTACAACGGGATGTGGGAGTCCTTGTTCATCAGTCACTGAAAGTAAGCATGCAGGTACAGCAGGCAGTGAATAAAGCGAATGGCATGTTGGCCTTCATAACACGAGGAGTTGAGTATAGGAGCAAAGAGGTCCTTCTGCAGTTGTACAGGGCTCCAGAGAGACCACACCTGGAGTATTGCGTGCAGTCTTGGTCTCCAAACTTTAGGAAGGACATTTTCTTGCTATTGAGGGAGTGCAGCGTAGGTTCATGAGGTTAATTCCTGGGATGGAGGGACTGTCATATTCTGAGAGAATCGAGCGGCTGGGCTTGTATACTCTGGAATTTAGAAGGATGAGAGGTTATCTTATTGAAACATATAAGATTATTAAGGGTTTGGACACGCTTGAGGCAGGAAACATGTTCCCAATGTTGGGCGAGTCAAGAATCAGGGGCCACAGTTTAAGAATAAGTGGTAAGCCATTTAGAAACGGAGATGAGGAAAAACCTTTTCACACAGAGAGTTGTGTGTGTGTGGGAATTCTCTGCCTCAGAGGGCGGTGGATGCTGGTTCTCTGGATGCTTTCAAAGAGTTAGATAGAGCTCTTAGGGATAGCGGAGTCAGGGGATATGGAGAGAAGGCAGGAACGGGTACTGATTGTGGGTGATCAGCCATGGAACCCGGGTTGATGCCTCACTGCTCCAGAGACCCGGGTTCCATCCTGAATACGGGCGCTGTCTGTACGGAGTTTGCACGTTCTCCCAGTGACCTGCGTGGGTTTTCCCCGGGTGCTCCGGTTTCGTCCCACTCACACTCCAAACACGTGCGGGTTTGCAGGTTAATTTGCTTCTGTAAAAATTGTCAGTTGTCCCTGGTGTGTAGGATAGTGTTAGTGTACGGGGTGATCGCTGGTCGGGGCGGACTCGATGGGCCGAAGGGCCTGTTTCCGCGCTGTATCTCTAAACTAAACTAAATTCTGTGCCAAGAGCTAACGTGCAACTTGCTTGCTATCCGTCAGGGAAATCCCATGCTTTAGAAACAAGGAACTGCAGATGCTGGTTTACACAAAATAAAAGGCACAAAGTGCTGGAATAATTCAGCGAGTCATGCAGTATCTCTGGAGAACATGGACAGGTGACGATTTGGGTCGGGACCCTTCTTCAGACTGCTGATCTGATCGCTTAGAACGCAAAGCAAAGGCTTATTATCAAAGTAGACACTAAAAGCTGCAGTAACCTTGAAGAACGACGCAGCAAGCTGGAGTAACTCAGCGGGACAGGCAGCATCTCTGGAGAGAAGGAATGGGTGACCTTTCGGGTCGAGACCCTTCAGTCTGAAGGAGACCCGAAACGTCACCCATTCCTTCTCTCCAGAGATGCTGCCTGTCCCGCTGAGTCACTCCAGCGTGTTGTGTATATCTTCGGTTTGAACCAGCGTCTGCAGTTCCTTCCGACACGTTACTGATTGAAGAAGGACACAAAATGCTGGAGCAACTCATCTGGTCAGGCAGCATCTCTGGAGAACATGGATAGGTACAAAGTGCTGGAGCAAGTCAGCGGGACAGGCAGCATCTCTGGAGAACATGGATAGGTACAAAGTGCTGGAGTAACTCAGCGGGTCAGGCAGCATCTCTGTAGAAGAGGAATGGGGAGATGTTGGGTCAGCACCCCAATATCATCAGGTAACAATCCCACGAACCAAAACTTGGCCAGTCATGTCCCTTCACGCCCCTAGAAGGTCCCTTAACTCCCCCAGAAAGAACTGATGAAGGGTCCGGACCCGAAACGTCACCTATACATGTTCTCCAGAGATGCCGCCTGACCTGCTGAGGTACTCCAGCATTTTTTGTGTCTTTTTTTTTAATCAATGCTTTAGAGATCACAAAACCAAACTCAAACTGAAATTTGTCCCGGTAGACTTATCTAATATGCTTTGGTGGCCTATGTCAGAGTTTTGTTTCTGAATGCACACATTAACACTATCCTACACACACAAGGGACAATTTCCAATTAATCCAAGCCAAATAATCTACAAAGCCGTACGTCATTCGAGTGTAGAAGTTTAATTTAGTTTAGATTAGAGAAACAGCGCGGAAACTTGCCCTTCGGCCCACCGATTCCGCACTGAACAGCGATTCCCGCATACTTAACACTATCCTACACACACTAGGGTGTGTGGGAATTTACAAATATTTCCGAAGCCAATTAGCCGACAAACCCAGTGCGTTTTAGGAGTGTGGGAGGAAACCGGAGCTCCCGGATAAATCCCACGCAGGTCACGGGGAGAACGCGCGAACTCCGTACAGACTGCACAGGTTCGAAGTCGGGTCTCTGTCGCTGTGAGGCGGCAACTCTACCGCTGCGCCACCGTGAGAGGTTGAGGTAACTGTGCCTCCTCTTTCTCCCACCGGTCCTCCGCTCCATCGCATTAATCTCTCCCTCTATTTTCCTCTTTATCCCCCCCTCTCTCCAGACATTTCGGCTTCAAGATACACCCCATGGTCAGGGGAGTCAGGGGGATATGGGGAGAAGGCAGGAACGGGGTACTGATTGGGGATGATCAGCCATGATCACATTGAATGGCGGTGCTGGCTCGAAGGGCCAAATGGCCTACTCCTGCACCTATTGTCTATTGTCTATTGTCCAGAGCACTAATGAGACCACACCTGGAGTATTGTGTGCAGTTTTGGTCCCCCTAATTTGAGGAAGGACATTCTTGTTATTGAGGGAGTGCAGCGTAGGTTCACCAAGTTAATTCCCGGGATGGCGGGACTGTCATATACTGTGAGAATGGAGCAGCTGGGCTTGTATACTCTGGAGTTTAGAAGGATGAGAGGGTATCTTATTGAAACATATAAGATTATTAAGGGTTTGGAAAGCTTAAAAATAAGGGGTAAGCCATTGAGAACTGAGATGAGGAAACACTTTTTCACACAGAGAGTTGTGAGTCTGTGGAATTTTCTGCCTCAGAGGGCGGTGGAGGCCGGTTCTCTGGATACTTCCAAGAGAGAGCAAGATAGAGCTCTTAAAGATACCGGAGTCAGGTGATATGGGGAGAAGGAGGGAACGGGGTACAGATTGTGGATGATCAGTCGTGATCACATTGAATGGCGGTGCTGGCTCGAAGGGCCGAATGGCATACTCCTGCACCTATTGTCTATTGTCTATGTAAACAACCTTCCTGGATTGAAGGAAACGAGGAGAATGTGCTGTGTGGGGGTGGGGAGGGGGGGGGGGGGTTGGAAAGTTCAGATTGGATCCAACAGGGTGGTTAAACTTTCGAGGTGGGTTGGCTTAAATAAAGATGCTGTCGCTTTAACCTCTGGGGTTGGTTCCAGTCTGTCAGGGCACACAGTTGGGAGCCGGGTCCGGATAATGATGAGAATTTGCAGCCATTTGAACCGCAGCCAAACTAGAGGCTTCACTCAGGAGTGGATCGCAGCTCCCCAGCTGACGGGACCTGTTCTCGCTCTGTTTGAAGGAGGCGCCGCCCGTGGGCAAACGCGGAGCCAACCCGTGATATGAGTGGGAGCATTTTCTCAATCAGACTTTGTTGACAGTTGGGGGGGGGGGGGGGGGGGGGGAGAGAGAGAGAGAGAGAGAGAGAGAGGAGAGAGAGAGAGAGAGAGAGAGAGAGAGAGAGAGAGAGAGAGAGAGGGGGAGAGAGAGAGAGAGAGAGGGAGAGGGAGAGGGAGGGAGGGAGGGAGGGAGGGAGGGAGGGAGAGAGAGAGAGAGAGAGAGAGAGAGAGAGAGAGAGGGAGAGGGAGGGAGGGAAGGAGGAAGGGAGGGAGAGAGAGAGAGAGAGGAGAGAGAGAGGGAGAGGGAGGGGAGGAAGGGAGGAGGGAGAGAGAGAGAGAGAGAGAGAGAGAGGGAGAGGGAGGGACGGAGGGAGGAGGGAGGGAGGGAGAGAGAGAGAGAGAGAGAGAGATAGAGAGAGAGAGAGAGAGATAGAGAGAGCGATGCCGCACAGATGGAACAGTTTAATAACAACACATTAAAATCCGCCCTTCGGCCACTCGGCAACCTGCGCTGGTCTGATCTGTCCAGCCCTCTCGCTAGCTCGCTGCGTGCCCGATCCTAACGCAGAACCTCCACAAAACCTGTGGGCTTCAGGTAACACCTGCACCAAGAGCCTCTGCTAACAAGGGCTGGTGAACTGTGCTGTTCAACATGCACTGGGCGAGATGGCTGGGGGAAACACACCACAACCACCGCAAACTTGGAACAACACAGACCCTCCACTCAATCTATTCAATACTAAAGGGCAGGCATCTCACAGTTAAATGTCTTATATCAGATTGGCGGCTCCTTCACAGGCCCAACCCTGTACTTAGTTTTCCTCGGAGATGAATCTTTGCCTTAACGGTACATTCCCACCACCTGTAGGTGAAGCATCATTGGACAAAGTCAGCATGGATTTACGAAAGGTAAATCATATCTGACGAATCTTATAGAATTTTCGAGGATGTAACTAGTAGAGTGGATAGGGGAGAACCAGTGGATGTGTTGTCTCTGGACTTTCAGAAGTCTTTCGACAAGGTCCCACATAAGAGATTAGTATACAAACTTAAAGCACACGGTATTGGGGGTTCAGTGTTGATGTGGATAGAGAACTGGCTGGCAAACAGGAAGCAAAGAGTAGGAGTAAACGGGTCATTTTCACAATGGCAGGCAGTGACTAGTGGGGTACCGCAGGCTCAGTGCTGGGACCCCAGCTATTTACAATTTATATTAATGAACTGGATGAGGGAATTGAAGGCAACATCTCCAAGTTTGCGGATGACACTAAGCTGGGGGCAGTGTTAGCTGTGAGGAGGATGCTAGGAGACTGCAAGGTGACTTGGATACGCTGGGGTGAGTGGGCAAATGTTTGACAGATGCAGTATAATGTGGATAAATGTGAGGTTATCCACTTTGGTGGCAAAAACAGGAGAGCAGACTATTATCTAAATGGTGGCCGATTAGGAAAAGGGGAGATGGAGCGAGACCTGGGTGTCATGGTACACCAGTCATTGAAAGTAGGCATGCAGGTGCAGCAGGCAGTGAAGAAAGCGAATGGTATGTTAGCTTTCATAGCAAAAGGATTTGAGTATAGGAGCAGGGAGTTTCAACTGCAGTTGTACAGGGTCTTGGTGAGACCACACCTGGAGTATTGCGTACAGTTTTGGTCTCCAAATCTGAGGAAGGACATTATAGCCATAGAGGGAGTGCAGAGAAGGTTCACCAGACTGATTCCTGGGATGTCAGGACTTTCATATGAAGAAAGACTGGATAGACTTGGCTTATACTCGCTAGAATTTAGGAGAGTGAGAGGGGATCTTATAGAAACGTACAAAATTCTTATGGGGTTGGACAGGCTAGATGCAGGAAGATTGTTCCCGATGTTGGGGAAGTCCAGGACAAGGGATCACAGCTTAAGGATAAGGGGGAAATCCTTTAAGACCGAGATGAGAAAAAACCTTTTCACACAGAGAGTGGTGAATCTCTGGAACTCTCTGCCACAGAGGGTAGTTCAGGCCAGTTCATTGGCTATACTTAAGAGGGAGTTAGATGTGGCCCTTGTGGCTAAAGGGATCAGGGGGTATGGAGAGAAGGCAGGTACGGGATACTGAGTTGGATGATCAGCCATGATCATATTGAATGGCGGTGCAGGCTCAAAGGGCCGAATGGCCTACTCCTGCACCTATTTTCTATGTATCTATGTATCTATGTAAGCATCAGCCCACATCACACTGATACAGTCGCTGCCTGCCTCAGATTCAATATATTTTTACACATAAATTATGATTAAAGATAAGAAAATGTTTCATACACAAGTAATATTTTCTTATTCCAGTAGCAAACACATTAAGGATTATATGAAAATAATAAATTCTTTAACTTTATGAATCTCATAATTGCAGAATAATGAACTGAACTAGAACTGGGACTGTGTGAGTCACGTGTGTGAACAGCAGAACAAGACAGGAAGCTGTAGAGTTGACAGAATTCTAGATTACTTCCTTGGTGGAATAGTTAACAATTTATACACAGTTTATACAGCGGTGAGTTCGCTTGCTTATCCCGAATGACCTTTGACAAATCCCATGATTCCTTGCGTTAACCGAGATACCGAACTTGCTTATCGGTCCGTACACACACATTCGCTCCGCTGGCGAGAATGTTTATCCCGAATGACCCATGACCTGGGCAGTTGTAATACCGAGTTTGCTTATTCAAGGACGTTCCTTTAGGAAAGAGAGGAGGAGGAATATCTTCAGTCAGAGGGTGGTGAATCTGTGGAATTCATTTCCACAGAAGGCTCTGGAGGCCAAGTCAATTGATATTTTTAAGGCATAGATAGATTCTTGATTAGTACGGGTGTCAGAGGTTATGGGGAGAAGGCAGGAGAAGGGGGATAGGAGGGAGAGATAGATCAGCCAATATTGAATGGTGGAGCAGACATGATGGGCCAAATGGCCTTATTCTGCTCCTATCACTTATGACCATCTGACACGAGTGCTATGTTATCCCACTTTCACATCCAGTTGGACAATTGACAACTGTCAATAGACAATAGACAACGGGTGCAGGAGTAGGAGTAGGCCATTCGGCCCTTCGAGCCAGCAGCGCCATTCAATGTGATCATGGCTGATCATCCACAATCAGTACCCCGTTCCTGCCTTCTCCCCATATCCCCTGACTCCGCTATCTTTAAGAGCCCAATCTAGCTCTCTCTTGAAAGTATCCAGAGAACTGGCCTCCATCGTCCTCTGAGGCAGAGAATTCCACAGACTCACCACTCTGTGTGAGAAAAAGTGTTTCCTCGTCTCCGTTCTAAATGGCTTACCCCTTATTCTTAAACTGTGGTTCCTGGTTCTGGACTCCCCCAACATTGGGAACGTTTCCTGCCTCTAGGAAAGAGGTATTATGGGACAGGTTTGGAGGGATATGGATCAAACGCAGGCAGGTGAGACTAGTGTAGCTGGGACATGTTGGCCAGTGTGAGCAAGTTGGGCCGAAGGGCCTGTTTTTGAAAGAGAAAAAAAATCACGTGATCAGTCTGAAGAAGGGTTTCGGCCCGAAACGTTGCCTATTTCCTTCGCTCCATAGATGCTGAGTTTCTCCAGCACGTTTGTCTACCTTTCATGCCTCTAGCGTGTCCAAACCTTTAATAATCTTATATGTTTCAATAAGATCCCCTCTCATCCTTCTAAACTCCAGAGTATACAAGCCCAGCCGCTCCATTCTCTCAGCATATGACAGTCCCGCCATCCCGGGAATTAACATGGTGAACCTACGCTGCACTCCCTCAACAGCAAGAATGTCCTTCCTCAAATTAGGCGGATGTCATCCTCAAACTGACACCTGTCAACTGTCAGAGGCCGGGACCCTGTCACGTGAATGTTGACCTGGCTGTTGACAGTGGTCAGTTGTCCAGCTGGTGCTCTTCCCATTAACGAGAGCTCACGAACCATTTTTTCCCTCTACCAGATGCCCGTGTGGTTTAAATGTTGGTTTGACAATAAAACTATTTTACTCTACCTGTTTGGTCTCGCTACATTCCGATGGTCTGAACGTATTCGGATCGGCCGTTATGGACGCAGCCAATAACCTCGACGCCGACCCGACCCAGCTAAACACAGTCTCACTAAAGCTGCCTGTTTTCCGGGCGTCACAGCCTCAAGTATGGTTCCAGCACATCGAGGCCCGGTTCGACTCATTACCGCCAGATAATTTAACGTGGTCGGCGTCTACCAGCAGGGTGTGGGCCCGTGGAAAATCGGCCCCTAACAATGATTGGGAGACATTGGCGATGGTGAAATACCATTTTGGAGTAATTCTGGATATCACAGACACGCATGCACGCAGACAAGATAAGTGTTTTAGTAATATACTAGAAAGTGGGGTTTTTGAAAACTGATAAATATCTGACGGTAATGAGTTGAACCTGTAACTGGGCCACGATGTGCTGGAACCATACTTCAGTTTGTGACGCCCAGAAAACGGGCAGCTTTAGTGAGACTGACTTTTGCTGGGCCGGGGTTTTGAAAAGTATTAAATGTCAATATCTTGTAAAATATACCATCAATCTGAACGAAACTTGACACAGGACAATGGTGAGTAAGGTGGTATTTTAGTGCTATTGTATACCATTTTGGAAACAGCAGCACCCGGAAAAAACCTACGCAGTCACAGGAGAACATGTAAACTCCATACAGACGACACCCGTGGTCAGGATGGAACCCGGGTCTCTGGCGCCGCGAGGGATCAACTCTACCGCTGCACCACCGTGCCGCAGAATTACACAGTGTAGTAATAATATGTGAGACAGTTTATAAAATTGCTTTGAAGAATTTGATAGAGGCTTTGACAGATTCTTGATTAGTACAGGTGTCAGGGGTTATGGGGAGAATGGGGTTGAGTGGGAAAGATAGATCGGCCATGATTGATGGGTGGAGTAGACTTGATGGGGCCGAATGGCTTAATCCTGCTCCTGGAACTTATGAAAGAAAGAAATACGCTCACATTTTTTTTTTCAAAATCAATACTTTATTGAGATGCGGCAACAGATGAACAGAATAATGGTACAAGCTCCAAGTTATATGATTATTATAATTATACAGATTATTAAAATATCGAGCATTGTGGATGAGGGTTACTGATTTTGAAATGAAAAGGATTTGCACATCTGTTAGATTAAGTTGCTCATCTCTTGGAAATCAAGTGTTAAGACCCATTATCCCTGATCTTCAGACAAAAAGCACCCAGAAGATTGCACTTTGCATTATTATTCTGCACTTGCTTCACATAAATATTGCGAACCCGACTGAGACCAGAGTAGGGACAGCAGCAGAGATAATTTAACTTGGTCACTCGCGTTGCAGAGGTCAGCATTGCAACATTTGTTAGAACCTGAGGCACCATTATAAGCTGGCAGTTTATTACAATCAGCAAGGGTCATACATCCAGCGTTGTAAATTGTAGCACCAGCTGGAAAAACAGAATGGACAGTTAAATAATTTCTGTGTTCATAGTTCATGTACAATTTTAGAGTGATACAGTGTGGTAACAGGCCCTTCGGCCCAACTTGCCCACACTGGCCAACATGTCTCAGCTACACTAGTCTCACCTGCCTGCGCTTGGTCCATATCCCTCCAAATCTGTCCCATCCATGTACCTGTCTAACTGTTTCTTAAACGTTGCGATAGTCCCAGCCTCAACTACCTCCTCTGGCAGCTTGTTCCATACACCCCACCACCCTTTGTGTGAATGCCACTGAGTTTTCACATTTCTACGAGTAAATCAGCTATTTATTCAATAGACAATAGACAATAAACAAGAGGTGCAGGAGTAAGCCATTCAGCCCTTCGAGCCAGCACCGCCATTCAATGTGATCATGGCTGATCATCCCCAATCAGTACCCCGTTCCTGCCTTCTCCCCATATCCCCTAACTCCGCTATCTTTAAGAGCCCTATCTAGCACTCTCTTGATATTCACAGAATCGCACAGTCTTAACATCTTTACGAGGATGTTGCCAGGACAAGAGGGTGTGAGCTATAGGGAGAGGTTGAGCAGGCTGGGTCTCTATTCCTTGGAGCGCAGGAGGATGAGGGGTGATCCTGCAGAAGTGTATAGAATCTTGAGCGAAATAGATCGGGTAGATGCACAGAGTCTCTTGCCCATAGTAGTTGAATTGAGAACAGGTTTAAGGTGAAGGGGGAAAAGATTTAATAGGAATCTGAGCGGTAACCTTTTCACACAAAGGGTGGTGGGTGTATGTTTCCGCGCTGTATCTCTAAACTAGAGGTGTGCATCTCAAATTGGTTCTCACTTACCAGTCTTCTTAACCCCAATGTGGCATTGATCCTCCACAGTGCATTTAGTATTTTTACCATCGCATCTATCTGTTGTTGAATTGCAAGAGTAACACTCCAAACAGTTACCTGTACATTGAGAACAAAACAGATGAGGTTGTGTGAGAGACTCCTGTAGCTCGTTCTGCTGCTGCTCTGAAAACGAGCAACTCCTTTCAATAAACATAGAACAGTACCGACACAAAATGCTGGAGTAACTCAGCGGGTCAGGCAGCCTCTCTGGAGAAGAGTGTAGGTGATGTTTTGGTCGAGACCCTCGCTCACCCAAGTGGTTGTACTGGCTTGTAAGTCGTCTAGTTGAGTCTCATTGTCTGTAACTCGTTCTCTCCCAACCCACAGCTAACAATGGCCTCTTTCCTCTATCATCTTAACTTTTTTGCATAATATTCATTCATCTATCTTCAATCTATATATTACTTAAGCTCTCATCTTGTTTGTTTGGATGTCTGCGTGGGAGTGAGACACTGAAATTACACCAAAACGGTACACGATAACGCTACAATCTTGGACCACCTAACTCACAATTGTCTTGTGGTGTGTTTTTATCAAGTTTCGTTCAGATTTATGTTATATTTCACAAGTTATTCACATTTAAAACTTTACAAAATCCAGTTTGACAAAGAATAGTAAGATTAAACGAGAACTTACCAGTTGGAAGTTTGATCTTTATTTTATGAGGAGTTACGATGAGCGATTACGTGAAGAAGGCCGTCAACCCGCATGCACATCAATCTTCAAAGCAGCGGTGTGAAATCACAGATAACAGTTGTTGAACTAACATAGTAAGATTAGAGATGACTAGAACTACCAGATGATCTTTATGATACGAGGGTTGGGAGCGGAGTGCACGTAATCGCTCATCGTAACTCCTCATAAAATAAAGATCAAACTTCAAACTGGTAAGTTCTCGTTTAATCTTACTATTTTACTTCGGCGTCACGTGAGTGACTACGTGAATATTTTAAAGCTCTGTGATTTCATGCCGTGGAAACGAGTCCATGCGTCACACACTGCATCAGTTGACCAGGATGAGTGAAAATAATTAATGCATACAGACATGACATAGATACAAAATGCTGATACTTTAATAATCAAAGAAAATAATAGTGACCCCTCTCACCCAGGGGGAAACTATAAAACAGAACCTAAAATAGAATTAGCAAAAGTTTGTTATAAAACCTTTGGTACGTCAGTTCATTAGACCATCCTGCAGCCGCTAGAATGTGGTCGAGAGGGACATCTATATCCCTCACTGCTGAAGTAGATGCAGCCCTGGTGGAATGAGGTTTAAAAGTGTCAGTGTCCACTCCTGCACATGCCAGCACCTGTTTTATCCATCTTGAAATGGTCTGCACTGTAACCTTCCTATGAGGTTTAGTGTAGCTGATGAATAAGGATAATTCCGAGCCTCTGAGGCTCCTAGTGACCTTAATGTATTGTAGTATGTGAGAAACCACACACAACCGTAGGTCTAAGGGGTATGCCATAAAAATTAATTTGAGCCCCGACACCCCTGTCTGCTCTGCTTAATTAAATCATAAACAAAATTGGTGATGTTGTCAAAAGATGAAACCATGCTGTCCAGTCTAAGTTTATTTAACGTCTGGACCCGTTGTGCTGAAACCAGCGCCATGAGCATGACCACCTTGAGAGTGAGATTAGGCAGAGACAGAGATGAAGCTGGAGCCCCCTGGCGAAGCGTGAGTACCATGCTCACATCCCATATCTGTGAATATCTGGGCATAGGGGGGTAGAGTTAAAAATGCCCTTCATAAATCTGGTTATTAAGGGGTGAGATCCGACAGTGTGGTTCCCTGACCCCAGCCATAAGTAAGATGATAATGCACTCCTAGCACTATTTATGGCACTATAACTGAGTTTCTGATCGTAGAATAGACTTCTAAAAAAAAAAAAAAACTGGAGAGTCAAATGCAACGAAAATTTCGTTCTAGGTGCACTGTGTATAGGTGTATATCTGAATGACAATAAAGTTTTCATTCATTCATTCATTCAAAGGAACTCCAAAACATCCGTAATGGAAGCCGTGCCATACGGAATTTTCGAGAGAGAGCAGTACATCTCCCATTTCCTTATATGAGAGATGTACTGTTTCTGGGTGCTCTTCCTCCAGGCCGCAGTGATCACATCAACCATACAATCTGAAAGTCCGAGCCCCAGGAACGGTCTCCTCAGAATCTTCAAACCAATAAATTGATTCGGTCATGAAGAGGATGGTTTTCCCCTGTCACAGGATGAACCAGCAGATTTCTGCTTTTGGGGACAGCTATAAAAGGCTGTGTAATCATACCTAGGACGAGTGGGAACCAATGCTGTGTGGGCCAGTCTGGTACTACCAATATGCCAGAGGCGGAGTCTTGCTTGATCTTGGCCAAGCATCGACTGATGAGGCAAAATGGGGGAAAGGCATACAAGAACTTCCCACCCCAGTGTAGCGAGAATGCATCTACTGCTACTGCCCCTGGGTCTGGTTCCCATGAAACGTAATTTGGTAACTGATGATTTAGTCTAGATGCAAACAAATCAATATCCGGTACGCCATACCGAGCGACAATGTCGTTAAACACTTCATGATTCAACATCCATTCTTTGTTGTCATTGAATTTCCATGACCTGGTGTCCGCCACCATATTATATCTACCTGGTAAGTAGATAGCTGTAACCCAGATGTTTCTCGTAATAAACCAGTGCCAAATAAGGTTAGACAATTTATCACAGGATACAGACTTAATTTCACCCGTGATTAATTTATGCCACCGCTGTAGTGTTGTCAATCTGAAGTTGAACATGCACATGATGCATATTGCTACAATAAGCCTTTAGCCCATAGAGTGCTCCCAACAACTCTAAGTAGTTAATACCATGTGACTGAAGAATTGATGATTCCTGCATATTCCATCTGCCACCGCAGCTTGAGACGATGTTGGTAGCACCCCAACCTAGAGCACTAGCATCAGTTTGTAGGATACCTGATGGTGTATCAACTAAAATTGTACTGGAGCAATGCCGAATTGTAACTCAGCAATGGCTTCAGCTGGCAACCGCATAGGTCTACCGAAGTGACCTTTAATAAGTTTGAGTGCCTGCTCCTTTGCACGTTGTAAGTTTTGGTAGGGCGAAGGGCCGAACTGAGCAGCTGGGAAAGAAGCCGCTAATTTGCCAATTATACTAGCCACATGTTGGTTCTTAACAGTGAGATTGCTACAGGCTTCAATTAATTCTAGTTGCTTGCCCCAAGGCAGAGTCACTGACATGTGAATAGAGTTAATGGTGAATCTCAAATAATCAATTACTCTAGATGGTGCCAATTTGGATTTAACTGGATGGATGAGGAACCCCAATCTCTCAAACATGAGTTTAGTAGCTGACACAGATAATTCAGCTAATTTCATAGTTTTCCCTATGATTAGGATGTCATCCAAGTATGCCATGACAATATGATTCTGTGCCCTGAGTAGCCCCAGGACTGGTTTTAGCAATTTAGTGAATAGTCTGGGGGCTGAGGTTAACCCATTAGGCAATGCTTTTAACTGCCACAGTTGCCCCATCCAGCTAAACTTAAAATATCTCCGGTGGTCCCCATGAATGGCCACTGAATAATATGCATCTTTGAGGTCGATGCATGCCATATAACATCCCTTGGAAATCAGTTGTTTGGCAGTAGCAAAGTTTTCCATTTTGAAGTGTTTATACTGCACACAGGTGTTACACTCAGTCAAGTCAAGAATAATTCGGCATCCTCCATCCTTCTTTTGCTTAATGAATATATTGGACACAAATTGGTGAGACTCATGACTCAACATCTCAATTACCCCTTTTTTGTGTAAAGATTTGTTTTCAGCTTGCGCATCCGCACACTCCTGTTGTGAAGGAACAAATGTGCGGTTCGGTGTATGCTGTGTGAGTGGAGGCGAATTTAAAAGGAACTCAATTTGGAAACCTTGTATACTGTGCAGTATAAACGGATCTGATGTTATCCAATGCCATTCATTCAAGATAAATTGTAATCTCCCCCCAACTTGTAACTGATCCATAGACAATGTGTTACGCAAACAACCAGACTCACTTACCTCAATGGTTATCGGCGGAATGGTGTTTGTTTCTGCCCCCGAGGTCTGGGGGCTGTTGGAGGGCGCCATCCGCGCATCTTGAATGTGGACCGGCTTGGGCCTTGCCCTAAAAAAGGTCTCTGTGCCTGGTGTTCGTGCTGCCCACCATATCCGGCGAACCGTCTGGTGTTGAGAGGATAGGGGTACGGCCGCCGGAAAGATGAAGTCTTGGAAGGTGTTGGGACCTTCATAAGCCTGACCGCTTTAGCCTCATCATCCAGCTCCCTGACCTGCTTTGGCAGATCTTCACCAAACAGGAGGTTTGGTGGTTGGATGTTCCCGGCCTTGCACAATGCTGCAAATTTGGGGTTCAGAGCAGGACGGATGGCATTCTTACAAAGGCAATTTATCTCAAAATGTGCATTGCACATTAATGCCATGGCGTCCTGTTGAACATCAGAGAGGGGCCCCCCATCCACCGACCTGGCAAAGGCCGTGATGCCTGAGGCAAGTAATCTTAACATTTTTTGTAGTTTTACCTCCTGGGCTTTGACGCCCCCTCCAATGTAACCCCAGATGGAGTGATTTACTGCCGGGACATTCAATGAGGCACAGTTTGCTGGGGTATGGTATTTGGTGGTGGTTTCCTCCATGGCCTGATCTTGGAGCTGGTGAGAGGCCAGGTAATGAATGCTCATGGCTAAATCCTCTCCCAGCGGTTCCCGTTAGGGAAGGTATAGCAAATTTGGATGCCATGGGGGGTATTTCCGAATCTTGCCCTTCATGCCTAGAAGTATGCTCCCCAGGTGTGCCTCCGTACTTTGAGTCAGTGTAGAACTGACCTCGTATGCTCCCCTCCTCAGGGGGGGGGGACATTGTGCAGCCCTGAGACAGGTGCCGCTGCCGCGGGCTCTCTAGAATACCCGGGCTCAGATAGCTCCCTCCTTTGGAGTATATCACTTTGGAGCAACCTCTCCATTAGGTGCTCCATGTGGGTCAGTTGCCCAAAGACGCTGCCCATAGGAGGAGGAGAATCCTCCTGGCCCAACTCTTCTGAGTCCAGGGGCCTGACAGACTTCTTGGTGGCTTTCCTCCCCAGCGGGGTAGCCAAGGTGCTTTCTATCGGCACCAAGTCTGTAGCCGCTGGCTCCACTGCCAGCGACCCGGAAGGCGAAATTGGTGGCCACCCGCTACCCGCAGGCTCGCGGTCTTCAGTAGCCGGTTTCCCTGCGGCCCGCCTCTTCACCTTAGACATAGTCTCCGCAAAGTTCGAATACTGTCTGTAAGTAGAGTAAATGAACCTTGAGCAACGATCTCAAAGAGAGTATAAGCACTTACCTGGGGGGTTTTAAACTTACCGCTGGAAGGAGCGACGCGCCCGCCAGGCAGTCGTTGCGCAATGCGTTAGTAATGACGCGCATGCGGGTTGACGGCCTTCTTCCACGTAATCACTCACGTGACTCTGAAGTAAAATCAGCGGTGGCAGTTACACCTATGACATCACAATGGGATTTCATTCATATAACTTGCCTGTGAGCAGTGTTCCAGCAGCTTCCACCTCCATGAGGGTAGGGAGGGAGTGAGATTTAAAAAAACAACCGGTTTTAATCAAATACCTTGGGTTTCATTTAAAAAAACATCATGGCTTTGACTGTGCGTGTGGTGGAATAGGGGAGAGGTTTCATTTACAAAAAAAAATCGACATTTTCATTGTGGGGGGTGGGATGGGTGGGAGGGGAGTCTGTTGATTGGCTCCAGGGAGCGCCGACAACACCCTCCACCCACGTGGGGCCAATTGATTGCCACAGGGGAGCGCAGACTGAGGGTAGGGGAAAGAAGAGGGGAGGGAATGCTGAGGGATAAGGGGAAATGAGACGCTGTTGAGGGCTATGTGTGAGTGGTGGAATATTGAGTTGGGGGAACGGTTCCGTTGGGGGAATGGATGTGTGGTGGAAGATTGCGTTGGGGGAATGGGGCCCAATGGGTCCCACTGGTCTAGTATCTATCTATATACTTAAAAGTCTAATCTTGACCACTTCCTGTTTGCGCTCTATAATGATTTAGAAAAAACGCTACCACGTACGGCTGTGGTTTTTGGCTGTCGTACTCAGAGTCCCCTCCGCTCATCAGGTGCCGAGGATTTTTTTCCATAGATGAAAAATAAAAGAGTTATTAGTGTTTAAAAAATGTTGAGATTCTCTTTCCTTTCAACCACGCCCCGAAGGCCACGCCTCTTCTGGTGGGAGGGGGAGGGGCTATAAACCCGGAAGTGTGGGCGTGGCTCAGTCTCTGCAAGATGGGTGAGGGAGAGGACATGACTCTCTGTCTGAGCTGTGAATCAACTGAACACACTGAATGTCTACTGAACTGTGAGGTTTGTGGTGTTTTGTGGAGTTTCATGCGGGTTTATGACGGTTTTATGGTGGTTTCACCCTGAATTTGAATTTGCTTGCCTTGCACCCTGCTTGAAATGGTATGAAACTGCACTTGAATTTGGTGGCCCTGCACCCTGCTTTAAATGGTATGAAACTGCACTTGAACTTGGTTGCCTTGCACCATGCTTGAAATGGTATGAAACTGCACTTGAATTTGGTGGCCTCGCACCCTGCATGAAAAGGCATGAAACTGCATTTGAATTTGGTGGCCTTGCACCCTGCTTGAAATGGTATGAAACTGCACTGGAATTTGGTGGTCTTGCACCCTGCTTGAACTGGTATGAAACTGCATTTGAATGTGGTGGCCTTGCACCCTGCTTGAAATGGTATGAAACTGCATTTGAATTTGGTGGCCTTACACCCTGCTTGAAATGGTATGAAACTGCATTTGAATTTGGTGGCCTTGCACCCTGCTTGAAATGGAATTTCAAGAAATAGCCGTGAATCAACTGTCAGCCCACCAGCCGTGAGTGAGTGAGCTGCCAGCACACCAGGCTTGAGTGACTGAGCTGCCAGCCCAATAATCCATTCGGCCCACAATATCCATACTAGCCCTCTGGAAGCAAGTCCCTTCAGCCCACAACACCCATACTAGCACTCCAGAATGCCCCCCCCCCCCCCCACTGGCCACCAATATTGGAATTTGTGGAGAGGTGGAATATTGCATTGGGGGACCTTCCCTCTCATGTGAACATGGGACCCAACGGGTCCCACTTAGTCTAGTATATTACTAAAACTCTCATCTTACTTGTCTCTATGCGCGTGTGTGTGTGTGTGTAATTATGATCACGGAACTACGCCAAAACGGTACACAATAGCGCTAATAGATTTTGCACCACCTTACTCACAATTGTCCTGTGGTGGTTTGTATCAAGTTACGTTCAGATTGATGTTATATTTCACAAATTATTCCACATTTTTTAATTTAAAAAATCCAAATTTGAGAAACAATTCTTCCCTCTGCAGCTATGACTTCACAATGGGATTGTAACCATACCAGCTACAATGTTGCAATCCCGGGACACTCAGTCCTGACAGCACTAGCAAGTGCAATTGCAAGCTACAATTAGGCTGTGGGCCGAGGAGCTTTATTCTGGTGTTTCGTGACCCAAATCACGGAACTACATGAAATTTTCGCATATTGTGTAAAAATATTATATAAATCATCCCTGAAACTCGTCAAGAACAAAACTTGCACATTTTTATTAAATTAGAGAAAAAACGGAAAATCTTTGGGTATTTTTAGTCCAATCAAAGCACGTTTAACACGGACGCCAGTTGGCCAATCACGCTCTTTGTTTCAGGCTGGCTAGGCAGGGAGCACACAACATGGCTGAGAGGACTTCACTGATGCCTGTTTTACTGGAGTTTCTGATGAAGGTTCTTTCTAGTTCTGTGGAATACATGTCGTGGAAACTTGCAGCAGGGTCATTGAATTTAGTGAGAAAAGCATTAAGAAGTCTGAAGAATGTGCAGCTAAGTGGATAGAAGTGGAAGAAAGTCTTGAAAGCAAAGTCCCTGCTGAGATGCTGCAACACGAAGTCGTGAAACCAGTGAAACATTGTGAATCAATGAACTGAAAGGTAAGATCTAAAGTCTGAATTTATGAAAATTAATCTGTATGGACTTTAATTAATTTAATTGCACCCTTTTATAATGTGAAAAAATGAGATTTGGAGGCTGTACATTCACTCATTCATTCATTCATTCACTCATTCATTCACTCATTCATTCACTCATTCATTCACTCATTCATTCACTCATTCACTCACTCATTCATTCACTCATTCACTTATTCATTCATTCATGAAGTTGAAGGCCTAAACTATGTGTATCCATAACAAGATAAATTAAACATTTTCACTAATGCCAGCTTGTTGGAGTGTAATAAGTCTTTAACATCTAATCTCGGAGCTGCCTGCGATAACTTACCGAGTACAAGTGCTCCGATCGCGGGGCCTAGGTACTTAACATAGTGAAGCCGCGGTCTCAATTAAGAAGCGGCCGATTCGCGAACGCGGAGCCGCGGAGTGTGTTTGGATCATCTCCGCGGGGGGGGGGGGGAAGGCTGTACATAGTGCCGTCCGTAGAGGCCGCTTCCAGGCCCCGACCACGGGAGAAAAACGGACGAATATTCATTGCACTTTAAAGGCTTCCATTGAAGTGAGAAATGGTCAGAAATGGCTGATGTTTATGTAGAAATGAATTGGTGTATGTGAACTTGAACTTGAATTAATTTATCTATGGTAGTAACAGTGTTATTCTCATTAACATTAAGAAGAGGTTGAAATTTTATGAATTGAAGTCTATGCAGACTTAATGACTATGAGATGTTTTTTTTTGTAGCCTCTGCCTGACCCTCCACTTGAACTTGAACTAACTTATCAATGGGCATCAAAACTTATCAAAAGACTTGGAATCTGATGAAGAATATTCAGATGAAGATCAGATGTAATGTAAACAAATAAATTGGGGAAATAAATGATTATATAAAGTTTTATTTTAATGTCGATCGTTTCACTGTTTATTTGGTCAAATTATTTAAACAATGAGTGAATTAATTATGACAATGGCGTGCTGGTGAATGACAGTGCAACAGTCCACCAACCCATCCACACATACATACATACACAGATACACACACACATCCATCCATACGCACACTTCCATGCATGCACACACACACACATACATGCACACATACATCCGCACACACACATCCACACATACATCCGCACGCAGACATACATATACACATCCATGCACACACATACATCCACACACATACATCCACACATACATCCACACATCCAGCCATCCACACATACATATACACTTACATCCACACATCCACAGATACACGTTTGACAGGTATGCACAGACACACACACAAACTACAGATACTCAAACAATGCAACACTTTTAGGGTTATTTTAGGTTAAAGGTAATAGCCCTCATTTGCAAAGGCACCATGGGGGGTCTCTAACATAAATATAGTCTCATTGTAGCTTAAAATGAATATTCATCGAGTAAACATCAGAGCATTCGATTCTTGGTCAGGATGTGACATTTACATCAGAAATAAGACAGGTCTCTTACAGATCTGTCCCCCAGCCTGGCACTGCCCCAGTCCCACATTGGCCGTTACCCCCATTCTCCCCACTATGGCAGTCAGTGGGGTTCAGTAAACGGGGGAACCTAGAGGCTCTGTCCTGGCCCTTTAATTAGGCAGGTTCATGAGCCCTTAAAACCTGGGACCTCTGCTGCAGTCTCATTAAATTTCCTATTAAAGCAACTGGAAGATGCCTTGCAGGACTGTCCCCCAGCCTGGAACTACCCCAGTCCCACTATGGCCGTGACCCCCACTCTGCACACTGGCAGTCAGTGGGGTTCAGTAAAGGGAGGAACCCACAAGATCGGCCCTCACCCATTAATTAGACTGGTTCAGGAGCAGGACTTCTGCGACAGTGTCATTAAAAAAACACTCACAATTATATTCATCATATTATTTTTATATAATATAATATACTTAATTATATATGATTACAGTCATATTTACATAATATATATATATATATACCTATATATACCTATATATACCTATATATATATATATATATATATATATATAGGTATAATAATATCTAGGTATAATAATATATAGTTTAAATGGACTGCAACACGGAAATAGGCTGCCTATGGTGTAATATGGGATTGGCCACTAGATGGCGCTTACTTTCCCGATCTCATTTTCTAATTAGTTTAATTTATTAATGTGCAACTTTTGGCACTGACGAGTTATGACATCCTTCTCAATTATGTTTCATCTAAATCTGTGGAAAGTTTCATGTAGTTCCGTGACGTGGGTCACGAAAACCGATTTCTAGACATGGCCTGAATATTGCAATCCCTTATTTTTATATTCCTGGCAGCAAGTATATTCCTGGCAGCAAAGATTTTTTTTAAGTGCATTTGCATTTTTTTAAGTCACAGTACACTGAGCTCTGCCAGCTAGCAAGTGCAATTGCATTCTTTTAAAGTTTAAAATCAAGGAGGGTGAATAAGGCAAAATGAGCAGCCCCTGTGCAGCTGGAGGCTATGGGTGAATGGTGGAATATTGCGTTGGGGTAATGGGTTGCGTGGGGGACCAGGCCTCCCGTCTGACAGGGACCCTATGGGTCCCAATTGGTCTATTGTCTATCTATATTACTAAAACTAAGATCTTGACCACTTTCTGACTTTCTGTTTCGTGATTTCCGAAAGAACGCCATCACTTACGGCCGTCATTTTTGGCCACCTCTCTCAGAGTCCCCCTCCGCCGGATTGAACTGGAGGATTTTTTCCATCGATGAAAAATCAGAGAGTTATTAATGTTTTTTTAAATGTCGCCATTCTCTCTGCTGCCCCCGCTGGCGGCAGGGGGGACTATAAAACCTGGAAGTGTCGTACCTCACTCAGTCTCTGCAAGATAGAGGAAGCGAGAGGGTCACGGCTCTCTGAGCTGCGAATAACACTGAACGCATGTCTACTCGATGGTGAGTCCCCTGAATGTGGTTGTAAAGTGTTTGCCAAATTGTCTTGGCTTTTAAAAAGTTTTCACAAAATGGATTGGGTGTAAAGTGTTTGCCAAATTGTCTTGGCTTTTAAAAAGTTTTCAGAAAATGGCTTGGCTGTAAAGTGTTTGCCAAATTATCTTGGCTTTTAAAACGTTTTCAGAAAATGGATTCGTTGTCAAGTGCCAAATTGTCTGTCTTGGTTTTTTTTAATGTTTTTTCGGATGGATAAAGCGTGAATAAACATTTTATTAGATCAGGACTGTGTTTAATTGCAAAATTGGTGCTTATTCCGTGACTTCCGCTTAGTGGCAAGATGGTGCCGATGACGTCATTTCCGGTTAGCGCCAAGATGGCACTGAGTGCGTCATTTCCGGTTCGTGGCAAGATGGCGCTGACTGCAGAAGCAGGGCTCGAAATTAGCTGTTGCCCGGGTGCCAATGACCACATAAAGTGCCGCCGGGCAATCTAAACGCCGAGTCATTTTGCCTGGCTTGGCACTGCAGATACTGGTTCATACCGAAGATAGACACAAAAAACTGGTGTAACTCAGCAGGTCAGGCAGCATCTCTGGAGAAAAGGATCGTGACGTTTCCTGTCGGCGACGGCTGTATTGCAGGGCAAAGATACGGGGTGTGGGGTGATGAAGTGTTGGAGCGAATGACGGGCCCCGCACAGCGGCAGCAGCGGCCGCGAGAGCGGCTCCACCTCGCCCTCCTCCCGCACCCCGCCCGCCCTGATAGTGGCCGCTGCTTGGAAATCCGCTAATGGCGCTTTCAAAACAAACCCTCCCGCACGCCGAGGCCGGGAGGAGGGAGAGAGGGGGAGGCCTCCTTCCGCCGTGTGAAGCAGCTGCACCAACGATCCTATAGCGATAGGATCTGTGAGCTGCACCGCTCGGCCCCGCACCTCGCTGTTGGCTAGCGGAGAGGAGGCGGTGGCGAGGAGTTCCTAACAGCTTCCCCCTTAGGCGGCAGCACTTGGCGGTGGACAGGGATGGCCAAGGCAGCGGGGCGATGTTATCCGAGGAGCGCTGACCTTCCTTCCTCCCTCCCCACCTCGCCCCTCTCTCTCTCTCTCTCTCTCTGTACGCCCTCTCCACCCCTCTTATCCTGAGACCCCTCCTCTCCATTCCACACTGATTCCCGCCTCTATTCAGTCCTCACTGACATCCCCTGTGCTCCCCTCCCCATCTACCCCCCCCCCAATCTATTCATCCTGCGTTGATCACCCTATCCACCTCGCATTGTTTCTCCTGCCACCCTCCCATCCATCTTACACTGGTCCCCCAATTCATCCTGTACTGACCCCCCCCCTTCCCATCCATCCTGCACTGCTCCCCCCACTCAAGAAGAATGGGGGAACAGTCGGAAGAAGGGTCTCGAACCGAAAAGTTGCCTATTTCCTTCGCTCCATAGATGCTGCCTCACCCGCTGAGTTTCTCCACCATTTATGTCTACAACCATTCACCCTGTGCTGATTCACCCATTCATCCTGTACTGATCCCCAGCATCCATCCCATACTGAACCCCCCATTCATCCTGTACTGATCCCCTCATTCATCCTGTAGTGATCCTCCATTCATCCTGCACTGACCCTCCGATCCACACTGAACTGACTCCCCACATTCATCCTGTACTGATCCCCACATTCATCCTGTACTGATCCCCACATTCATCCTGTACTGATCCCCACCCATCCATCCCGTACTGATCCCCCCATTCAACACCACTGACATCCCCCGTGCTCTCCCCTCACAATTTTACATACTCCAACCAACATGCACTAATTCCCCTGCCTCAATCCATCCATTCCGCACCGATTGCCTTCTCAACACCCCCCCCGCCATCTATCCACCCCGCACTGATTCACACACACCCCCCCTCCCTGACCCTATTGTGCTGTAAATGTCTTCAGAGCGAACATTGACTATGTTTGATAACGGAATGCAATCAAATGTGTTTTAATTCCCAATGTTATTATGTGTTTTAGTCCATAAAGATGGATTAATTAAATTGTGAACACGTGAAACAGTATTCGATTGACACGTTATTACAGAATTAATTTTATCAGCAAATCAATGCTCTTAATATGGAGTATCAGTACTGTCGTTATTTAATGAGCAACATTCACAACTATACGTTGGATTTATCCAGGTTTTACTTCTAGTCGGTCATATACATCACAAATTTGGTCAGGAGATATTTCAGTTGAAATTTTAACGTTAATTCTGAAGTGGGAATGATGGAAACAGCGTTTAGCAATAATTTTTTTTAAATCTAGTGCGTACAAACTGGGTATCTTCATTGCTGTTCACAACACGAACATCTAATCTGAATGTCCGGTAATGTGGCGTTTTGACACCTTTAAACATATTACCAAAAGAAGCAGTTATGTCCTTTGGCCATCTCTTGTCAGTTAGTGTAATGTTTAACCTGTCAGATGGGGATGGTCTGTTTTAACAGCTATTATCATAAAATGCCTTTAGAAGTTTCCATGCAACCTGTATATTTTGTTGTGGATAAATTATGTGGGAAGCGTGAGTGTTTCTGTGCCAATAGCAATAGAGATTAGAGATTAGAGATTCCTTTATTTGTCATTCAGACCTTTCGGTCTGAACGAAATTTCGTTGCCTGCAGTCATACATATAATAATAAATAACAAAACACACAATAAACACAAATTAACACCCACCACGGTGAGTTCACCAGGCACCTCCTCACTGTGATGGAGGCAAAAGTCTTAGTCTCTGTCTCTTCCCACTTTGTTCTTCCTCTGCGCTGAGGCGATCCAGGCTTCTGATGTTGTGACCCCGCCGGGTGATGGTAAGTCAATCCCGCGGCTGAATCCGTGCTCCGCGACGGGCCGGTTCAAACTCCGCGGCCCGGGGTGGCCGAAGCTGCCGAAGCTGCCGCCCTCCAGTCCAGCAGACGCAGCTGTAGTTGCGGGAGCTCCAGAAAAACAGGTCACCTACCTGTGACCTGCGAGCTCCCGACGATGTCGTCCACCGGGCCCGCGGCCGAGCCTCCGGATTCAGGTCGCCACCAGTGTCTTCGGTCGCCACCGCCGGAACGCCACCGCAGCCCCGAAGCCGGCCAGCCCCGCGCTGGTAAGTCCTGGCTCTGCCTCCGGAGCCTCGAGGTCGGTCGGTCGCAGTTGGAGTTGGAGGCCGGCAGCTCCGCCATTAGGCCTCGGCGCAGACGGAGGCAGAGAAGGGGGATATGACAAGTAAAAGTCGCATTCCCCCGAAGGAAGAGACAAAAATCATGTTTCACCCCCCCCCCACCCCACACATACACAACCCAATAAACTAAAATTTAACTAAAACAGGACAATAGAAAACAACAAAAAAATTAAAAAACAGACGGACTGCAGGCGAGCCACTGCTGTTCGACAGCGCCGTCACTTCCGCCAATAACGACCCATGCTATGGCCATGTCATGGTAATTTTCGGTCCTTCACAGAAAACATGCTTGCATCAATCTGTAGTGTGCACGGTTAAGCATATATGTTATCATGGTCCAGGATTTATTGACACAGGTTGATCATACACTGAATAATCCAACCACATTTTTGTTTGGA
>CM075994.1:9456425-9526937 GCA_038087875.1 Malacoraja senta
TGACATAGTTAATTCAGAAACAATGGTTCTGAACTTAAAGAAAGGTAATTTGAGGGTATGAGACGTGAATTGGCCAAGATTGACTGGCAATTAGTTCTAAAAGTGTTGACGGTGGATATGCAATGGAAGGCATTTAAAGACTGCATGGATGAACTACAAAAATTGTTCATCCCAGTTTGGCAAAAGAATAAATCAGGGAAGGTAGTGCATCCGTGGATAACAAGGGAAATCAGGGATAGTATCAAAGCAAAAGATGATGCGTCCAAATTAGCCACAAAAAGCAGCATACCAGAGGACTGGCAGAAATTCAGAGACCAGCAGAGGAGGACAAAGGGCTTAATTAGGAAAGGGAAAATAGATTATGAAAGAAAACTGGCAGGGAACATAAAAACTGACTGCAAAAGTTTTTATAGATATGTGAAGAGAAAGAGATTAGTTAACACAAATGTAGGTCCCTTGCAGTTAGAAACAGGTGAATTGATCATGGGGAACAAGGATATGGCGGACCAATTGAATAACAACTTTGGTTCCGTCTTCACTGAGGAAGACATAAATAATCTGCCGGAAATAGCAGGGGACCGCGGGTCAAAGGAGATGGAGGAACTGAGTGAAATCCAGGTTAGTCAGGAAGTGGTGTTGGGTAAATTGCATGGATTAAAGGCCGATAAATCACCTGGGCCAGATAGGCTGCAACCCAGAGTACTTAAGGAAGTAGCTCCAGAAATAGTGGATGCATTAGTGATTATTTTTGTCAAAATTCTTTCGGTTCTGGAGTAGTTCCTGAGGATTGGAGGGTAGCAAACGTAACCCCACTTTTTAAGAAGAGAGGGAGAGAGAAAACGGGGAATTACAGACCAGTTAGTCTAACATCGGTAGTGGGGAAACTGCTAGTCAGTTATTAAAGATGGGATAGCAGCACATTTGGAAAGTGGTGAAATCATTGGACAAAGTCAGCATGGATTTACGAAAGGTAAATCATGTCTGACGAATCTTATAGAATTTTTCGAGGATGTAACTAGTAGAGTGGATAGGGGAGAACCAGTGGATGTGTTGTATCTGGACTTTCAGGAGGCTTTCGACAAGGTCCCACATAAGAGATTAGTATACAAACTTAAAGCACACGGTATAGGTGGTTCGGTATTGATGTGGATAGAGAACTGGCTGGCAAACAGAAAGCAAAGAGTAGGAGTAAACGGGTCCTTTTCACAATGGCAGGCAGTGACTAGTGGGGTACCGCAAGACTCAGTGCTGGGACTCCAGCTATTTACAATTTATATTAATGATCTGATTGAGGGAATTGAAGGCAACATCTCCAAGTTTGCGGATGACACTAAGCTGGGGGGCAGTGTTAGCTGTGAGGAGGATGCTAGGAGACTGCAAGGTGACTTGGATAGGCTGGGTGAGTGGGCAAATGTTTGGCAGATGCAGTATAATGTGGATAAATGTGAGGTTATCCACTTTGGAGGCAAAAACAGGAAAGCAGACTATTATCTAAATGGTGGCCGATTAGGAAAACAGGAGATGCAGCGAGACCTGGGTGTCATGGTACACCAGTCATTGAAAGTAGGCATGCAGGTGCAGCAGGCAGTGAAGAAAGCAAATGGTATGTTAGCTTTCATAGCAAAAGGATTTGAGTATGGGAGCAGGGAGGTTCTACTGCAGTTGTAGAGGGTGTTGGTAAGACCACACCTGGAGTATTGCGTACAGGTTTGGTCTCCAAATCTGAGGAAGGACATTATTGCCATAGAGGAAGTGCAGAGAAGGTTCACCAGACTGATTCCTGGGATGTCAGGACTTTCATATGAAGAAAGACTGGATAGACTCGGCTTATACTCGCTAGAATTTAGGAGATTGAGAGGGGATCTTATAGAAACTTACAAAATTCTTATGGGGTTGGTCAGGCTAGATGCAGGAAGATTGTTCCCGATGTTGGGGAAGTCCAGGATAAGGGGTCACAGCTTAAGGATAAGGGGGAAATCTTTTAAGACCGAGATGAGAAAAACAATTTTCACACAGAGAGTGGTGAATCTCTGGAACCCTCTGCCACAGAGGGTAGTTGAGGCCAGTTCATTGGCTATATTTAAGAGGGAGTTAGATGTGGCCCTTGTGGCTAAAGGGATCAGGGGGTATGGAGAGAAGGCAGGTACGGGATACTGAGTTGGATGATCAGCCATGATCATATTGAATGGCGGTGCAGGCTCGAAGGGCCGAATGGCCTACTCCTGCACCTATTTTCTATGTATCTATGTATCTAATTACATCAAAGTGGGTTCTCATTTACATAAAATAAAAAAACACAGTAGCTTCCATCTCGCAATGACATCAAGGGCGATAGGGAGAGGAAAGGGATTATGGAGGGAGGGAGGGAGTTACTGAGGGTAGGGGAAAGGAGAGGGTGGGAGAGGTTAGGGAGGGAATAGGGAGGGGAGAAGGAGAGGGGAAAAAGGCTGTTAGGGGCTATCGGTGAGTGGTGGAATATTGCGTTGGGGGAACGGGCCCGACGGGTCCCACCTGTTTGTTCTATATCTACATCTATTTTTCTCATTTTCCTTTCACCTGACTCTCAGTCTGAAGAAGGGTCTCGACCCGAAACGTCACCTATTCCTTCTCTCCAGAGATGCTGCCCATCCCGCTGAGTAAATAGACGGGACTGAACCTTGGAGAGGAGGGAGAGGGAGTTGGGGAGGGAGCGGATGAGGGAAAGGGAGAGATGGGTGTAGTGGGAATGGGGAAAAGGGAAGGGGTGAGGTGGAGGAGAGAGGGGGAGGGGAGAGAGGGAGGGGAGAGGGGAGGGAGAACAAATACTCATTGATATTTTATTTAATGGTACAACAAACTGAACAAATGAATTCAAACTTGTATACGATAAAATCTTAACTGAACACATAACTTCATAATTTGCATTCATATTTCTACAAATATGATATTTGTATTATATTAAAAGGACAAAGGACAAGGACAAAGGACAAAGGACATTTATTGTCACATACACCAAATGGTGTAGTGAAATTTGTCTTGCCATGCAGCACAAATTAGATACATTAAAGAAATTTAACATAAAACATAAAAACATTCCCCCACAATGGTTCCCACTGTGGGGAAGGCACACATTCCAGTCCCCCATCCCATGCCCACCGATAGTCGGGCCTATTGAGGCCTCCACAGTCGCCTTCACGGAGGCCCGATGTTCCAGGCCGTTCTCGCCGGGTGATGGTGCTCCGGTGTCGGGAGAAACCCTCTCAGCGGCTTGGGACACCTGGAACGGCCGCCTCCTTACTCGAAACATGGCAACATGGCAATACAGCATAAAAGAATGCACTATACAAGATTTCTGCGCACACGAACTACTAAAAATTAGAGGATAATGGTTTTGACCTGAAACGCACCATTCCTTCTATCTGGGACATATAACAATAAAACACTCTTGCCTTGACAAAAGCTAACTTCATATTCAGTAACAAACTCTCTACGTGTGAACGAACACACAGCTTAATGTTTAACCAATAATTCCAATCATAGAATCATAGAATCATAGAATCATAGAAAGTAGGTGCGAGAGCAGACCACCAGGTCCATCGAGCCCGCACCGCCATTCGCTCATGGCTGAACACCAAACAAACAAACACCCCCACCCACAAACAGTAGACACAAGACACAGAACACAAGACACTACCCTCCCCTTTATAGCGCTATCACCCCTCTCCACCCCAAGAACCGAGTGATCTCCTGGGGGAGGCAAAAAACCGGATAAAAACCCAGGTCCAATTCGGGAAAAAAATCCGGGAAATTCCTCTCCGACCCCAATCCAGGCGATCGACACTTGTCCCAGGAGATCACTCAGGTCTTACTATACTAACCCTACCTAGGTCCATATCCCTGCCCTCTCCCCGTAGCCCCTTATCCCCTTGGCAGCTAAAAAACCATCTATTTTAGACTTAAATATATTTAATGTTTCTGCTTCCACTGCTCCCTGGGGCAGTGAATTCCATAAATTAACCACCCTCTGGGTGAAGAAGTTCTTCCTCATCTCAGTTTTAAAAGAGCCCCCCCTTATTCTACAACTATGTCCCCTAGTTCTAGTTTCCCCGATCATTGGGAACATCCTCGGTGCATCCACCCGATCAATGCCCCTCACGATCTTATATGTTTCAATGAGATCGCCTCTCATTCTTCTAAACTCCAAAGAGTAGAGTTCCAGCCTACTTAACCTTTCCTCATATGTCAATCCCCTCATTGCAGGAATTAATCTTGTAAACCTTCGCTGCACTGCCTCCAGGCCAGTACATCATTTCTTAAGTATGGGACCCCAGAACTGTACACAGTATTCCAAATGTGGTCTCACTAATACTGTGTACAGCTGCAGCAAGACCTCCGTGTTTTTATACTCAATCCCCCTAGCAATAAAGGCCAAAACTCCATTGGCCTTCCTGATAGCTTGCTGCACCTGCATACTAACTTTTAGTGATTCATGTACTACTACCCCTAGATCCCTTTGCGTGCATTACAGCGCAGCTCCTCCTCATTTAGAAAATAACTCGCCCTATCATTTTTTTTCCCAAAGTGTATGACTTCACATTTATTAGTATTAAATTTCATCTGCCAAGTTGTTGCCCACTCACCTAGCTTATCTATATCCTTTGCAGACTCTTCCTATCCTCATCCCCTACTTTCTTCCCATTTTTGTATCGTCCGCAAATTTTGATATATTACACTTGGTTCCCTCCTCCAAATCATTTATATAAATTGTGAACAACTGGGGTCCCAGCACCGCCTTGCGGAACCCCGCTAGTTACCGGTTGCCATCCCGAATATGAACCATTTATCCCCACTCTCTGCTTCCTATTTGTTAGCCAATCCTCTACCCATGCTATATATTACCCCCAATCCCATAATTTTTTATTTTTAGCAATAGTCTCTTATGTGGCACCTTGTCAAAAGCCTTTTGGAAGTCCAAGTATACCACATCCACCGGTTCCCCTTTATTCACCCGGGTTGTTACTTCCTCAAAGAATTCGAGCAGATTTGTTAAACAGGACTTCCCCTTCACAAAACCATGCTGGTTCTGTCCGATGAAGTCATGTCTATCCAAGTGCCCCGTTAGTGTTTCTTTAATAATTGTCTCTAACATTTTACCCACCACCGATGTTAGACTAACCGGTCTATAGTTACCCGCCTTCTGTTTACTTCCTTTTTTAAATATAGGTGTTACATTGGCCAATTTCCAATCCACTGGGACCGTTCCTGCCTCCAGGGAGTTTTGGAAAATTATCACCAATGCATCCACAATCCCCACCGCTATCTCCTCAAAACCCTTGGATGTAATCCATCAGGCCCAGAGGATTTATCCTCCTTCAGTCTCATTAATTTCCCTAATACCACCTCCTTGGTGATCTTAATAGTATTTAGCTCCTCATTCCTACCTCCCCTGTTTATCCAGCGTTGGAATATTTTTTGTGTCTTCTATGGTGAAGACTGATACAAAATACTCGTTTAATGCCTTTGCCATTTCCATGTTCCCCACCAACAACTCTCCAGTCTCACCCTCCAATGGACCAACGTTCACCTTAGCCACCCTTTTTCTTTTTATATAGCTATAAAAACTCTTACTATTAGTTTTTATGTTGTTCGCTAAATTCCTTTCATAGTCTATTTCCCCCGTCTTAATTAATCTCTTAGTTATTTTTTGCTGACCTTTAAATGCTTCCCAATCCTCTACCCTCCCACTATCTCTGGCTACCTTATATGCCCTTGCCTTCAGCCGAATACTATCCTTTATGTTTTACTGAGCCATGGCTGACTGTTCTTACCCTTACCCCTTTTTTTCTTCATAGGAATAAATTTTTCTTGAAGGTTATACAGTAGATCCTTAAACGTACACCACTGCTCATGTACCGTCTTATTCTTGAGTCTGCTATCCCAGTCAACTTTGATCAGCTCAGTCCTCATACCTTCATAATCCCCCTTATTTAGACTAAGTACCCTAGCCTGAGTTTCAACCTGCTCCCCTTCTATTTGAATATGGAATTCGACCATATTGTGGTCACTTGTTCCCAACGAGTCCCTAACTATGACATTTTTAATTAATCCTGCTTCATTACACAGGACCAGATCCAAGATTGCCTCCCCCCTTGTCGGTTCTGTGACATACTGTTCTAAGAACCCGTCTCTAATACATTCTATAAACTCTTCTTCTAGTTACCCTGCCCAGTTTGGTTTGCCCAATTAATATGAAAATTGAAGTCCCCCATGATTACAGCAGTTCCCATTTTACATGCGTCAACTATTTTGCAGATTTATGTTCTGACTAACAGCGTCACAGCTATTTGGAGGTCTATAAATTACACCCACTAGTGTTTTTTCCCCTTGTTATTCTTTATCTGTACCCAAGCTGTTTCACTATCCTGATCCTTCAATGCAATATCCTTCCCTCTCTATTGCCGTTATTCCCTCCCTTATTAAAAGGGCCACCCCTCCTCCCTTTCTTTCCTGTCTATTTTTTCTAATTGTCGAGTACCCCTCTATATTTAACTCCCAGTCCTGATCCCCTGCAGCCATGTCTCCGTAATGGCCACGATATCATAACTATATATACTTAATTGCACCGTTAATTCATTTATCTTATTTCGAATACTCCCGTGCATTTAGATACAGCACTTTCAGATGATTTTTACTACCCTTCCTTTCTGTTTTTGCCTCTTTTACATCTAGAGCTTTATCTTCACACATTCTGAATCCTCCTGTCACATTTTGATTTTCCGTTTCCCCACTGATACCCTGCTCTATTTCCTCTACCCCTGCCGTTATTACCACCCTTGATACCTCCCCCCCGCTACTTAGTTTAAAGACCTCTCTACTGCCCTAGTTATATGATTTGCCAGGACCCCAGTCCCAGCACCGTTCAGGTGAAGTCCGTCCTTACAGAACAGATCCCCCCTGTCCCAGTACTGGTGCCAGTGGCCCAAGAAAACCAAACCCATTATTCCCACACCAGTCTTTTAGCCACGCATTCAGCTTTTTAATTTTACGTACTCTCGCCGATTTGGCCCGTGGCTCAGGTAGCAATCCGGAGATCAGTACCTCGAGGTCTGCTTTTTAATTTATTCCCTAACTGCTCAAACTCCTTCAGCAGATCCTCCTTCCTCGTCCTTCCTATGTCATTGGTCCCCACATGGACCACGACCACTGGATCCTCCCCCTCCCTCTGCAAATTTCTCTCCAGCATCGCAGAGATATCCTTAACCCTAGCACCGGGTAGGCAACACAGCCTTCGGGACATGTTCTGCTGGCCACAGAGAACCTTATCTACCCCCCGAATAATACTATCCCCTATCACAACGGCATTTCTTCTAACTCCCCCCTCTTGAATGTCCCCCTGATCCACGGTGCTGCAGCCAGGTTGCTCATCCCTCCCACAGCCCCTGTTCCCGTCCTCACATTGAGTAAGAGCCTCGGTCATGCTCGTCAGGAACAAGGGCTGTGGCTCCTGCCGCATCTCCTCCTGGTTCCCCCTACCTGCCTCGCTTATGGCCACACCTTCCTTTCCTTGCTCACTCACTACTGAATTAGTTAAACTGGTCGGTGTGACCATCCCCTGGTACAAAACATCCAGGTAATACTCCCCCTCCCTGATGTACCGCAGCGTATGAAGTTGGATCTCCAGCTCCTCAATGCGGAGCTCGAGTTCCGCTAGCCTCAAACACTTACTGCAGCTGTAGGGATCATCCACACCATCTACATCAATGGTGTCGACAAATTCCCACATCTCACAGTATTGGCACATCTCCTGGCCGCCCATCTTATATAAGTAAATAACTGGTCCTATTTAAGAATCCCCTACCCGGATTACTATATTAATACACCCCTTATTTATATAATCCTACCTCCTATTGATACACCCCTTATTTATATAATCCTACCTCCTATAAATGGGAAAGTACTCACCCCAGCCGTAAATTACCTACTGGTTTGGCTGTCTAATAGTAATCCGTCCGCTCTTCCTGTCTGGTCCACTGCCCACTTGAGAATCTAAAATGCCTTTCCACAGTTAAACTAGAGGACAACAAAATAGTTATATTTCCTTACCCGGAGAGGCACTGAGAATGACACCAGCTACCAGGACCACAAGGCAATTCATCTTTGGATTTGAACAGCTGAGCTTCGAGGGCAAGAGAGAAAACATGAAAATTTTGAACTGAAGTCTTCAAATTTCCTGAAATCTGAAGAAGGATCCCAACAGGAAACGTCACCAGTCCGTGTTCTCCAGAGATGCTGCCCGACTCGCCGAGTTACGCCAGCACTCTGAGCCTTTATTGAAAACCCCTTGTGATTTTGACTATGGGATGGTCTTACAGAGGTAGGGGGGAGGAGGCAAGGAAAAGATTGAATTACTGATGACTACATGATAGAGAAATCCTGAATTACTGGAAGAGATGATAATGATGATAATTACTAGAGCCAGGATTTTCCCATAAATGTTGTTGGTTCATTTCATTTCAAACAAATAAAAACGCAATAAAATAAGTAATCAAGTAGTGAATCTTTATTTCTCCAGGCGGGTGTGGTAGTGAGTCTTACACGTTCAAGTTGAAGCTCAAGTTTACATTTATTGTCACATGCACCAAGTGGTACAGTGAAATTTGGGTTACCCATACAGCCATATGAATAGAAAAGAACACAACACACGATAGAATTTAACATAAACATCCCCACACAGCGGAATCAACGTTTCCCACTGTGAGGGAAGGCAATAAAGTTCAGTTGGATACAGACTATACAGAACTCTAATCCCCACACAATGGGGTTTGTTTAAGTATATACTAGACTAAGTAGGACTCGTTCGGTCCCATGTTTACACGGGAGCATTGGTCCCCGAACGCAATATTCCGCCTCTCCGCCACTTCCAATATTGGTGGCCAGTTGGGGGGAGGGGGGGAGGGGCGAAGGGACTGGTTTCCAGAGGGTAGTATGGACTGGTGGCCTGGCAGCTCAGTCACTCAGGCCTGGTGGGCTGGCAGCTCAGTCACTCAGGGCTGGTGGGCTGGCAGATCAGTCACTCAGGGCTGGTGGGCTGGCAACTCAGAAACTGCCAGAAATTCTGCCCAAAAGAGGTGAGTGACTGTGAGAGAGAAGGGGGAGAGGGTGGAGAATCAATTTTTGACATTTTTCATCTTTTTCTACAGATCACAGCAATGAAGGAGGAAAGGCTATCCTGGCCTGGATCGCACAGGGAGCCAATGAAGGGAGGGAGAAAAATACTGGGGTGAGGTTTAATACTTACTGGGGGAATACTTACTGATGGGCCTTAGGGAGCTCCTGGGCTAGTACAGGCCTGATGGGCCAAAGGGACTCTTTAAAAAAAATCAGAGTGAAATCTCAGTGAAAGGCACTTTTTCTGGATTTTTCCTGGCCTGGCACGGGCCTTTTTGTCCAAAATGCTCCCCCTGGGCTAATGTGGGCATTTTTGGAAAGAGGGACTGGTTCCTGGACTAATAGGGGCCTTGTAGGCTGAAATGAGTGGTTTCAGGTAGGCCAAAGGTGGGCTGGCAATTCACTCACTCATGGCTGGTGGGCTGGCAGTTGACTCGCGGCTGGTGGGCTGGCAGTTGACGCACGAGGCAACTGCCTGCCTAGTCTGGTTATTTATTAAAGCAAACACAAGTAAAACACAGAAAACTATCAATAAAGAAATAATACAAAATAACTCTTACGCCCACCTGCGTATTCGAGTCTCTCTCTCTCTCTCTCTCTCTCTCTCTCTCTCTCTCTCTCTCTCTCTCTCTCTCTCTCTCTCTTGCTCTTTTCTCTCCCCGAAGGTGAAGCTAATGCTCTCATGGAAGAGCCATGTACTTATATATATTTTTAATCTCCAAGAATAACATGGTGAAACCAAAATGTGTAAAAATGGCCTTTATTTAAATGTGACAACCACATGAGATTTTTTCTATTACAAATCTCAAATTGTGGAGTACGGAAGCAAAGAAATAAATAATGTCCCAAACATTATGAGGGCACTGTATTTAGCTGCAGACATTTCAAACTAGGCTGGGTGGGTTTTCAGGAAAGATACTAGAGCAAGAGCAAGATGGTCGTAGTGGCTCATGGGTAATTTTTTTGCGCCATCTTGGGAAGCGATTAGTATCTTTGCCTGCAAGTACAGAGTACGCAGCGCCACGTTAGTCATGCCAGCGCCGCACATTAAAGCACATTCATTATATTAAGGCACATTAATGGGGGAGCCCATTAGGCTGCAGCCGTGATTATGTGATTCGAGTCAGCTTGCACCTTAACAACAACGTTCTTAGCTCCGTGTACTTACCGCTACATGCCTTTTTTTGTAAATAAAAGCCGCCTTCGTACCTTTTTTGTAATTTTATTATGACATTTTGCCTGCCTATTTCAGATTTTTATAGTGCCTAAATATCCTGGCTCTGGTAATTACGAAAGAGATTTGCACGAAATGCTGAAGTTACCAATAGGGTCGACTCTGGAGAGAAGGAATCAAGAAAGTTGATACAAGGAACTGCAGGTACTGGGAACAAGCATCCTCCCACAAAGTTCAGGAGTAGCTCAGGAGGTCAGGCGACATCTGTGGAGAACGTAGGCTGGTGACGTTTCCGGTCGGGTCACTTCTCCAGATTTTAGGGAACAGGAACGTGGCGGTAGATTTGCTGCCGTTCCTGCTTTTTCCCCAAATCCCTTGATTCCGTCAGCGCTAAGGGCCAAATCTCTTGAAGACCACAAATGACTACATGATAGAGAAAATCTGAATTACTGGAAGAGATGATAATGGAATTATAATTACTAGAGCCAGGATTTTCCCATAAATGTGTTTTCGTTCATTTCATTTCAAACAGACAAAAACGCAATAAAATTAGTAATCAAGTAGTACAATCTTTATTTCGCCAGGCGGGTGTGGTAGTGAGTCTTACACGTTCTAGTTCAAGTTTACATTTATTGTCACATGCACCAATTGGTAGAGTGAAATTTGGGTTACCCATACAGCCATACGAATAAAAAAGAACACAACACACGATAGAATTTAACATAAACATCCCCACACAGTGGAATCAACGTTTCCCACTGTGAGCAAATGCAATAAAGTTCAGGTAGATACAGACTATACCCAGGGCAGCCAACATAGGATTAGAGTTGGGAGTGAGAAATTGTATGAGACCAAGCCCGCGGGTGCGTAGTGCCCGGGGGGGGCCTGGTGTGTGGGAGGGGGGGGCGTTGGAGGGGGGGTGTCCCCGCTCCCATCGGTACGGAGCTTTTACATTTTTCAGCTTGAAATTGTGCAATCTGGTGCATACTGCAGCGAGTCTTTTAACTTACACTTGAATGCAATATTTATGCTTTAAATTGGATTAGCTATGAATAAGGTTAGGCTAAATTACATTCCTAATTACATTGCACAGTAGAGCCAGGCTCTGATCAACAGGTGCAGCACATGAATGATCTTAGTGTATTCATGTATGTAAATCAGATTATAATCAAACACTTGGCCCATGTTGACCAACCTGGGTCTCACTGCACACCTGGTACTACTCCTGACCCTGACGCCTGTTGCATACCTTCTCTCATTCCTGACCCTGTCCAGCCTTACACCTGGCATCCTATTCTACCCTGATCATAGCAGTTTACCTGCTTAGGTTCCCAGTGCATTGTCCCAGCTTTGACTGCACACCTAGTACTATACCAGACCTTGATTCTGGATGCACATTTGGCCTTGCTCCTAGCTCCTTCTGCACTGACAATATAACTGGCTCACACATAAAGCCCCTTATCTGACCCCGTGGACTTAACCTATTACTTTCAAGTCCACAGGTGCTTATCTAATGCGGTCATCTATTATGGGGCATTTCACGGACCAAATTTTGTATAACAAAATTTGCTATATCGATTGGCTTCGATATAGATGACATGTTATCTAACATGCTAGTTGCTTTGTCAAAGAAGTAATCAATTGGTTGAACACAATTTCTCATCCATAAATTATACTCACTCAGCTGTATAAGAAGTTACTTTCACCCCCAATATTTTCAGTATTTTGCTGTATTCCTCTCAGCTGGGACTTTTCTGAAATGCAGTCCAATAACTATATATTTAAGTAATATTATTCTATTAAATGTGATCTTGAGAGTACATACTATTTTCTGTGGTATTCATAACACATCAATGATAAAAATATCTTTGTTTTGATTACACCTACCAACATGCATACATTATTATATTACAGAGGGCAAATTTTTGTTCCAATGTTCCCCATTCCCAATTCCCTTTACATTGAAGTGATTGAAATCCAAGTGAAGTTTAAATGGCATCATAAAAATAAAACCTCCGGAATGGAAGATATTCTTTACGTGGTTGATTGGAGTCATTATCAGCACAATTACTATATTAAACTTTGAATCTTCAGATGTCCTGGTTCAAGCTAAAACTAAAGACAAATAATAACCTCCTCACATATTCCCTTGCAAGTATCTCTGTCACTCCTTTAAAATATGCTCCTTCTTTGAACAAGCTCTTAAACATCGCATCTGAATCAGTTTCCATCTGATTACTCTCCTTGAGGATGTTCATCTTCGTGTTCAATGAATAAAACAACGAGATTGGGGACACTTCTATTCAACCTGTCGAAGGAATTTGGGGGGGGGGGGGTTTAGAAATAGTCAGTGAGGTAAACAAACATAATAGTTGAGTGGCAAATGACATTAGTGCTACCTTCTCAATATTTAACTGAAGGAAATAATGGGTTATTGGGGCTGTATGTTGTGACAGACAGCCTGACACCTTGCATGTCATTTTAATATTACACTTATCCCATCCCCCTGGATATTCCGGATTAATAAATTGAGGTTTTGTCAACTAATTACAAATCAGGCTAATTACAAATCAATAACATTAGCCAACTCCGAAAAACGAAGCGCTGAGCTTTGGGATCCAGACATCACGGAAAATTGGCCTCAGTGCCCCACTCACATCTGGCAGTGCTCTCTGTCTGAACCCGGGGCCACGGAGCGTTTTTGAAAGTGGAGAAGCTGAGCGATCACTGATCACTGGCCTTGTGGGTACCTGGCGAGGGAGTGGAGCAAGTGAGTGGGGGGAGGGGGGTATCCCCCCTCCCACGGTAGGGTCTTTTTGAAATTTGATGTATTAAAATCATGTTTTAGTGCATTGTAGAAGTATGATTTCAATGTTTTTTGTTTGAAGTATTTTTAAGAGGTAACTTTAAGGGCTAACTTTTTCCACACAAAGGGTGGTCGGTGTATGGAACAAGCTGCCAGAGGAGGTAGTTGAGGCAGGGACTATCCCAACATTTAAGAAACAGTTAGACTGATACATGGATAGGGCAGCTTTGGAGGTATGGACCAAAAGCAGGTAGTGTAGCTGGGACACGTTGGCGGGTGTGGGAAAGTTGTGCCGAAGGGCCTGTTTTCACACTATCACTCTACATTATACCTCCACCATGCATGAATGCTACAAAATTAAGTGGTCGAGTTTTATTGTCATATACTCAAGCATAGAAACATAGAAAATAAGTGCAGGAATAGGCCATTCGGCCCTTCGAGCCTGCACTGCCATTCGATATGACCATGGCTGTTCATCTAAAATCAGTACCTTTCCTGATTTTTCCCCATATCCTTTGATTTCGCTAGCCCCAAGAGCTAAATGTAACTCTCTTGAAAACATCCAGTGAATTGGCTTCCACTGCCTTCTGTGGCAGTGAATTCCACAGATTCACAACTCTCTGGGTGAAGAAAGTTTGTCCTCATCTCAGTCCGAACTGGCTTACCTTTATTCTTAAACTGTGACCCCTGGTTCTGAACTCCCCCAACATCGGGAACATTTTTCCTGCATTTACAGTAAGTGAAAATCTAGCAGGCAAGCAGGATGCTTTCTCCAACCACCCCCATTTGAAGGCCACTATCTTCCACCGTTTCTACCCAGTGCTTGGTACCTACTTCCTGCAGCCACTGGTTGTCCTCCAGGATGCACCGAGCTGCAGCCTGAAGGGCCTGACCTTAGGCAATCTTTTGGGCGACTACAAGCGACAGTGGCAACAATTTTTGCTGTCGGAGGTTGTCGTCGGTTGTCGCGAGGTGTCAAAGGTGAATGCTAGTAAAACTAGTCCTTGACAGTCGCCTAAAGAGTCGCCTCATAAGTGTGTGGGAATAGCATAGATCAGGGGAGCCGCAACCAGCTGCGTCACTCGTTGTCCAGCCCACTCTCCAAGTCACTGAAAGACACAAAAAGCCGGAGTAACAGCCAATTTCCTCTCTGTGCTGTGGACTGACTCCAAGCACCAGAGGCCCATTGATCTGCAGCGCTGCTCGATACGTGATTGGCTTTGTGGAGATCAGAGCAAGATGTCACCGTGTCCCGGCACTCGGCCCTACACAGCCCTGCTAGCCGGACAGGATTCAGTTTAGAGATGCAGCACGGAAACAGGCCCTTCAGCCCACCGAGTCCGCACCGACCAGCGATCCCGCACATTAACACTATCCTACACACACTAGGGACATTTTACAGTTATACCAAGCCAATTAAGCAGACCTTCAGTCCTTCCCTCCAGAGATGCTGCCTGACCCGCTGAGATACTTCAGCACTTTGTGTCTATCAGTTTAAACCAGCATCGTGCAGTTCCTTCCTACACGTGTACCTGTCCAAATGCCGTATAAATGTCATTGTGGTAATTTCAAGTGTAGAATGAAGACAAGAGTGTTTAGTTGTTGCGTGCAGCAACATCAGAACAATGACATTCTCAGTTGCTGCACCTTAACAGGCCGGTTAAAGCAACAACACACAGATACATGTAAATAGATTGATTTTAGTTTACTATTGCCACCTGTAGCGAGGTACAGTGAAAAGTTTTTGTTGCGTGCTATCCGGTAAATGCAAGCAAGCCACTCACAATGTACAGGTAAAGGAGAACGGGCGCAAAATATATAATCAACTGGACTAAGTGGGACCCGTTGGGCCCCAGCATCACACGGGAGGGCTGGTCACCCAATGCAGTATTCCACCTCTCCACCAATTCCAATATTGCTGGCCAGTGGGGGGGGGGGGGCTTTCTGTTGCGCTAGTATGGGTGTTGTGGGCCGAAGGGTCTGGTTTCCAAAGGGCTAGTATGGACATTGTGGGCCAAATAGATTATTGGGCTGCCAGCTCAGTCACTGAGGCCTGGCAGTACAATCACTCAGACCTGGCAGGCTGGCAGCTGAGAAACTGCCAGAAATTGTGCCCAAAACAGGTGACAGACTGTGAGAGAGAAAGGGGGAGAGGGTGGACTGAATGGATTATTGGGCTGGCAGTTCAGTGAGTCATGGCTGGATGGCTGGCAGTTCACTTACTCAGGGCTGGTGGGCTGGCAGTGCAGTCTCACAGCTGCTGGGCTGGCAGTTCAGTCACTTACAGCTGGTGAGCTGGCAATTCACTTACTCACGGCTGGTGGGCTGGCAGTGCAGTCACTGACGGCTGATGGGCTGGTAGTTCAGTCACTTACAGCTGATGGGCTGGCAGTTCACTTACTCAGGGCTGGCAGACTGGCAGTGCAGTCACTCACGGCTGGTGGGCTGGCAGTTCAGTCACTCACGGCTGGTGTGGTGGCAGTTCATTCAGTCAGCCCTCCTCCCTTCATCCCGCCACTCTGCTCCTTGCCATTCCCCTCCCCCCCCCCCCCACGCATTCAGTCCATCTCCCCACAACCTCCCCCCATGCGGCTCACCCACAGAGCAGCCATTCCTGCCCATTAGGTTCCCATTGCGATGAAGAACACGCCGGCATGAAAAGTGGAAAAAGGATTTATTAAAGTTTTAAAATGTGAATGACTCTTAAAATATAAGAACAATTTAAATGTTAAAGATGAGAATTATTAAGTTCTTTCTTGTTGTATACTTAGATGCCTATATGCCTCTAGATTCACTTCGAAATCCAGAGGCACGTCAATCATTATAAGAAAAGGTATACCATTTAAAGCAAAGAATATAATAACAGATATAGAAGGGAGATACTTAATAGTTAATGGAGAAATTCATGATACTCCACTCACCTTGGTAAATATATATGCCAACTTTGACAACCCCCACTTTTTCAATAAAATTTTCAACATAATTGCAGAGTTTAACTATCTAAATGTTATAACAGGAGGAGACTTTAACTGTGTTTTAGATCCGTACTTAGATAAATCAAGCCAAAAACAGAGAGGGAATATGAAATCGAAAACCGGGGAACTTTACAATACTTATATAAACAATACTAATATAGCAGATGTTTGGAGAATTGTTAATCCACCTGGCAGGGAATACTCATTTTATTCAATGGTACATAAGACATACACACGTATAGATTACTTCCTGCTGGATACAAAATTAATCCCTCAAACATTTAACCCCAACATACACACAAAATTCGATTTCAGACCATTTCTCCATTCTTTAACTTTAAACCTGGAAGAAATGTTTAAGAATAAATCGTTTTGGAGATTTAATTCTCAAATTCTAAAAGATCCACAAGCGAGTATATATTTAAAAGAACAAATGGATGCCTTTTTTTCAAATAAATGATACTCCAGATATATCGTCTACTGTATTATGGGAATCTTTTAAAGCATACATTAGGGGTATTATAATTTCATATCAAGCTTTTCAAAATAAAAAGAATAAGAATGAACAAAGAAAGTTAGAAGAACTTATTAGATAAATGGATATAGATAATGCTAAAGATCCATCAATAGATAAACATAATAAAATAATAATTTTGAAATTTAAATTAAATAAATTATTATCTGCCAAACTTATAAGACTTTTTCAAATTACAAAACAAGAGCACTTTGAATTTGGGGATAAACCGCATAAACTTTTGGCTCGCCAGCTAAAAAAACGAGAAAAGGAAACATACTATCCCAAAGATTAAATCAGATAAAGGGGAATTATTAACAACACCGAAGGATATTAATAAAAAGATTTGCGCAATTTTATGAGAATTTGTATACATCTAAAAACGACAATTGATTCCAATAATATCACAAAGTTTTTGGATAATTGTAATCTTCCAAAGTTAGAGCTGAAGGAACAAGAGGAATTGGGTGCACAAATTTCAATTAAGGAATTAGAAGATACAATAAACTCACTAAAGAATGGAAAAACACCAGGTCCTGATGGATTTACTAATGAATTTTATAAAGGTTTTTAAGATAAAATAACACCAAGATTACAAAAAATGTACCAATATGCTTTTAAAAAACAAATACTACCTGATACATTAGCGGAATCAACGATTACACTAATACTTAAGAAAGACAAAGATTTAGAAGAACCGGGTTCATATAGAGCTATAGCATTGTTAAACACAGATCAAAAAATATTAGCGAAAACATTAGCTAGAAGATTAAGTAAATACATTAGTAAATTAATAAACCCAGATCAGACGGGGTTTACCCCTAAGAGATACTCATCTAACAATATGAGACGTTTACTCAACATAATGCACTCACACAAATCTGAAGATCAAGAATTATCAATTATTTCGCTGGATGCTGAAAAAGCATTTGACCAAGTAGAATGGAATTATATGGATAAAGTATTACAAAAATTCCAACTGGGAGAGAATTTTATTCTATGGATCAAATTACTATATAATAAACCTACAGCTAGAATACTAACTAATAACATATTATCCTCGAAATTTCAACTATCAAGGGGAAATAGACAAGGATGCTCATTATCACCACAGCTGTTTGCTCTCATTATTGAACCGCTAGCAGAAAAAATTAGAACACACCCTGATATCCATGGATATAATACTAAAGATTCATATAATAAAATATCTTTATACGCGGATGATATATTACTGTACATTACAAAACCTCAAATCACTATACCAAATATATTAAATTTAATTGAAGACTTTGGATCTTTTTCTGGATATAGAATAAATTGGAATAAAAGTGAAATTATGTCAATAAAACCGAAAGATTCAACACATCTTTTAAAATTCCCTTTTAAAATAGCTACAGAAAAATTTAAATACTTGGGAATCGAAATTACTAGAACATATCAAGGTATGTTTAAGGCAAATTTTGAGCCCCTACTTAATAAATTAAACACACTAATTAAATTCTGGAAAACGCTGCCGATGTCTTTAATAGGCCGAATAAATGCAATAAAAATGATCTTTCTACCACAAATTTTATACCTATTTCAATCGATTCCTATATACTTACCAAAGAAGTTTAAAAAAAAACTCGACTCAGATATCACTAATTTTATATGGGACTATAAATCACATAGAATACAAAAAACTCATCTGAATAAACCTAAAGTATTAGGGGGTTTAGCACTACCTAATTTTATCTATTATTATTGGTCAGTAAATATTAAAAATATGATTCAACTGATGGATAACTCCACCCAGCAAGTGGACTGGATTGTAATGGAGAAAGAGGATTGCTCCTCTGGAAACACTGGAGCGATCCTTCTCTCTCCAATGAAACTGAATAATATAAATTATAATAAGAACCCAATTATTCATAGCACAATCTGAATTTGGAAACAAATAAAACAAAATTTAAAATTAAGAAATTTATCACTTTTATTACCCATAGTTAATAACCCTTCGTTTAATCCCTCTATTACAGATAAAGCTTTTACACATTGGGATAGACTAGGAATTAAAACGTTCGGTGACTTGTATGAAACTGGAAAATTACTTTCATTTCAACAATTACAAATAAAATATAAACTCGGAAATAATCAATATTTTAAATATTTTCAAATATGCGACTATTTGAAAAAATATACAAAAGATCATTATAATAATCCAGCAGATGTATTGGATGAGGCAATGCAGATAAAAGCTGAATCAGCAAACTTAATATCATATTTGTATAATATTATCTTAAATGTAGAAATACCATCTATGGAGGGTATCAGAAGAGACTGGGAACAAGAGTTAGCTATTAAAATTTCAAAGGAAAGTTGGAATGAACACTTATTAAACGTGCATAAATGTTCGATTAATGTAAGACACACTTTAATACAATTTAAAATTTTACATAGATTATATTATTCCAAAACTAAAATCCATAAATTTTTCCCAAATGTATCATCTATTTGTGATAAATGTCAATCCCAAGAAGCTACTATAGTGCACTCATTTGTTTTCTGTACAAAAATTCAAAAATTTTGGAATGAAATTTTCGAAATCTTTACAAAATTATTTAAAATAAAACTGATACCCAAAGCAGAATGGATTATCCTCGGAATAACGGAAGATGGTCCAGAACTAAATGTGTTTCAAAAGAAACTAATAGACTATGGGTTAATAACTGGAAAAAAGCTAATCCTAAAATTTTGGAAGAAGGCTCCAACTATAAACATGTGGATTTCAAATATGTTCGAAACATTACACCTAGAAGAGATAAGACTCCTCCTAGCAGGTAAACCAGATCACTTCCACCTGACGTGGTCTGCATTTATAGAATTATTACAAATATAGGGTGCAAAGGTACCTTAAAAAAAAAATTGAGGTCAGGTAATGGGGGATGATAGTTGAAGAGTTGGTATGTCCCATTTGCGTAATGCTCATAAAAAATATTTGTTTCTCTCTTTTTCCTCTTTCTCTTTCTCCTTCTTTTCTAGGGTCTATTTCTTAACTCTTTTTCTTTTGTTCTTAATTTTGTTCTTATAGGGTCTTCGTCCTTTTTTGTTGTCACATTTTCTACACTCACTTTTTCCTTCACTTTCTTCTTTCTTTCAATCTTATCCTTTCCTTTTACTAGTGTAAAAAACAAATGGAGTACATTAATTGTAAGAAGACATAAGTGACGAGTACTAATGTATGTGGTTGTAATGTAATATACTTCTAATAAAAATATATATATATATATATATATATATAAATATAATATATATATATAATATAATATATATAATATATAAATATAATATATAAATATTATATAATATATAATATATATATATATATATATAATTTAAAAAAATATTTATATACATATATATCACATATATAAATATATATATATATATATATAGGACTTGCAGGAGTCCAGCCAAAAACCAATCAGACACAAGTTACCAAAAACCAATCAGACACAAGTTACCAAAAACCAATCAGACACAAGTTACCAAAAACCAAGCAACACAAGTTTTTACCTGAGTGGGCAAGGCATTGTCTGAAGATGGCACTTCTGAGGAAAAAAACCATTTGAAGGTCAATCAGCGTTGACCCGAGATTGTAGTTCCCGCCCGCTGGATGATGTGACCATCCGCGCCTGCGCACAGGGGGGGGGGGGAGCCAGTGACGCTGTCGGGACGCTGTCTCTCCGCGCGTGCGCAGTGGGGCGGGGCGGGAACAGGCGGCCATTTGTAGTCCACAAGGTCAGCGATCGCCTCGACGCCTCGTGTCCACTCTGGGTAAGTGGTGGGATGTTGCGTTGCTGGAGCGAGGGAGGGGGGGGGGACTATCCGCGAGGGGTCTAACAGGAGACAGTCCGCGGGTGCGGCAACGACGGGCGGGAGCGGTCGTAACCAAAGATCCCAGAGGAGCTGCTCTAGTATCTGATCCTAACCTCGACACCAGACGCCCCCCCCCCGGGCCCACGTCACCGCCTCTCCCCCCCCCCCACCCGCTAGGCCCACGTCATCACCACCACCACCCCCACCGGGCACACGTCACCACCCCCCCCCCCCACCCGCTAGGCCCACGTCACCACCCCCCCCCCCCGCTGGGCCCACGTCACCACCACCACCACCCCCACCGGGCACACGTCACCACCCCCCCCCCCCCACCCGCTAGGCCCACGTCACCACCCCCCCCCCCCGCTGGGCCCACGGCACCAACCCCCCCCCCGCTGGGCTCACGTCACCAACCCCCTCTCCCCCCCGGGCCCACGTCACCACCACCCCCCCCCCCGGGCCCACGGCACCAACCCCCCCCCCTGCTGGGCCCACGTCACCACCACCCCCCCCCCCGCTGGGCTCACGTCACCAACCCCCTCTCCCCCCCGGGCCCACGTCACCACCACCACCACCCCCCCCCCCCACCCGCTAGGCCCACGTCACCACCACCACCACCCCCACCGGGCACACGTCACCACCCCCCCCCCCCCCCCGCTGGGCCCACGGCACCAACCCCCCCCCCCCCTGCTGGGCCCACGTCACCACCACCCCCCCCCCCCCCCCCGCTGGGCTCACGTCACCAACCCCCTCTCCCCCCCGGGCCCACGTCACCACCACCACCACCACCCCCCCCCCCCCCCCGCTGGGCCCACGTCACCACCCCCTCCCCCACGCTAGGCCCACGTCACCAACTACCCCCCCCACGTTGGGCACACGTCACCAACCACCACCCCCCTGGGCCCACGTCACCACCCCCCCCCCACGTTGGGCACACGTCACCAACCACCCCCCCCCGCTAGGCCCACATCAACAAACCCCCCCCCCCCCCCTCGTAGGGCCCACGTCACGGCACCCCCCTCCCGCCGTGCCCACGTCACCAACCCTCCCTGAGCCCACGTCCCCCCCCCCCCGCTGGGCCCACGTCACCACCCCCCCCCCCCTCCCCTGCTATAGGGAGAGGTTGCGTAGGCTCGGACTCTATTTCATGGAGCACAGGAGGATGAGGGATGATCTAATAGAGGTGTATAAAATCATGATTTGAATATATCTGGTTGAGTCTTTTGCCCAAAGTAGGTGAATCGAGGAGCAGAGGACATAAGTTTAAGGTGAAGGGGAAAAGATTCAATAGGGATCTGAGGGGTATATTTTTCACACAGAGGGTGGTGGGTGTATGGAACGAGCTGCCAGAGGAGGTAGTTGAGGCTGGGACTATCGCAACATTTAAGAAACAGTTAGACAGGTACATGGATAGGACACATTAGGAGGGATATGGATCAAACGTGGGCAGGTGGGACTAGTGTAGATGGGACATGTTAGGCCGAAGGGCCTGTTTCCACACTGTATCACTCTTTGACTCTCTATCTTTCCCTCTCAAACCCATTCTCCTGCCTTCTTCCCATTACCTCTGACACCCGTATCAATCAAGAATCTAGCAATCTCCTGAAAAATGTCCATTGACTTGGCCTCCACAGCTGTCTGTGGCAATGAATTCCACAGTTCGCCTCCCTCTGACAAGAAATTCCTGCTCATCTCCTTCCAAAAGGAATGTCTTTTAATTCTGAGGCTGTGGCCACTGGTCCTAGACTCTCCCACTAGTGGAAACATGCTCTCCACATCCATTCCATCCAGGCTTTTACCAGGGTGGGACAGACTGCAACAGCTTCACACCATGTCCCAAAGCTCATGTCCTGTCCTGCATCACCCAAGGCAGCAGAGACGTTATAGGAGAGGGCAAGCACCGTCACAAAGTAGCTCACGATGGCTTGGGTAACATTCAGGAATGTCTATGCATGTCACATCATGCATATTACTGAAGAAGGGTCTTGACCCGAAATATAATCTATACCTTTTCTCCAGAGATGCTGCCTGACCCACTGAGTTACTCCAGCACTCTGTGAAACGTCACCTATCCATGTTCTCCACAGATGCTGCCTGTCCCACTGATTTACTCCAGCACACTGACATGTCACCTATCCATGTACTCCATGATGCTGCCTGACCCACTGAGTTACTCCAGCACTCTGTGACATGTCACCTATCCATGTTCTCCAGAGATGCTGCCTGACCCGCTGAGTTACTCCAGCACTTTGTGTCTATTTTCCCTTCACCCATCTGCCCAAACCCACTCTCCCCCCTCCTTTCCACCCATAAACCTCTCTCTGCCTTTACATTTCACTCCTCTTTCAAATCTGCATTACTTATTTACATGCATTTTTCTTCTTAACCTTTTAGTCATAGAATGATGCAGTGTGGAAACAGGCCCTTCAACCCAACTTGCCACACCGACCAACATGTCCCACTCACACGCGTTTGGCCCATATCCATCTAAACCTGTCCTATCCATGTACGTGTCCAAATGTCTCTTAAACATTAGGATAGTCCAAGCCTTAAGGCAAGGCAAGGCAAGGCAAATTTATTTGTATAGCACCATTCGTGCAAACAGCAATTCAAGGTGCTTTACAGGAAAGAAAAAATAAAATAGTCAATAATTAAAAATTGCAAAATAAGCAATACGACGACTTCCGGTGGCGTCATGTTGGACTAACAGACGTGCACCTAGCTCCTCTCCCGAAAAACTTCACGATTTATCGTGTAAAACGGGTCCAGAAATCGGGATTGTTTTTAAAAACCTTACCGGAGCTTCTGGTTACCGCGCTGATGACGTCATCGTTAAACGCGATGTTTTAAACGGTGGTTTGAAGCCCTTTAAATGAGTAAATTGTCTCCAGCTGTGAGCCCTCAGAGAGCAGTGAAAAAGCTGCTGAAAAAGTCTGAAGCAGAAGTTACCTCTGAAGTCTCTGAAGTGGCTGCAGAAATGGATACAAGATCTAAGAAAGACTTTGATGACTTGAAGAAATCAATGAAAAATTTGAAAGATGAGATTTCGGATAATAGGGTGGAAGATAAGAAGGAAATGAAGGAAAATACGGCAAAAATGATGGAAGGAATGGAGAAGATGATGAAGGATTTAAATGCTGGTAACCAGAAGAATATGATGGATTTACTGGACATTATGAATAAACGAATTGATGAGGTGAAAGATGGACTATCAGAGAAAATGGATAAGATGGATGTAATTACTACGGATAAGTTCACGGCTGTACTTGAAACAGTAGCTGCAAGTATGCACACAATTACGGAATTGGAGAAAAACACGGCTCGACTGGTTGAAGACATGGCGAAATTGAGGCAAGAACATGAGCAAATGAGGCGAGAAAATGAACAAGCGTCACTACAAATGGGGACTCAATTAGAGAAAGTCTCAGTCAAATGCCTGGACCTGGAAGCTCGCTCTAGACGCCAGAATTTGAGAATTCTTGGTGTTTCAGAGGGGGCAGAAGGGGAACAGGTACGTGAATTTGCCATGGGCTTGTTGAAACAACTGTTGAATCTTTCCAAGGAACCGAAAATCGAAGTGGCTCATCGTGTCCCAAGATTTGGAAAAAGATCTGGTGCGGGAAAAGCTTATCCACGACATATTATAGTGAAATTTCGAGATACTGCAGAACTGGAATATGTTATGAGCAAAATCAAATATGGTGTACAATTGCGGCTGGACAAGGACACTATTAAGATATTCAGGGACTACCCGTATGAAATTGTGCAAAAAAGAAACAAATTTGATAAGGTTAAAGATCTTTTAAGAGGGAGAGAAGGGGTCAGATTTGGGGTTTTTTATCCCGCGAAAATGCGTATTTCCTTTAATGGTCTTGAAAAGTCATTTGTTAAGCCTGAAGACGCATTCAAATATGCCCAAACGATCGTTGAAAAATAGAAATGAAAGGGAGTTTTGGCAGATCCGAACCATTCTCAGCAATGTTTTGTCTGGGGATAGTTACACTGTTATCTCTGGAATGTTGAATCAAGGACATTTTCTGTTCAAAACGTGTAAACAACTGAACAGTTGGAATATAAATCAGAAAATAATTGCTTATTGATTAAAATATTATAACCAATTGTAAGAACTTATCCTATTAACAACTTAACAAGTTATGCAGGTTAGATTAGAATACTAACAAAAAAATAAAAATAATGAACTAACATACTAATATGAATTTTTAATAAATTGTAACCTTATCTATAAGCGGGAGGAGGGGATGAGAAACGAGCTCCTGGCTTATGTCCAGGAGCACGTCTCGTTAACCCCTTCAATCAACAGTTGATTCTTATTGAAATCAAAAATATTGGTTTAATAATTAAACTCCGATATATATATATGTTATAAGGAAATATCAGGGTAAAATTGTATTATATATCTGAATGTGAGGCCTCGTTTTAATATTTTAATATGTTATGATTAACTAAGAGAGCGGAGCTATTTGAGTAACAACGCAATGGAAGTCAAAACAAGGTTTTTTCCCACCTACAGGTGGGACACTCGCTACAGTGCCGACTATATCAGACACTGTAGCCTCACTTTTTTAGTTTTTTTTTTATCACATAAAATCACTTGTTTGTGTTTTGTGTTTAGTGATAAGAGTAAAATGGACATACCAGCAAAAGTTAATAATTCAAAAACTCCCCCAATACCTAAAGACCTGGGACATGGACGCACCACAAGATTCAAAGGTACTATAATTATTCAAAATGCATGACACCACACAAAAGAACCTAGGAGGAATCTCATTTTGTAGTTGGAATATAAGAGGTATTAACGAACCTATCAAAAGGGGTAAGATATTAGCTCAGCTAAAAATGTACAATTCTGACATTACCTTCCTACAAGAAACACACCTAAAACCTCAGGATCAAGTTAGGCTGAGGGCGAAATGGATAGGTCAAACATACCATTCTTCATTTACTTCAAAATCTAGAGGCACGTCAATTATCATAAGAAAAGGTATACCATTTAAAGCAAAGAATATTATAACAGATATAGAAGGGAGATACCTAATAGTTAATGGAGAAATCCATGACACTCCACTTACTTTGGTAAATATATATGCCCCTAACTTTGATAACCCCCACTTTTTCAATAAAATCTTCAATATAATTGCAGAGTCAAACTATCAAAATGTTATAATAGGCGGAGACTTTAACTGTGTTTTAGATCCGTACTTAGATAAATCAAGTCAAAAACAGAGAGGGAATATGAAATCGAAAACTGGGGAACTCCTCAATACCTATATAAATAACACTAATATAGCAGATGTTTGGAGAATTGTGAATCCAACTGGCAGGGAATATTCGTTTTACTCAATGGTACATAAGACATACTCACGTATAGACTACTTTCTGCTGGATACAAAATTAATCCCCCAAACATCTAATGCAATATACCATACAAATTCAATTTCAGACCATTCTCCACTAACTTTCTTTTTAAAACTGGAAGGATTGTCTAAGAATAAATCATTCTGGAGATTTAACTCTCAAATTTTAAAAGATCCACAAGCGAGTATATATTTAAAAGAACAAATGGAGGTCTTTTTTCAAACAAATGATACTTCAGATATATCGCCTACTTTACTTTGGGAATCTTTTAAAGCATACATTAGGGGTATTATAATTTCATATCAAGCTTTTCAAAATAAAAAGAATAAGAATGAACAAAGACAGTTAGAAGAACTTATTAGACAAATGGATATAGATAATGCTAAAGATCCATCAATAGATAAACATAATAAAATAATAATTTTAAAATTTAAATTAAATAAATTATTATCTGCCAAACTTATAAGACTTTTTCAAATTACAAAACAAGAGCACTTTGAATTTGGGGATAAACCGCATAAACTTTTGGCTCGCCAGCTAAAAAAACGAGAAAAGGAACATACTATACCAAAGATCAAATCAGATAAGGGGGAATTATTAACAACACCGAAGGATATTAATAAAAGATTTGCGCAATTTTACGAGAATTTGTATACATCTAAAACGATAATTGATTCCAATAATATCACAAAGTTCTTGGATACCTGTAATCTTCCAAAGTTAGAGCTGAAGGAACAAGAGGAACTGGGTGCACAAATCTCAATTAAGGAATTAGAAGATACAATAAACTCATTAAAGAATGGAAAAACACCAGGCCCTGATGGATTTACTAATGAATTTTATAAAAGCTTTTATGATAAAATAATACCAAGATTACAAAAAATGTACCAATACGCTTTTAAAAAACGAATACTACCTGATACATTAGCGGAATCAACGATTACATTAATACCTAAGAAAAATAAAGATTTAGAAGAACCTGGCTCATATAGAGCTATAGCATTGTTAAACACAAATCAAAAAATATTAGCGAAAACATTAGCTAGAAGATTAAGTAAATACATTAGTAAATTAATAAACCCAGATCAGACAGGGTTTATCCCTAAGAGATACTCTTCTAATAATATGAGACGTCTACTCAACATAATGCACTCACACAAATCTGAAGATCAAGAATTATCAATTATTTCGCTGGATGCTGAAAAAGCATTTGATCAAGTAGAATGGAATTATATGGATAAAGTATTACAAAAATTTCAACTGGGAGAGAATTTTATTTTATGGATTAAGTTACTATATAACAAACCTACAGCTAGAATACTTACTAATAACATATTATCCTCGAAATTTCAACTATCAAGGGGAAATAGACAAGGATGCTCATTATCACCACAGCTGTTTGCTCTCATTATTGAACCGCTAGCAGAAAAAATTAGAATACACCCTGATATTCATGGATATAATACTAAAGACTCATATAATAAAATATCTTTATATGCGGATGATATATTATTGTATATTACAAAACCTCAAATCACTATACCAAATATATTAAATTTAATTGAAGACTTCGGATCTTTTTCTGGATATAGAATAAATTGGAATAAAAGTGAAATTATGTCAATAAAACCGAAAGATTCAACACATCTTTTAAAATTCCCTTTTAAAATAGCTACAGAAAAATTTAAATATTTGGGAATCGAAATTACCAGAACATATCAAGGTATGTTCAGGGCAAATTTTGACCCCCTACTTAATAAACTAAATACATTAATTAAATTCTGGAAAACGCTCCCGATGTCTTTAATAGGCCGAATAAACGCAATAAAAATGATCTTTTTACCACAAATTTTATACCTATTTCAATCAATTCCTATATACTTACCTAAGAAGTTTTTAAAAAAACTCGACTCAGATATCACTAATTTTATATGGGACTATAAATCACATAGAATACAAAAAACCCATCTGAATAAACCTAAAGTATTGGGGGGTTTAGCACTACCTAATTTTATGTATTATTATTGGTCAGTAAATATTAAAAACATGATTCAACTGATGGATAACTCCGCCCAGCAAGTAGACTGGATTGTAATGGAGAAAGAGGATTGCTCCTCTAGAAACATTGGAGCGATCCTCCTCTCTCCAATGAAACTGAATAACATAAATTATAATAAGAACCCAATTATTCATAGTACAATCCGTATTTGGAAACAAATAAAACAAAATTTAAAATTAAGAAACTTATCATTTTTATTACCTATAGTCAATAACCCTTCGTTTAGTCCTTCTATTATAGATAAAGCTTATACACAATGGGATACTAGGAATTAAAACGCTTGGTGACTTGTATGAAACTGGAAAATTACTTTCATTTCAACAATTACAAATAAAATATAAACTCGGAAATAATCAATATTTTAAATATTTTCAAATATGCGACTATTTGAAAAAATATACAAAAGATCATTATAATAATCCAGTAGATGTATTGGACGAGGCAATGCAGATAAAAGCGGAATCAGCAAACTTAATATCATATTTGTATAATATTATTTTAAATGTACAAATACCACCTACGGAGGGTATCAGAAGAGACTGGGAACAAGAGTTAGCTATTAAAATTTCAAAGGAAAGTTGGAATGAATACTTATTAAACGTGCATAAATGCTCGATTAATGTAAGACACACTTTAATACAATTTAAAATTTTACATAGATTATATTATTCGAAAACTAAAATTCATAAAATTTTCCCAAACGTATCATCTATTTGTGATAAATGTCAATCCCAAGAAGCAACTATAGCGCACTCATTTGTCTTCTGTACAAAAATTCAAAAATTTTGGAATGAAATTTTTGAAATCTTTACAAAGTTATTTAAAACAAGACTGATACCCAAAGCAGAATGGATTATCTTCGGAATAACGGAAGATGACCCAGAACTAAATGTGTTTCAAAAGAAATTAATGGACTATGGGTTAATAACTGGAAAAAAGCTAATTCTAAAATTTTGGAAGAAGGCTCCAATACCAACTATAAATATGTGGATTTCAAATATGTTTGAAACATTACACCTAGAAGAGATAAGACTCCTCCTAGCAGGTAAACCAGATCACTTCCACCTGACGTGGTCTGCATTTATAGAATTATTACAAACATAGGGTGCAAAAGTACTTAAAAAAAATAAAAAATTGAGGTCAGGTAAGGGGGGATGATAGTTGAAGAGTTGGTATGTCCTATTTACGTGATGCTCAAAAAAAAAACATTTGTTTTTCTTTTTTTCTCTTTCTCTTTTCTTTTCTTAGGGCCTATTTCTTAACTCTTTTTCTTTTTGTTTTTAATTTCGCTCTTATAGGGTCTTCGTCCTTTTTTGTTGTTACATTTTCTACACTTTTCTACACTTGCACTTTTTCCTTCACTTTCTTCTTTCTTTCAATCTTTTCCTTTTCTAGTGTAAAAAAATAAATAAAGGGAGTACATTAATTGTAAGAAGATATAAATGATGAGTATTAATGTATGTGGTTGTAATGTAATGTACTTCTAATAAATAAAAATTAAAAAAAAAAAAAAAAAAAAAAAAAAATAAGCAATACGACAAATGTATGAATAATAAAACAACGTCAATGAAGCAATAAAACAATTTTAAAAAGCACATAAAAGGGTTAAAATTAGGCAGTTAAGGTTACCTGCATGTCGGGTTATGGAAAAGCTATAGTAAACAACAGTGTTTTAAGGCCTGATTTAAATGCGCTTACAGTCTGTGTACACCTCACGTGTTCAGAGAGCTTGTTCCACAGGTGTGGAGCATCAAAACCGAATGCTGCTTCAGCCTTTTTAGTTCTGACCCTGGGAACACAGAGTAAACCTGTCCCTGAAGGCCTGAGGAGTCTAGGTGCCTCATATACAACAAGTAGGTCAGAGATGTATTTTGGACCTAGACCATTCAGTGCTTTGTAGGTCAGTAACAGAATTTTAAAATCTATCCTCTTACACACAGGGAGCCAGTGCAAAGATTTAAGGACAGGTGTAATGTGGTCAATTTTCTTGGTGTTGGTCAAGACTCTGGCAGCGGCATTTTGGATAAGCTGCAGTTGTTTAATTGATTTTTTATTGAGACCTGTAAAGATGCCATTACAATAATCTAACCTACTAAAAATATATGCATGAACAAGTTTTTCAGTGTCTTCTTTGGACAGAAATCCCTTGATTCTTGCAATATTTTTTAGATGGTAATAGGCAGATCTGGTAATGGTCTTTATATGGCTATTAAAATTCAAATCCGAGTCCATAACTACACCAAGGTTTCTGGCTTTGCCTGTGGTTTTCAGTGCAATTGAGTGGAGTTGAGCACTCACCTCTAGCCTTGTTTTTTTGGGACCAAAGACAATAATTTCTGTCTTATTTGCATTGAGCTGGAGGAAGTTCTGGTTCATCCACTCATTGATATGTTTGACACATTGGCTCAGTGAGTGTAGGGGACTATGGTCATGTGGTGACACTGCGATATATAGTTGTGTATCTACGTCCTCTGGCAGCTCGTTCCATGCACCCACCACCCTTTGTGTGAAAAAGCTACCTCTCAGATTCCTGTTCATTTCTGAAATATTGGTCATAAATTTGGTGCAAAAATGCTACAAAATAAGGCTCAGAATGCATCAGAGAGCATCTAAAACCCCTGGACCCCGGCATCGAGCAACTTCACGCTTCACACTCGTGATGTGCGCAGCGCGCACATTTTTCACATTAAAGCATTTTGTAATCCTGTCATGCCACCCCACCTTTTTGAAAAGCTTCGTACAGGCCTGTATCATGTAGTCATCAGTAATTCGATCTTTTGCTTGCCTCCTCCCTCTACCTCTCTCCCTCAGACCATTCCCTAGTCAAAATCACAAGGGAATTTCAATAAAGGACAGAGTGCTGGCGTAACTCGGTGAGACGGGCAACATCTCTGGAGAACACGGACTGGTGACGTTTCCAGTTGGGATCCTTCTACAGATTTCAGGGAATTTGAAGACTTCTGTTCAGAATCTTTCCTGTTCTCTCTCTTGCCTTCGAAGCTCAGCTGTTCAAATCCAAAGATGAATTGCCTTGTGGTCCTGGTAGCTGGTCTCATTCTCAGTGCCTCTCCGGGTAAGGAAATATAACTATTTTGTTGTCCTCTAGTTTAACTGTGGAAAGCCATTTTAGATTCTCAAGTGGGATTGGAATTCTTGGTTAGACATTTAGCCAGGGCCGGATTTACGTATAAGCTTCATAGGCTTAAGCCTCGGGCCTCGAAATCTAGGGGGCCTCCAACCAAGGCAGGACACCTGCCGTTCAACTCTGGGCGGGCCCCCCTCTCTATCTCTCTCTCTCTCTTTGTCTCTCTCCGTCTCCTCCCGCCATCCGTGTCCGGGCCGCCGGGCTCCGCTCTCCACTCGCTCCTCATCCGCCGGCAAGGCAGGCCGCCTTGCACATGCGCACTGCTACGGCCAGCACATCATCGGCCGCCCTGCACATGCGCACTGCCACGGCAACTGGTCGGCGCTGGTTACTTTCTCCCTCGTTTTGAATTGTGGGAGATCTGGCCGCCATTGCTGTCCGGTCGCCTCCTTGCTGCCACCGCTGAAAGCCAACGCAGAATCACTCCCTGACCCTGGAGCTGGAGTAACTCCCTGGAGTAACTCTTGCTTCTGGTTTCCTGGTCCTCCAAAAATATTCTAAATGGAATTTAAACTGGAGGTAGTGGAGGGCTGAACAATAACAGCCTATTGTATTTTATCTGTTTATTTATTGTGTATATACAGTGGCTTGCAAAAGTATTCATACCCCTTGAACTTTTCCACATTTTGTCACGTTACAACCACAAACGTAAATGTATTTTATTGGGATTTTATGTGATAGACCAACACAAAGTGGCGCATAATTGTGAAGTGGAAGGAAAATGATACATGGTTTTCAAATTTTTTTACAAATAAAAAACTGAAAAGTGTGGCGTGCAAAAGTAGCAGCCCCCTTTACTCTGATACCCCTAAATAAAATCCAGTGCGACCAATTGCCTTCAGAAGTCACCTAATTAGTAAATAGAGTCCACTTGTGTGTAATCTAATCTCAGTATAAATACAGCTGTTCTGTGAAGGCCTCAGAGGTTTGTTAGAGAACATTAGTGAACAAACTGCATCATGAAGCCCAAGGAACACACCAGACAGGTCAGGGATAAAGTTGTGGAGAAGTTTAAAGCAGGGTTAGGTTATAAACAAATATCCCAAGCTTTGAACATCTCACGGAGCATTGTTCAATCCATCATCCGAAAATGGAAAGAGTATGGCACAACTGCAAACCTACCAAGACATGGCCGTCCACCTAAACTGACAGGCCGGGCAAGGAGAGCATTGATCAGAGAAGCAGCCAAGAGGCCCATGGTAACTCTGGAGGAGCTGCAGAGATCCACAGCTCAGGTGGGAGAATCTGTCCACAGGACAACTATTAGTCGTGCACTCCACAAATCGGGCCTTTATGGAAGAGTGGCAAGAAGAAAGCCATTGTTGACAAAAAGCCATAAGAAGTCCCGTTTGCAGTTTGCCACAAGCCATGTGGGGGGGACAGCAAACATGTGGAGGAAGGTGCTCTGGTCAGATGAGACCAAAATTGAAGTTTTTGGCCTAAATGCAAAACGCTATGTGTGGCGGAAAACTAACACTGGACATCACCCTGAACACACCATCCCCACTGTGAAACATGGTGGTGGCAGCATCATGCTGTGGGGATGCTTTTCTTCAGCAGGGACAGGGAAGCTGGTCAGAGTTGATGGGAAGATGGATGGAGCCAAATACAGGGCAATCTTGGAAGAAATCCTGTTAGAGTCTGCAAAAGACTTGAGACTGGGGCGGAGGTTCACCCTCCAGCAGGACAACGACCCTAAACATACAGCCAGAGCTACAATGGAATGGCCCAATCAAAGTCCAGACCTAAATCCAATTGAGAATCTCTGGCAAGACTTGAAAATTGCTGTTCACAGACGCTCTCCATCCAATCTGACTGAGCTTGAGCTATTTTGCAAAGAAGAATGGGCAAAAATTTCAGTCTCTAGATGTGCAAAGCTGGTAGAGACATACCCCAAAAGACTTGCAGCTGTAATTGCAGCGAAAGGTGGTTCTACAAAGTATTGACTCAGGTGGGGCTGAATACTTTTGCACGCGACACTTTTCAGTTTTTTTATTTGTAAAAAAATTTCAAAACCATGTATCATTTTCCTTCCACTTCACAATTATGCACCACTTTGTGTTGGTCTATCACATAAAATCCCAATAAAATACATTTACATTTGTGGTTGTAACGTGACAAAATGTTGAAAAGTTCAAGGGGTATGAATACTTTTGCAAGCCACTGTATATATGGTCAATGGCGGAGAGCTGGGAATGGGAGGGGAAGGAGGGAGAAAGCAAGGACTATCTGAAATTAGAGAAGCCAATGTTCATACCGCTGGGGTGTAAACTACCCAAGCAAATATGAGGTGCTGCTCCTCCAATATGCGGTGGGCCTCACTCTGGCCATGGAGGAGGCCCAGGACAGCAAGGTCGGATTCGGAATGGGAGGGGGAGTTGTAGTGTTGCGCCACCAAGAGATCAGGTTGGTTATTGCGAACTGAGTGGAGGTGTTGTGCGAAGCGATCGCCAAGCCTGCGCTTGGTCTCACCGAGGTTGATCATACGCTGAATAATCCAACCACATTTTTGTTTGGAAGTGGAAAGAAATAATAGAAATTCCATTCATCGCAACGTGTAAAAAGAGTTGAGATACTGTATTATAATTTTGCTGCGTCATTGTGGTATATATCATGTCTTGATTGGTGAATATGTTTAGTTTGTGACTTTATTTGAAGCAGAAATAATATGTGAATTGAGCATAATTCCGACTGGTAACTATGCACATCGTCCGAGCACATTATCGCACACGTCATGCAAGCCGTCTTAAATGACCACCTAAACTGTCATTTGGCAACTTAAAAAGCTGCCAAGGTTGCCCGGCTGACAACAGAGAAAAAAAATTAAGTGAGAGCCATGCAAGGTGTATAATATTTTTGACACTGTCATAGGCCTTTCTTACATATGCTATCACAATGCACTGTAGTCTCTAAACAGCTCTTCAGTAATTTTCCTTGCCATCCATTTCAGAATAATAGTGCTTTAAGCCGATAACTTGACACTAGCACTGGCAATAAATAAATAAATAAATAGATAGATAGATAAATAAATAAATAAATAAATAGATAAGTAAGGGCAGCTTTCCAGCCCCTTATCTCATTGGCCACGCTCGGCTGCAAATCGGTGTCAATCTAGTGGACCATCTTCCTCCAGTCGTGGGGGTGGGGGATTGGGAGGGGCCTCACAAATGGAACAGCCTAGGGCCTCTCTTCATCTAAATCCGGCCCTGCATTTAGCTTGTGTGTTCGTTCACATGTAGAGAGTTTGTTACTGAATATGGAGTTAGTTATTGTCAAGTCAAGAGTGTTTTATTGTTATATGTCCCAGATAGAAGGAACGGTGACGTTTCAAGTCGAGACATTTCTTCCTTCTCTCCAGAGATGCTGCCTGTCCCGCTGAGTTACTCCAGCATTTTATGACTATCTCCGGTGTAAACCAGCATCTGCAGTTCCTTGCCACACACTCGCACACACACACGTACACACACATGTACACATATAAAACAAACAATAATTGTGCAAAAAGGCAAAATTATACGTGTATATGTAGTTTAGATTCTATTTTGGCAGTGTGTAGGATAGTGCTAGTGTACGGGGTGATCACTGGTCGGCGCGGACTCGGTGGGCCGAATGGCCTGTTTACATGCTGTAAACATCAGAGGACTCTACAGGCAGAAACTGCAGATGTTGGTTTATACCGAAAATTGACACAAACTGCTGGAGAAACTCAGCGGGTGAGGCAGCATGTATGGAGCGAAGGAATAGGTGACGTTTCGGGTCGAGACCCTTCTTCAGACCGAGGGTCAGGGGAAAGGGAAACGAGAGAGATAGACGTTGATATCGAGAGATATTCAACAAATGAATGAAAGGTATGCAAGAAGGAAATGATGATAAAGGAAACAGGCCATGAGAGTCGAGAAGATGACTTTTAAACCAGTACAACCAGTTGGGATTTGGGAGGGTCGCGACCAAAACATCACCTGTACCTCTTCTCCAGAGCGGCTGCCTGACCCGCTGAGTTACTCCAGCATTTTGTGTCGATATTGTTCTAAGTTTAATGACAGGAGTTGCTCGTTTTCAGAGCAGCAGCAGAACGAGCTGCAGGTGTCTCTCACACAACCTCCTCTGTTTTGTTCTCAATGTACAGGTAACTGTTTGAAGTGTTACTCCTGCTTAGGATCAGCGGAAAGATGCATGGGTGAAACTGTTGACTGCACTGCGGGGGAGCAATGCTACCTTATGGTTGTGATGACTGGTAAGTACGAATTAATTTGAGATGCACACCTCTAGTTTAGAGGTACAGCTTGTTCCATACACCAACCACCCTTTGTGTGAAAAGGTTACCCCTCAGATTCCTATTAAATAGTTTCCCCTTCATCTTAAACCTATGTCCTCTCGTCCTCGATTCCCCTTCTCTGGGCAAGAGACTCGAGCGATTCCTCTCATGATTTTATACACCTCTATAGGATCACCCCTCATCCTCCTGCGCTCCAAGGAATAGAGACCCAGCCTACTCAACCTCTCCCTATAGCTCACACCCTCTAGTCCTGGCAACATCCTCGTAAAGATGTTAAGACTGTACGATTCTGTGAATAAATAGCTGATTTACTCATAGAAATGTGAAAACGCAGTGGCATTCACACAAAGAGTGGTGGGTGTATGGAACAAGCCAGAGGAGGTAGTTGAGGCAGGGACTATCGCAACGTTTAAGAAACAGTCAGACAGGTACATGGATCGGACAGGTTTGGGGGATATGGACCAAGCGCAGGCAGGTGGGACTAGTGTAGTTAGGACATGTTGGCCGGTATGGGCAAGTTGGGCTGAAGGGCCTGTATCCATGCTGTATCACTCTAAAATGATACATGAACTATGAATATAGAAATTATTTATCTGACCATTCTGTTTTTCCAGGTGATGTAAAGGCTTACAGCGCTGGATGTTTCCCCCCTGCTGCATGTAATGTCAGGCAAAATATCGGAGGAGCCTCAGTCTCTGTCAACTGCTGCACTACTGACCTCTGCAACACGAGTGACCAAGTTAAATTATCCCTTCTGCTGTTCCCTGCTCTGGTCTCAGTCTGGTTTGCAATATTTATGTGAAGCAAGTGCATAATAATAATGCACAGTGCAATCTTCTGGGTGCTTTTTGTCTAACGATCAGGGATAATGAGTCTTAACACTTGATTTCCAAGAGATGAGCAACTTAATCTAACAGATGTGCAAATCCTTTTCATTTCAAAATCAGTAACCCTCATCCACAATGCTCGATATTTGCAATTATTTAATAATATGGATAATAATAATAATCATATAACTTGGAGCTTGTACCATTATTCTGTTCATCTGTTGCCGCATCTCAATAAAGTACTGAATTTCAAAAAAAGATGTGAGCGTAATTCTATCTTTCATAAATTCCAGGAGCAAGATTAAGCCATTCGGCCCATCAAGTCTACTCCGCCCTTCAATCATGGCCGTTCTATCTTTCCCTCTCAACCCCATTCTCCCCATAACCGCTGACACTTGTACTAATCAAGAGACTGTCAAAGTGAAATTATGTCAATAAAACCGAAAGATTCAACACATCTTTTAAAATTCCCTTTTAAAATAGCTACAGAAAAATTTAAATATTTGGGAATCGAAATTACCAGAACATATCAAGGTATGTTCAGGGCAAATTTTGACCCCCTACTTAATAAATTAAATACACTAATTAAATTCTGGAAAACGCTCCCGATGTCTTTAATAGGCCGAATAAACGCAATAAAAATGATCTTTTTACCACAAATTTTATACCTATTTCAATCAATTCCTATATACTTACCTAAGAAGTTTTTTAAAAAACTCGACTCAGATATCACTAATTTTATATGGGACTATAAATCACATAGAATACAAAAAACTCATCTGAATAAACCTAAAGTATTGGGGGGTTTAGCACTACCTAATTTTATGTATTATTATTGGTCAGTAAATATTAAAAACATGATTCAACTGATGGATAACTCCGCCCAGCAAGTAGACTGGATTGTAATGGAGAAAGAGGATTGCTCCTCTAGAAACATTGGAGCGATCCTCCTCTCTCCAATGAAACTGAATAACATAAATTATAATAAGAACCCAATTATTCATAGTACAATCCGTATTTGGAAACAAATAAAACAAAATTTAAAATTAAGAAATTTATCACTTTTATTACCTATAGTCAATAACCCTTCGTTTAGTCCTTCTATTATAGATAAAGCTTATACACAATGGGATAGACTAGGAATTAAAACGCTTGGTGACTTGTATGAAACTGGAAAATTACTTTCATTTCAACAATTACAAATAAAATATAAACTCGGAAATAATCAATATTTTAAATATTTTCAAATATGCGACTATTTGAAAAAATATACAAAAGATCATTATAATAACCCAGTAGATGTATTGGACGAGGCAATGCAGATAAAAGCGGAATCAGCAAACTTAATATCATATTTGTATAATATTATTTTAAATGTACAAATACCACCTACGGAGGGTATCAGAAGAGACTGGGAACAAGAGTTAGCTATTAAAATTTCAAAGGAAAGTTGGAATGAATACTTATTAAACGTGCATAAATGCTCGATTAATGTAAGACACACTTTAATACAATTTAAAATTTTACATAGATTATATTATTCGAAAACTAAAATTCATAAAATTTTCCCAAACGTATCATCTATTTGTGATAAATGTCAATCCCAAGAAGCTACTATAGCGCACTCATTCGTCTTCTGTACAAAAATTCAAAAATTTTGGAATGAAATTTTTGAAATCTTTACAAAGTTATTTAAAACAAGACTGATACCCAAAGCAGAATGGATTATCTTCGGAATAACGGAAGATGATCCAGAACTAAATGTGTTTCAAAAGAAATTAATGGACTATGGGTTAATAACTGGAAAAAAGCTAATTCTAAAATTTTGGAAGAAGGCTCCAATACCAACTATAAATATGTGGATTTCAAATATGTTTGAAACATTACACCTAGAAGAGATAAGACTCCTCCTAGCAGGTAAACCAGATCACTTCCACCTGACGTGGTCTGCATTTATAGAATTATTACAAACATAGGGTGCAAAAGTACTTTAAAAAAAATAAAAAATTGAGGTCAGGTAAGGGGGGATGATTTCCTAGGGCCTATTTCTTAACTCTTTTTCTTTTGTTTTTAATTTCGCTCTTATAGGGTCTTCGTCCTTTTTTGTTGTTACATTTTCTACACTTTTCTACACTTTCACTTTTTCCTTCACTTTCTTCTTTCTTTCAATCTTTTCCTTTTCTAGTGTAAAAAAATAAATAAAGGGAGTACATTAATTGTAAGAAGATACAAATGACGAGTATTAATGTATGTGGTTGTAATGTAATGTACTTCTAATAAATAAAAATTAAAAAAAAAAAAAAAAAGGTCATAAGGAGCAGAATAAGGCCATTAGGCCCATCAAGTCTGCTCCGCCATTCAATATTGGCTGATCTATCTCTCCCTCCTATCCCCATTCTCCTGCCTTCTCCCCATAACCTCTGACACCCGTACTTATCAAGAATCTGTCTGCCTTAAAAATATCAATTGACTTGGCCTCCACGGCCTTCTGTGGCATTGAATTCCACAGATTCACCACCCTGTGAATAAAGATATTCCTCCTCATCTCTTTCCTAAAGGAACGTCCTTTAATAAGCAAACTCGGTATTACAACTGCCCAGGTCATGGGTCATTTGGGATAAACATTCTCGCCAGCTGAGCAACTGTGTGTGTATGGACCTATAAATGAGTTCGGTATCTCGATAAACGCAAGGAATCATGGGATTTGTCAAAGGTCATTCGGGATAAACAAGCGGACTCAGCGCTGTATAAACTGTATAAATCGTTAACTATTCCACCAAGGAAGTAATCTAGAATTCTGCCAACTTAACAGCTTCCTGTCTTGTTCTGCTGTTCACACACGTGACTCACACAGTCCCAGTTCTAGTTCAGTTCATTATTCTGCAATTATTCAAAAAGTTAAAGAATTTATTATTTTCATTTAATCCTTAATGTGTTTGCTACTGGAATGAGAAAATATTACTTGTGTTTTGAAACATTTTCTTATCCTTATTCATAATTCATGTGTAAAAATATATTGAATCTGAGGCAGGCAGCGACTGTATCAGTGTGATGTGGGCTGATGCTTCACCTACAGGTGGCGTGAATGTACCGTTAAGGCAAAGATTCATCTCCGAGGAATAACTGAGTTGGCCCTGTGAAGGACCCGCCAATCTGATATAAGACATTTAACTGTGAAATGCCTGCCCTTTAGTATTGGATAGATTGAGTGGAGGGTCTGTGTTGTTCCAAGTTTGCGGTGGTTGTGGTGTGTTTCCCCCAGCCATCTCGCCCAGTGCATGTTGACCAGCACAGTTCACCAGCCCTTGTTAGCACAGACTCTTGGTGCAGGTTCTTGGTTTCTTGGTCCTCCAAAATATTCCAAATGGAATTTAAACTGGAGGTGGTGGAGGGAGGACTTAAGCCAGAAAGGGTTTTTGGGGAGAAAGAGCTACCTTAAATTTAGTTGCATCTGGTTGGGTAACTATGGTAGGGTGAAGATTATTCCATGCTTTAATTGTGCGGGGGAAGAATGAATTGCTGTACACATCTGTCTTGGTAGCTGGAATCTCAAATTGGATCGAATGTCCTCGTCTGCTCCTAATTGGTTTGGGTTTGGTGTAGGTCTTGTAATCTATGTTGAGCTGACCATTTAACATTTTTTAAAAACAGGTCAAACGGTGAGCTTCACGTCTGTCTTGGAGAGGGTTCCACCCCAGAGAATTCAGAAGTTTGGTAACACTCGCTTCTCTCTCATAGGTGTTAGTAACAAATCGAGCTGCCTGTCTTTGGACACGTTCGATGGAAGAAATGTTTTTATTTGTGTATGGGTCCCATGCTGCAACTGCGTAGTCCAAATGAGGTCTAACGAGGGTGAAGTATAGCTTCTCCTTGACAGAAGTTGAACAATGATGAAAGTTGCGCCTCAGAAAATTTAGGACACCTGTTGCTTTCACCGTTGCATGATGAGTCTGACCATTCCAACGCAGATCATTCTGCAATTTGATGCCAAGGTGTTACCCGAAGCACAAAGGTTTTGTGGAGGTTCTGCGTTAGGATCGGGCACGCAGCGAGCTAGCGAGAGGGCTGTCAGATCAGATCAGCCCAGCTTGCCGAGTGGCCGAAGGGCGGATTTTAATGTGTCATTATTAAATTGTTCCGTCTGTGCGGCATCGCCAGCTCTCTCTCTCTCACCCAGATCCACCACCCCAACTGTCAACAAAGTCTGATTGAGAAAATGCTCCCACTCATATCACGGGTTGGCTCCGCGTTAGCCCACTCGCTGGGGCGGGCGGCGCCTCCTTCAAAGAGAGCGAGAACAGGTCCCGTCTGCTGGGGAGCTGCGACCCACTCCCGACTGAAGCCTCTAGTTTGGCTGCGGTTCAAATGGCTGCAAATTCTCATCATTCTCACCGCCCGGTCACCCGGACCCGGCTCCCAACTGTGTGCCCTGACAGACTGGAACCAACCCCAGAGGTTAAAGCGACAGCATCTTTATTTAAGCCAACCCACTTCGAAAGTTTAACCAATCTGTTGGAATCCAATCTGAACTTTCCAACCCAACCCCCCCACACAGCACATTCTCCTCGTTTCCTTCAATCCAGGAAGGTTGTTTACATAGACAATAGACAATGGGTGCAGGAGTAGGCCATTCGGCCCTTCGAGCCAGCACCGCCATTCAATGTGATCATGGCTGATCAGCCCCTTCAGTACCCCGTTCCTGCTGTCTCCCCATATCCCCAGACTCTCAGATTTGCATATAGGCTTCATAGGCTGAACCCTAGGGCCTCGAGATCTAGGGGACCTCGGCCTCTAGGCCAAGGTGTATAATATTTTTGACATAGTGGCTGTTACAAAACCTACCATCAGTGGCGCTTTGTACCTATCCATGTTTTCCAGAGATGCTGCCTGACCCACTGAATTACTCCAGCTTTTTTGTGCCCACCTTAGGACAGGACCTTACCCAGATGGGGAACATTGACTGATCTGTGTTCCTTTAACTCCAGAGATGATCATTTTGGAAAAAAAAACGCTTGTTGCTCCAATCAATGGTTGCAGGGGATTACCTGTGCAATTTTAAAATCCCGCTTGCCTCACTTCACATACCTTCCCCAGTAATTGAACAGTTTTGCAATCATTTTTGATTGTTTATTTGAAAGATACGTCAAGGAATCAGGCCATTGCGCCTACCAATTTCCATGCTGACCAGCGATCACCCGTTCACAAGGATTCGACAGCAAGTCTAATCGGTAGTAAGGAAGGCAAACGCAATGCTAGCGTTTATTTCCAAGAGGGCTAGAATACAAAAACAGGGGTGTAATGCTGAGGCTCCAATGCTGGTGAGGCCGCATCTGGAGTATTGTGCGCAATTTTGGGCACCATATCTGAGGAAGGCAGGGACAGATAGATTCTTGATTAGTATGGGTGTCAATACACAATAGGCAATAGGTGCAGGACTAGGCCATTCAGCCCTTCGAGCCAGCACCGCCATTCAATGTGATCATAGAAACATAGAAAATAGGTGCAGGAGTAGGCCATTCGGCCCTTCGAGCCTGCACCGCCATTCAATATGATCATGGCTGATCATCCAACTCAGTATCCTGTACCTGCCTTCTCTCCATACCCCCTGATCCCTTTAGCCACAAGGGCCACATCTAACTCCCTCTTAAATATAGCCAATGAACTGGCCTCAACTACCTTCTGTGGCAGAGAGTTCCACAGATTCACCACTCTCTGTGTGAAAGGAACAATTTACAGAGGGCCAATTAACCTACAAACACCCACATCTTTAGGATTGTGGGAGGAAACCGGAGCGCCTGGAGGAAACCCACGCGGTCACAGGGAGAACGTGCAAACTCCACACAGACAACACCTGAGGTCAGGATCGAACCCAGGTCTCTGGTGCTGTGAGGCAGCAACTCTACCCGCTGCACCACCATGCCAGATGATCGTGGCTGATCATCCCCAATCAGTACCCCGTTCCTGCCTTCTCCACATATGCTCTCACTCCGCTATCTGTAAGAGCCCTATCTAGCTCTCTCTTGAAAGCATCCAGAGAACCGGCCTCCACCGCCCTCTGAGGCAGAGAATTCCACAGACTCACAACTCTCTGGGTGAAAAAGTGTTTCCTCGTCTCCGTTCTAAATGGCTTACCCCTTTTCTTAAACTGTGGCCCCTGGTCTGCACTCCCGCCAACATTGGGAACATGATTCCTGCCTCTAGCGTGTCCAAACCCTAAATAATCTTATATGTTTCAATAAAATCACCTCTCATCCTTCTAAACTCCAGAGTGTACAAGCCCAGCCGCTCCATTCTCTCAGCATATGACAGTCCCGCCATCCCTGAAATTAACCTGGTGAACCTACGCTGCACTCCCTCAACAGCAAGAATGTTCTACCTCAAATTAAGAGATCAAAACTGCACACAATAAGAGGTTATGGGGAGAAGGCAGGAGAATGGGGTTAGGAGGGAGAGATAGATCAGCCACGATTGAATGGCAGAGGAGACTGGATAGGCTGAATGGCCTAATTCTGCTCCTATCACTTATCATCTGGATAGACACAAAATGCTGGAGTAATTCAGCGGGACAGGCAGCATCTCTGGAGAGAAGGAATGGGTCAAGACCCTTCTTCAGACTGACGTCAGGGGAGGGGGCGGCACAGAGATAGAATGTAGTCGGAGACAGTCAGACTAGTGGGAGAACTGGGAAGGGGGAGGGGATGGAGAGAGAGAGGGAAACAAGGGCTATGTGAAGTTAGAGAAGTTAATGTTCATACCGCTGGGGTGTGTAAGCTGCCCAAGTGAAATATGTGGTGCTGTTCCTCCAATTTGCACTGGGCCTCACTCTGACAATGGAGGAGGCCCAGGACAGAAAGGTCAGATTGGGAATGGGAGAGGGAGTTGAAGTGCTGAGCCACCGGGAGATCAGATAGGTTTAGGCGGAGTGAGTGGAGGTGTTGGGCGAAGCGATCGCCGAGCCTGCGCTTGCTCTCGCCGATGTACAGGAGTCCACACCTGGAACAGCGGATACAGTAGATGATAGATCCTATCTTCGATTTAAACCAGCATCTGCAGTTCCTTCCTACACATGGGCCCTGATCGGACGGAACGTTTAACTTACGCGTATGCGTGTGAGAGACCTGGCCTGGACAATTTGGTAGGCTACAGCCATTTTATGTAAGTTAGGCTGATGTATAATGTGCAAAGTTAACTGGTAAATGACTGTTGAATTAGTTCCTCTTGTAATTATTTTTCCGGCAGGTCTCTCACACGCCTGCTCGGAAAGTTAACCATTCAGGGCGGTTCAGCAAGATCAGGACCCTTGTGGACGAAGGAACTGCAGATTTACTGGTTTAAATCGTAGGTAGACACAAAATGCTGGAGTAACTCAGCGGACAGGCAGCATCTCTGGAGAACATGGATAGGTACAAAGTGCTGGAGTAACTCAGCGGGTCAGGCAGCATCTCTGGAGAACGTAGATAGGTACAAAATGCTGGAGTAACTCAGCGGGTCAGGCAGCATCTCTGGAGAACGCAGATAAACAAGTCAGTTTGGGACTCATTTTCAGACTCCACCAAGTGCTGGAGTCACCTGTCCACATTCTCCACAGATGCTGCCTGACCCGCTGAGTTATCCCAGCACTTTGTACCTATCTACGTTCTCCAGAGATGCTACCTGACCCGCTGAGTTACTCCAGCACTTTGTGTCTTTCTGCCCAAGCCACGTGAATAATCTTTTTGCTGCTTCCAGTTTCGATTCAGATTTCCAATTCGTTTTCATGGAACAGATCACATCTCCGCGAGGCAGTCTACCTTGACTGAAGGCTGTTACATAACATGAATAACCCGTTTCCAAACTGCCGGGAGCAATCTCCTTCCTGCATCTTGTTTTTACACTTGAACAGATAAACAAGGTGATTAAGGACAGCAGGATGGAGCAGCGGTAGAGTTGCTGCCTCACAGCGCCAGAGACCCGGGTTACATCCTGACAATGGGCGCTGTCTGTACGGAGTTTGTACGTTCTCCCCGTGACCTGCGTGGGTTTTCTCTGAGATCTTCCTCTGAGATCTTGCAGAGCCATTTAGAACGGAGATGAGGAAACACTTTTTCACACAGAGAGTTGTGAGTCTGTGGAATTCTCTGTCTCAGAGGGCAGTGGAGGCCGGTTCTCTGGATACTTTCAAGAGAGAGCTAGATAGGGCTATTGAAGATAGCGGAGTCAGGGGATATGGGGAGAAGGCAGGAACAGGGTACTGATTGGGGATGATCAGCCATGATCACATTGAATGGCGGTGCTGGCTCGAAGGGCCGAATGGCCTATTCCTGCTCCTATTGTCTATTATCTTCAGTTTCCCCCATGCTCCAAAGACCTGCAGGTTTGTAGATTAATTTGGCTTCATTTAACAATTGTAAATTGTCCCTAGTGCGTGTCGGATAGTGGTAGTGTATGCGGGGATCGCTGGTCGGCGCGGGCACTGTGGGCCGAAGGGCCTGTATCCATGCTGTATCTCCAAACTAAACATACAATTGGTTCTTTGATTGGATCGCACGCAAACAAAAGCTTTTCACTGTGTTTTTGTACTCTTACACATCGGCGAGACCAAACGCAGACTGGGCGATCGCTTCGCTGAACACCTTCGCTTAGCCCGCCTGAACCAACCTGATCTCCCGGTTGCCAAACACTTTAATTCTCCTTCCCATTCCCACACAGACCTTTCTGTCCTGGCCCTCCTCCATTGTCAGAGTGAGGCCCAGCGCAAATTGGAGGAACAGCACCTCATATTTTGCTTTGGCAGCTTACAGGCCAGTGGTATGAACATTGATTTCTCTAACTTCAAGTAACCCTTGCTTTCCCTCTCTCTCCATCCCCTCCCCCACCCAAGTCACACCAGCTTCTCGTTATCACCCTACAAACAGCTAACAATGGCCTGTTTCATTTATCATCGTAACTTTCTTGCAAATCTTTCAATCATTGTTCTTTATCTCTCTACATCATCTTCTTTATCTCTCGTTTCCCTTATCCCTAATCAGTCTGAAGAAGGTTCTCAACCCAAAACGTCACCCATTCCTTCTCTCCAGTATGTACAGGCCCTCTCGTCAGGATGATCGAAACTTCGACGTCGGGAAGGTCGAACACACTCCGCGGCCTGGAGTGCACGAATCGGCCACTTTCTTACCGGAGACCGCGGCTTCAGGATGTTATAGGCCGCAGGCCGGCGGTCGGAACTTTTCTCCGGCGATCCCAGGCTCCGGATGGTTAGTCCACGCCACGCCCGCGGCTAGCAGCTCCCCAAACCACAGCCCCATGATGCCAAAGTCACCAGGCCAGCGATCAGAGCATTCCTTTTCTCCAGAGATGCTGCCTGTCCCGCTGAGTTTCTCCAGCTTTTTTTGGCAATCTTTGGGATAAACCAGCATTTTGGAATATATACTGGTGTTGCTCAGTAGGTTGACAATAGTCATCGCAGGAATGAGTGGGTTAACATACGATGAGCGTTTGACGGCACTGGGCCTGTACTCGCTGGGGTTTAGAATAATGAGGGGGGACCTCATTGAAACATACAGAATAATGAAAGGCTTGGATAGAGTGGATGTGGAGAGCATGTTCCACCAGAGGGAGAGTCTAGGACTAGAGGTCATGGCCTCAGAATTAAAGGACGTTCCTTTAGGAATGAAATGAGGAGGAATTTCTGTATTCAGAGGGTGGCGAATCTGTGGAATTCATTGCCACAGACGGCTGTGGAGGCCACAAGTCAATGGATATTTTTAAGGCAGAGATATATTCTTGATTAGTACGGGTGTCAGAGGTTATGGGGAGAAGGCAGGAGAATGGGATTAGGAGGGAGAGATAGGTCAGCCACGATTGAATGGCGGAGTAGACTTGATGGGCTGAATGGCCTAATTCTGCTCCTATCACTTATGAACTCAGCGGGTCAGGCAGCATCTCTGGAGAACATGGATGGGTTACATTTCGGGTCGAGACCTTTCAAATTCTTATAATTATCACCCGGACCCGACTCCCAACTGTGTGCCCTGACAGACAGGAACCAACTCCAGAGGTCAAAGCGACAGCATCTTTATTTAAGCCAACCCACCTGGAAAGTTTAACCAGCCTGTTGGAATCCAATCTGAACTTTCCAACCTACCCCCCACACAGCACATTCTCCTGGTTTCCTTCAATCCAGGGAGGTTGTTTAGATAGGAATGTAAGGACTGTCTCAAATTGGTTGACCACATAACTTGTAATTCATGTCAATCAATATCAAATTTGAATGGCTGTGACTCAGGCTAATGCCAGTGATTTGATCATTGACAGGTTCGTTCCAGGCATTCTTGCGTTTTCAAGGCTGGTGCTGTATTGAGTCAATAATTTTAATAGATTCAATTGTGGATTAGTGCAGCCTGCAGTACGCTGTGGCCGACTGCTGACTTACTTGACGGATACATCTATCTATCATATCTATCTATATCTATCTATCTATATTTAAAACTCTGTGTGTGTGTGTGTTTCTGCCTGTCTTGTGGCTGCCAGCCTTCCTTTGATTCCTTGCTACGCCAACACCACACGCAGAAACGCCGAGATTTTTTCCATTTTGGTAGAGATTTCACTTTTCATTCCAAGTATCCACTCCTGATTAAATTTTGTCGTGTTTATGTACACATTTTTAATAAAATCCTTCTCCCCCCCCCCCAACACTCACTCATTTTGTCTCCTCCTGCTGGCCAGACACCATAACGGCTGCTGCCGCCCGGCTCTGCTCCGAAAACGACGCCATTTTCTTTTTTTCGCTAGCGATTTTCGCCCCGTAGTCTGAAGCACGTTCGGGGTCTAAAACCCCGGGGTCTGAAACACGTTCAGTGTCCAGACCCAATGTGTCTGCACTTGGTCTAGTATACTTTTAAAACTGTGTGTGTGTGTGTGTGTGTGTGTGTGTGTGTGTGTGTTATTTTGCATGTGAAACGTATCTCCCCAAAAACTTATGAGTTCAGAAATCCATTCCTTTGTCAAATATTTCCCCAGATTTTGAATAAAATTGATCACAAAACTCAATTTTTAAAATCTAAAGGGCGCTCACCAGCTGCTGACGTCACAATGCCCACATGCCGACCAATCCAGGCCCACCTGCCTCCAGGCGCCGCCCCCCCGCCACTGTGGACTAAAGCTGCGCGCCCAGCCAAGTACGCTCGCGCCACGCCCGACCGCCCACCCTCTCCAACCACCCCCCCCACCCCATTCTCAAAATGCTCTGCAGATCGGGAGGGCACCGGAGGTCACAGCTTGCTTCTGAATTCCACTCCGTCTCCACCACGTTTTCAAGGCTGGTGCTGTATTGAGTCAATAATTTAAATAGATAAAATTGTGGATTAGTGCAGCCAGCAGTACGCTGTGGCCGACTGCTGACATACTTGACGGATACATGTATTTATAAATCTAATTGAAATTAATACGCAGGTCCGTACACACACAGTTGCTCAGCTAGCGAGTGTTTATCCCGAATGACCTATAACCTGGACATGTGCAGTTGTAATACCGAACTCGCTTATACGCAGAGTGGGGTAAGAGCTATTATGTATTATTACTAAACTTTATTTCAGACTCAAGGTCCAGACAAGAGATGACATTACATAAAATACATTGCATATAAAAACACAGAGAATTCCACAGGCTCACAACTCTGTGAGAAAAACTGTTTCCTCATCTCCGTTCTAAATGGCTTACCCCTTCCTCTTAATCTGTGGCCCCTGGTTCTGGACTCCCCCAACATCGGGAACATGTTTCCTGCCTCTAAAGTGCCCAAACCCTTAATAATCTTATATGTTTCAATAAGATCTCCTCTCATCCTTCTAAACTCCAGAGTGCACAAGCCCAGCCGCTCCATTCTTTCGGCATATGACAGTCCCGCCATTCCAGGAATTAATTTTGTAAACCTACGCTGCACTCCCTCAATAGCAATAAACACTCTTTCACCCAGAGAGTTGTGAGTCTGTGGAATTCACTGCCTCAGAGGGCGGTGGAGGCCGGTTCTCTGGATACTTTCAAGAGAGAGCTAGATAGGCTCTTAAAGATAGCAGAATCGGGGAAATGGGGAGAAGGGAGGAACGGGGTACTGATTGGGGATCATCAGCCATGATCACATGGCCTACTCATACTCCTACACCTATTGTCCATTGTCTATTTTTCTCCAGAGATGCTGGCTGAACCGTTTGGTAATTTCTGCATTTTGTGCGTATCTCTTATAATTATCGTGCCATTCTCATCTCCTCCTGCAATTCAGGATTTTTCTATCATGAAGTCATCAGTAATTCGATCTTTTCCTTGCCTCCTCCCCCTACCTCTGTAAGACCATCCCATAGTCAAAATCACAAGGGATTTTCACTAAAGGCTCAGAGTGCTGGCGTAACTCGGTGAGTCGGGCAGCATCTCTGGAGAACACGGACTGGTGACGTTTCCAGTTGGGATCCTTCTACAGATTTCAGGGAATTTGAAGACTTCTGTTTGAAGTTTTTCCTGTTCTCTCTCTTGCCCTCGAAGCTCAGCTGTTCAAATCCAAAGATGAATTACCTTGTGGTCCTGGTAGCTGGTCTCATTCTCAGTGCCTCTCCGGGTAAGGAAATATAACTATTGTTGTTGTCCCCTAGTTTAACTGGAAAGGCATTTTAGATTCTCAAATGGGATTGGAATTCTTGGTTAAACATTTAGCTGTGTGTTCGTTCACATGTAGAGAGTTTGTTACTGAATATGGAGTTAGTTATTGTCAAGTCAAGAGTGTTTTATGGTTATATGTCCCAGAATAGAAGGAAAGGTTTCAGGTCGAGACCCTTCTTCCTTCTCTCCAGAGATGCTGCCTGTCCCGCTGAGTTACTCCAGCATTTTATGTCTATCTTCGGTGTAAACCGGCATCTGCAGTTCCTTGCCACACACACACACACACACACACACTCACACATGCACACACACACACACACACACACACACACACACAATCACACACACACACACACATATGTACACAAAAACAAACAATAATAGTGCAAAAGGCAAAACTATACGTGTATAGGTAGTTTAAGATACTACCTTGGCAGTGTGTACCATAGTGTTAGTGTACGGGGTGAGCACTGGTCGGCGCGGACCCGGTGTAAACATCAGAGGGCTCTACAGCACTGATGTGTAGGAAGGAACTGCAGATGTTGGTTTACACCGAAAATAGACAAAAAGTGCTGGAGTAACTCAACGGGACAGCAGCATCTCTGGAGAGAAGGAATAGTTGACATTTCGGGTCGAGACCCTTCTTCAGACTGAGAGTCAGGGGAAAGGGAAATGAGAGAAATAGACAGTGATATCGTAAGATATTCAACAAATGAATGATAGGTATGCAAAAAAGTAAAGATGACAAAGGCAACAGGCCATTGTTAGCTGTGGGCGAGGTGAGAATGAGTTACGGACAATGAGATTCCATAAGACGACTTTCAAACCAGTACAACCAGTTGGGATTTGGGAGGGTCTCGACCTAAACATCACCTGTACCTCTTCTCCAGAGCGGCTGCCTGACCCGCTAAGTCACTCCAGCAATTTGTGTCGGTGTTGTTCTATGTTTAATTAAAGGAGTTGCTTGTTTTCAGAGCAGCAGCAGAACGAGCTGCAGGTGTCTCTCACACAACCTCCTCTGTTTTGTTCTCAATGTACAGGTAACTCTTTGCGGTGTTTCTCCTGCTTAGCATCACAGGAAAAATGTTTGGGTAATACTATTAACTGCCCTGCGGGGCTGCAATGCTACCTTGGGGTTGCAGAGGTTGGTAAGTATGAATCAATTTGAGATGAATATCTCTAAACATAAAAACATAGAAACATAGAAAATAGGTGCAGGAGTAGGCCATTCGACCCTTCGCGCCTGCACCGCCATTCAATATGATCATGGCTGATCATCCAACTCAGTATCCTGTACCTGCCTTCTCTCCATGCCCCCTGATCCCTTTAGCCACAAGGGCCACATCTAACTCCCTCTTAAATATAGCCAATGAACTGGCCTCAACTACCTTCTGTGGCAGAGAATTCCAGAGATTCACCACTCTCTGTGTGAAAAAATGATTTTCTCATCTCGGTCCTAAAAGACTTCCCCCTTATCCTTAAACTGTGACTCCTTGTTCTGGACTTCCCCAACATCGGGAACAATCTTCCTGCATCTAGCCTGTCCAACCCCTTAAGAATCTTGTAAATTTCTATAAGATCCCCCCTCAATCTTCTAAATTCTAGCGAGTACAAGCCGAGTCTATCCAGTCCAGTAAAATCTCTCCAGTAAACTAGAGATACAGCGCGGAAACCTACCCCCACCACCCTTTGTGTAAAAAAGTTACCCCTCCGATTCCTATTAAAATATTTTCCCCTTCACCTTAAACCTATGCCCTCTGGGCCTCGATTCCCCAACTCTGGGCAAGATACTCTGTGCGTCTACCCGATCTATTCCTCTCATGATTTTACACACCTCTATAGGATCACCCCTCATACTCCTGTGCTCCAAGGAATAGAGACCCAGCCTGCTCAACCTCTCCCTATAGCTCACACCCTCTAGTCCTGGCAACATCCTCGTAAAGATGTTAAGACTGTGCGATTCTGTGAATAAATAGCTGATTTACTCATAGAAATGGGATTCACACAAAGGGTGGTGGGTGTATGGAACAAGCTGCCAGAGGAGGTAGTTAAAGCAGGGACTATCGCAACGTTTAAGAAACAGTTAGACAGGTACATGGACGGGACAGGTTTGGGATATATGGACCAAGCGCAGGCAGGTGGGACTAGTGCAGCTGGGACATGTTGGCCGGTGTGGGCAAGTTGGGCCGAAGGGCCTGTTTCCACGCTGTATCACTCTAAAATGGTACATGAACTATGAACACAGAAAATATTTATCTGACCATTCTGTTTTTCCAGTTGGTGCAAGGATTTACAGCGCTGGATGTTTCCCTCTTGCTTCATGTAGTGTCGAGCAAAGTATCGGAGGTGTCTCATTCGCTATCAGCTGTTGTACTACTGACCTCTGCAACGCGAGTGACCAAGTTAAATTATCTCTTCTGCTGTTCCCTGCTCTGGTCTCAGTCTGGTTTGCAATTTTTATGTGAAGCAAGTGCATAATAATAATGCACAGTGCAATCTTCTGGGTGCTTTTTGTCTGAAGATCAGGGATAATGGGTCTTAACACTTGATTTCCAAGAGATGAGCTACTTAATCTAACAGATGTGCAAATCCTTTTCATTTCTGAATCAGTAACCCTCATCCACAATGCTTGATATTTGCAATCATTTAATAATATGGATAATAATAATAATCATATAACTTGGAGCTTGTACCATTATTCTGTTCAACTGTTGCCGCATCTCAATAAAGTATTGATTTTCTAAAAAAAATATGAGCGTAATTCTTTCTTTCATAAGTTCCAGGAGCAGGATCAAGCCATTCGGCCCATCAAGGCTACTCCGTCCATCAAACATGGCCGCTCTATCTTTCCCTCTCAACCCCATTCTCCCCATAACCCCTGACACTTGTACTAATCAAGAATCTGTCAAAGCCTCTATCAAATTCTTCAAAGCAATTTTATAAACTGCCTCACGTTATCATAACTACACTGTATAATTCAACGGCATGGTGGCACAGCGGTAGAGTTGAGGCCGGTTCTCTGGATACTTTCAAGAGAGACCACAACCCCACGACGCCAAAGTCACCAGGCCAGCTATCGGAGCACTCCTCTCTTGCGACCCCCAGCAAGGGTTTTCCCCAGCACTGCAATGGAAAGGTCCACGCTGCGCCCGCTGCTGAAGTTCCGGGCCCGAATCTGGGAAAGGCTGCTCCAATCCAAGCTGTTAGGCCGCGAGGGAGGCGACATGGAAAAAGTCACCTCTCTGTGGAGTCTGTCAAGGAGTTGGGAGTCGGGTCCGAGTGACTGGGCAGTGATAATTATGAGAATTTGAAAGGTCTCGACCCGAAATGTAACCTATTAATTTTCTCCAGAGATGCTGCCTGACCCACTGAGTACATAAGTGATAGGAGCAGAATTAGGCCATTTGGCCCATCAAGTCTATTCCGCCATTCAATCGTGGCTGACCTATCTCTCCCTCCTAACCCCATTCTCCTGCCTTCTCCCCATAACCTGTGACACCCGTACTAATCAAGAATCTATGCCTTAAAAATATCCATTTACTTGGCCTCCAAGTTGAAAGAATGGAGTGACTGGGCTTGTATACACTGGAATTTAGAAGGATGAGAGGGAATCTTATTGAAACATATAAGATTATTAAGGGATTGGACACACCAGAACCTAGGGCCACAGTTTAATAGAATAAGGGGCCATTTAGAACGGAGATGAAGAAACACTTTTTCACCCAGAGAGTAGTGAATCTGTGGAAATCTCTGCCTCAGAAGGTAGTGGAGGCCGGTTCGCTGGATGCTTTCAGGAGAGAGCTAGATAGAGCTCTTAAAGATAGCGGAGTCAGAGGATATGGGGAGAAGGCAGGAACGGGGTACTGATTGGGGATGATCAGCCATGATAACAGGGAATGGCTGGCTCGAAGGGCCGAATGGCCTCCTCCTGCACCTGTTGTCTATTGTAACAATCCCACACACCAAAACTTGGCCAGTCCTGCCCCTTCACGCCCCTAGAAAGTGCTTAACTCCCCCAGAAAGAACGGAGGAAAGGTCCCGACCCGAAATGTCCCCTATACATGTTCTCCAGAGATGCCGCCTGACCTGCATTTTTTGTGTCTTTTTTTCATTGCTTTAGAGTTCGCCAAACCAAACTCAAACTGAAATGCAGAGATGCATGTTACTGAATTGACTTATGTAATGTGCTTTGGTGGCCTATGTCAGAGTTTTGTTTCTGAATGCACCCACCAACACTATCCTACACACACAAGGGACAATTTCCAATTAATCCAAGCCAAATAATCTACAAACCCGTGCGTCATTCGAGTGTAGGAGGAAACCGGAGCTCCCGGAGAAAACTCACGGGGAGAACGTGCAAACTCCGTACAAACAGCGCCCGCGGTCAGGATCGAACCCGGGCCTCTGGTGCTGTCAGTCAGCAGCTCTGGCGCGGCACCACCGTGCCGTTAAGGGGAGTAACGTTTTTAAGGCAGAGGGAGATAGATTCTTGATGAGTGCGGGTGTCGGAGGTTATGGGGAGAAGGCGGGAGAATGGGGGTGAGGAGGGAGAGATAGATCAGCCATGATTGAATGGCGGGGTGGACTGGATGGGCCGAATGGCCTAATTCTGCTCCTATTTCCTGATGACATTCAGTGCAAGATAAAGTCAGAAATGCTGCTGATGGATTAAAGGGTTTAAAAAGGGTGAAGCGATCGGAATGCATGATTGCAAATCCACTTCTGGTAACAGCAGGCAGAGAGTTGCCAGGTTTGGGCGTTGAACGCCAGCTACAGATGACAGAAGCAGATTGAGGAACAAAGCCTGCATGTCGTGTGCAGGAAGTGTTACACGGCCGCTGGGAGAGGAAGTTTAGGGAGCTACTGCCGATCATAAAGTGATAAGAGCAGAATTAGGCCATTTGGCCCATCAAGTCTACTCCGCCATTCAATCCTGGCTGAGCTATCTCTCCCTCTCAACCCCCATTCTCCTGCCTTCTCTCCATAACCCCTGACACCCGTATGAATCGAGAATCAGTCTCTGCCTTCAACATATCCAATGACTTGGCCTCCACAGCTGTCTATGGCAAAGAATTCCACAGATTCACCACCCTCTGACTGAAGAAATTCCTCTCCACATCCATGCTATCCAGGCCTTTCACTTTTTGGCAGGTTTCAATGAGGTCCCCCCCCCCCCCCCTCATCATTCTAAACTCCAGCGAGTACTGGCCCAGTGCTGTCAAACGCTCATCATATGTTAACTCACTCATCCCTGGGATGCTGGTTTAAACCGAAGATAAACACAAAAGCTGGTGGATGCATGGGTTACTTAAAGATATACTCGCTAGAATTTAGAAGATTCAGGGGGGATCTTTTAGAAACTTACAAAATTCTTAAGGGGTTGGACAGGGTAGATGCAGGAAGATTGTTTCCGATGTTGGGGAAGTCCAGAACACGGGGTCACAGTTTAAGGATAAGGGGGAGGTCTTTTAGGGCCGAGATGAGAAAAACATTTTTCACACAGAGAGTGGTGAATCTCTGGAACTCTCTGCCACAGAAGGTAGTTGAGGCCAGTTCATCGGCTATATCTAAGAGGGAGTTAGATGTGGCCCTTGTAGCTAAAGGGATCAGGGGGTATGGAGAGAAGGCAGGTACAGGATACTGAGTTGGATGATCAGCCATGATCATATTGAATGGTGGTGCAGGCTCAAAGGGCCGAATGGCCTACACCTGCACCTATTTTCTATGTTTCTATTTTTCTATGTTTCTCTTAAATCCATCCTGTGACTTGGCCTCCACTGCCCTCTGTGGCAGAGAATTCCATAAATTCACAACTCTCTGGGTGAAAACGTTTTTTCTCACCTGAGTCTTAAATGAACTCCCCTTTATTCTAAGACTGTGGCCCCTGGTTCTGGACTTGCCCAACATTGGGAACATTTTTCCTGCATCTAGCTTGTCCAGTCCTTTAATAATTTAAAATGTTTCTATAAGATTCCCCCTCATCCTTCTAAACTCCAGTGAATACAAGCCTAGTCTTTTCAATCTTTCCTCATATGACAGTTCCGCCATCCCAGGGATCAATCTCATGAACCTACGCTGCACCGCCTCAATCACAAGGATGTCCTTCCTCCAATTAGGAGACCAAAACTGTACACAATACTCCAGATGTGGTCTCACCAGAGCCCTATACAACTGCAGAAGAACCTCTTTACTCCTATACTGAAATCCTCTTGTTATGAAGGCCAACATTCCATTAGCTTTCTTCACTGCCTGCTGTACCTGCACGCCAACTTTCAGTGACCAGTGTACAAGGACACCCAGGTCTCACTGTACCTCCCCCTTACCTAACCTAACCCCATTGAGATAATAATCTGCCCCCTTGTTTTTGCCACCAAAGTGGATAACCTCACATTTATCTATATTATACTGCATCTGCCACGCATCTGCCCACTCACTCAACCTGTCCAGGTCACCCTGCAACCTCCTAACATCCTCTTCACAGTTCACACTGCCACCCAGCTTTGTGTCATCCGCAAACTTGCTAGTGTTGCTCCTAATTCCCTCTTCCAATTTATTAATATATATGGTAAACAGTTGCGGCCACAACACCGAGCCTTGCGGCACTCCACTCGCCACTGCCTGCCATTCTGAAAAGGACCCGTTCACTCCTACTCTTTGCTTCCGGTCTGCCAACCAATTTTCTATCCATGTCAACACCCTACCATGTGCTCTAATTTTAGTCACCAGTCTCCCGTGCGGGACCTTATCAAAGGCTTCCTGAAAATCTAGATACACTACATCCACTGGCGCCCCTTCATCCATTTTACTTCTCACATCCTCAAAAAATTCCAGAACATTAGTCAAGCATGATTTCCGTTTCATAAATCCATGTTGACGGACTAATCCTTTTACTGCTATCCAAATGCCCCATTATTACCTCTTTAATCATTGACTCCAGCATCTTTCCCACCACCGAAGTCTGGCTAACTGGTCTGTAATTCCCCGTTTTCTCTCTCGCTCCTTTCTTGAAAAGTGGGATAACATTAGATATCCTCCAATCCACAGGAACTGATCCCGAATCTATTGAACATTGGAAAATGATCACCAATGCATCCACTATTTCTAGAGCCACCTCCCTGAGGACCCTGGGATGCAGACCATCAGGTTTAGGGGATTTATCATCCTTCAGTCCCATTAGCCTACCCAATACTATTTCTCGCCTAATGAAAATGTCTTTCAGTTCCTCTACCCCCTTAGATCCTCTGTCCTCCAGTGCATCTGGGTGATTGTTTGTGTCGGTATGGGTGATTGTTTATGTCGGTATGGGTAGAGCTGCGAAACACTAAGGGGCAGAAAACGCTGGTGGGTGTTGTGTACAGGCCACCTAGCAGTAGTAATGAAGTTGGGGATGGCATCAAACAGGAAATTAGAAATGCGTGCAACAAAGGCAAAACAGTTATAATGGGTGACTTCAATCTACATATAGATTGGGTGAATCAAATTGGCAGGGGTGCTGAGGAAGAGGATTTCTTGGAATGTATGCGGGATAGTTATCTAAATCAACATGTAGAGGAACCAACGAGAGAGCAGGCTATTCTAGACTGGGTATTGAGGAATGGTTAGTTAGCAGTCTTGTTGTGCGTGCCCCCTTGGGCAAGAGTGACCATAATATGGTTGAGTTCTTCATTAGGATGGAGAGTGACATTGTTAATTCAGAAACAACGGTTCTGAACTTAAAGAAAGGTAACTTTGAGGGTATGAGACGTGAATTGGCCAAGATTGACTGGCAATTAGTTCTAAAAGGGTTGACGGTGGATATGCAAATGGAAGGCATTTAAAGACTGCATGGATGAACTACAAAAATTGTTCATCCCAGTTTGGCAAAAGAATAAATCAGGGAAGGTAGTGAATCCGTGGATAACAAGGGAAATCAGGGATAGTATCAAAGCAAAAGATGATGCGTACAAATTAGCCAGAAAAAGCAGCATACCAGAGGACTGGGAGAAATTTAGAGACAAGCAGAGGAGGACAAAGGGCTTAATTAGGAAAGGGAAAATAGGCTATGAAAGAAAACTGGCAGGGAACATAAAAACTGACTGCAAAAGTTTTTATAGATATGTGAAGAGAAAGAGATTAGTGAAAACAAATGTAGGTCCCTTGCAATCAGAAACAGGTGAATTGGTCATGGGGAACAAGGATATGGCGGAACAATTGAATAACTACTTTGGTTCCGTCTTCACTAAAGAAGACATAAATAATCTGCCGGAAATAGCAGGGGACCGTGGGTCAAAGGAGATGGAGGAACTGAGTGAAAACCAGGTTAGTCGGGAAGTGGTGTTGGGTAAATTGAATAGATTAAAGGCCGATAAATCACCCGGGCCAGATAGGCTGCATCCCAGAGTACTTAAGGAAGTAGCTCCAGAAATAGTGGATGCATTAGTGATAATTTTTCAAAACTCTTTAGATTCTGGAGTAGTTCTTGAGGATTGGAGGGTAGCAAACGTAACCCCACTTTTTAAGAAGGGAGGGAGAGAGAAAACGGGGAATTACAGACCAATTAGTCTAACATCGGTAGTGGGGAAACTGCTAGAGTCAGTTATTAAAGATGGGATAGCAGCACATTTGGAAAGTGGTGAAATCATTGGACAAAGTCAGCATGGATTTACAAAAGGTAAATCATGTCTGACGAATCTTATAGAATTTTTTGAGGATGTAACTAGTAGAGTGGATAGGGGAGAACCAGTGGATGTGTTGTATCTGGACTTTCAGAAGGCTTTCGACAAGGTCCCACATAAGAGGTTAGTATACAAACTTAAAGCACATGGTATTGGGGGTTCAGTATTGATGTGGATAGAGAACTGGCTGGCAAACAGGAAGCAAAGAGTAGGAGTAAACGGGTCTTTTTCACAATGGCAGGCAGTGACTAGTGGGGTACCGCAAGGCTCAGTGCTGGGACCCCAGCTATTTACAATATATATTAATGAACTGGATGAGGGAATTGAAGGCAACATCTCCAAGTTTACGGATGACACTAAGCTGGGGGGCAGTGTTAGCTGTGAGGAGGATGCTAGGAGACTGCAAGGTGACTTGGATAGGCTGGGTGAGTGGGCAAATGTTTGGCAGGTGCAGTATAATGTGGATAAATGTGAGGTTATCCACTTTGGTGGCAAAAACAGGAAAGCAGACTATTATCTAAATGGTGGCCGATTAGGAAAAGGGGAGATGCAGCGAGACCTGGGTGTCATGGTACACCAGTCATTGAAAGTAGGCATGCAGGTGCAGCAGGCAGTGAAGAAAGCGAATGGTATGTTAGCTTTCATAGCAAAATGATTTGAGTATAGGAGCAGGGAGGTTCTACTGCAGTTGTACAGGGTCTTGGTGAGACCACACCTGGAGTATTGCGTACAGTTTTGGTCACCAAATCTGAAGAAGGACATTAGAGCCATAGAGGGAGTGCAGAGAAGGTTCACCAGACTGATTCCTGGGATGTCAGGACTTTCATATGAAGAAAGACTGGATAGACTTGGCTTATACTCGCTGGAATTTAGGAGATTGAGAGGGGATCTTATAGAAACGTAAAAAATTCTTATGGGGTTGGACAGGCTAGATGCAGGAAGATTGTTCCTGATGTTGGGGAAGTCCAGGACAAGGGGTCACAGCTTAAGGATAAGGGGGAAATCCTTTAAGACCGAGATGAGGAAAAACTTTTTCACACAGAGAGTGGTGAATCTCTGGAACTCTCTGCCACAGAGGGTAGTTGAGGCCAGTTCATTGGCTATATTTAAGAGGGAGTTAGATGTGGCCCTTGTGGCTAAGGGGATCAGGGGGTATGGAGAGAAGGCCGGTACGGGATACTGAGTTGGATGATCAGCCATGATCATATTGAATGGCGGTGCAGGCTCGAAGGGCCGAATGGCCTACTCCTGCACCTATTTTCTATGTATCTATGTATCTATGAAGACTGCAACGACCAGTTTCAGGAATAGCTACTTCCCCACAGCCATCAGGCTATTAAACCTGGCTCGGACAAAACTATGAACGTTAATAGCCCATTATCTGCTATTTGCACTTGATCAGTTTATTTATTCATGTGTGTATATATTTATATAAAGATATATGGACACACTGATCTATTTTGTAGTCAATGCCTTCTTTGCTCTGTTGTGCTGAAGCAAAGCCAGAATTTCATTGTCCTATGACACATGACAATAAACTCACTTGAACTTGAACTTGAACTTGATCTCTCATCTTGTTTCTATATTTGTGTGCCTGTTTGTACCTATAATTGCACAGAAACGGTACATGATAGCGCAACAACTTTTGCACCACCTTACTCACCATTGTCCTGTGATGTGCAAAAAATAGGTTTTGTTCAGATTTATGCCATATTTTGCAAGTTATTCACGTTTAAAACTAAAATAAACACTTAAAAAACCTGTCTGCCGCTCATCAGTTTTCCACCCCACAATATCATCACAATGGTATCCCATTTACATAAAAAAAACAATGTTCCACCCCACAATGACATCCCAATGGGATCTCATTTTTTGGAGGGAGGGAGTGTGAAGGAGGAAAAGGGAGATCAAGGGTTAATGCGTACGTGACCAGGATCGAAGTGTTGAAACATGGCGTAACTAAATTGCAGAACTATAGAAACTTGCGAGGTTTACCCTAGGGTCTGATAGACAAGGAAAAGTAATATCTGGACACAGGACAGGGAACTGATATGAGAATAGGGAAGTGACACAAGAACTGAGATGTATTGTATTGTATTGTATTGTATATTTTAATGACCACACAGCCAGGCTGGTGGAATTTGTTATCAGTACAGCTCGGTACAGGTTCCAACATTTCATCAACATTAAACTTATAACATAGATGTACATACAGACAGACACAGAACATAGATAGGTTCACATATGGCCATGTTGGGATATCAGCTGCCAATCAACAGTGTTCCATCCAGTGCAATGAGAGATTTCTTACATTGTTGTGAGGAGAGGGAGGGAGCGGGGGAGGGGATGGGGAGGAGGGGAGAGAAGAGGGAGGGTGAAGAGGAGGGGGAGGGAGTGTTGGGGGATGAGGGGAAATGAGCCGTGCCTGCGCAGTTGGGGGCTATGGGTAAGTGGTGGAATATTGTGTTGGGAGAACGGGTTACGTTGGGGGAAGGGGTTCTTCATATCGAGTCCATGCACAAGATTAGAAGTTGTTCAGCCAGAGCTGAATACATTTCTCGGCATCTGCATACAATGGTGTCTGTCTGGTCGTCTCTTGTGCGTGGTGGTGGAAAGGTTTGGTGGAAACAGGGCTGCGATGTGAATGCTCTTTCCTTGACCATGGGGAACGGGTGAGTGGTGGATTTGTGCGTTGGGGGAACGGGACCCAACGGGTCCCACTTGGTCCAGTACATTACTAAACCTCTCATCTTGTTTGTTTGCCCAGATTGTACCTATATTTGCACAAAAACGGTACACGATAGCAGTACAATGTTTGCACCACCTTACTCATCATTGTCCTGTGATGTGAAAAAAAATAAGTTTTGTTCAGATTGATGCCATCTTTTACAAGTTATTCACGTTTTAAAACCCCCCACAAAACCACCTGTCTGCCCCTCAGCAGTGATGCTCCCCACAATGACATCAAGGGGGGTAGGGAGGGGAGAGGGGTTACGGAGGGAGGGAGGGAGGGAGGGAGTGACTGAGGGTAGGGGAAAGGAGAGGGAGGGAGAGGTGATGGAGTGAGTGTGAGGGGGATAAAAGAGGCAGTTAGGGGCTATCGTTGAGTGGTAAAATATTGCATTGAGGGAACGGGGCCCGACGGGTCCCATTGTTTATTTAATATCTCTCTACATCACCGTCTATTTCTCTCGTTTCCCTTTCCCCTGACTCTCAGTCTGAAGAAGTGTCTCGACCCAAAACATCACCTAGTCCTTCTCTCCAGAGATGCTGCCAATCCCGCTGAGTAAATAGTCGGGACTGGACATTGGAGAGGAGGGAGAGGGAGGTAGGGAGGGAGCAGACTGAGAAAGGGAGAGATGGGTGGAGATGGAATGGGGAAAGGGACGGGAGATGTGGAGGAGAGAGGGGGTGGGGAACAAATTGATATTATATTTAATGGTACAACAAACTGAACAAATTAGTTCAAACTTCAAAGTCTAGGATAAAATCTTAACTGAACACATAACTTCATAAATTGGATTCATATTTCTACAAATCTGATATTTGTATTAAATTAAAACATGGCAATACAGCATAAAATATTGCACTATGCAAGATTTCTGCGTACACAAACTACAAAAAATTAGAGGGATCAGTGGTCTCGACCTGAAACGTCACCATTCCTTCTATCTGGGACATATAACAATAAAACACTCTTGACTTGACAATAACTAACTCCATATTCAATAACAAACTCTCTACGTGTGAACGAACACACAGCTAAATGTTTAACCAAGAATTCCAATCCCACTTGAGAATCTAAAATGCCTTTCCACAGTTAAACTAGAGGACAACAATAGTTATATTTCCTTACCCGGAGAGGCACTGAGAATGAGACCAGCTACCAGGACCACAAGGTAATTCATCTTTGGATTTGAACAGCTGAGCTTCGAAGGCAAGAGAGAGAACAGGAAAATTTTCAAACAGAAGTCTTCAAATTCCCTGAAATCTGTAGAAGGATCCCAACAGGAAACGTCACCAGTCCGTGTTCTCCAGAGATGCTGCCCGACTCGCCGAGTTACGCCAGCACTCTGAGCCTTTATTGAAAATCCCTTGTGATTTTGACTATGGGATGGACTTACAGAGGTAGGGGGAGGAGGCAAGGAAAAGATCGAATTTGTGATGACTACAAGAAAACCTGAATTACTGGAAAAGATGATAATGTAACGATAATTATTAGAGCCAGGATTTGCCACAAATGCCATAAGTGCCTTTTCATGCCTTTTTTGATGATTTCACCAAGTTAATGCATTTTTCACGATCGAGTACCTGAATCAGCCTTTTTTTTTGCCATTTTGCTAAAAGGTCGTGTTATTTTTCTGTAGTTGTACCGTGATTACAATAACGTTTTCTATGTGAACACATTAATATTCATGTTATTATTAACGTGTTAATTACAAGAAAATTTCCACCACCAGGTCGAAACCGGGACGCCACCGTCGGTCGGTCGTTCGTTCGTTCATTCGTTCATTCGTTTGTGCCGCTGCCCGTTGCTTCAGTCTTCTCCAAAATCTATTTATTGCTTCCAATTTTGCTAACTTCCCGCAAGCTACCACTTCCCTTGAGAAACGTGGCGAAACATTAGCGAATAACTTGCAGGTTTTAAACAAAGTCACTGACGATATTCGTAAAGTTCCTGGCGATGTAGGTAAAGACATACAAGGAAAATGTAAGAGGGTGATTTAAGTCTTCAAGGGTCCAACTTTGGTCTTAACTATTTTTTTCCTCATCACATACCTAATGAAGCTTTTACTATCCTCCTTTATATTCTTGGCTAGCTTACCTTCGTACCTCATCTTTTCTCCCCGTATTGCCTTTGTAGTTATCTTCTGTTGCTCATTAAACATTACCCAATCTTCTTGCTTCCATCTCATCTTTGCTACGTTGTACTCCTTCTCTTTTATGTTTATGCTGTCCCTGACGTCCCTTGTCAGACCCTTACTTCCCTTGGAATCTTTTTTCCTCATAGCTAAAGTTCTCAAAGGTAGTTGTAATGCATAAGATATCGACATGAATATAGAGTCTGTAGCTTATTTCGGGTATGCACCAGTGACCTCAGCTGAGGTAGACAGATGCTTTTCACAACTAAAGCATATTCTGTCTGACAGACGGCATTGATTAACAGCGGATAATTTGAAAAAAATGCTAGTAATTATGTGCAATCAGGCAACTTTGGTCATTTAATGTAGTATACCTTTATATTATAATTTTTAACCATATTTTGGTGGTGGAAATACATGCCTTATTATGCCTTTGCTTGTAAATAAATGCCTTTTTTGTGATTTTTATTTTGCCTTTTTGCCTGCCTATTTCAGAGTTTTTTAGTGCCGAAACATCCTGGCTCTGGTAATTACGAAAGAGATTTGCACGAAATGCAGAAATTCCCAAACCAGTCATCTGTGGAGAGAAGGAATCAAGGAAGTTGACACAAGGAACTGCAGGTACTGGTAACGAACATCCTCCCACAAAGTTTCAGAGTGACTCAGGTGGTCAGGCAACATCTCTGGAGAACGTAGACTGGTGACGTTTCCGGTCGGGTCCCTTCTCCAGATTTTAAGGGACGTGGCGCAAGGTTTACTGCCGTTCCTGCTTTTTCCTCTTAATCCGTTGATTCCGATAACCCCCAAGCTAATCACGAATCTATCTATCTCTGCCTTAATTATATCCACTGACTTTGCCTCCACAGCCGTCTGTGGCAAAGAATTCCACAGATTCACCGACCTCTGACTAAAGAAATTCCTCCTCATCTCCTTCCTAAAAGAACGTCCTTTAATTCTGAGGCTGTGACCTCTGGTCCTACACTCTCCCACTAGTGGAAACATCCTCTCCACATCCACTCTATCCAGGCCTTTCATTATTCAGAAAGTTTCAATGAGCCCCCCCCCCCTCCCCCCTCATTTTTCAAAACTGATCCTCAGATATGGTGTCCAAAATTGCTGACAATATTCCAAATGCGGCCTGACCAGCGCCTTATGCTTCAACTTGGCGTGAAAAATGAACCAAAGCCCATGCTAAAGGTGCCCGCCATTATTGTCAGCTATTCTTTCCTCTTGATTTCACCCAACAAAACGATATAGTCACCTTTTATCATTGAATCCTTGAACGAAATGGCAAATCATTCGATTAAACTGTCACACCCCAAATCTTATGATTGCCCAGGCAGGCTGTATCCACATACTCTAGAATTGTCTTTGTGTGCAACAAATGGCCACAGTTGACAATCTTAAGTTCTTTAAGGTCGTTTTCTGATGTTACATGTCGTCATTGTATAACCAGTGAGTTCAAAATTAAAGGCCTGTCCCACTTACGCAAATTACGCGACCTCATGGTCGCTTGAGGCGTATGGGCACCGTATGGCCACGCGGGGCCGGTCCCACTTCAAGTCAAGTCAAGTGAGTTTATTGTCATGTGTCCCTGGGAGGACAATGAAATTCTTGCTTTGCTTGAGCACAACAGAACATAGTAGGCATTTACTACGAGGCATTCTATAAATATATACACAATGGTCAATATACTGATAAAGTGCAAATAACAGTATTGGCTAGTAAAGTTCAGTGTTATGTCCGAGCCAGGTTTAATAGCCTGATGGCTGTGGGGAAGTAGCTGTTCCTGAACCTGGGCATTGCAGTCTTCAGGCTCCTGTACCTTCTACCTGAAGGTAGTAGGGAGATGAGTGTGTGGCCAGGATGGTGTGGGTCCTTGATGATGCTGCCAGCCTTTTTGAGGCAGCGACTGTGGTAGATCCCCTCGATGGAAGGGAGGTCAGAGCCGATGATGGACTGGGCAGTGTTTACTGCTTTTTGTAGTCTTTTCCTCTCCAGGGCACTCAAGTTGCCGAACCAAGCCACGATGCAACCGGTCAGCATTCTCTCTACTGTGCACCTGTAGAAGTTAGAGAGAGTCCTCCTTGACAAACCGACTCTCCGTAATCTTCTCAGGAAGTAGAGGCGCTGATGTGCTTTCTTAATAATGGCATCATTGTTCTCGGACCAGGAAAGATCTTCAGAGATGTGCACGCCCAGGAATTTGAAGCTCTTGACCCTTTCAACCATCGACCCGTTGATATAAACGGGACTGTGGGTCCCCACCCTACTCCTTCCAAAGTCCACAATCAGTTCCTTGGTTTTGCTGGTGTTGAGGGCCAGGTTGTTGTGCTGGCACCATATGGACAGTTGCTCGATCTCTCTTCTATACTCTGACTCATCACCATCAGTGATACGTCCCACAACAGTGGTGTCATCAGCGATCTTGATGATGGAGTTCGCACTATGTCCGGCTACGCAGTCATACGCACGTAGAAGCGTGGAGGGGTATGGAGTTGTGCGGGGCTGGTCCCGACATCGCGCGGGGCTCCGAAATTCTTGCAGTGAACGAAGTTTTCGCGCGCCAACGGCCTGTCGCGGAACTGACGGCCAAAGTGGGACAGGCCCAAGACCCTGGCGCGACGCAACGTCTCACCTCCAACAGCAGCAGAAGCAGGCAAACGATCGTCGAGCTCGGCCTGGGGCTCACGGCCGTTGCGGATCCGGATCCGCCCGCACTTCTACTCCCAGAGCGGGGACAAGAAAATTGAAGATAGACACAAAATGCAGGAGTAACTCAGCGGGACAGGCAGCATCTCTGGAGAGAAGCAATGGGTGACGTCTAGGGTCAAGACCCTTCTTTTCAGACTGAAGAACAGTCTTGACATGAAACATCATCCATTCCTTCTCTCCAGAGATGCTGCCGGTCCGGCTGAGTTACTCCAACTTTGTGTCCATCTTCAAATGACGTCACGCGCTCCAGACGCGCTGTGCGTACTCATGAAGTCGCGCGCGACCTTCGCGGGACCATCGCTGCTCAACGCGATCACGAGGTCGCGTAATTTGCGTGCCAAGGACACATAAGTGGGACAGGCCCTTTACTGCTTGCATGTAATAACTTTCTGCTTCTAATTGTAATTCCCCATGTCTGTGTTTGGCTGTTCAATTTTACATAAAATTGTTTTATGTATTTAATACAATGATTAGATATTTTTATGTGCAGGAAAGAACTGCAGATGCCGGTTTACACCGAAGATAGACACAAAAAGCTGGAGTAACTCAGCGGGACAGGCAGCATCTCTGGAGAAGAGGAATGGGTGACGTTTCGGGTCGAGACCCTTCTTCAGACTGAGAGTCAGGGGAGAGGGAGACTAGAGGTATGAAAAGGTACAAACAACAGATCAGAGACGGCACCGATGACCAAAGAGCCCACAATGGTCCATTGTTGGCTGTGGAGGAGGTGATAACAAGGGAATACGAACAATAAAACTAGCAGGATGTCGAGGGTGAGAGAAGGGGTGTAAGGGTAACTTGGAGTTAGAGAAGTCAATGTTCATACCGCTGGGGTGTAAGTTGCCCAAGTGAAATATGAGGTGTTGCTCCTCCAATCTGCGCTTGGCCTCACACTGACAATGGAGGAGGCCCAGGATAGAAAGGTCAGTGTGGGAATGGGAAGGGGAGTTAAAGTGTTTGGCAACCGGAGATCGGCTAGGCCAAGACGGGCTGAGCGAAGGTATTCTGCGAAATGATCGCCCAGTCTACGTTTGGTTTCGCCGATGTATGAGGGTCCACACTTTGAACAATGGATAGAGTAGATGCGGTTGGAGGAGGTGCAAGTGAATCTCTGCTTCTCCTGAAAGGATTGTCGGGGTCCCTGGATGGAATCGAGTGGGGAGATATGGGGACAGGTGTTGCATCCCTCCGAGTCCACTGCGACCAGCAATCCCGGCACACATTAACATTATCCGACATACACTTATCCGTTCAATATCTCTCGTTATCACCGTCTATCTCTCTCGTTTCCCTTTCCCCTGACTCTCAGTCTGAAGAAGGGTCTTGACCCGAAACGCCACCCATTCCTTCTCTCCAGAGATGCTGCCTGTCCCGCTGAGTTACTCCAGCGCTTTGTATCTATTGTCGGTGTAAACCAACATCTGCAGTTCCTTCCTACACATCAGTGCGGTAGAGCCCTCAGATGTTTACAGCATGTAAACAGGCCATTCGGCCGACCGAGTCTGCGCCGACCACCGTGTGGGAAGGAACTGCAGATGCTGGTTTTCACAGAAGATAGACATAAAATGCTGGAGTAACTCAGCGGGACAGGCAGCATCTCTGGACAGAAGGAAGGGTCTCGACCTGAAACGTCACCATTCCTTCTATCTGGGACATATATAACAATAAAACACTCAGGACTTGACAATAACTAACTCCATATTCAGTAACAAACTCTCTACATGTGAACGAACACACAGCTTAATGTTTAACCAAGAATTCCAATCCCACTTGAGAATCTAAAATGCCTTTCCACAGAGGATTTGGATTTGAACAGCTGAGCTTCGAGGGCAAGAGAGAGAACAGGAAACATTTCAAACAGAAGTCTTCAAATTCCCTGAAATCTGTAGAAGGATCCCAACTGGAAACGTCACCAGTCCGTGTTCTCCAGAGATGCTGCCCGACTCGCCGAGTTACGCCAGCACTCTGAGCCTTTATTGAAAATCCCTTGTGATTTTGACTATGGGATGGTGTGATAGAGGTAGAGGGAGGAGGCAAGGAAAAGATCGAATTACTGATGATTACATGATAGAGAAATCCTGAATTACTGGAAGAGATGATATTGGGACGAGATTTACGAAAGAGATACGCACGGAATGCTGAAATTCCCAAACCAGTCATCTGTGGAGAGAAGGAATCAAGGAAGTTGATACAAGGAACTGCTGGTGCTGGTAACGAACATCCCCCCACAAAGTTCCGGAGTAACTAAGGTGGGCAGGCAACATCTGTGGAGTAACTCAGGCGGTCAGGCAACATCTCTGGAGAACGTAGGTACACAAAAATGCTGGAGAAACTCAGCGGGTGCAGCAGCATCTATGGAGCGAAGGAGATAGGCAACGTTTCGGGCCGAAACCCTGCCTATCTCCTTCGCTCCATAGATGCTGCTGCACCCGCTGAGTTTCTCCAGCATTTTTGTGTACCTTCGATTTTCCAGCATCTGCAGTTCCTTCTTTAACTCTCTGGAGAACGTAGACTGGTGATGTTTCCAGTCGAGTGACTTCTCCAGAGTTTAGGGAACGTGGCGCAAGATTTGCTGCCGTTCCTGCTTTTTCTCCAAATCCCTTGATTCCATTAGCACAAAGAGCCAAATCTCTTGAAGACTACAAATAATTATGTATTAAAGCAAACACAAGTAAAACACAAAAACTATCAAAAAAGAAACAATACAAAATATCTCTTACGTCCCTCTACATATTCCAGTCTCTGTCACTCTGTCTCTTTCTCTCTCGCTCTTTTCTCTCTCTGTCTCTCTCTCTTTTCTCTCTTTTCTCTCTCTCTCTCTCTCTCTCTCTCTCTCTCTCTCTCTCTCTTTCTCTCTCTCTCTCTCTCTCTCTCTCTCTCTCTCTCTCTCTCGCTCTCTCTCTCGCCCTCTCTCTCTCTCTTTCTCTCTCTCTCTCTCTCTCTCGCTCGCTCTCTCTCTCTCTCTCTCTCTCTCTCTCTCTCTCTCTTTCTCTCTCTCTCTCTCTCTCTCTCTCTCTCGCTCGCTCGCTCTTATGGTAGAACCATGTATGTTTATTATATTTTTTTATTTCCAAGAACAACATGGTGAAACCAAACTGTATTAAAATGGCCTTTATTAAATTCTGACAAAGTGCACTTTAACCACATGAGATTTTTTTCTATTACAAATCTCAAATTGTGGAGTTCGGGTACGCAGCGAGCTGGCGAGAGGGTCGTCAGATCAGATCAGCCCAGCTTGCCGAGAGGACGAAGGGCGGATTTTAATGTGTCGTTATTAAACTGTTCCGTCTGTGCAGCATCTCTGGAGAACACGGACAGGTACAAAGTGCTGGAGTAACTCAGCGGGTCAGGCAGCATCTCTGGAGAACATGGATAGGTACAACGTGCTCTGCCGAGGACAAGAAGGCTCTGCAGAGAGTAATGCGTTCGGCCGAACGCACTATGTGAACTTCACTCGCTCCTCTGCAGGACCTATACATCAGGAGGTGCAGATCCAGAGCCAACAAGATCATAGGGGACCCCTACCACCCCAGCAACGGACTGTTCCAGCTGCTGCGGTCAGGCAAGCGCCTCCGCTGTCACGCTGTGAAAACAGAGAGAGGGTGAGACGGAGTTTCTTCCCACAGGCCATCAGGACTGTAAACTCCTATTTCACCAGGGACTAACTTACGGCACCAAACTACTGTTGCATTGTGGCGGGTTTTAATTGCTGTTTTTTTTCTCACCAATATGCAATTACTGATTCTGTTCTATTATGTTTTGTAGTTTTTTGCACATTCCACAGGCATTACCACTTTTCATTTCACTGCACATCTCGTATGCGTCTGTGACGAATAGACTTGACTTGAAAGTGCTGGAGTTACTCAGCAGGTCAGGCAGCATCTGTGGAGAACGTAGATATGTACAAAGTGCTGGGGTAACTCAGTCGGTGAGGCAGCACGTCTGTAGAACATGGATAGGTACAAAGTGCTGAAGTATCTCAGTGGGTCAGGCAGCATCTCTGGAGAACAAGGATAGACAATTCAGTTCGGGATACCTTTTCCGACTCCACCAAGTGCTGGAGTCACCTATCTATGTTCTCCACAGATGCTGCCTGACCCGCTGAGTTACTCCAGCACTCTGTGAAACGTCACCTATCCATGTTCTCCACAGATGCTGCCTGACCCGCTGAGTTACTCCAGCACTCTGTGTCTTTCTGCCCAAGCCACGTGATCAATTTTTTTGCTTCTTTTCGTTTAGATTCAGATTTGCAATTAGTTTAATGTGGAACATATCACGTCTCCGCGAGGCAGACTGCCACAACTGAAGGCTGTTACACCACACGTTTACAAACTGCCGGATGCAATCAGTAGTCATCAGTAATTCGATATTTTCCCTGCCTCCTCCCCCTACCTCTGTAAGACCATCCCATAGTCAAAATCACAAGGGGTTTTCAATAAAGCCTCAGAGTGCTGGTGTAACTCGGCGAGTCGGGCAGCATCTCTGGAGAACACGGAGTGGTGACGTTTCCAGTTGGGATCCTTCTACAGATTTCAGGGAATTTGAAGATTTCTGTTTGAAGTTTTTCCTGTTCTCATCAACACAGTTTTTTTTAAACATTACCGTGAAACTCTCAGATATAACAACATGCTCACACAATGTACCGTGGATAATACAGTAAACTCTCGTTGTAAGGGACGCCTTTATAACAGATTTTGGATATAGCGGACGGTCCCGTTGAGGCTTGCCAGTCGCTCACAGCTTCCAACCCACCCCCCAACCCGCAAGCTGCTGCAGCGAACCCTTCTTCACCACCGCAAGGTCCCGGTCACGCGGCTGTTGTTGCGACATGACCGGAACTGTCTGATCTGTGTGGGAAGGAACTGCAGATGCTGGTTTAAACCGAAGATAGACACAAAAAGCTGGAGTAACTCAGCGGGACAGGCAGCATCTCTGTAGAGAAGGGATGGGTAACATTTCGGGTTGAGAACCTTCTTCTGCTGAGATACACCAGCATTCGGTGTCCTTGTTGTGGATTAACCATCATCTGCTTTTCTTTGCTTCAACTACATACAATGATAGTTTGAAGAAGGGTCTCGACCCGAAACGTTATCCATTCCTTCTCTCAAGAAATTCCGCCTGTCCCGCTGAGTTACTCTAGCATTTGGTGTCTACCTTAGGTTTAAACCAGCATCTGCAATTCCTTCTTACACATGATAATACTTTGTTTAAGAAGGAACTGCAGATGTTGGAAAAAAATCGAAGGTAGACAAAAATGCTGGAGAAACTCAGCGGGATAGGCAGCATCTACGGAGCATAGAAACATAGAAACATAGAAAATAGGTGCAGGAGGAGGCCATTCGGCCCTTCGAGCCAGCACCGCCATTCATTGTGATCATGGCTGATCGTCCCCAATCAATAACCCGTGCCTGCCTTCTCCCCATATCCCTTGACTCCACCAGCCCCTAGAGCTCTATCTAACTCTCTCCTAAATCCATCCAGTGACTTGGCCTCCACTGCC
>CM075994.1:9527137-9579184 GCA_038087875.1 Malacoraja senta
CCAGTCGACGTTCTTCAGGGATGTCGCCTGACCACCTGAGTTACTCCACAGATGTTGCCTGACCACCTGAGTTACTCCACAGATGTTGCCTGACCACCTGAGTTACTCCACAGATGTTGCCTGCCCACCTGAGTTACTCCACAGATGTTGCCTGCCCACCTGAGTTACTCCACAGATGTTGCCTGACCACCTGAGTTACTCCACAGATGTTGCCTGACCACCTGAGTCACTCCGAAACTTTGTGGGAGGATGTACGTTACCAGTACATTCAGTTCCTTGTATCAACTTCCTTGATTCCTTCTCTCCACGGATGACTGGTTTGGTAATTTCAGCATTTCGTGCAAATCTCTTTCGAGCCAGGATATTTCGGCACTAAAAAACTCTGAAATAGGCAGGCAAAAAGGCAAAATAAAAATCACAAAAAAGGCATTTATTTACAAGCAAATGCATAAAAAGGTATGTATTTCCACCACATTAAAAATGATAATATAAAGGTATACTATATTAAATGACCAAAGTTGCATGATTGCACATATCTACTAGCATCTTTTTCAAATTATCTGGTGTTAAACTATGCCGTCTGCCAGACAGAATATGCTTCAGTTGTGAAAAGCTTCTTTCTACCTCAGCTGAGGTGACTGGTGCATACCCGAAACACGCTAGAGACTCTATATTCATGTCGATACCTTATGCATTACAATGACCTTTGAGAACTTTAGCTATGAAGAAAAAAGATTCCAAGGGGAGTAAGGGGCGACCGTGGCTGACAAGGGACGTCAGGGACAGCATAAAAATAAAAGAAAAGAAGTACAACGAAGCAAAGATGAGCTGGAAGCAAGAGGATTGGGTAATGTTTAATGAGCAACAGAAGATAACTAAAAAGGCAATACGGGGAGAAAAGATGAGGTACGAAGGTAAGCTAGCCAAGAATATAAAGGAGGATAGTAAAAGCTTCTTTTGGTATGTGTAAAGGAAAAAAATAGTCCGGACCAAAGTTGGACCCTTAAAGACTTAAACGTGAATTCATTATGGGGAACAAGGAAATGGCAGATGAATTGAACAGGTACTTTGGATCTGTCTTCACTAAGGAGGACACAAACAATCTTCCTGATGTACCAGTGGCCAGAGGATCTAGGGTGATGGAGGAACTGAAGGAAATCCACATTAGGCAGGAAATGGTGTTGGGTAGACTGATGGGACTGAAGGCTGATAAATCCCCAGGGCCTGATGGTCTGCATCATAGGCGCTTAAGGAAGTGGCTCTAGCTAGAAATCGACGATGCATTGGTGATAATTTTCCAATCTATATTACCAAAACTAAGATCTTGACCACTTTCTGACTTTCTGTTTCGTGATTTCCGAAAGAACGCCGCCACTTACGGCCGTCATTTTTGACCACCCCGCTCAGAGTCCCCCTCCGCCGGATTGGACTGGAGGATTTTTCCCATCGATGAAATATCAGAGAATTATTAATGTTTTTAAAAATGTCACCATTCTCTCAGCTGTCCCCGCTGGTGGCAGGTGGGAGGGACTATAAAACCAGGAAGTGTCGTGCCTCACCCAGTCTCTGCGATACGGAGGAAGCGAGAGGGTCATGGCTCTCTGAGCTGTGAATAACACTGAACGCACGTCTACTCGACGGTGAGTCCCCTCGATGTGGTTGTAAAGTGTTTGCCAAATTGGCTTGGCTTTTAAAGACTCTTCAGAAAATGTGTTGGCTGTTTGCAAAGTGTTTCCCAAATTGGCTTGGCTTTTAAAGACGCTTCAGAAAATGTGTTGGCTGTTTGCAAAGTGTTTGCCAAATTGGCTTGGCTTTTAAAGACTCTTCAGAAAATGTGTTGGCTGTTTGGAAAGTGTTTGCCAAATTGGTTTGGCTTTTAAAGACTCTTCAGAAAATGTGTTGGCTGTTTGCAAAGTGTTTCCCAAATTGGCTTGGCTTTTAAAGACTCCTCAGAAAATGTGTTGGCTGTTTGCAAAGTGTTTGCCAAATGGGTTTGGCTTTAAAGACTCTTCAGAAAATGTGTTGGTTGCTTGCAAAGTGTTTGCCAAATGGGCTTGGCTTTAAAGACTCTTCAGAAAATGTGTTGGTTGCTTGCAAAGTGTTTGCCAAATTGACTTGACTTTTAAGGACGCTTCAGAAAATGTGTTGGCTGTTTGCAAAGTGTTTGCCAAATTGGCTTGGCTTTTAAAGACTCATCAGAAAATGTGTTGGCTGTTTGCAAAATGTTTGCCAAATTGGCTTTCTTGGTTTTTAAAATCGTTGCAACAGTTTTCGGATGGATAAAGCGTGAATAAACATATTATTAGATCAGAATTGTGTTTAAGTGCAAAATTGGCGCTCATTCGGTGACTTCTGCTTTATGGCAAGATGGCGCCGATGACTTCATTTCGGTTAGCGGCAAGATGGCGCTGAGTGTGTCATTTCGGTTCGTGGCAAGATGGCGCTGACTGCAGAAGGCACAGATTGAAGACGCCGTTCAATAATTCAAGAGAGCTGACTGCTCTGTCTATGGTGAGTGGGTTTGTTGGACGTTATTTAAAGCACATTTTTGCTTCAGCAGCAGCAACCTCTACAGGAGACTTTAAACGTTTGAATCATTCGGTTTACACACTGTATGTTTACCACGTTCCGAAGTTACTTGGCATTTAATATTGGATGTGTGTGAGTGAGTGTGAGTGAGTGTGAGTGAGTGAGTGTGTGAGTGTGTGTGTGAGTGTGTGTGTGCGAGTATGCGAGTGTGTGAGTGCGCGTGACCGCGAGCGCGTAAGTCTGCATGTGTGTGTCTGCTTGTGTGTGTCTGTGTGTGAGTCTGTGTGAGTCGGTGTGTGTGAGTGTCTGTGTGAGGTGGATGGTGAGTGTGTTATCAACTAATAACAAATATTACAAATAATATAGTCTTTCATAGTTCAGAGCTTATATGTTGTTTAATAGCCTGATGGCTGTCAGGAAGAAGGTGTTCCTCAATGTGGATGTTACAGTTTTCAGTTTATAAAATTCGTACGTGACTCCAGAAGTCGGGTATAAGTCAGCCAGTCCACAAGCCGTGATTCAGTCTGTCAGTCCAGAGGCCATGAGTGAGTCAGTCAGTCCAGAGACCATGAGTTAGTCCCAAGGCAGTGAGTGAGTCCAGAGGCCATGAGTAGGTCGCTCACCGCCCCTCCCCCCCACTGACATCCCCACCTCAAGACGCTGCCCTTCGCCTGGCTATAGGATGCTCCCCGTCCTGAAGCCGCCCCATCTCCGCTGCAGGACAGCCCCCTACCTCATCAGCCCACGAGAGCCCCCGCCTGAATCCGTCCCCCTCCCTCAGCTGCAGGACGTTTGCCACCCCCCCCCAACCCGACAGCCCCCGCCTCAAAAACATATTTTGCACAAATTCTTCAGTGAGTCCAGAGGATTGAGAATTACAACAAAGTAATGGAATTCTTTAATTTGCCACAACCAAGAAATGGAAGGATGCACCTTGATGATGACAATCCAGAATTGCTGCAGGAATTGCAATACGATAGAAATGAACAACAGCAATTTGTTGAGGAGAATGGGCCTCTGCTGAATGCTGAGCCGAGAGCAGTGTACGCACTCAATTTAACAGAAGGTGAAGACATTCCCCTTCAGCAGACCCAATTCCCCTGTCAATCAAGTTTAGCTATGACGATCCATAAAGCACAAGGACAAACAATGCAGAAGGTGTTGATCTACCTCGACAAACCGGTATTTCAGCATGGAAAACTGTATGTGTCTCTTAGCCGAGGAAAGATGAAGGGAAATGTCAAAGTTTTCCTGAAGGATGTAACTTCGACCAAGAATGTTGTCATTAAAAGCGTGCTTCGTTGAATGATGACTTCTGAGATCAATTCTCAGATTTTCTTTGTTAAAACTTGACCGCTGAATCTCTCTATATTTAAATTGTCTCCTTTTTATCAACAGCAAAGAGACATAAAGACGCAGTGAGCAGCAACAAGAGACACAACAAGAAAGAACTTAATAATTCTCATCTTTAACATTTAAATTGTTCTTATGTTTTAACTCATTCACATTTTAAACTTTAATAAATCCTTTTTCCACTTTTCATACCGGCGTGTTCTTCATCACAATGGGAACCTAATGGGCAGGATTGGCTGCTCTGTGGGAGGTTGTGGGGAGATTGAGTGGATTGAGTTGAGGAATTGTAAAGGCAAGAAGACACAAATTGGTGTTATTTACAGACCCCCAAATAATTGCCCGGATGTGGGGTGTAAGTTGCAGCAGGAGTTAAAACTGGCATATAACAAAGGTAATGCCACTTTGGTGATGGGGGATTTCAATATGCAGGTAGACTGGGAAAATCAGGTTGGTTCAGGACCCCAAGAAAGAGAGTTTGTAGAATGCCTCCGAGATGGATTCTTAGAGCAGCTTGTAATGGAGCCGAACAGAGAAAAGGCAATTCTGGATTTAATGTTGTCCAATGAAACAGGCATGATAAAGAGAACTCGAGGTAAAGGAACCGCTTGGAGGTAGTGATCATAATATGATTAGTTTTAATCTGCAATTTGAGAAGGAGAAGGTTAAATCGGAAGTGGCAGTGATGCAGTTGAACAAAGGGGATTATGAAAGCATGAGAGGGGAGCTGGACAAGGTAGACAGGAAAGGGATCCTAGCAGGAATGACGGTGGAACAGCAATGGCAGGAATTTCTGGGCATAATCCGGAAGACGCAGGATCATTTCATTCCAAAAAGGAAGAAAGATTCTAAGGGGAGTAGGAGGCAACCGTGGCTGACAAGAGAAGTTAGGATTAGAATAAAAGTAAAAGTAAAGATGTATAACACAGCAAAGAGTAGCCGGATGCCAGAGGATTGGGAAACTTTCATAGGACAACAGAAGGAAACAAAACGGGCAATACGGGCTGAAAAGATGAAGTACGAAGGGAAGTTGGCCTGGAATATAAAGAAGGACAGTAAAAGCTTCTTTAGATATGTTAAGGGGAAAAGAGTAGCAAAGTCAAATCTGGGTCCCTTGAAGGCAGACACGGGTGAAATTATTATGGGCAACAAGGAAATGGCAGAAGAGTTGAATAGGTACTTCGGATCTGTCTTCACTAAGGAAGACACAAACAATCTCCCAGATGTACTGGAGGACAGAGGATCTAAGGGGGTAGAGGAACTGAAAGACATTTTCATTAGGCAAGAAATAATATTGGGTAGGCTAATGGGACTGAAGGATGATAAATCCCCTGAGCCTGATGGTCTGCATCCCAGGGTCCTCAGGGAGGTGGCTCTAGAAATAGTGGACGCATTGGTGATCATTTTCCAATGTTCAATAGATTCAGGATCAGTTCCTGTGGATTGGAGGATAGCCGATGTTATCCCACTTTTCAAGAAAGGAGCTAGGGAGAAAACGGGGAATTACGGACCACTTAGCCTGACTTCGGTGGTGGGAAAGTTGCTGGAGTCAATTATTAAAGAGGTAATAATGGGGCATTTGGATAGCAGTAAAAGGATTAATCCAAGTCAACATGGATTTATGAAAGGGAAATCATGCTTGACTAATCTTCTGGAATTTTTTGAGGATGTGACAAGCAAAATGGATGAAGGGGTGCCAGTGGATGTAGTGTATCTAGACTTTCAGAAAGCCTTTGATAAGGTCCCGCACGTGAGACTGGTGACTAAAATTAGAGCACATGGTATTGGGGGTAGGGTGTTGGCATGGATAGAAAATTGGTTGGCAGACCAGAAGCAAAGAATAGGAGTGAACGGGTCCTTTTCAGAATGGCAGGCAGTGGCGAGTGGAGTGGCGCAAGGCTCGGTGTTGGGGCCGCAACTGTTTACCATATATATTAATGATTTGGAAGAGGGAATTAGGAGCAACACTAGCAAGTTTGCAGATGACACAAAGCTGGGTGGCATTGTGAACTGTGAAGAGGATGTTAGGAGGTTGCAGGGTGACCTGGACAGGTTGAGTGAGTGGGCAGATGCATGGCAGATGCAGTATAATATAGATAAATGTGAGGTTATCCACTTTGGTGGCAAAAACAAGGGGGCAGATTATTATCTCAATGGGGTTAGGTTAGGTAAGGGTTAGGTATGTGCAGCGAGACCTGGGCATGCTTGCAAACCCATAACAAGAGGATTTCAGTATAGGAGTAAAGAGGTTCTTCTGCAGTTGTATAGGGCTCTGGTAAGACCACATCTGGAGTATTGTGTACAGTTTTGGTCTCCTAATTTGAGGAAGGACATCCTTGTGATTGAGGCAGTGCAGCGTGGTTTCACGAGATTGATCCCTGGGATGGCGGGACTGTCATATGAGGAAAGATTGAAAAGACTAGGCTTGTATTCACTGGAGTTTAGAAGGATGAGGGGGGATCTTATAGAAACATAAAATTATAAAAGGACTGGACAAGTTAGATGCAGGAAAAATGTTCCCAATGTTGGGCAAGTCCAGAACCAGGGGCCGCAGTCCTAGAATAAAAGGGAGGTCATTTAAGACTGAGGTGAGAAAAATCTTTTTCACCCAGAGAGTTGTGAATTTATGGAATTCGCTGCCACAGAGGGCAGTGGAGGCCAAGTCACTGGATGGATTTAAAAGAGAGTTAGATAGAGCTCTAGGGGCTAGTGGGGTCAAGGTATATGGGGAGAAGGCAGGCACGGGTTATTGATAGGGGATGTTATGAATGGCGGTGCTGGCTTGAAGGGCCGAATGGCCTCCTCCCGCACATATTTTCTATGTTTCTATGTTTCTATGTTTTTATCAAGTTTCGTTCAGATTGATGTTATATTTTACAAGTTATTCACATTTATAACATTACAAAATCCAGTTTGACAAAGAATCAGCAGTGGCAGTTACAGGGATCTCATTTACATAACCTGCCCGTGAGCAGTGTTCCAGCAGCTCCCACCTCAAGGAGGGTAGGGAGAGAGTGAGATTTTTTTTAATTCTGTTTTTATCAAATTCTTCGGGGGAGGTTTCATTTAAAAAAAACATCACGGCTTTGATTGTGGATGTAGTGGAATAGGGGAGAGGTTTCATTTACAAAAAAAATTGACATTTTCATTGTGGGGAGGTGGGATGGTGGGAGTTTAGTGCCGGTGCCGCCCCCAATGTAGAGTCCGTTGATTGGCTCCAGGGAGCGCCGACGCCAACCCCCACCTGCGTGGGGCCGGTTGATTGCCTCCGGGGAGCGCCGACTGAGGGTACGGGAAAGGAGAGTGAGTAAGAGGAGAGGGAGGGTGTGGGGGAGGGGAGGGGAGGAGTAGACATGTTATTCAAATGTTATGTTTAGTGGGGGAGTGGTTAAGAGGAGGGGAGGGAATGCTGGGGAGAAGGGTAAATGAGCCGTGCCTGCGCAGTTGAGGGCTATGTGTGAGTGGTGGAATATTGAGTTGGAGGAACGGTAGCGCTGGGGGAATGGATGAGTCGTGGACTATTGCATTGGGGGAATGGGGCCCAATGGGTCCCACTGGTCTAGTATCTATCTTCTATCTACTATTAAAACTCTGTGGCTGCCATCCGTCCATCCGTCCATCCGTCCGTCCGGCGTCAAAATTCCCCTTTGATACCGCCCCTGGCCCACACAGCACGCGGAAAGGCCCATGTTTTTCGCCATTTTTCAAAGAGATGACATTTATCTTTACGAATAGACTCTCCATATTAAATTTGGTCCTGTTTATGTACACGTTTTTAAAATAAAATCCACCCCCCCCGCCCACCCCCACTCACTCATTTTGGTGGTCTTTTGTCTCCACCTGCTGGTCACCCGCCATGACGCCTGCTGTCGACCGCCTCTGCTCCGAAAACGACGGCACTTTTTTTCTCCGATTTTCTCCGCTTTTCTCCGAAAATGACGCCATATTTTTTTCGCCGATTTTCACCCCGGGGTCTGAAGCACGTTCGGGAACAACACCCCGGGGTGTGAAGCACCTTCGGGGACCAGACCCAACGGGTCTGCACTTGGTCTAGTATATTACTAAAACTCTCATCTTGTTTATTTCTATGTGTGTGTGCGTGTGTGTCTGTGTAATTGTGATCACGGAACTACTCCAAAACGGTACACAATAGCGGTAAAGAAATTGCACCACCATACTCCTGTGGTGGTTTGTTTCAAGCTTCGTTCAGATTGATGTGATATTTCACAAGTTATTTCACTTTTTAATTTTAAAAATCCAAATTTGAGAAAAAATTCTTCCCTCTGCAGCAAGACTTCACAATGGGATGGTAACCCTACCAGCTACAATGTTGCAATCCTGGGACACTCAGTCCTGCCAGCACTAGCAAGTGCAATTGCAAGCTACAATATTGCAATCCTTTTTTTATATTCCTGGGAGCAAGTATATTCCTGGCAGCAAATATTTTGTTAAAGTGCATTTGCATTTTTTTTAAGTCACAGTACAATGCGTTCTGTCAGCTAGCAAGTGCAATTGCATTTTTAAAGTTTAAAATGAGGGAGGGTGAATATGGCAAATTAGGCAGCCCCTGCGCAGTTGGAGGCTATGGGTGAGTGGTGGAATATTATGTTTGGGGAATGGGTTGCGTGGGGGGGACCAGGCCTCCCATCTGACAGGTGTCCCACTTGGTCTATTTTCTATACCATTACTAAAGGTCTCATCTTGACCACTTCCTGTCTACGTTATCCATACATTTTAGAACAAATGCTACCCTATATCACAATGATTTTTTTCGGCATCTTACTCGCTGTCCTCGTCCGCTCCAACCCCACAAGTTTTTTTACGATTGTTGAAATAATTAAACAATTATGAATGTTTAAAAAAGATTGGTCTTCTCGCCTGTCAGTCACCATGATGAAGGTAACGCCCCTTCCTGGGAGGCCAGGAAAATAAAGCCTCATGGGCGGACGTTTGTCAGTCACCCCGGAAGATTGTGAGTGAGAGTTGAGTCCAGAACTGTGATTCTACGCTGTGAGTGAACTGAACTGTGAGTCTGCACTGTGCTTGAAATGAAATGAATTGTTAGCCTGTACTGTGCTTGAAATGAAATGAATAGTTAGCCTGCCCTGTGCTTGAAATGAAATGAATTGTTAGCCTGTGCTGCAATTGAAATTAAATTAATTACTAGCCTGCACTGTGCTTGAAATGAAATGAATTGTTAGCCTGCGCTGTGTTTGAAATGAAATGAATTGTTAGTCTGCACTCTGTTTGCAATTAAATGAATTGTTAGCCTACACAATGCTTGAAATAAAATGAATCGTTAGCCCGCACTGAGCTTAAAATGAAATGAATTGTTGGCCTGTGACGTGCTTGAAATGAAATCTATGGTTGGCCTGCACTGCGCTTGAAATGAAATGAATTGCTGGCCTGCACTGTGCTTGAAATGAAATGAATTGTTGGCCTGCACTGTGCTTGAAATGAAACAAATTGTTGGCCTACACTATGCTTAGTACAAAGGTCCCGCTCACTCCAGAAATCCTGCTCACTCTGTAAGTCTCGCTCAATCCGGAAGTCCCGCTCAGTGGAGAGGCCATGCTCTGCCGCGTGAGTAGATTCAAGAGAGCTTTACTGTCATATATATGTTGTGTGTTAGTGTGTGTGTGTGTGTGTGTGTGTGAGAGTGAGTGAGTGAGTGAGTGAGTGAGTGTGAGAATTAGTGTGTGTGAGTGAAATGGAGGATGTCTGTGTGGCTGTGAGTGTGTGTGTATGTGTGCGCCTGTGAGATGGAGGGTGGCTGTGTGTGTGTGGCTGTGAGTGTGTGTGTATGATGGATTGTGTGTGTGTGTGTGTGTGTGTGTGTGTGTGTGTGTGTGTGTGTGTGTGTGTGTGTGTGTGTGTGTGTGTGTGTGTGTGTGTGTGTGTGTGTGTGTGTGTGTGTGTGTGTTTGGGTGTGTGTGAGATGGAGGGTGTCTGGGTGTGTGTGGCTGTGTGTGCATGTGTGTGATGGATTGTGTGTGTGTGTGTGAGATGGAGTGTGTGTGGGTGTAAGTGCGTGTGTGTAATGGAGGGTGTGTGTATGTGTGTGGGTGCGTGTGCGTGTGTGAGTGTGAGTGTGATTGTGTGATGGAGGGTGTGTGTGTGTGAGCCCACCAGCCATGAGTCAACTGAGCTGCCAGACATAAGTGGGTGAGTGAACTGCCAGCCCACCAGGCCTGAGTGACTGAGTTGCCAGCCCACCAGGCCAGAGTGACTCAGCTGCCAGCCCATCAGGCCTGAGTGACTGAGCTGCCAGTCCACCAGGCCTGTGACTGAGCTTCCAACACACCAGGCCTGAGTGACTGAGCTGCCAGCCCACCAGACCTGAGTGACTGAGCTGCCAGCCCACTAGGCCTGTGACTGAACTGCCAGCCCACCAGGCCTGAGTGACTGAGCTGCCAGCCCACCAGGACTGAGTGACAGAGCTGCCAGCCCACCAGGCCTGAGTGACTGAACTGCCAGCCCACCAGGCCTGAGTGACTGAGCTGCCAGCCCGCCAGGCCTGAGTGACAGAGCTGCCAGCCCACCAGGCCTGAGTGACTGAGCTGCCACCCCCCCCCCCCCAGGCTTGAGTGACTGAGCTGCCAGCCCGCCAGGCCTGAGTGACTGACCTACCAGCCCTAGAATCCATTCGGCCTACAATCTCCATACTAGCCCTCTGGAAACCAGTCCCACAACACCCATACTAGCGCTCCAGAAAGACCCACACCCCACTTAGTTTTGTATATTACTAAATCTCTCATCTTGTTTCTATATTTGTGTGCCTGTTTGTGCCTATAATTGCGCAAAAACAGTACATGATAGCGGTACAATTTTTTGCACCACCTTTTTCACCATTGTTCTGTGATGTGCAAAAAATAATGTTGTTCAGATTTATGCCATATTTTGCAAGTGATTCACGTTTAAAACAAACAAAAAAACACTTAAAGAAACCTGTCTGCCGCTCATCAGTGTACCACCCCATAATGACTTCACAATGGGATCCCATTTTTTGGAGGGAGGGAGCGTGAAGGAGGAAAAGGGGGAACAATGTTTAATGCGTTCGTGACCAGTGTTGAAACATGTCATGACTACATTGCAGAACTATAGAAACTTGCGAGGCTCAAGTTAGTCTCCGATAGATGAAGAGTGGTAATATCTGGACACAGGACAGGGAACTGATACAAGAATAGTGTAGTGACACAAGATTCAAGATTCAAGGGAGCATATTGTCATGTGTCTCAAATAGGACAATGAAATTATTTATTTGCATCAGCGCCACAGAATATAGTAGGCATAAATAAATACAGAACAGATCAGTGTGTCCATATACCATTGGAATATATATATCGCCGATTTCTGCCGTTATTCTGATCCAGGTAAGTTGATTGTAGCTGTAAATTATCCTCTTCTGTTGGGCTGCTGGCAAAATGTCGCCGCAGGTGCAGCAGCCAGTGAAGAAAGTGAATGGCATGTTGGCCTTTAGAACCAGAGGAGTCGCGTATAGGAGAAAAGAGGTCCTTCTGCAGTTGATAAGGCCCTAGTGGGACCATACCTGGGGTATTGTGTGCAGTTTTGGTCCCCTAATTTGAGGAAGGACATTCTTGCTATTGAGGGAGTGCAGCACAGGTTTACAAGGTTAATTCCCGGGATGGCGGGACTGTCATATGCTGAGAGAATGGAGCGGCTGGGATTTTATACTCTGGAGTTTAGAATGATGAGAGGGGATCGTATTGAAACACATAAGATTGTTAAGGGTTTGGACACGCTAGAGGCAAGAAACATGTTCCCAATGTTGGAGGTCCAGAACCAGGGGCCACAGTTTAAGAATAAAGGGTAAGCCATTTAGAACGGAGACGAGGAAACACTTTCTCTCACAGAGAGTGGTGAGTCTGTGGAATTCTCTGCCTCAGAGGGTGGTGGAGGCTGGTTCTCTGGACACTTTTAAGAGAGAGCTAGATAGGCCTCTTAAAGATAGCGGAGTCTGGGGATATGTGGAGAAGGCAGGAATGGTGTACTGATTGGGGATGATCAGCCATGATCACATTGATTGGCGTTGCTGGCCCGAAGGGATTTTGGAGAAGACTGAAGCAACGGGCAGCGGCACGAACGAACGACCGACCGACAGTGGCGTCCCCGGTTTCGCCCTGGTGGTGGAAATTTTCTTGTAATTAACACGTTAATAATAACATTAATATTAATGTGTGAACATAGAAAACGTCATTGTAATAATGGTGCAACTAGAGAAAATAGCTCGATCTTTTAGCAAAACGGTAAAAAAGGCTGATTTAGGCACTCGATCGTGAAAAATGCATTAACTTGGTGAAATCATCAAAAAAGGCATGAAAAGGCACTTATGGCATTTGTGGCAAATCCTGGCTCTAGTAATTATTACATTATCATCTCTTCCAGTAATTCAGGTTTTCTTGTAGTCATCACAAATTCGGTCTTTTGCTTTCCTCCTCCCCCTACCTCTGTAAGGCCATCCCATAGTCAAAATCACAAGAGATTTTCAATAAAGGCTCAGAGTGCTGGCGTAACTCGGCGAGTCGGGCAGCATCTCTGGAGAACACGGACTGGTGACGTTTCCAGTTGGGATCCTTCCACAGATTTCAGGGAATTTGAAGACTTCTGTTTGAAGTTTTTCCTGTTCTCTCTCTTGCCTTCGAAGCTCAGCTGTTTAAATCCAAAGATGAATTACCTTGTGGTCCTGGTAGCTGGTCTCATTCTCAGTGCCTCTCCGGGTAAGGAAATATAACTATTTTGTTGTCCTCTAGTTTAATTGTGGAAAGCCATTTTAGATTCTCAAGTGGGATTGGAATTTTTGGTTAAACATTAAGCTGTGTGTTCGTTCACATGTAGAGAGTTTGTTATTGAATATGGTGTTAGTTATTGTCAAGTCAAGAGTGTTTTATTGTTATATGTCCCAGATAGAAGGAACGGTGACGTTTCAGGTCGAGACCAATGTTTCCTCTCATTTGTAGTAGTTTGTGTACTCGGAAATCTTGTATGGTGCATTCTTTTATGCTGTATTGCCATGTTTTAATATATTACAAATATCAGATTTGTAGAAATATGAATGCAATTTATGAAGTTATGTGTTCAGTTAAGATTTTATCCTAGACTTTGAAGTCATTTGTTCAGTTTGTTGTACCATTAAATAAAATTTCAATGAGTATTTGTTCTCCTCCCCCTCTCTCCTCCACCTCTCCCCTTCCCTTTCCCCATTCCCTCTCCACCCATCTCTCCCTTTCCCACATCCGCTCCCTCCCCACCTCCCTCTCCCTCCTCTCCAAGGTCCAGTCCCGTCTATTTACTCAGCAGGACAGGCAGCATCAGGTTATTAAACTTGGCTCGGACAAAACTCTGAACATTAATAACCCATTATCTGTTATTTGCACTTTATCAGTTTATTTATTCATGTTTGTATATATTTATACAATGGTATATGGACACACTGATCTGTTCTGTAGTCATGCCTGCTATGTTCTGTTGTGCTGAAGCAAAGCAGGAACTCTCTTGAATCATGAATATTGAAAATCTTGAAGCATCTCTGGAGAGAAGGACTACGTGACGTTTCAGGTCAAGACCCTTCTGCAGACTGAGAGTCAGGGGAAAGGGAAATGAGAGAAATAGACGGTGATGTAGAGAGATATAGAATAAACAAGTGGGACCCGTTGGGCCTGTTCCCCCAACGCAATATTCTACCACTCACCGATAACCCCTAACTGCCTTTTTTCCCCTCTCCTTCTCCCCTCCCTACTCCCTCCCTCACCTCTCCCTCCCTCACCTTTCCCCTACCCTCAGTAACTCCCTCCCTCCATCCATAACCCATTTACCCTCCCTATCGCCCTTGATGTCATTGCGAGGTGGAAGTTGCTGTGTTTTTTTATTTTATGTAAATAATAACCCATTTTGATGTAATTGTGGGTGGATCACTGCTGAAGGGCAGACAGGTGGTTTTAAGTGGGGGGTTTTAGTTTTAAACGTGAATAACTTGTAAAAGATGGCATCAGTCTGAACGAAACTTATTTTTGACCTCACAGGACAATGGTGATTAAGGTGGTGCAAAAATTGTACTGCTATTGTGTACCATTTTTGCGCAAATATAGGTACAATCCGGGCAAACAAACAAGATGAGTTTTAGTAATGTACTGGACCAAGTGGGACCCGTTGGGTCTTGTTCCCTCAACGCAATAATCCACCACTCACCCGTTCCCCCAGGGATCAAGGAAAGAGCGTTCACGTCACGGCCCTGTTTCCACCAAATCTTTCCACCACAGCGCATAAGAAGCGACCAGACAGACACCGTTGTATGCAGATGCCGAGAAATGTGTTCAGCTCTGCCTGAACAACTTCTAATCTTGTGTGTGGACTCAATATGAAGAACACGTTCTCCCAACGCAACCCCTTTCCACCACTCACCCGTTCCCCCAACGTAACACGTTCCCCCAACGCAATATTCCACCACTCACCCATAGCCCCCAACTGCGCAGGCTCGGCTCATTTCCCCTCATCCCCCAACACTCCCCCCTCCTCTGCACCCTCCTTCTTCTCTCCTCCTCCCCATCCCCACTCCCTCCTTCCCCTCACAACAATGTAAGAAATCTCTCATTCACTGGATGGAACACTGTTGATTGGCAGCTGAGATCCCAACATGGCCATATATGGTCCTATCGTTATTCTATACATCTCTGTTGATGGAGCGTACCTGCGGCGACATTTTGGCAGCAGCCCAACAGGAGAGGATAATTTACAGCTACAATCAACTTACCTGGATCAGAAAAACAGCAGAAATCAGCGATATATATATTCAATGGTATATGGACACACTGATCTGTTCTGTATTTATTTATGCCTACTATATTCTGTGGTGCTGAAGAAAAGAAATAATTTCATTGTCCTATCTGAGACACATGACAATAAGCTCCCTTGAATCTTGAATCTTGTGTCACTTCCCTATTCTCGTATCAGTTCCCTGTCCTATGCCCAGATATTACCACTCTTGATCTATCGGAGACTAACTTGAGCCTCGCAAGTTTCTATAGTTCTGAAATTTAGTCACGGCATGTTTCAACACTTAGCTCCTGGCCACAGACGCATTAAATATTATTCCCCCTTTTCCTCCTTCACGCTCCCTCCCTCCAAAAAATGGGATTCCATTGTGATGTCATTGTGGGGTGGAACACTGATGAGCGGCAGACAGGTTTCTTTAAGTGTTTTTTTTTTGTTTTAAATGTGAATAACTTGCAAAATATGGCATAATCTGGACAAAATTATTTTTTGCACATCACAGAACAATGGTGTACCTATAATTGTACCTATATCGTGTACTGTTTTTGTGCAATTATAGGTACAAACAGGCACACAAATATAGAGACAAGATGAGAGATTTAGTAATAAACAAGACTACGTGGGGGGGGTGGGGGGGTCATTCTGGAGCGCTAGTATGGGTGGTGAGGGCCGAAGGAACTGGTTTCCAGAGAGCTAGTATGGAGATTGTGGGCTGAATGGATTCTTGGGCTGGTAGGTCAGTCACTCAGTCCTGGTGGGCTGGCAGCTCAGTCACTCAGGCTTGGTGGACTGGCAGCTCTGTCACTCAGGCCTGGTGGGCTGGCAGCTCAGTCACTCTGGTCTGGTGGGCTGACAGCTCCGTCACTCAGGCCTGGTGGGCTGGCAGTTCACTCACTCACGCACGGCTGCAGTTCAGTTGATTCATGGCTGGTGGGCTCATGCACATACACCCTCCATCACACATACACACTCACACCCACACAAACACACACCCTCCATTACACACACACACACACACACACACACACATTTCTTTTCACACACACACACACACAATCCATCCCACACGCACACACACCCTCCCATCTCACACACAACAAAACACACACACATTCTCACACACACACACACACACACACACACACACACACACACACACACACACACACACACACACACACACACACACACACACACACACACACACACACACACACACACACACACACACAATCCATCACACACACACACACACACACATTCCATCACACACGCACACTCACGGCCACACAGACACAAACACCCTCTATCTCACACACACACACACTCACAGCCACACAGACATCCTCCATTTCACTCACACACACTCACATACACACTCACTCACACACACTGACACTCACACTCACTCACTCGCACACACACACACTAACACTCAACATATAAATGACAGTAAAGCTCTCTTGAATCTACTCACGCGGGTCAGCATGGCCTCTCCACTGAGCGGGACTTCCGGATTGAGCGAGACTTCCGGAGTGAGCAGAACCTCTGGAGTGAGTGGGACCTTTGGACTAAGCACAGTGCAAGCCAACAATTCATTTCATTTCAAGCACAGTGCAGGCCAACAATTCATTTCATTTCAAGCACAGTGCAGGCCAGCAATTCATTTCATTTCAAGCACACTGCAGGCCAACCATAGATTTCATTTCAAGCACAGTGCAGGCCAACAATTCATTTCATTTCAAGCTCAGTGCAGGATAACAATTCATTTTATTTCAAACATATTGCAGGCTAACAATTCATTTAATTTCAAGCAGAGTGCAGGCTAACAATTCATTTCATTTCAAGCACAGTGCAGGCTAACAATTCATTTCATTTCAAGCACAGTGCAGGCTAATAATTCATTTAATTTCAATTGCAGCGCAGGCGAACAATTCATTGCATTTCAAGCACAGGGCAGGCTAACTATTCATTTCATTTCAAGCACAGTACAGGCAAACAATTCATTTCATTTTAGGCACAGTGCAGACTCACAGTTCAGTTCACTCACAGCGTAGAATCACAGTTCTGGACACAACTCTCACTCACGATCTTCCGGGGTGACTGATAAACATCCAGCCATGAGGCTTTATTTTCCTGGCCCCGCAGGAAGGGGCGTGACTTTCATCATGGTGACTGACAGGCGAGATGACCAATCTTTATTAAACATTCATATATTTTTTATTATTTCACCAATCGTAAAAAAACTTGTGGGGTTGGAGCAGAAGAGGAAGGTGAGTAAGACGGTGAAAAAATCATAGCGATATACGGTATAGTTTTTTCTAACATGTATTGATAACGTAGACAGAAAGTGGCCAAGATGAGAGCTTCAGTAATGGTATAGATAATAGACCAAGTGGGACCGATAAGGTCCCTGTCAGATGGGAGGCCTGGTCCCCGCATGCAACCCATTCCCCCAACGCAATATTCCACCACTCATCCATAGCCTCCAACTGCGCAGGGGCTGCGCATTTTGCCGTATTCACCCTCCCTCATTTTAAACTTTAAAAAAAATGCAATTGCACTTGCTAGCTGACAGAACTCGGTGTACTGTGACTTTAAAAAAATGAAATTGCACTTTAAAAAAATCTTTACTGCCAGCAATATACTTGCTGCCAGTAATATTTAAAAAAAAGGATTGTAATATTGTAGCTTGCAATTGCACTTGCTAGTGCTGGCAGGACTGGGTGTCCCAGGATTGCTTCATTGCAGCCGGTAGGGTTACAATCCCATTGTGAAGTCATAGCTGCAGAGGGAAGAATTTTTTCTCAAATTTTGATTTTTTAAATTAAAAAAGTGAAATAACTTGTGAAATATCACATCAAACTGAACAAAACATGATACAAACCACCACAGGACAATTGTAAGGTGGTGCCATTTTTTTTAGCGCTATTGGGTACCGTTTTGGCGTAGTTCCGTGATCACAATTACACAGAAACGCATGCACACATGCACATATAGAAACAAACAAGATGAGAGTTTTAGTAATATATAGATACTAGACCAGTGGGACCCATTGGGCCCCATTCCCCCAATGCAATATTCCACCACTCATCCATTCCCCCAACGCAACCGTTCCTCCAACTCAATATTCCACCACTCACTCATAGCCCTCAAATGTGCAGGCGTGGCTCATTTCCCTTTCTCCCCAGCATTCCCTTCCCTCCTCTTAACCCTCCCTCTTCCTTCCCCTCTCCTCCTCTTCTCCTCCACACCCTCATTCACCTCTCACTCACTCTTCTTTCCGATGCCCTCAGTCACTCCCTCCATCCCTCCATAAACCCTCTCCCCTCCATACCACCTCCTCTCCATCTATCTCCCTGCTCCCCCACTCCTCTGTCAATTGTTTTTGTAAGTGAATCCTCTCCCCTATTCCACCACATCCAAAATCAAAGCCGTGATGTTTTTTTGTAAATGAAACCTCCCCCCAAGAATTTGATTAAAACAGAATTTTAAAGAATCTCAATCTCTCCCTACCCTCCTTGAGGTGCGAGCTGCTGGAACACTGCTCATGGGCAGGTTATGTAAATGAGATCCCTGTAACTGCCACTGCTGATTCTTTGTCAAACTGGATTTTGTAATGTTATAAATGTGAATAACTTTAAAAAATATAACATCAATCCGAAGGAAACTTGATAAAAACACACCACAAAACAAGTCTGAGTAAGATGGTCCACGAATTATAGCGGTATTCTTTATAATTTTGGTGTGATTTCAGGGTCTCACTCACACGCAAACATCCAAGCAGACAAGATGAGAGTTATTAGAAATAAATAGATTGAAGATAGATGAATGAAAGATATGCAAAAGAGTAAAGGTGATAGAGGAAACAGGCCACTGTTAGCTGTGAGCTGGGAGAGAACGAGTTACAGACAATGAGACTCAACTAGACGACTTTCAAGCCTGTACAACCACTTGGGTGGACGAGGGTCTCGACCAAAACATCACCTGTACCTCTTCTCCAGAGAGGCTGCCTGACCCGCTTAGTTACTCCAGCATTTTGTGTCGGTATTGTTCTAAGTTTAATGAAAGGATTTGCTCGTTTTCAGAGCAGCGGCAGAACGAGCTGCAGGTCTCTCTCACACAACCTCCTCTGTTTTGTTCTCAATGTACAGGTAGCTGTTTGCAGTGTTACTACTGCGGTAAACCACCAGGAGAATGTGCGGATAAACCTGTTATTTGCAATCCGAAGGCGGAAGTATGCTATCTTGGGATTTGGAAGGCTGGTAAGTAAGAACAAATTTGAGATGAACATCTGTAGTATCGAGACACAGCGCGGAAACATACCCCCACCACCCTTTGTGTGAAAAGGTTACCCCTCAGATTCCTATTAAATCTTTTCCCCCTTCACCTTAAACCTGTTCTCAATTCATCTACTCTGGGCAAGATACTCTGTGCGTCTACCCAATCTATTCCTCTCATGATTTTATACACCTCTATAGGATCACCCCTCAACCTCCTGCGCTCCATGGAATAGAGACCCAGCCTACTCAACCTCTCCCTATAGCTCACACCCTCTAGTCCTGGCAACATCCTCGTAAAGATGTTAAGACTGTACGATTCTGTGAATAAATAGCTGATTTACTCATAGAAATGTGAAAACTCAGTGGCATTTACACAAAGGGTGGTGGGTGTATGAAACAAGCTTCCAGAGGAAGTCGTCGAGGCTGGGACTATCACAACATTTAAGAAACAGTGAGACAGGTACATGGATTGGACAGGTTTGGGGGATATTGTCCAAACGCAGGCAGGTGGGACCAGCGTAGCTGGTGTGGGCAAGTTGGGCCGAAGGGCCTATATCCACGCTGAATCACTTCTAATTGGTACATGAACTATGAACACAGAAATTATTTAACTGTCCATTCTGTTTTTCCAGGTGGTATGGTGTTTCGCGAATCTGGATGTATTTACATTGGTGCTTGTAATACCCAGGAAAGCCAGGATGGTGTCTCGGTCTCTATCCACTGTTGTAATACTGACCTCTGCAACGCGAGTGACCAAGTTAAATTATCCCTTCTGCTGTTCCCTGCTCTGGTCTCAGTCCGGTTTGCAATTTTTATGTGAAGCAAGTGCATAATAATAATGCACAGTGCAATCTTCTGGGTGCTTTTTGTCTGAAGATCAGGGATAATGAGTCTTAACACTTGATTTCCAAGAGATGAGCAACTTAATCTAACAGATGTGCAAATCCTTTTCATTTCAAAATCAGTAACCCTCATCCACAATGCTTGATATTTGCAATCATTTCATATGGATAATAATAATAATCATATAGCTTGGAGCTTGTACCATTACTCTGTTCATCTGTTGCCGCATCTCAATAAAGTACTGATTTTCAAAAAAAAGTGAGTGTAATTCTATCTTTCATAAGTTCCAGGAGCAGGATCAAGCCATTCGGCCCATCAAGTCTACTCTGCCCTTCAATCATAGGCGTTCTATCTTTCCCTCTCAACCCCATTCTCCCCATAACCCCTGACACTTGTGCTAATCAAGAATCTGTCAAAGCCTCGATCAAATTCTTCAAGGCAATTTTATAAACTGCCTCACATGTTATTGTAATTATAACTACACTGTATAATTCTGTGGCACGGTGGTGTAGAGGTAGAGTTGATGCCTCGTGGCGCCAGATGTGCTGGAACCATACTTGAGGCTGTGACACCCAGAAAACGGGCAGCTTTAGTGAGACTGTGTTTAGCTGGGTCGGGTTGGCGTCGAGGTTATGGGCTGTGTCCATAACGGCCGATCCGAATAAGTTCAGACCGTCGGGGTCACCAATGTAGCGAGACCAAACAGGTAGAGTAAAATAGTTTTATTGTGAAAACAACATTTAAATTACACCAGCTGGACAACTGAAGACCACCATCTGGACAACTGACCACTCTCAACAGCCAGGTCAACATTCACGTGACAGGGTTCCGGCCTCTGACAGTTGTCAGGTGTCAGTTTGAGGATGATATCTGCCTAATTTGAGGAAGGACATTCTTGCTATTGAGGGAGTGCAGCGTAGGTTCACCAGGTTAATTCCAGGGATGGCGGGACTGTCATATGCTGAGAGAATTCAGCGGCTGGGCTTGTATACTCCGGAATTTAATAGGATGAGCGGGTATCTTATTGAAACATATAAGATTATTAAGGGTTTGGACATCCAAGAGGCAGGAAACATGTTCCCAATGTTGGGAGAGTCCAGAACCAGGGGCCACAGTTTAGGAATAAGGGGGAAGCCATTTAGAACGGAGACAAGGAAACACTTTTTCACACAGAGTTGTGAGTCTGTGGAATTCTCTGCCTCAGAGGACGGTGGAGGCCGGTTCTCTGGATACTTTCAAGAGAGAGCTTGATAGGGCTCTTAAAGATAGCGGAGTCAGGGGATATGGAGAGAAGGCAGGAACGGGCTACTGATTGGGGATGATCAGCCTTGATCACATTGAATGGCGGTGCTGGCTCGAAGGGCCGAATGGCCTACTCCTGCACCTATTGTCTATTGTTTTGTATTTCTTCAAGATCTTTGTTAGCTAAAATCACTCTCACATTTTCCTTGTATGTCTTTACCCACATCACCAGGAACTTTACGAGTATTGTCAGTTACCTGTTGAAAACCTGCAAGTTATTCGCTAATGTTTCGCCACGTTTCTCGAGGGAAGTGGTAGCTTGTGGGAAGAATGGAAGAATGGCACTGCTGGCTAGAAGGGCCGAATGGCCTACTCCTGCACCCATTGTCTATTGTCCAACTGGATGTGAAAGTGGGATAAAATAGAACTTGTGTCAGAAGGTCATAAGGGATAGGAACAGAATAAGGCCATTAGGCCCATCAAGTCTGCTCCGCCATTCGATATTGGCTGATCTATCTCACCCTCCTATCCCCCTTCTCCTGCCTTCTCCCCATAACCTCTGACACCCGTACTAATCAAGAATCTGTCAATGCCTTAAAAATATCAATTGAATTGGCCTCCACAGCCTTCTGTGGCAATGAATTCCACAGATTCACCACCTTCTGACTAAAGATATTCCTCCTCATCTCTTTCCTCAAGGAACGTCCTTTAATAAGCAAACTCGGTATTACAACTGCCCAGGTCATGGGTCATTCCGGATAAACATTCTCGCCAGCTGAGCGACTGTGTGTGTACGGACCTATAAGTGAGTTCGGTATCTCGATAAACGCAAGGAATCATGGGATTTGTCAAAGGTCATTCGGGATAAAAAAGCGGACTCAGTGCTGTATAAACTGTATAAATTGTGAACTATTCCACCAAGGAATCTAGAATTCTGTCAACTCAACAGCTTCCTGTCTTGTTCTGCTGTTCACACACGTGACTCACACAGTCCCAGTTCTAGTTCAGTTCATTATTCTGCATTTATTCAAAAAGTTAAAGAATTTATTATTTTCATTTAATCCTTAATGTGTTTGCTACTGGAATAAGAAACTGTTACTTGTGTTTGAAACATTTTCTTATCTTAATTCATAATTTATGTGTAAAAATATATTTAATCTGAGGCAGGCAGCGACTGTATCAGTGTGATGTGGGCTGATGTTTTACCTGCAGGTGGTGTGAATGTACCGTTAAGGCAAAGATTCATCTCCGAGGAAAATAGTAAGATTAAACAAGAACTTACCAGTTTGAAGTTTGATCTTTATTTTATGAGGAGTTACGATGAGCGATTACGTGAAGAAGGCCGTCAAGGCGCATGCGCGTCAATCTTCAAAGCAAACGGTGTGAAATCACAGATAACAGTAGTTGAACTAACATAGTAAGATTAGAGATGACTAGAACTACCAGATGATCTTTATGATACGAGGGTTGGGAGCGGATTGCACGTAATCGATCATCGTAACTCCTCATAAAATAAAGATCAAACATCAAACTGGTAAGTTCTCGTTTAATCTTACTATTTTACTTCGGAGTCACATGAGTGACTACGTGAAGATTTTGAAGCTCTGTGATTTCATGCCATGGAAAAATGAGTCCACACAAGCACGACTGCATCAGTTGACCACAGATAAGGGAAAACATGAATAATGCATACATACATGACATAGATTTAAAACGTGCTGATGCTGATAAATGAACAAATAATAATAATAGTAACCCCTCTCATCCGGGGGGAAACTATAAAATAGAACCTAAAATAGAGTTGGCAAACACCCCTGGTCTGGCAATGGGTTAAAATAAAATGTTTGGAAAACTCGTTCGTTAGACCATCCTGCAGTCGGCAGGATGTGGTCCAGAGGACCGTACATAACCCTTGCTGCTAATGTAGTAGCAGCCCTGGTGGAGTGAGATTCGAAAATTAGAATCTATTCCTGTATAAGGCAGAACCCCGTTTTAACCACCTGGAGGTGGTCTGAACTGATACCTTCTTATGAGGTTTTTAGTAACTAACTACATAGGTAAAAATGGGAGCCTCTAAGGCTCTAGGTGACCTTGACGTAATGTTGTAAATGTGTGACCACACATAACCGAAGGTGCATGGGGTATGCCATGAGAACTAGTTTGAGACCTGACACCCCTGGGCTGCCCTGCTTAACTAAATCGTAAACATGAAATATTATATTATTAGCAGGAATAACCATCCTGTCCAGTCGCAATTTATGTAATGACTGGACCCGTTGCGCTGAGAACAGCACAAAGGGGAAAACTACCTTATGAGAGCCGAGCCAAAGATAGGTATATAGCTGGAGCGCCCTGGTGAAGTAGTGTTAACACAATGTCAATATCCCATACTTCTGTGTACTTGGGTCTGGGAGAACTTGTGTAAAGATATCCTTAATAAACTGGATATCAGAGGGTGAGACCCGACAGAGCGGGTCCCGCTCGCAGCAGCAAATATGATGAGAAAGCACGTTGGGCACAGTTAATGGGACTATAACTTAATTTATTGTCAAGGGCCCATTGAAAATGAACTCTAAGACGACAGTATCTGTGCCGTATTATATGTAACATAGCATTTAAACAGAACGCTTCCCATCTCCTGACGAGGAAATGTTCTGCTTATTTGGTGCTATCCCTGCACTCTGCAGTGAGCACACACATGGATCGGTCTGACACCCCGAGCCGCATGAGCTGTCTTCTCAGATTCTGTAAGGCAATGAATTGATTAATCATGCAGAGGCTGGTTCCCCGAGTCCCAGGCTGAACCAGCAAAGTTTTATGTTTAGAAAACCCATATAAGGTTCTACTATAATTCCCAACATTCGCGGGAAACCATGGCTACATAGGCCAGTCAGACAGTACGAAAACCCTGAAGCGGGATCTTGCTGAATTTATTGCAAGACCCGACTGATGAGGCAAAATGGAGCATCGACATAAAAGAACATTCCTTCCCCGTGTAGCGAGAATGTATCTCTCGCCACTGTGATGCCACATGTCTTTACAACAGGTGAATGAGCCTGGATGCAAACATATCGATATTTGGTGTTCCATCGAGCCATAATGTCATAAAATACTTTGTGATCCAACATTCATTCTGTGTTGTCATTGATTTTACGTGATGATACACCAGCGCCAAATAAAGTTGGGTAAATTATGACAGGACACTTTGGCTTGATTGCACCCATGTGACCAACATATGCCACCACCACAGTGTATCAACCTGGAACTGAGCATGCAGATCATGCATATCCGCACAATAACCCTTTAACCCATAGTATGCACCTAGTGTCTATAGGTAGTTGATACCAATAACTGAAGAATTGTTAATTCATGCAAATCCCATTCGCCTCCGTAACTAGAGATGGCATTCGCAATTTTCCATCTTTGAGCACTAGCATCAGTCTGTAATAACTGAAGTTTTATTGACCAAAGCTACTGGAGCAATACTGAATATTGTTCGTCCACCATTGTGACTTTGATGGCTTCAGCTGGTAATAGCATAGGTCTGTTAACAATGGCACTTGAGAGGTTATTACTTTGCACGTTGTAAGATCTGATAATGCAAAGGCCCAATTGCACAGCTGAAACATAGCTGCTATATTGCCAATTACACTTGATGAATAGAAGACTGCTTGATAACAAGGTTGTTACAGGCTTCTATTGATTCCAATCTCTACCCCAGGGTGGAGCCACAGATAAATTAATAGTTAAAGATAAAACCGAATAATCAATAACTGTAGTTGGTAGCAACTTAAATTTAACTGGATGGATGAGGAACCTCAATTTCTCAAATATAGTTGCGGCTGAAACAGTTGATTTTAGCAAAACACAGCGTTTAGAATATCATCCGGTTAAGCCATAACCAGTGTTTTTGAGCTCTGAGCAGTCCCAGCACCGGTTTAATAATTTGGTAGATGACCTGGGAGCTGAAGTAGCCCATTTGCAACGCATTAACTGTTATCATTGCCCCATCCAGATAAATTCCAAATGTCTCCTGGGATCCCTGTGAATGGGACCTGAATAGTATTCATCTTTGAAATCGATGCATGCCATAAAGATCCTAAGGAAATCAGTTTGTTAGACAGTAACGAAGTTCCATATACTGAAAAATCTATGTTGCACATGCAAGTTAAATCAACAATAAACTGACATCCTTCATCTTTCACAATGAACAGGCCACGCCTGCCATAATTCTGTGCCTGCCTTGAATGACAACTCTGGCCAGATTCCCAAGCCTGTCTCGAAAGGTGATCCTGGCCATAATGCTGAGCCTGCCTTGAAAGACAACTCTGGCCATAATACTGGGCCTGCCTTGAAAGGCTACTCCGGCCATAATTCTGAGCCTGCCTCGAAAGACAACTCTGGCCAATTTCCAAGCTTGTCTCGGAAAGCAATCCTGGCCGTAATACTGAGCCTGCCTCGAAAGACAACTCTGGCCCCAATTCCAAGCCAAGCTTGGTACCCTAGTATACTGTGCAATAATAACCCAATCTCATGTTATCATTGTCATTTGTACAAAAACAATTGTAAATATTACCAACTTGTAAATGGTCCACTTACCCCATGTTTCGGAAGAACCAGACCCACCTAACTCCATGGTTACCGGTGGTCTATGGTAAGCCCAACGGCCCCTGATGTGGGTTCTATTCACGTCCTTGATTGGAGAGTAGGAATGGTAGTGTATGTGGATTCCATACTTCCTCATCCAGGTATACCTGTTGGATAAGTCTTACCTGAAGAGAAGATTCGGCGGCTGGTTTCATTTCCTCCAATGTCACCCCTGGTAGCGCTGTTCACTGCCGGCACTTGTAGCGTGATGGGAACTCTGGCCCCTTCCGGGCATTCTGCCAATGGCTGGACCCAATTTATCCGGCAGTAACCCCTTCGCTTGCGAGTATTTCCTCGCACTCCCCTCCACAAAGAGGGAGATTCGTAGGCAGCCTTGAAAACAGGTGCTGCCGCAGGCTCCTGAGGATACCTGCGCTGACATGGCCCCTCCTACAGACCTATATCAGGATTTTTGCTCTGAGTCAGACAGGAACTGACCCCAAATGCTTCCCTCCTCAGAGAGGGAGTCATTGTGCAGCCTAGTAATAGGTGTCGTTGCCGTGGGCCCCAGAAGAGACCCGCGGTGATAACTCCCTCCTTTGGAGTATATCATTGTGGAGCACCTCTCCATCAGGTGCTCCATGTGGGTTTGAACGTTCAAAGACGTTACCCATGAAGGATGGGGATCGTCTCCATCAGGAATCCTCCTGGCCCGACTCGTTTGAGTCAACGGGCCTCTTCCCTACGCTCCCCTCCTCAGAGAGGGAGATATAATTTCGTGGCTACCCTCCAAGCCGGGTTGCCTAGGTGCTACCGGCACCAGTCTGAAGCCGCTGCCTCCACCGCCAGCGTCTCGGAAGGCGAATTAGACCGCCGCCCGCTACCCGCACTTCCGCGGTCTCCGTAGCGGGTTCCCCGCGGTCCGTGGCCGGGATTCCCCGAGGTCATGACCGGGATTCCCTGTGGTCCGTGACTGGGGTTCCCCGCGGTCCATAAAAGTTCCCCCACGGCCCGTCCGGACTTCGCCCCGAAATTCAGCAGGAAAACTCTGTAAGCGGAGAATCCTGCAAAGGAAAACATAACCTGGGAATAAGTTTAAATCTTACCTTCAGGTTGAAACTTACCGCTGGCAGGAGCAACGCGCCTGCCAGTCCGACGTTCCGCAATGCGGTAGACGTAATGACCCGCATGCGCCTTGACGGCCTTCTTCACCTAGTCACTCACGTGACTCCGAAGTAAAATTGAGTACAGGGCTGGCCCTGTGAAGGAGCCGCCAATCTGATATAAGACATTTAACTGTGAAATGCCTGCCCTTTAGTATTGGATAGATTGAGTGGAGGGTCTGTGCTGTTCCAAGTTTGCGGTGGTTGTGGTGTGTTTCCCCCAGCCATCTCGCCCAGTGCATGTTGAACAGCACAGTTCACCAGCCCTTGTTAGTAGAGGGCTGGTGAAATGTAACTCAGCGGGTCAGGCAGCTTCTCTGGAGAACATGGATAGGTACAAAGTGCTGGAGTAACTCAGCGGGTCAGGCAGCATCTCTGGAGAACGCAGATAAACAAGTCAGTTTCGGACTCTTTTTCCGACTCCACCTGTCCAGGTTCTCCACAGATGCTGCCTGACCCGCTGAGTTACTCCAGCACTGTGTCTTTTTTCCCAAGCCACCTGTACAATATTTTTGCTGCTTTAAGTTTCGATTCAGATTTCCAATTAGTTTTTCGTGGAACAGATCACGTCTCCGCGAGGCAGCTACCTTGACTGAAGGCTGTTACATAACATGAATAACCCGTTTCCAAACTGCCGGGAGCAATCTCCTTCCTGCACCTTGTTTTTACACTTGAACAGATAAACAAGGGGACTAAGGGCAGCAGGTTGGAGCAGCGGTAGAGTTGCTGCCTCACAGCGCCAGAGACCCAGGTTACATCCTGACCACGGGTGCTGTCTGTACGGAGTTTGTACGTTCTCCCCGTGACCTGCGTGGGTTTTCTCTGAGATCTTCTAGAGCCATTTTTCTGCGATCTTGTAGAGCCATTTAGAACGGAGATGAGGAAACACTTTTTCACACAGAGAGTTGTGAATCTGTGGAATTCTCTGCCTCAGAGGGCGGTGGAGGCCGGTTCTCTGGATACTTTCAAGAGAGAGCTAGATAGGGCTCTTAAAGATAGCAGAGTCAGGGGATATGGGGAGAAGGCAGGAACGGGGTACTGATTGGGGATGATCAGCCATGATCACATTGAATGGCGGTGCTAGCTCGAAAGCCTACTCCTGCACCTATTGTCTATTGTCTATTGTCCATTATCTTCAAATTCCCCCATGCTCCAAAGACCTGCAGGTTTGTAGGTTAATTTGGATTCAGTTAACATTTTACTTCTTTAAATTTGTCACCGAGCGTTTTTAAACTGCTGCTCAGGTCGTGCTGGGCTCCTTATACCGAACTCTGGGCTCCTTATACCGAACTCGCTTATACGCAGAGGGGAGTAAGAATTACTTTGTATTATTATTATTAAACTTTATTTCAGACTGAAGGTCCAGACGAGAGACGACATTACATAAAATACATTGCATACAAAAACACCATAAAATACATATAAAAGCTGAGCAAATTACTTATAAAACGCATCATAAATTATATACAAAAATCACAATACATGAATTAAAATGCAGAATAAATAAAAAAGATCAGTGTCCTACAGCGAGGCAGCGAAAGCAGTGTCTCCACAACTGCGATTGGTAGCGTGTAGTGCAAAACTTTATTTGACAAGGCCACGATAATTAAATTTTTTAGAGTCATTTATCCTGCGAATGAATTCCAGCAGAAATATGATCCAAGCCACTTGCTTTGTTGTTTTACAGCTTGTTCGTGGCATGATACACATCATGTGACATAATCGCCATTGAGTCATTACTCTCAATATTGTCCACCCTATACAATTTGGGGGCAGTGGGCAGGTGCTATAGACCTGCACGAGAAGGTAGACCCTCCTGCCCCCACGAGTCTCGGGCAGATGGGGCTCGTCAGCCTGGGAAGGCAGTCCATCTAGGATAGGGAAAACTCTGATTTTAAACCTCCACTGCCTCGTGGCCATATCCAGTCATGGAAAAGGCTCCAGGAGTAAACCTCAAGAAATTCCGGAGTCGGAGCCCCTAAGGCGGTTCGTCGTTGTCTACAACCTCGCTCTGGCAGCTCCTGCGACGGCGCGGGTGCCAAACTGTAATGGACCTGCTGTTCCTTTGGATCGGTCAGCGACGTGGAGAGGGGGGAACGTGCTGCATGGGCAACAGCCTGTCCTCCATATGACATCGCCCAGGCTTGCATCCGACCACACATCACCTGCAAACTAGCCGAGGTTTGGAGTAAGCAACCAACAACTAGGATGCATCACCCATGGTCCGGCATGACTGAGGGGGGCCTACTAGACAAATCACCTTGGACACAATTGAATAAAGTACCATAATGCTGTCTCCATAACTCCATGATATTAGTTGTTCTGGAGATTCCATCTACAGTGCATGCTAGAGTTGTTTTGCAACTGTTAAGAGCTCTCACTTATTTCCAAAAATCAGTAGCAATGTTACTTAGCAGCTTCCTAGCCATGGAATCAGCCCTCATAGCTTGCTCAATTTTTACAGATGAAGCGAACAGCATATGTATATCTTGCATTAGTGAGCTTCTTGTACTCAAACACAGGCCTCTGTCTGGGTCTACCTGTCATAGCCCATGATTTGGTGGCTTCACGGGCTGCAGCATGATACTCGGCTACATACCTATTCCAGCCAGGCCTGATGTTATGCGTCTTATTTGTATGCTTGCAGTAGCGCTTACTGCCCACATCTAAAGTGCTTACTATATCATTATACATGGAGCAGATATCTCTCCTACGCCCAACACCTCCACTCAGTTCGCAATAACCAACCTGATCTCCCGGTGGCTCAGCACTTCAACTCCCCCTCCCATTCCTAATCTGACCTTTCTGTCCTGGGCCTCCTCCATGGCCAGAGTAAGTCTCACCGCAAATTGGAGGAGCAGCACCTCATATTTCGCTTGGGTAGTTTCCACCCCAGCGGTATGAACATTGACTTCTCCAATTTCAGGTAGTCCTTGCTTTCTCCCTCCTTCCCCTCCCCTTCCCAGCTCTCTCACAGCCTAATGTCTCCGCCTATTGATTTCTTCTTCCCGCCCCCCCCCCCGCAACCCCCATATCAGTCTGAAGAATAGTCTCGACCCGAAACGTCACCTATTCCTTCGCTCCATAGATGCTGCCTCAACCGCTGAGTTTCTCCAGCATTTTTGTCTACCTTCTCCTATAGACAATAGACAATAGGTGCAGGAGTAGGCCATTCAGCCCTTCGAGCCAGAACCACCATTCAATGTGATCAAGGCTGATCATCCCCAATCAGTACCCCGTTCCTGCCTTCTCCCCATATCCCCTGACTCCGCTATTTTTAAGAGCCCTATCTAGCTCTCTCTTGAAAGCATCCAGAGAACCCGCCTCCACCGCCCTCTGAGGCAGAGAATTCCACAGACTCACCACTCTCTGTGAGAAAAAGTGTTTCCTCGTCTCCGTTCTAAATGGCTTACTCCTTATTCTTAAACTGTGGCCCCTGGTTCTGGACTCCCCCAACATCGGGAACATGTTTCCTGCCTCTAGCGTGTCTAAACCCTTAACAATCTTATATGATTTAATGAGATCTCCTCTCATCCTTCTAAACTCCAGAGTGTACAAGCCCAGCTGCTCCATTCTCTCTGAATATTGCTTAAGGATTTAACTGTATGGGCATAATAGGCTAAGATGTCTTCCTTTGTGAGGGTTGATCAGTCAAGTTTTTCTGTGTTAAAGCTAGTTCTATCTCTGGATACCACAGGTAGGTGTTCAACATTTATTGACATGGCAACAGGTATATGATCAGTCATTGCTGCCCCATATAGAATGCTCACATACCCCAATGAGGCATGTACATCAGGTGTACTAATACAATGATCCAGCCATGACGTAGTGTGCCAGGCCTCACTAATATAAGTGGAACTATCTGTAGGTAAAAGCACTTTGCTTTGAAAATATTAAATTATTATCTTGACAGAACTGAGCCATATGATTGGCAAATAATGAATTTCTGTCTGAGATATCTGAATTCATATCCCCAATGACATATACACTAGAATAATGATTGTTTTAAATAAAGGAATAGATAAAACCAAGCCTATTTAAATATTCATCCTCATTCTGATGACATTCATAGGGTGTATACACATTCAGGATAACAAATTCCTTGTTGTTGTGAGCAAAGCGTATGACAATGCACCAGGCAGCAACAAGCCGAACCACATTTATTGATGTCAAGCTTCTTGTTCCATAGAATAGCCACACCTCCTGGTATCCTACCTCTGACTATCCCCATGCCAAGGTCAGTTGTAGTCCCCCCAGCCCCATGAAAGTTGTCATTGAGAGAATTGAGTTTGTCCAAGTCTTGCTTCGCTAAGAATGTCTCTTATAGACAATAGACATAGACAATAGGTGCAGGAGTAGGCCATTCGCCCCCTCGAGCCAGCATCCCCATTCAATGTGATAATGGCTGATCATCCCCAATCAGTGTACCGTTCCTGCCTTCTCCCCATATCCCCTGACTCCGCCATCTATAAGAGCCCTATCTAGCTCTCTCTTGAAAGTCTCCAGAGAACTGGCCTCCACCGCCCTCTGAGGCAGAGAATTCTACAGGCTCACAACTCTCTGTGAGACAAAGTGTTTCCTCATCTCCGTTCTAAATGGCTTACCGCTTATTCTTAAACTGTGGCCCCTGGTTCTGGACTCCCCCTACATCGGGAACATGTTTCCTGCCTCTATCGTGCCCAAACCCTTAAGAATCTTATGTTTCAATAAGATTCATCCTTCTAAACTCGAGAGTATACAAGCCCAGCCGCTCCATTCTCTCAGCATATGATAGTCCCGCCATCCCAGGAATTAATCTTGTAAACCTACGCTGCACTCCCCCAATAGCAAGAAACACTTTTTCACCCAGAGAGTTGTGAGTCTGTGGAATTCACTGCCTCAGAGGGCGGTGGAGGCCAGTTCTCTGGATACTTTCAAGAGAGAGCTAGATAGGGCTCTTAAAAATAGCAGAATCGGTGATATGGGTGAAGGCAGGAACGGGGTACTGATTGGGGATCATCAGCCATGATCACATTGAGTGGCAGTGCTGGCCTGAATGGCCTACTCCTACACGTATTGTCTATTGTCTATTGTTCTCCAGAGATGCTGGCTGAACCGTTTGGTAATTTCTGCATTTCGTGCGAATCTCTTTCGTAATTATCGTCCCATTATCATCTCTTCCAGTAATTCAGGATTTCTCTATCATGAAGTCATCAGTAATTCGATCTTTTCCTTGCCTCCTCCCTCTACCTCTATCACACTATCCCATAGTCAAAATCACAAGGGATTTTCAATAAAGGCTCAGAGTGCTGGCGTAACTCGGTGAGTCGGGCAGCATCTCTGGAGAACACGGACTGGTGACGTTTCCAGTTGGGATCCTTCTTCAGATTTCAGGGAATTTGAAGACTTCTGTTTGAAGTTTTTCCTGTTCTCTCTCTTGCCCTCGAAGCTCAGCTGTTCAAAGCCAAAGATGAATTGCCTTGTGGTCCTGGTAGCTGGTCTCATTCTCAGTGCCTCTCCGGGTAAGGAAATATAACTATTTTGTTGTCCTCTAGTTTAACTGTGGAAAGGCATTTTAGATTCTCAAGTGGGATTGGAATTCTTGGTTAAACTTTAAGCTGTGTGTTCGTTCACATGTAGAGAGTTTGTTACTGAATATGGAGTTAGTTATTGTCAAGTCCAGAGTGTTTTATTGTTATATATGTCCCAGATAGAAGGAACGGTGACGTTTCAGGTCGAGACCCTTCCTTCTCTCCAGAGATGCTGCCTGTCCCGCTGAGTTACTCCAGCATTTTATGTCTATGTTCGGTGTAAACCAGCATCTGCAGTTCCTTGCCACACACACTCACACACGCACACACACATATACACACACACACACACGCACACGCACACGCACACACACACACACGCACACATAATCACACACACACACACACACGCACATATGTACACATAATAGTGCAAAAGGCAAAACTATACGTGTATAGGTAGTTTAGATACTACTTTGGCAGTGTGTAGGATACTGCTAGTGTACGGGGTGAACACTGGTCGGCACGGACTCGGTGGGCCGAAGGGCCTGTTTAAATGCTTTAAACATCTGAGGGCTCCACATCACTGATGTGTAGGAAGGAACTGCAGATGTTGGTTTACACCGACAATAGACACAAAGTGCTGGAGAAACTCAGCGGGACAGGCAGCATCTCTGGAGAGAAGGAATAGGTGACGTTTCGGGTCGAGACCCTTCTTCAGACTGAGAGTCAGGGGAAAGGGAAATGAGAGAGATAGATGTTGATATGGAGAGATATTGAACAAGTGAATGAAAGGTATGCAAAAAAGTAAAGATGACAAAGGAAACAGGCCATTGTTAGCTGTGGGCGAGGTGAGAATGAGTTACAGACAATGAGATTCGAGAAGACGACTTTCAAACCAGTAGAACCAGTTGGGATTTGGGAGGGTCTCGACCAAAACATCACCTGTACCTCTTCTCCAGAGCGGCTGCCTGACCCACTGAGTCACTCCAGCATTTTGTGTCGGTATTGTTCTAAGTTCAATGAAAGGAGTTGCTTGTTCTCAGAGCAGCAGCAGAACGAGCTGCAGGTGTCTCTCACACAACATCCTCTGTTTTGTTCTCAATGTACAGGTAACTGTTTGCAGTGTTACTCCTGCTTAGGATCAACGGAAAGATGCGTGGATAATACTGTTAACTGCTCTGCGGGGGAGCGATGCTTCCTTGTGGTAGCAGAGGCTGGTAAGTACGAAAGAATTTGAGATGCACACCTCTAGTTTAGAGATACAGCGTGGAAACATACACACACCAACCTTTGTGTGAGAAGGTTACCCCTCAGATTCCTTTTAAATCTTTTCCCCTCACCTTAAACCAATGTCCTCTGGTCCTCGATTCCACTACTCTGGGCAAGAGACTCTGTGCATCTACCCAATCTATTCCTCTCATGATTTTATACACCTCTATAGGATCACCCCTCATCCTCCTGCGCTCCAAGGAATAGAGACCCAGCCTGCTCAACCTCACCCTGTAGCTCACACCCTCTAGTCCTGGCAACATCCTCGTAAAGATGTTAAGACAGTACGATTCTGTGAATAAATAGCTGATTTACTCATAGAAATGTGAAAACTCAGTGGCATTCACACAAAGAGTGGTGGGTGTATGGAACAAGCTGCCAGAGGAGGTAGTTGAGGCAGGGACTATCACAACGTTTAAGAAACAGTTAGACAGGTACGTCGATCGGACAGGTTTGGGGGATATGGACCAAGCGCTGACAGGTGGGACTAGTGTAGCTGGGACATGTTGGCCGGTGTGGGCAAGTTGGGCTGAAGGGCCTGTTTCCACGCTGTAACACTCTAAAATGATACATGAACTATGAATATAGAAATTATTTATCTGACCATTCTGTTTTTCCAGCTGGTGTAAAGGCTTATGCCGCTGGATGTGCCCCCCCTGCTGAATGTAATGTCCAGCAAATTATCCCAGGAGCCACAGTCTCTGTCAGCTGTTGTGATACTGACCTCTGCAACGCGAGCGACCAAGTTAAATTATCTCTTCTGCTGTTCCCTGCTCTGGTCTCAGTCTGGTTTGCAATATTTATGTGAAGCAAGTGCATAATAATAATGCACAGTGCAATCTTCTGGGTGCTTTTTGTCTGAAGATCAGGGATAATGAGTCTTAACACTTGATTTCCAAAAGATGAGCAACTTAATCTAACAGATGTGCAAATCCTTTTCATTCCAAAATCAGTAACCCTCATCCTGGTTCAGGATTAGTTCATCGATGGTGGTTAGTTCTATGGGTTCTGTAATTCCTCAATCTTCCAATGTACTTTTGTGTTTGTTATTGATTTGAATTATGTTTTGGAGCTGGTTACATATATATACAGCTTCAGTAACTCCAACAGAAGGCTGTGGAGGCCAAGTGAATTGATATTTTTACCGCAGAGATAGATAGATTCTTGATTAGGACGGGTGTCAGGGGTTATGCGGAGAAGGTAGGAGAATGGGGTTAGGAGGGAGAGATAGATCAGCCGTGATTGAATGGCGGAGTAGACTTGATGGGCCGATTGGCCTAGTTCTGCTCCTATCACCTACTGCATGACCTTATAACACTGTGTTTATGTCAGGAGGCTAGACAAGCATGTTTTGATGGCAGTGCATGGACAACCTCCTTCAAGTTGACAAAGGCAAAGCTAATACTTTCAAGAGAGAGCTCCTAAAGATAGCGGAGTCAGGGGATATGGGGAGTAGGCAGGAACAGGGAACTGATTGGGGATGATCAGCCATGATCACATTGAATGGCGGTGCTGGTTCGAAGGGCCGAATGTCCTATTCCTGCACCTATTGTCTATTGTCTAATACACCATGCTTGATATTTGCAATCTTTTAATAATTCAGATAATAATAATAATAATTATTATATAATTTGGAGTGTACCATTACTCTGTTCATCTGTTGCCGCATCTCAATAAAATACTGATTTTCAAAAGAAAATGTGAGCGTATTCCTTTTTTTATGTTCCAGGAGCAGAATTAAGCCATTCGGCCCATCAAGTTCACTCTGCCCTTCAATTCTGGCCGATCTATCTTTCCCTCTCAACCCCATTCTCCCCATAACCCCTGACACTTGTACTAATCAAGAATCTGTCAAAGCCTCTATCAAATTCTTCAAAGCAATTTTATAAACTGCCTCACATGTTATTATTACTACACTGTATAATTCCGCGGCACGGTGGCGCAGCGGTAGAGTTGATGCCTCGCGGCGCCAGAGACCCGGGTTCCATCCGGACCACGGGTGTCATCTGTACAGAGCTTGCATGTTTTCCCTGTGACTGTGTAGGTTTTCTCAGGGTACCTCGGTTTCTTGCCACACTCCAAAGACGTACAGGTTTGTAGGTTAATTAGCTTGGAACAATTGTAAATCTCATCTTGTCTGTGAGTGAGAGTGTTTGTTTGTTTGCCAGCTTTTCATGATCTGAACTACGCCAAAATGGTAGACGATAGCGCTAAAATACCACCTTACTCACCATTGTCCTGTGTCAACTTTCGTTCAGATTGATGTTATATTTTATGAGATATTGACATTTAAAATTTTACAAAACCCCACTTTCTAGTATATTACTAAAACACTCATCTTGTCTGTGTGATGTGCTGAATTACGCCAAAACGGTACACAATAGTGCTACAATTTTTGGACCATCTTACACACAATTGTCTTGTATGTTTTATCACAGTTTCGTTCATATTGATGTTATATTTTACAAGTTATTCACATTTTTAACTTTACAAAGCCTTACTGAGAATAATTACTTCAAGTGCAGTGGCAGTTGGCAGCTATGACGTCACAATGGGATCTCATTTACATAAACACCATTACATCACAATGGAATCTCATTAAGTTGCACATCTGGGATCGTTAATCTCATTTAGAATTTTCCTTGTGGGGGGTGGGATGGGGGGGGTGAGCGCCGACGCCGCCCCCCAACGTGACGTTTCATTTAAAAAGCATTGCGCTTTTCATTGTGGAGGGGTGGAATAGGGGAGAGGTTTCATTTACAAAATTAATTCAAGATTTTAATTGTTTAGGGGTGGGATAGGGAGAGATGAGTGGAGTCGCTGCCCACCCCCCACCCCCTCCCACCCCCTCCCCACATGGGGTCGATTGAGAGTTGTTATTTAAACATTGTGTTTAATGGCAGAGTGGGATAGGGTAGCAGGGAGATAGAGGGAGTGGTGGGGGTAGGGAAGGGAGAGGGGTTATGGAGGGAGGGAGGGAGGGAGGGAGGGAGGGAGGGAGGGATGGAGGGGGGGTGTGACTGAGGGTAGGGGAATGCAGAGGTAAGGGATGGAGTGGAGGAGGGGAGGAGAAGAGAGGAGAGAAGAGGGAAGGTGAAGAGGAAAGGAAGGAGTGTTAGGGGATGAGGTGAGATGAGCCGTGCCTGAGCAGTAGGGGTCTATGGGTGAGTGGTGGAATATTGCATTGGGGGGATGGGTTGCATTGGGGGACTAGATATTGGGGGAACGGGTGAGTGGTGGAATTTTGCGTTGGGGGAACGGGGCCCAATGCATCCCACTTGATCGAGTATATTACTAAAACTCTGATCTTGTTTGTTTCTATGCGTGTGTGTCTGTGTGCCTGTCTGTGTGTGTAGATATCTGCCCGTGTGATTCTGAAATTATACCAAAACAGTACGCGATAGCGCTACAATTTTTGAACCACCTTACTCACCATTCTCATGTGGTGTGGTGTATCAAGTATCGTTCATATTGATTGTATATATTACAAATTATTCACATTTCAAACTTTGCAAAATGCTACTTTGAGAAAAAAATTCTTCCATCTGCACTGGCAGTTAGCAGCTATGACGTCACAATGGGATCTCATTTACATAAATTGCCTGTCAGTAGTGTCCACTGGCAGTTAGCAGCTATGACGTCACAATGGGATATCATTTACATAAACTGCCCGTCAACAGTGTTCCACCCAGTGCAATGAGATATTTGTTACATTGTTGTAAGGAGAGGGAGCTAGAACAGGAGGGGAGGAGGAGAAATGTTATTTAAACATTGTGTTTAGTGTGGTGGAGTGGGTTAGGGGAGAGGTGAGGAGTGGGGGAGCAGGGAGATAGAGGAAGTGGAGGGGAGAGGGGTTATGGAGGGAGGGAGGGAGGGAGTGACTGAGGGTAGGAGATAGGAGAGGGAGGGAGAGGTGAGGGAAATAGTGGAGGAGGGAGTAGGAGAGGGGAGAGAAGAGGCAGGGTTAAAAGAAGGGGGAGGGAGTGTTGGGGATGATGGGAAATGAGCCACACCTGCGCAGCTGGGGGCCATGGGTGAGTGGTGGAATATTGCATTGGGGAAAGGATTGCGTTAGGGGAATGGGTGAGTGGTGGAATATTGAGTTGGGGGAACGGGGCCCATTGGGTCCCACTTGGTCTAGTTACACCTAAAATCCAGTCACAGGACCACAAAAATACTGTTGGAGCCAATTATATTTAGGCCAGTTACTGTTGGCATATTATATTATTTTGTCTAGATATTTCTAGCAGTATTATTTTGGACACTTGGGGGCAGTCATTTGATGATAGAGGGGGTAACATTTGGGCTTGGGGGGACAGGGACTCAGACCAGGCATAGGAGGTGGAGAGAATTGAAAGTTACAATTTATATGAGAATAAGGAGAACCTGAAATGTTCATCTCTTTGTTTGTACCACTACTTCAGAGGGCTAGTATGAAGATTGTGGGCCGAATGGATTCTTGGGCTGGCAGCTCAGTCACTCAGGCCTGGTGGGCTGGCAGCTCAGTCATTCAGGACTAGTGGGCTAGCAGCTCAGTCACTCAGGCCTGGTGGGCTGGCAACTCAGTCACTCAGGCCTAGTGGGCTGGCCGCTCAGTCACTCAGGGCTGGTGGGCTGGCAGCTCAGTCACTCGGGGCTGGTGGGTTTGCAGGTCAGAAACTGCCAGAAATTCTGCCCAAAACAGGTGAGGGATTCTGTGAGAGAGAAGGGGGAGACGGCGGAGAATCAATTTTAGACATTTTTCATCTTTATTTGCAGATCACAGCAATGAAGGAGGAAATTCAATCCTGGCCTGGATCTCACAGATAGCCAATGAAGGGAGGGAGAAAAATACTGGGGTGATGTTTAATACTCGCAGGGGGAATACTTACTGATGGGCCGAAGGAACAGCGCCTGGGCTAGTACTGGCCTGATGGGCCAAAGGGATTCGATTAAAAAATCTGAGTGACATTTCAGTAGAAAGGCACTTTTTCTGGACTTTTCCATTTCAATTTCAAGCACAGGGCAGGCCAAACAACTCATTTCATTTTCATTTCATTTTCATTTTCATTTCCATTTCAATTTCAAGCACAGGGCAGGCCAAATAACTAATTTCATTTTCATTTCATTTCATTTCCTTTTCCATTTCCATTTCCATTTCAAGCACAGGGCAGGCCAAACAACTCATTTCATTTTCATGCCATTTCCATTTCCATTTCCATATCCATTTCAATTTCAAGCACAGGGCAGGCCAAACAACTCATTTCATTTTCCTTTCATTTCCATTCCCATTTCAATTTCAAGCACAGGGGAGGCCAAACAACTCATTTCATTTCCATTTCCATTTCAAGCGCAGGGCAGGCCAAACAACTAATTTCATTTTCATTTAATTTCCATTGCCATTTGCATTTCAATTTCAAGCACAGGGCAGGCAAACAACTCCTTTCATTTTCATTTCATTTCCATTTCCATTTCAATTTGAAGCACAGGGCAGGCCAAACAACTCATTACATTTTCCTTTCATTTCCATTTCCTTTTCCATTTCCATTTCCATTTCCATTTCAATTTCAAGCACAGGGCAGGCCAAACAATTCATTTCATTTTCATTTCATTTCCAATTCTATTTCCATTTACGTTTCAAGCACAGGTCAGGCCAAACAACTCATTTCATTTTCATTTCATTTCCATTTCCTTTTCAGTTTCAAGCACAGGGCAGGCCAAACAACTCATTTCATTTTCATTTCCATTTCCATTTTAATTTCAAGCACAGGGGAGGCCAAACAACTCATTTCATTTTCATTAAGGGCTAACAAATCATTTATTGCAAGTACATTGGAGACTCACAGTTCAGTAGACTCACAGTTCAGTTGACTCACAGCTTAGAATCGCAGTTGTGGACTCTGCCTCGCGATCTTCCAGAGTGACTGACCCATGTCCAGCATCCGGGGCTTTATACTGCTGGCCCCCTCGGAAGGGGCGTTACCTTCATCAAGGTGATTGAAATGTGAGAGGACCAATCAACTGATCTCAAGATATTTTAAACATTCAAACTTTATTATTTTTCAGCAATCGGAAAAATCCTTGAGGCTGCTGCAGGAGGAGGACTGCGAGGAAGATGGTGTTAAAATCATAGCAATACAGGTAGCGTTGTTTCTAAAATCAATTAGCGTAGACAGGAAGTGGTCAAGATGAGACTTTTAGTAAAATAATAAATAGATGTAGAGAGGTGGTTATCTGAAGTTGGACAGCAAATTACACACTCCATAGCTGAAAGTGTCATACATCAGATTGTTGTAGAATCAGAAGAAATTGGACCTGAAGATTGTGTTTCAAATGTCTCAAAACAAAGATCAAGCCACAAATCTAATTCTTCTTCATGTGCCATTCGGCCCATCAAGTCTATTCCGCCATTCAATCGTGGGTCACCTATCTCTCCCATCTAACTGCATTCTCCCGCCTTCTCCCCATAACCTCTGACACCCGTACTAATCAAGAATCTATCTGTGCCTTAAAAATATCCATTGACTTGGCCTCCACAGCCTTCTGTGGCAATGAATTCCACAGATTCACCCTCCTCTGACTAAAGAAATTCCTCCTCATCTCCTTCCTGAAGGAACGTCCTTTAATAAGCGAGTTCGGTATCTCGATAAACGCAAGGAATCATGGGATTTGTCAAAGGTCATTCGGGATAAACAAGCTAACTCAGCGCTGTATAAACAGTATATAAATTGTGAACTATTCTACCAAGGAAGTAATCTAGAATTCTGTCAACTCAACAGCTTCCTGTCTTGTTCTGCTTCAGAAACAACTGCAGATGCTGGAGAAATCGAAGGCAGACAAAAATGCTGGAGTAACGCAGCGGGTGAGGCAGCATCTATGGAGCGAAGGAATAGGTGACGTTTCGGGTCGTGACCCTTCTTCTGACTCCTTCTTGTTCTGCTGTTCACACACTACTCACACAGTCCCAGTTCTAGTTCACTTCATCAATCTACAATTATGAGATATTCAAAAAGTTAAAGAATTTATTATTTTCATTTAATCCTTAATGTGTTTGCTACTGGAATAAGAAAATATTACTTGTGTTTAAAACATTTTCTTATCTTTGTTCATAATTTATGTGTAAAAATATATTTAATCTGAGGCAGGCAGTGACTGTATCAGTGTGATGTGGGCTGAATGTGGCGTGAATGTACCGTTAAGGCAAAGATTCATCTCCGAGGAAATCTGAGTACAGGGTTGGCCATGTGAAGGAGCTGCCAATCTGATATAAGACATTTAACTGTGAAATGCCTGCCCTTTAGTATTGGATAGATTGAGTGGAGGGTCTGTGCTGTTCCATGTTTGCGGTGGATGTGGTGTGTTTCCCCCAGCCATCTCGCCCAGTGCACGTTGACCAGCACAGTTCACCAGCCCTTGTTAGCAGAGCCTCTTGGTGTAGGTGTTACCCGAAGCCCAAAGGTTTTGTGCAGGTTCTGCGTTAGGATTGGGTACGCAGCGAGCTAGCGAGAGGGCTGTCAGATCAGACCAGCGCAGGTTGCCGAGTGGCCGAAGGGCGGATTTTAATGGGTCGTTATTAAACTGTTCCATCTGTGCAGCATCTCTGGAGAACACGGATAGGTACAAAGTGCTGGAGTAACTCAGCGGGTCAGGCAGCAACTCTGGAGAACATGGATAGGTACAAAGTGCTGGAGTAACTCCGTGGGTCAGGCAGCATCTCTGGAGAACATGGATAGGTACAAAGTGCTGGAGTAACTCCGTGGGTCAGGCAGCATCTCTGGAGAACGCAGATAAACAAGTCAGTTTGGGACTCTTTTTCCGACTCCACCCGTCCAGGTTCTCCACAGATGCTGCCTGACCCGCTGAGTTACTCCAGCACTTTGTGTCTTTCTGCCCAAGCCACGTGAATAATCTTTTTGCTGCTTCCAGTTTCGATTCAGATTTCCAATTAGTTTTTCGTGGAACAGATCACATCTCCGCGAGGCAGTCTACCTTGACTGAAGGCTGTTACATAACATGAATAACCCGTTTCCAAACTGCCGGGAGCAATCTCCTTCCTGCATCTTGTTTTTACACTTGAACAGATAAACAAGGGGATTGAGGGCAGCAGGTTGGAGCAGCGGTAGAGTTGCTGCCTCACAGCACCAGAGACCCGGGTTACATCCTGACCACATCCTGTGCGGAGTTTGTACGTTCTCCCCGTGACCTGCGTGGGTTTTCTCTGAGATCTTCTAGAGCCATTTCACTGAGATCTTGTAGAGCCATTTAGAACGGAGATGAGGAAACACTTTTTCACACAGAGAGTTGTGAGTCTGTGGAATACTCTGCCTCAGAGGGTGGTGGAGGCCGGTTCTCTGGATACTTTCAAGAGAGAGCTAGATAGGGCTCTTAAAGACAGTGGAGTCAGGGGATATGGGGAAAAGGCAGGAACGGGGTACTGATTGGAGATGATCAGCCATGATCACATCGAATGGCGGTGCTGGCTCGAAGGGCCGAATGGCCTACTCCTGCACCTATTGTCTATTGTCTATGATCTTCGGTTTCCCCCATACTCCAAAGATCTGCAGGTTTGTAGGTTAATTTGGCTTCAGTTAACAATTGTAAATTGCCCCTAGTGCGTGTAGGATAGTGGTAGTGTATGCGGGGATTGTTGGCTGGCGTGGACACTGTGGGCCAAAGGGCCTGTATCCATGCTGTATCTCCAAACTAAATGTACAATTGGTTCTTCACGCGAACAAAAGCTTTTCACTGTGTTTTTGTACTCTTATACATCGGCGAGACCAAACGCAGACTGGGCGATCGCTTCGCTGAACACCTTCGCTCAGCCCGCCTGAACCATCCTGATTTCCAGGTTGCCAAACACTTTAATTCTCCTTCCCATTCCCACACTGACCTTTCTGTCCTGGCCCTCCTCCATTGTCAGAGTGAGGCCCAGCGCAAATTGGAGGAACAGCACCTCATATTTAGCTTGGGCAGCTTACACCCCAGCGGTATGAATTTTGACTTATGTAACTTCAAGTAACCCCTATATCCCCTCTCTCTCTCTCCATCCCTCCCCCACCCACGTCGCACCAGCTTCTCGTTCTCATCCAGCAAACAGCTAACAATGGCCTGTTTCCTTTATCATCGTTACATTTCTGCATATCTTTCATTCATTGTTCTTTATCTCTCTATATCATCGTCTATATCTCTCGTTTCCCTTATCCCTAACCAGCCTGAAGAAGGGTCTCGACCCTAAACGTCACCCATTCCTTATCTCTAGTGATGCTGCCTGTCCCGCTGAGCTACTCCAGTTTTTGTGTCTTATCAACAGGTTTTCGTAGTACCTCAATAGACAATAGACAATAGGTGCAGGAGTAGGCCATTCGGCCCTTCGGCCATTCATTGTGGTCATGGCTGATCATCCACAATCAGTACCCCGTTCCTGCCTTCTCCCCTTATCCCTTGATTCCGCTATCTTTAAGAGCTCTATCTAGCTCTCTCCTGAAAGCATCCAGCGAACCGGCCTCCACTGCCTTCTGAGGCAGAGATTTCCACAGATTCACTACTCACTGGGTGAAAAAGTGTTTCCTCATCTCCGTTCTAAGTGGCCCCTTATTCTATTAAACTGTGGCCCTAGGTTCTGGTATGTCCAATCCCTTAATAATCTTATATGTTTCAATAAGATGCCCTCTCATCCTTCTAAATTCCAGTGTATACAAGCCCAGTCACTCCATTCTTTCAACTTATGACAGTTTTGGAGGCCAAGTAAATGGATATTTTTACGGCATAGATAGATTCTTGATTAGTACGGGTGTCACAGGTTATGGGGAGAAGGCAGGAGAATGGGGTTAGGAGGGAGAGATAGGTCAGCCACGATTGAACGGCGGAATAGACTTGATGGGCCAAATGGCCTAATTCTGCTCCTATCACTTATGAACTCAGTGGGTCAGGCAGCATCTCTGGAGAAAATGAATAGGTTACATTTCGGGTCGAGACCTTTCAAATTCTCATAATTATCACTGCCCAGTCACCCGGACCCGACTCCCAACTCCCTGAAAGACTCCACAGAGAGGCGACTTTTTCCATGTCGCCTCCCTCGCGGCCTATCAGCTTGGATTGGAGCAGCCTTTCCCAGATTCGGGCCCGGAACTTCAGCAGCGGGCGCAGCGTGGACCTTTCCATTGCAGTGCTGGGGAAAACCCTTGCCGGGGGTCGCAAGAGAGGAGTGCTCCAATAGCTGGCCTGGTGACTTTGGCGTCGTGGGGTTGTGGTCTGCGGAGCTTCTAGCCGCGGGCATGGCTTGGACTTACCATATGGAGCCTGGGATCCCTCGCCGGGGATCGCCGGAGAAGAGCTCCGACCGCCGGCCTGCGGCCTATAACATCCAGAAACCGCGGTCTCCGATAGGAAAGTGCCGAGTCGGGACCTCCAAGCCGCGGAGTATGTTTGACTGTCCCGACGTCGGAGATTTGAGAGGGCCAGTACATCCGGCCGTCCGTAGCAGCGACTACGGAGGGTTCATGGCCCTGACCACGGGTGGACTGACTGAACTTTGTTGCCTTCCATCACAGTGGAGAATGCTATGGTGGATGTTTGTGTTAAATTCTATTGTGTATTGTGTGTTCCTTTTAAGTGTATCGCAGCTGGCAGATTCATATCACTGCACCTTCGGGAGCATGTGACGAATAAAATTGACTTTGACTTTGACTTTGACTTTGATTTGAACCAACCCCAGAAGTTAAAGCGACAGCATCTTTATTTAAGCCAACCCACCTGGAAAGTTTAACCAGCCTGTTGGAATCCAATCTGAACTTTCCAACCCACCCCCCACACGGCACATTCTGCTGGGTTTTCTTCAATTCAGGAAGGTTGTTTAGATAGGAATGTAAGGACCGTCTCAAATTGGTTGACCACACAACTTGTAATTCGTGTAAATCAATATCAAATTTGAATGGCTGTGACTCAGGCTAATGCCAGGGATTTGATCATTAACAGGTTCGTTCCAGGCATTCTTGAGTTTTCAGGTTTGGTGCTGTATTGAGTCATTGGGAGGAGCCACCTTGGGGAACGGCTGCTAACCAGCAGCCGTCCGTTAATTTCACTTTTTTCTTTAGTTTTTAGTTAATCTATGTCTGTCTTTCCTGGGGAATTTGACTTTTCTTGTGGGGGGGCAATGGGGGAAACTATTTTTAGGTCCCTACCTTGGTCGGTGAGGCGGCTTTTTCTCCAGGCTGCCCCGTCGACCCGTCCTTGCGGCCTACCAGCGGGCCTGGAGCGGCGTTTCCTGGTGGGGACCGCCTCGCACCTTCAGCTTTGGTGGCGGCACAGCGCTGGAGCGCTATCGCGGAGCGGAGCGGGCGATGCCTTGCCTGGGTCGCCGCGCTGGATCGACGCGCTGGAGCTCCGGTGAGTGATAAGTGTAATGATAAGTGTAATGATAAATAAAAATAAAAAAATAATTGTGGATTAGTGCAGCCTACAGTACGTTGTGTCCGACTGCTGACATACTTGACGGATACATTTATTTATGAATCTCATTGAAATTAATACGCAGGTCCGTACACACACAGTCGCTCAGCTGGCAAGAGTGTTTATCCCGAATGACCTATAACCTGGGCATGCTCAGTTGTAATACCGAACTTGCTTATACGCAGAGGGGCGTAAGAGATATTTAGTATTGTTTCTTTATTGATAGTTTTCTGTGCTTTATTTGTGTTTGCTTTAATAAATAATTATTTGTGCTCTTCAAGAGAGAATTAGATTTAGCTGTTGGGGCGAACGGAATCAAGGGATTTGGCAGAAAAAGCAGGAACGGCAACAAATCTACCGCCACATCCCCTAAAATCTGGAGAAGTGACCCGACCAGAAACGTCACCAGTCTAGGTTCTCCAGAGATGTTGCCCGACCACCTGAGTTACTCTGCAGATGTTGCCTGACCACCTGAGTTACTCCACAGATGTTGCCTGACCACCTGAGTTAATCCACAGATGTTGCCTGACCACCTGAGTTACTCTACAGATGTTGCCTGACTACCTGAGTTACTCTACAGATGTTGCCTGATCACCTGAGTTACTCCACAGATGTTGCCTGCCCACCTGAGTTACTCCACAGATGTTGCCTGATCACCTGAGTTACTCCACAGATGTTGCCTGATCACCTGATTTACTCTACAGATGTTGCCTGATCACCTGAGTTACTCCACAGATGTTGCCTGCCCACCTGAGTTACTCCACAGATGTTGCCTGACCACCTGAATTACTCCGGATATTTGTGGGAGGATGTTCGTTACCAGCACCAGCAGTTCTTTGTATCTACATGCTTGATTCCTTCTCTCCACAGATGACTGGTTTGGTAAAGTCAGCATTTCATGCGTATCTCTTTCGTAAAGCTCGTCCCATTATCATCTATTCCAGTAATTCAGGTTTTCTCTATCACGTAGTCATTAGAAATTCGATCTTTTCCTTGCCTCCTCCCCCTACCTCTGTAAGTCCATCCCATAGTCAAAATCACAAGGGATTTTCAATAAAGGCTCAGAGTGCTGGCGTAACTCGGCGAGTCGGGCAGCATCTCTGGAGAACACGGACTGGTGACGTTTCCTGTTGGGATCCTTCTACAGATTTCAGGGAATTTGAAGACTTCTGTATCCGAAATTTGTCCTGTTCTCTCTCTTGCCCTCGAAGCTCAGCTGTTCAAATCCAAAGATGAATTACCTTGTGGTCCTGGTAGCTGGTCTCATTCTCAGTGCCTCTCCGGGTAAGGAAATATAACTATTGTTGTTGTCCTCTACTTTAACTGTGGAAAGGCATTTTAGATTCTCAAGTGGGATTGGAATTCTTGGTTAAACATTAAGCTGTGTGTTCGTTCACATGTAGAGAGTTTGTTACTGAATATGAAGTTAGTTATTGTCAAGTTTTATTGTTATATGTCCCAGATAGAAGGAATGGTGACATTTCAGGTCGAGACCCTTCCTTCTCTCCAGAGATGCTGCTTGTCCCACTGAGTTACTCCAGCATTTTATGTCTATCTTCGGTGTCAACCTGTAGTTCCTTGCCACACACACTCACACACGCACACACACGATCACACACACATATGTACACATGAAACAAACAATAATAGTGCAAAAAAGTAAAACTATACGTGTATAGGTAGCTTAGATACTACTTTGGCAGTGTGTAGGATACTGCTAGTGTACGGGGTGATCACTGGTAGGCACGGACTCGGTGGGCCGAAGGGCCTGTTTAACTTCTGTAAATATCAAGAGGGCTCTACAGCACTGATGTGTAGGAAGGAACTGCAGATGTTGGTTTACACCAAAAATGGACACAAAGTGCTGGAGTAACTCAGCGGGACTGGCAGCATCTCTGGAGAGAAGGAATAGTTGACGTTTCGGCTCAAGAAACAGGCGCCACAGAACCAGGGGCCACAATTTAAGAATAAGGAATAAGGAGTAAGCCATTTAGAACGGAGACGTGAAAACACTTTTTCTCACAGAGAGTGGTGAGTCTGTGGAATTCTCTGCCTCAGAGTGTGGTGGAGGCCTGTTCTCTGGATGCTTTCAAGAGAGAGCTAGATAGGGCTCTTAAAAATACCGGAGTCATGGGATATGGGGAGGAGGCAGGTACGGGGTACTGATTGGGGATGATCAGCCATGATCACATTGAATGGCGGTGCTGGCTCAAAGGGCCGAATGGCCTACTCCTGCACCTATTGTCTATGATCTATTGTCTATTGAGACCCTTCTTCAGACTGAGAGTCAGGGGAAAGGGAAACGAGAGATATAGACGTTGATATCGAGAGATATTGAACAAATGAATGAAAGATATGCAAGAAGGAAAAAATGATAAAGGAAACAGGCCATTGTTAGCTGTGGGCGAGGTGAGAATGAGTTACAGTTAATGAGAGTGGAAAAGACGACTTTCAAACCAGAACAACCAGTTGGGATTTGGGAGGGTCTCGACCAAAACATCACCTACACTCTTCTCCAGAGCGGCTGCCTGACCCGCTGAGTTACTCCAGCATTTTGTGTCGGTATTGTTCCACGTTTATTGAATGGAGTTGCTCGTTTTCAGAGCAGCAGCAGAACGAGCTGCAGGTGTCTCTCACACAACCTCATCTGTTTTGTTCTCAATGAACAGGAAAGTGTTTGCGGTGTTACTCCTGCCAAGCATCAACCGAAAGATGCGTGGATAATACTGTGAACTGCTCTGCAGGGGAGCAATGCTAGCTTGTGGTTCCAGAGGCTGGTAAGTATGAATGAATTTGAGATGAACATCTCTAGTTTAGAGATACAGCTTTTCCCATACACCCACCACCCTTTGTGTGAAAAGGTTACCCCTCAGATTCCTATTAAATCTTTTCCCCTTCACCTTTAACCTATGTCCTCTGGTTCCTGATTCACCTACTCTGGGCAAGAGATTCTGTGCATCAACCCAATCTATTCAATAGACAATAGACAATAGACAATAGACAATAGACAATAGTTGCAGGAGTAGTTGCCATTTGGCCCTTTGAGCCAGCAACGGAGTGCGATTGGGTAGCGGGGAGAGGGGGGTAGGAAGGGGAGAGGGGTTATGGAGGGAGGGAGGGGGGGGGAGGGAGGGAGGGAGGGAGGGGAGGGAGGGTGTGACTGAGGGTAGGGGAAAGGAGAGGTAATGGAGGGAGTGGAGGAGGGGAGGAGGAGAGAGGAGAGAAGAGGGTGAAGAGGAAATGAAGGAGTGTTAGGGGATGAGGTGAAATGAGCCGCGCCTGCGACATTGGGGGCTATGGGTGAGTGGTGGAATATTGCGTTGGGGGGACGGGTTGCATTGGGGGACCGGATGAGTGGTGAAAATGGGTTGCATTGGGGGAACAGGTGAGTGGTGGAATATTGCATTGGGAGAATGGGGCCCAACGGGTCCCACTTGATCGAGTATATCACTAAAGCTCTGATCTTGTTTGCTTCTATGCGTGTGTGCCTGTCTGTGTGTGTAGATGTCTGCCCATGTGATTCTGAAATTATACCAAAACGGTACAAGATAGTGCTAAACCTCTCATGTGGTGTGGTGTATCAAGTTTCGTTCACATTGATAGTATATTTTACAAATTATTCACATTTCAAACTTAGCAAAATGCCACCTTGAGAAAAATTTCTTCCATCTGCACTGGCAGTTAGCAGTATATGACGTCACAATGGGATATCATTTGCATAAACTGCCCGTCAACAGTGTTCCACCCAGTGCAATGAGATATTTGTTACATTGTTGAAAGGAGAGGGAGCGGGTGCGGGAGGGGAGGAGGAGAAATGTTATTTAAACGTGTTTAGTGGGATGGAGTGGGTTAGGGGAGAGGTGAGGAGTGGGGGAGCAGGGAGATAGCGGGAGTGGAGGGGGGTAGGGAGGGGAGAGGGGTTATGGAGGGAGGGAGGGAGCGACTGAGGGTAGGAGATAGGAGAGGGGAGGGAGAGGTGAGGGAGGGAGTGGAGGAGGGAGGAGGAGAGGGAGAGAACAGGGAGGGTGAACAGAAGGGGGATGGAGTGTTGGGGGATGAGGGGAAATGAGCCGCAGCTGGGGGCTATGGGTGAGTGGTGGATTATTGGGTTGGAGGAACGGGTTCCGTTGGGGGAATGGGTGAGTGGTGGAATATTGGGTTGGGGGAACGGGGCCCAGCGGGTCCCACTTGGTCTAGTTACACCTAAAATCCAGTCACAGGACCACAAAAATACTGTAGGAGCCATTTATATTTAGGCCAGTTACTGTTGGCATATTATATCATTTTGTCTAGATATTTCTAGCAGTATTATTTTGGACACTTGGGGGCAGTCATTTGATGATAGAGGGGGGTGACATTTGGGCTTGGGGGGACAGGGACTCAGACCAGGCATAGGTGGAGAGTACACAGTTCTCATCATATCGGAGAGAACTGAAAGTTACAATTTATATGAGAATAAGGAGAACCTGGAATGTTCATCGCTTTGTTTGTACAACTACGTTAGAGGGCTAGTATGAAGATTGTGGGCCGAATGGATTCTTGGGCTGGCACCTCAGATACTCAGGCTTGGAGGGCTGGCAGCTCAGTCACTCAGGCCTGGTGGGCTGGCAGCTCAGTCACTCGGGCCTGATGGGCTGGCTGCTCAGTCACTCAGGGCTGGTGGGCTGGCAGCTCAGTCACTGAGGGCTGGTGGGCTGGCAGCTCAGTCACTCAGGCCTGGTGGGCTGGCAGCTCAGTCACTCAGGCCTGGTGGGCTGGCAGCTCAGTCACTCGGGCCTGATGGGCTGGCTGCTCAGTCACTCAGGGCTGGTGGGCTGGCAGCTCAGTCACTGAGGGCTGGTGGGCTGGCAGCTCAGTCACTCAGGCCTGGTGGGCTGGCAGCTCAGTCACTCTGGACTGGTGGGCTGGCATCTCAGAAACTGCCAGAAATTCTGCCCAAAACAGGTGGGAATTCTGTGAGGGAGAAGGGGGAGACGGCGGAGAAGCAATTTTAGACATTTTTCATCTTTTTTTGCAGATCACAGCAATGAAGGAAGAAATTCAATCATGGCCTGGATCTCACGGGGAGCCAATGAAGGGAGGGAGAAAAATACTGGGGTGAGGTTTAATACTTACTGATGGGCTGAAGGAACAGCGCCTAGGCTAGTACAGGACTGGTGGGCTGAAGGGACTCGATAAAGAAATCTGAGTGAAATTTCAGCAGAAAGGCACTTTTTCTGGACTTTTACATTTCCATTTCAATTTCAAGCACAGGGCAGGTCAAACAACTCATTTCATTTTCATTTCCATTTCCATTTCAATTTCAAGCACAGGGCAGGCCAAATATATCGTTTCATTTTCATGTCATTTCCATTTCCATTTCCATTTCAATTTCAAGCACAGGGCAGGCCAAACAACTCATTTCATTTTCCTTTCATTTCCATTTCCATTTCAATTTCAAGCACAGGGGAGGCCAAACAATTCATTTCATTTCCATTTCCATTTCCATTTCAAGCACAGGGCAGGCCAAACAACTAATTTCATTTTCATCTCATTTCCATTTCCAATTCAATTTCAAGCACAGGGCAGGCAAACAACTTTCATTTTCATTTCATTTCCATTTCCATTTCAATTTCAAGCACAGGGCAGGCCAAACAACTCATTACATTTTCATTTCATTTCCATTTCCATTTCCATTTCCATTTCCATTTCAATTTCCATTTCAATTTCAATTTCAAGCACAGGGCAGGCCAAACAACTCATTTCATTTTCCTTTCATTTCCATTTCCATTTCAATTTCAAGCACAGGGGAGGCTAAACAACTCATTTCATTTTCATTAAGGGCTAACAAATTATTTATTGCAAGTACATTGGAGACTCACAGTTCAGTAGACTCACAGTTCAGTTGACTCACAGCTTAGAATCGCAGTTGTGGACTCTCCCTCGCGATCTTCCAGAGTGACTGACCCACGTCCAGCAGATGGGGCTTTATACTGCTGACCCCTCGGAAGGGGCGTTACCTTCATCAAGGTGATTGATAGGTAAGAGGACCAATCAGCTGATCTCAAGATTTTTTAACATTCAAAACTTTTTTATTTTTTCAGCGATCGGAAAAATCCTTGGGGCTGCTGCAGCGGAGGAGGACTGCGAGTAGGATGGCAATAAAATCATAGCGATATAGGTAGCGTTTTTTTCTAAAACCAATTAACATAGACAGGAAATGATCAAGATGAGACTTTTAGTATAATAATAGATAGGTCGAGAGGTGGTTATCTGAAGTTGGACAGCAAATTACACACTCCATTGCTGAAAGTGCCATACATCAGATTGTTGTAGAATCAGAAGAAATTGGACCTGAAGATTGTGTTTCAAATGTCTCAAAACAAAGATCAAGCCACAAATCTAATTCTTCTTCATGTGCCATTCGGCCCATCAAGTCTAGTCCGCCATTCAATTGTGGCTGACCTATCTCTCCCACCTAACTGCATTCTCCCGCCTTCTCCCCATAACCTCTGACACCCGTACTATTCAAGAATCTATCTATGCCTTAAAAATATCCATTGACTTGGCCTCCACAGCCTTCTGTGGCAATGAATTCCACAGATTCACCTCCCTCTGACTAAAGAAATTCCTCCTCATCTCCTTCCTAAAGGAACGTCCTTTAAAAATGCGAGTTCGGTATCTCGATAAACGCAAGGAGTCATGGGATTTGTCAAAGGTTATTCGGGATAAACAAGCTAACTCAGCGCTGTATAAATTGTGTATAAATTGTGAACTATTCCACCAAGGAAGTAATCTAGAATTCTGTCAACTCAACAGCTTCCTGTCTTGTTCTGCTTAAGAAAGAACTGCAGATGCTGGAGAAATCGAAGGCAGACAAAAATGTTGGAGAAACTCAGCGGGTGAGGCAGCATCTATGAAGCGAAGGAATAGGTGACGTTTCAGACTCCTTCTTCTTCTGCTGTTCACACACTACTCACACAGTCCCAGTTCTAGTTCAGTTCATTCATCTGCAATTCAAGTTCAAGTTCAAGTGAGTTTATTGTCATGTGTCCCTGATAGGACAATGAAATT
>CM075994.1:9579384-9652764 GCA_038087875.1 Malacoraja senta
AGTAGACTCACAGTTCAGTTGACTCACAGCTTAGAATCGCAGTTGTGGACTCTCTCTCGCGATCTTCCAGAGTGACTGACCCACGTCCAGCATCCGGGGCTTTATACTGCTGGCCCCCTCGGAACGGGCGTTACCTTCATCAAGGTGATTGACGGGTGAGAGGACCAATCAACTGATCTCAAGATTTTTTAAACATTCAAAACTTTTTTATTTTTCAGCGATCGGAAAAATCCTTGGGGCTGCTGCAGCGGAGGAGGACTGCGAGTAAGATGGCGATAAAATCATAGCGATATAGGTTGCGTTATTTCTAAAATCAATTAACATAGACAGGAAGTGGTCAAGATGAGACTTTAATATAATAATAGATAGATGTAGAGAGGTGGTTATCTGAAGTTCGACAGCAAATTACACACTCCATAGCTGAAAGTGGCATAAATCAGATTGTTGTAGAATCAGAAGAAATTGGACCTGAAGATTGTGTTTCAAATGTCTCAAAACAAAGATCAAGCCACAAATCTAATTCTTCTTCATGTGCCATTCGGCCCATCAAGTCTAGTCCGCCATTCAATCGTGGCTGACGTATCTCTCCCACCTAACTGCATTCTCCCGCCTTCTCCCCATAACCTCTGACACCCGTACTAATCAAGAATCTATCTATGCCTTAAAAATATCCATTGACTTGGCCTGCACAGCCTTCTGTGGCAATGAATTCCACAGATTCACCCTCCTCTGACTAAAGAAATTCCTCCTCATCTCCTTCCTAAAGGAACGTCCTTTAATAAGCGAGTTCGGTATCTCGATAAACACAAGGAATTATGGGATTTGTCAAAGGTCATTCGGGATAAACAAGCTAACTCAGCGCTGTATAAACAGTGTATAAATTGTGAACTATTCCACCTCCTCACCTCTGCTGACACTGGTTCCCTCAACATCCTCATCCTCCTCGACCTGAGTGCAGCCTTCGATACCGTGAACCATAACATCCTGCTTACCAGACTTAAAGACCTTGGCATTGAAGGTTCTGCACTCAGCTGGCTCCGTTCCTACCTTTCCAACCGATCCCACTTCATCTCTCTCCATAACCACACCTCTGCCACAGCCACTGTCACTCAAGGCGTTCCCCAAGGCTCCGTTCTTGGTCCCCTCCTCTTCATCATCTACATCCTCCCCCTTGGTCATATACTCCGTCACTTCAACCTGGACTTCCATTGCCATGCTAATGACACCCAGATCTATCTCAGCACCAAGTCCCCCCACCACCCCCCTCTCTCCCATATCAACTCCTGCCTGTCAGCCATCAAATCTTGGATGCAACTCAACTTCCTTAAATTAAACAGTAACAAAACAGAATTTCTCCTCATTGGCTCCAAATCAACACTTACCAAAATTAACAACCCCACTCTCACTATTGACGGCACCACTGTCTCCCCATCTCCTCAGGCCCGCAACCTTGGCGTGATCTTTGACTCAACCCTCTCCCTTGAGCCTCACATCCGCCATGTTGTCAAAACATCATTTTTTCACCTCCGCAACATTGCCAAAATCAGACCCTCTCTCACACCCCCCGCTGCTGAAAGACTCATCCATGCCTTCATCTCCTCCCGACTGGACTACTGTAACTCTCTTCTCTTTGACATTAATTCCAGCAACATCAACCGACTCCAACTGGTCCAGAATGCAGCCGCCCGACTCATCACCCATACCAAATCCTGGCACCACATCACCCCAGTTCTCAAAGAACTTCACTGGCTTCCCATTTCCCACCGGATCATAATCAAAATCCTGGTCCTCACCTACAAAGCCCTCAACCACTTGGCCCCCCCTTATCTCACTGACCTCCTCTCCCTCTACCAACCCTCACGGTCCCTCAGATCCACATCAGCCGGTCTCCTCTCCATTCCGAAATCCAACCTCTGCACTTTTGGATACAGAGCCTTCTCCAGGGCAGCTCCCAGGCTCTGGAACTCCCTCCCACAATTGATCCAAAATTCTGAGTCCCTCACCATCCTCCAGTCCCGCCTCAAGACCCTTCTCTTCACCTCTGCATACCCTTAGTCCCATGTCCCCCTCCCCTTTGCATCTCTGTCTTACTGCTCTATTTTGTTTTGTTTTTGACTCTCCATGTAAAGCGACTTTGAGTCCTTGAAAAAAGCGCTATACAAATAAAATGTATTATTATTATTATTATTATTAAGGAAGTAATCTAGAAATCTGTCAACTCAACAGCTTCCTGTCTTGTTCTCCTTGCAAGATGACAATAAAGGTTGATTTGATTTGATTTGATTTGATTTAAGAAAGAACTGCAGATGCTGGAGAAATCGAAGGCAGACAAAAATGCTGGAGAAACTCAGCGGGTGAGGCAGCATCTATGGAGTGATGGAATAGGTGACGTTTCAGACTCCTTCTTCTTCTGCTGTTCACACACTACTCACACAGTCCCAGTTCTAGTTCAGTTCATTCATCTGCAATTCAAGTTCAAGTTCAAGTTCAAGTGAGTTTATTGTCATGTGTCCCTGATAGGACAATGAAATTCTTGCTTTCCTTCAGCACAACAGAACATAGTAGGCATTTTTTCCTGTTCTCTCTCTTTCCCTCGAAGCTCAGCTGTTCAAATCCAAAGATGAATTACCTTGTGGTCCTGGTAGCTGGTCTCAGTCTCAGTGTCTCTCCGGGTAAGGAAATATAACTATTGTTGTTGTCCTCTAGTTTAACTGTGGAAAGGCATTTTAGATTCTCAAGTGGGATTGGAATTCTTGGTTAAACATTAAGCTGTGTGTTCGTTCACATGTAGAGAGTTTGTTACTGAATATGGAGTTAGTTATTGTCAAGTCCAGAGTGTTTTATTGTTATACATCCCAGATAGAAGGAATGGTGACGTTGCACGTCGAGACCCTTCCTTCTCTCCAGAGATTCTGCCTGTCCCGCTGAGTTACTCCAGCATTTTACGTCTGTCTTCGGTGTAAACCAGCATCTGCAGTTCCTTGCCACAAACACTCAGACATGCACACACACACACACACACACACACACACACACACACACACACACACACACACACACACACACACACACACACACACACACACGATCACACACGATCACACACACACACACACACACACACACACACACACACACACACACACACACACACACACACACACACACACACACACGATCACACACGATCACACACACACACACACACACACGCACATATGTACACATGAAACAAACAATAATAGTGCAAGAAAGCCAAAACTATACATGTATAGGTAGTTTAGATACTACTTCGGCAGTGTGTAGGATAGTGCTAGTGTACAGGGTGATCACTGGTTGGCGCGTACTCAGTGGGCTGAAGGGCCTGTTTAATAGCTTTAAACATCAGAGGGCTCTACAGCACTGATGTGTAGGAAGGAACTGCAGATGTTGATTTACACCGACATAGAAACATAGAAAATAGGTGCAGGAGTAGGCCATTCGGCCCGTCGATATGATCATGGCTGATCATCCAACTCAGTATCCCATCCCTGCCTTCTCTCCATACCCCCTGATCCCTTTAGCCACAAGGGCCACATCTAAATCCCTCTTAAATATAGCCAATAGACACAAAGTGCTGGAGTAACTCAGCGGGAAGGCAACATCTCTGGAGAGAAGATATACTTGACGTTTCGGCTCCAGATCCAGGGGCCACAGAACCAGGGGCCACAGAACCAGGGGCCACAGTTTAAGAAAAAGGAATAAGGAGTAAGCCATTTAGAACGGAGACGAGGAAACACTTTTTCTCACAGAGAGTGGTGAGTCTGTGGAATTCTCTGCCTCAGAGGGCGGTGGAGGCCAGTTGTCTGGATGCTTTCAAGAGAGAGCTAGATAGGGCTCTTAAAAATAGCGGAGTCAGGGGATATGGGGAGAAGGCATGAACGGGGTACTGATTGGGGATGATCAGCCATGATCACATTGAATGGCGGTGCTGGCTCGAAGGGCCAAATGGCTGACTCCTGCACCTATTGTCTACTGTCTATTGTCTATTGAGACCCTTCTTCAGACTGAGAGTCAGGGGAAAGGAAACAAGGGAAATAGACGGTGATATCGAGAGATATTGAACAAATGAATGAAAGATATGCAAGAAGGAAAAGACTCGAGAAGACCACTTTTAAACCAGTACAACCAGTTGGGATTTGGGAGGGTCTCGACCAAAACATCACCTGTATCTCTTCTCCAGAGCGGCTGCCTGACCCGCTGAGTTACTCCAGCATTTTGTGTCGGTATTGTTCTATGTTCATTGAAAGGAGTTGCTCGTTTTCAGAGCAGCGGCAGAACGAGCTGCAGGTGTCTCTCACACAAAATCCTCTGTTTTGTTCTCAATGTACAGGTAACTGTTTGCAGTGTTACTCCTGCTTAGGATCAACGGAAAGATGCGTGGATAATACTGTTAACTGCTCTGCGGGGGAGCGATGCTACCTAGTGGTAGCAGAGGCTGGTAAGTATGAATGAATTTGAGATGCACACCTCTAGTTTAGAGATACAGCTTGTTCCATACACCCACCACCCTTTGTGTGAAAAGGTTACCCCTCAGATTCCTATTAAATCTTTTCCCCCTCACCTTAATCCTATGTCCTCTGGTCCTCGATTCCACTACTCTGGGCAAGAGACTCTGTGCATCTACCCAATCTATTCCTCTCATGATTTTATACACCTCTATAGGATCACTCCTCATCCTCCTGCGCTCCAAGGAATAGAGACCCAGCCTGCTCAACCTCTCCCTCTAGCTCACACCCTCTAGTCCTGGCAACATCCTCGTAAAGATGGTAAGACTGTACGATTCTGTGAATAAATAGCTGATTTACTCATAGAAATGTGAAAACTCAGTGGCATTCACACAAAGGGTGGTGGGTGTATGGAACAAGCTGCCAGAGGAGGTGGTTGAGGCAGGGACTATCGCAACGTTTAAGAAACAGTTAGACAGGTACATGGATCGGACAGGTTTGGGGGATATGGACCAAGCGCTGGCAGGTGGGACTAGTGTAGCTGGGACATGTTGGCCAGTGTGGGCAAGTTGGGCTGAAGGGCCTGTATCCACGCTGTATCACTCTAAAATGATACATGAACTATGAATATAGCAATTATTTATCTGACCATTCTGTTTTTCCAGCTGGTGCAAAGGGTTACAGCGCTGGATGTTTTCCCCCTGCTGAATGTGATGTCCAGCAAAATATCCCAGGAGCCACAGTCTCTATCAGCTGTTGTGATACTGACCTCTGCAACGCGAGTGACCAAGTTAAATTATCTCTTCTGCTGTTCCCTGCTCTGGTCTCAGTCTGGTTTGCAATATTTATGTGAAGCAAGTGCAGAATAATAATGCACAGTGCAATCTTCTGGGTGGTTTTTGTCTGAAGATCAGGGATAATGGGTCTTAACACTTGATTTCCAAGAGATGAGCAACTTAATCTAACAGATGTGCAAATCCTTTTCATTCCAAAATCAGTAACCCTCATCCAGGTTCAGGATTAGTTCATCAATGGTGGTTAGTTCTATGGGTTCTGTAATTCCTCAATCTTCCAATGTACTTTTTTGTTTGTTATTGATTTGAATTATGTTTTGGAGCTGGTTACATATATATACAGCTTCAGTAACTCCAACAGAAGGCTGTGGAGGCCAAGTGAATTGATATTTTTACCGCAGAGATAGATAGATTCTTGATTAGGGCGGGTGTCAGAGTTTATGGGGAAGGCAGGAGAATGGGGTTAGGAGGGAGAGATAGATCAGCCATGATTGAGTGGCGGAGTAGACTTGATGGGCCGAATGGCCTAGTTCTGCTCCTATCACCTACTGCATGACCTTATAACACCGTGTTTGTCTCAGGAGGCTAGACAAGCATGTTATGATGGGCAGCGCATGGACAACCTCCTTCAAGTTGACGAAGGCAATGCCAATACTTTCAAGAGAGAGCTAGATAGGGCTCCTAAAGATAGCGGAGTCAGGGGATATGGGGAGAAGGCAGGAACGGGGTACTGATTGGCGGTGATCAGCCATGATCACATTGAATGTCGGTGCTGGTTCGAAGGGCCGAATGGCCTACTCCTGCACCTATTGTCTATTGTCTAATACACCATGCTTGATACTTGCAATCTTTTAATAATTTGGATAATAATAATAATAATCATATATTTTGGAGTGTGTACCATGACTCTGTTCATCTGTTGCCGCATCTCAATAAAATACAGATTATCAAAAGAAAACGTGACCGTATTCCTTTTTTTATGTTCCATGAGCAGGATTAAGCCATTCGGCCCATCAAGTTTACTCTGCCCTTCAATCCTGGCCGATCTATCTTTCCCTCTCAACCCCATTCTCCCCATAACCCCTGACACTTGTACTAATGAAGAATCTGTCAAAGCCTCTATCAAATTCTGGAAAACAATTTTATAAACTGCCTCACGTTATAATTACTGCACTGTATAATTCCGCGGCACGGTGGTGCAGCGGTAGAGTTGATGCCCCGCGGCGCCAGAGACCCGGGTTCCATCCTGACCACGGGTGTGACCACGGGTGTCCGGCGCTGCAAGCGCTGTAAGGCAGCATCTCTGCCGCTGCGCCACCCTGCCGCCCATTGCACTTCCGTGTCCGTCTCTTCATTTTGGCTCCGTAGCAAACTGCTGTGAGGAAAAGCCTAGAGCAGAGTTGGTGATAGACCCTCAGCAACTTTTAACAGCGGTCCCTATTATTGCCACGTTTAAGAAAGAATGGAAATGCTGGAAAAATCGAAGGTAGACAAAAATGCTGGAGAAACTCAGCGGGTGAGGCAGCATTTATGGAGCGAAGGAAATAGGTGACGCATTAACCAACCTGATCTCCCGGTGGCCCAGCACTTCAACTCCCCCTCCCATTCCCAATCTGACCTTTCTGTCCTGGGCCTCCTCCATGGCCAGAGTGAGTCCCACCGCAAATTGGAGGAGCAGCACCTCATATTTCGCTTGGGTAGTTTACACCCCAGCGGTATGAACATTGACTTCTCCAATTTCAGGTAGTCCTTGCTTTCTCCCTCCTTCCCAGCTCTCCCACAGCACACTCTCCGCCTCTTCCTTTCTTCTTCCCCTCCCCACCCCCCACCCCACCCCCACATCAGTCTGAAGGGTCTCAACCCGAAACGTCACGTATTCCTTCGCTCTAGATGCTGCCTCACACGCTGAGTCTCTCCAGCATTTTTGTCTAACTTCCTTATCTCTGTCTCATCTCCCCTGACTCTCAGTCTGAAGAAGGGTCTCGATCCGTTCCTTCTCTCCAGAGATGCTGCCTGTCCCGCTGAGTTTCTCCAGCATTTTTATCTACCTTCTATCATTGCCACTTTCATTTCACTGTACATCTTGTATGTGTATGTGACAAATAAACTTGACTTATCCGTCGGGACAGAATGTGCAAACTGAAACTCGTGGTCACTTCAATCAAGCATTTATTCAGAAATACACATTAGTAACAATCCCACAACCGATTAGAGAAGTTCTTTTTAAAAAAAACAAGGGCAGCTTTTTACCAAGTCAACTTCCTTTATAGAATACGTACAATACAGTTCATGACCTTAACTTACCTGAAGGGAAAGGGCAGGTGAAAGGAACCAAAATATTCTTCATTCCGAGCAGGGTGGTGGAATAAATGAGTCACGTCTGGCCAATGCTATAGGATTCTCAATGTCGTTGCTAAATGGTCGGGATCTCTTCGACATTGGTAGCAACTCTCTCACATGTACGGATTGTAGAGAGAAAATAAAGATGGGGGGGAAACGGCAGTGGGAAGTTGGGACAACCGAGTGTAGATGTCGTTCACCCTTTCAACTGGTTCATCACTTTGGGTCTTTGGTACCAATCCGTTGTCAAAACGAAATGGCGGTTCAATGGTACGTCGCTGGCCTGTCGTTCAGAAGCCCGCTGACGTGATACTCTTCACCCTAAACCGCTGCCTACACTGCGGGACTGGAAACCAGACTTCTGACAACACCGGGATGGGCTGATCCCATCCAACGGACGCAGAGTGCTGGAGAAACTCAGCGGGTCAGGCAGCATCTGTGGAGAACATGGATAGGTGACGTTTCACAGAGTGCTGGAGTAACTCAGCGGGTCAGGCAGCATCTGTGGAGAACATGAATAGGTGACGTTTCACAGAGTGCTGGAGTAACTCAGCGGGTCAGGCAGCATCTGTGGAGAACATGGATAGGTGACGTTTCACAGAGTGCTGGAGTAACTCAGCGGGTCAGGCAGCATCTGTGGAGAACATGGATAGGTGACGTTTCAGAGTGCTGGAGTAACTCAGCGGGTCAGGCAGCATCTGTGGAGAACGTGGGTAGATGACGTTTCGGGTCGGGAACTTTCTTCAAGGGTCCCGACCCGAGCTGGCACCCATCTATGTTCTCCAGAGATGCTGCCTGACAACCCCGTTACTCCAGCACTCTGTGTCTTTCTTTGGTGTAAACCAGCACCTGCAGTTCCTTCGTTATTACACCTTGCAGGCCTGCGACTGCCCTCAAATCCTCGAGACGGAGACAGAGAGCGCCATGGGTGACCGGGACTCAGATAAAGAACTCGCAGAAGTGAACAGGGTTGAACAGAGAATAATCCACCTTAGACAAGACACAAAATGCTGGAGTAAACTCAGCGGCTCAGGCAGCATCTCTGGAGAGAGGGGACTTTTGTGTCTGAAGAAGGGCCTCGACCCGACACGTCGCCCGTTCCCTCTCCAGAGATGCCGCCTGTCCCGCTGAGTTACTCCAGCATTTTGAGCCTATCGATGGTGTAAACCAACATCTGCAGTTCCTTCCCAAGACAGATAATTCACCCTGGCATGTCTTCACAAACACACACACACAAGCGGTTCATTTTTGTGTTGATGAAACGTTTTAAAGTTTGTTTTTGTTCCCCCACTAAAAAGAAATCCATTGCACCAACTTCAGTTCACGACTGTGAATGGGGACAGGGGAGTGGAAGCGGCAATAACAGAATAATGTGGTTTTGGAGGGGGTGGGGAGGGGGGGTTAGGAGGGAGAGAGGGGAGGAGAAGGCAAAGAGTTTCTTTTGTTAAAGTGAACACTGTTTACAGCCTCGTGGCATATCATCTGTCTGCGGGCCCGCTGTTAAACAGACATCTTTTCTTGAGGAGTTGCCCGGGTCTCGCTCTCTCTCTCGCTCTCTATTCTTTCTCTAACGGATAGTCTTGACTGGGCTTTTGAAGTTGCTGGCAGCTTGGAGCTGGAGTTGGTAGGCATGGGGTGTATCTTGAAGCCGTAGAGTCTGGAGAGAAGGGGGGTAAAAGGGGGAAAGAGATGGAGAGAGTTAACGGCGATGGAGCGGAGGGACAGGAGCGAGAAGGTGGAGGAGGCAGAGACCCGGCTTCGATCCCGACTACGGGCGCTGTCTGTACGGAGTTTGCGCGTTCTACCCGTGACCCGCGTGGGTTTTCTCCGGGAGCTCCGGTTTCCACCTGCACTCCTTAAACGCACTGGGTTTGTAGACTAATTGGCTTCGGTAAAAGTTGTAAATCCCACACACCCTAGTGTGTGTAGGATAATGTTAAGTATGCGGGAATCGCTGGTCAGTGCAGACTCGGTGGGCCGAAGGGCCTGTTTCCATGCTGTATCTCTAATCTAAACTAACTTAAGCTTCCTATCTGAAGATACGTGATCTCCTGGTTGCTCAGCACTTTAACTCCCCCTCCCATTCCCACACTGACCTTTGTCTGGGCCTCCTCCACTGTCAGAGTGAGGCCAAACATAAATTGGAGGAACAGCACCTGATATTTCGCTTGGGCAGCTTACACCCCAGCGGTATAAGTGTTGATCTCGCTATGTTTAAGTAACCCATGCATCCACCAGCTTTTGTGTTTATCTTCGGTTTAAACCAGCATCCCAGGATGAGTGGGTTACATATGATGAGCGTTTGACGGCACTGGGCCTGTACTCGCTGGAGTTTAGAATGATGAGGGGGGGGGGGGGGGACCTCATTGAAACTTGCCAAAAAGTGAAAGGCCTGGATAGCGTGGATGTGGAGAGGAATTTCCTTCAGTCCCAGAGGGTGGTGAATCTGTGGAATTCTTTGCCACAGACAGGCTGAGGAGGCCAAGTCAGTGGATATGTTGAAGGCAGAGACAGATTCTCGATTCATACGGGTGTCAGGGGTTATGGAGAGAAGGCAGGAGAATGGGGGTTGAGAGGAGAGATAGCTCAGCCAGGATTGAATGGCGGAGTAGACTTGATGGGCCAAATGGCCTAATTCTGCTCTTATCACTTTATGATCTGCAGTAGCTCCCTAAACTTCCTCTCCAGCGGCCATGTAACACTTCCTGCACACGACATGCGGTTTTGTTCCTCAATCTGCTTCTGACATCTGTACCAAGCGTTCAACGCCCAAACCTGGCGACTCTCTGCCTGCTGTTACCAGAAGTGGATTTGCAATCATGCATTCCGATCACTTCACCCTTTAAAACCATTAATCCATCAGCAGCATTTCTGACTTCATCTTGCACTGAATGTCATCAGGAAATAGGAGTAGAATTAGGCCATTCGGCCCATCCAGTCCACCCCGCCATTCAATCATGGCTGATCGATCTCTCCCTCCTCCCCCATTCTCCCGCCTTCTCCCCATAACCTCCGACACCCGCACTCATCAAGAATCTATCTCCCTCTGCCTTAAAAACGTTACTCCCCTTAACGGCACGGTGATGCCGCGCCAGAGCTTGCTGACAGACAGCACCAGAGGCCCGGGTTCGATCCTGACCGCGGGCGCTGTCTGTACGGAGTTTGCACGTTTCTCCCCGTGAGTTTTCTCCGGGAGCTCGGTTCCTCCTACACTCGAATGACGTACGGGTTTGTAGGTTATTTGGCTTGGATTAATTGGAAATTGTCCCTTGTGTGCGTAGGATAGTGTTGGTGGGTGCATTCAGAAACAAAACTCTGACATAGGCCACCAAAGCATATTACATAAGTCAATTCAGTAACATGCATCTCTGCATTCAGTTTGAGTTGGTTTGGCGAACTCTAAAGCAATGAAAAAAAGACACAAAAAATGCTGGAGTACCTCAGCAGGTCAGGCGGCATCTCTGGAGAACATGTATAGGGGACGTTTCGGGTCGGGACCTTTCCTCCGTTCTTTCTGGCGGAGTTAAGCACTTTCTAGGGACGTGAAGGGCAGGACTGGCCAAGTTTTGGTGTGTGGGATTGTTACAATAGACAACAGGTGCAGGAGGAGGCCATTCGGCCCTTCGAGCCAGCATTCCCTGTTATCATAGCTGATCACCCCCAATCAGTACCCCGTTCCTGCCTTCTCCCCATATCCCCTGACTCCGCTATCTTTAAGAGCCCTATCTAGTTCTCTCTTGAAAGTATCCGGAGAACCGGCCTCCACCACCCTCTGAGGCAGAGAATTCCACAGACTCACCACTCTCTGTGAGAAAAAGTGTTTCCTCGTCTCCTTTCTAAATGGCTTACCCCTTATTCTTAAACTGTGGCCCTGGTTCTGGACTCCCTGCCTCTAGCGTGTCCAAACCCTTAATAATCTTATATGTTTCAATAAGATACCCTTTCATCCTTCTAAATTCAGGTTCCAGTTTACAGCACGTAAATCCAATTAAGAGTCCGATTCCAATTTGAGGTCTGAAGACACACAACGTCACCCATTACAGAGATGCTGCCTGCCCCGCTGAGTTACGCCAGCATTTTGTGCCTATAATCCAATTAAGATGGCGGGGCAACTACAACCTTTCCAACCAATACTACTTTCTTAGGCAAGGGTGTTATGAGTTAGCATAACATGACAGTGAGGCCCGGCGGCGCTCGGTAGAGTCACTGCCGTTCGGCGCCGGAGACCTGGGTTCGATCCCGACTACGGGCGCTGTCTGTGCGGAGTTTGTACATTCTCCCCGTGACCGTGTGATCGTTCTCCGGGTGCTCCGGTTTCCTCCCACACTCCAAAAGACGGACAGGCTGGTGGTATAATTGGCTTCGGTAAAATTTGTAAACTGTCCCTAGTGTGTAGGATAGTGCTATAGTGTACGGGGTGATCGCTGGTCGGTATGGACTCAGCTGTTTCCACGCTGCATCTCTAAAGTAAATTAAACAATTTCTCCAGAGATTGAAGAAGCATTCAGACAGATACATGGATAGGGTAGATTTGGAGGGATTGTTAGCCACAAGCAGGCAGGTGGGATTAGTGTAGATGCAGGCATGATATTCACCTCCAGAAAAAAAGTAGGAAGTAATGGCCGGGAGTCCAGGAGGCCGGTTAGGTCCCTCCCCAGTGGGGGTTCAGGGGGCTCCTGCATTTTTAATAAATTGAAAGTGATTCGCAAGCTTTCTACTGGTAGTTTACATAACAGAAGCTTAGACTTTTTCCTAACACATAACCAGTAAAATAACCCCCAAAAGATAAATATTTCATAAAATAAATGACTTCATACAGCTAAAAAAAATCTTTACAAAAAATGCTACCTGAAATGTCCCTTTGCCTACCTAGCACTGTGTGCAAACAGCACAGAAACACTGATGTTGGCTGCAGCCATCTTCTGCTTCAGTAAAGGAAGCTGGTCGGCGATTGGCCGCAACGCCCCTCGGAGAGTGGTCGCCGAGTGACCGGCGCATTATGTGATTGGACACAACGCCCTTGGCGGCAGCATCTGATTGGACGGCAGGAGACCGATTTGTTGATAGGACGGGAATTTTAAGGGAAGCTTGCCGGTGATTGGACGCAACCCCCTTGGAGACAGCGGTTGATTGGCCGCCAAATAATCGGGCACAAAAAATTGAAATATAGGAAAACAAAAATATTCCGATTCAAATCAGAAGAATATCATGCCTGTAGATGGGATATGTTGGTCGGCGTGTGCATGTTGGGCTGAAGGGCATATTTCCACTGTATAAGATGCTGCCTGAACAGCTGAATTACTCCAGTATTTTGTGTCCGTCTTTGGTAAATACCAACATCTTTGTTTCTGCAGTACTCTGTGGACTCTTGTGTTGGCACCCAGTGAGCAGAAGAACCTAGTGTTGAGGATGCCTTTTCACAATCATGGAGCCACAAAAAGATGGAAAATAGAGTACGGGGTTGCAGATCTAATGACACCCTCAGACGATCTCGAATGGGATTTTATTGGACTTTATCTTGCACTAACCATTATTCACGTTATATCCTTCATCACGTATCTATACACCATGGCTGGATCGACTGTAATCACGCATTGTCTTTCCGCTGACTGGTTAGCTCACAACAAAAGCTTTTCATTGTACCATGGTACACGTGACAATAAACTAAAGAGGCAGGAAGTCATGAAGTATGATGAGGGTACACAAAAATGCTGGAGAAACTCAGCGGGTGCAGCAGCATCTATGGAGCGAAGGAAATAGGTAGCGTTTCGGGCCGAAACCCTATGATGAGCATCTTTTGACGGCACTGGGCTTGTGCTAGCTGGAGTTCCAATGATGAGGGCGAGTAGAAACATAGAAACTTAGAAAATAGGTGCAGGAGTAGGCCATTCGGCCCTTCGAGCCTGCACCGCCATTCAATATGATCATGCCTGATCATCCAAACTCAGTATCCTGTACCTGCCTTCTCTCCATGCCCCCTGATCCCTTTAGCCACAAGGGCCACATCTAACTCCCTCTTAAATATAGCCAATGAACTGGCCTCAACTACCTTCTGTGGCAGAGAATTCCACAGATTCACCACTCTCTGTGTGAAAAATGTTTTTCTCATCTCGGTCCTAAAAGACTTCCCCCTTAGCCTGAAACTGTGACCCCCTTGTCCTGGACTTCCCCAACATCGGGAAACATCTTCCTGCATCTAGCCTGTCCAACCCCTTAAGAATTTTGAAAGTTTCTATAAGATCCCCTCTCAATCTTCTAAATTCTAGCGAGTACAAGCCGAGTCTATCCAGTCTTTCTTCATATGAAAGTCCTAACATCCCAGGAATCAGTCTGGTGAACCTTCGCTGTACTCCCTCTATGGCAAGAATGTCTTTCCTCTCATTTGGAGATCAAAACTGTACGCAATACTCCAGGTGTGGTCTCACCAAGACCCTGTACAACTGCAGTAGAACCTCCCTGCTCCTATACTCAAATCCTTTTGCTATTAATGGTAACATACCATTCGCTTTCTTCACTGCCTGCTGCACCTGCATGCCTACTTTCAATGACTGGTGTACCATGACACCCAGGTCTCGTTGCACCTTCCCTTTTCCTAATCGGCCACCATTCAGATAAGAGTCTACTTTCCTGTTTTTGCCACCAAAGTGGATAACCTCACATTTATCCACATTATACTGCATCTGCCATGCATTTGCCCACTCACCCAGCCTATCCAAGTCACCTTGCATCCTCCTAGCATCCTCCTCACAGCTAACTCTGCCCCCCAGCTTTGTGTCATCCGCAAACTTGGAGATGTTGCATTCAATTCCCTCGTCCAAATCATTAATATATATTGTAAATAGCTGGGGTCCCAGCACTGAGCCTTGAGGTACCCCACTAGTCACTGCCTGCCATTCTGAAAAGGACCCGTTTACTCCTACTCTTTGCTTCCTGTTTGCCAGCCAGTTCTCTATCCACATCAATACTGAACCCCCAATACCGTGTGCTTTAAGTTTGTATACTAATCTCTTATGTGGGACCTTGTCGAAAGCCTTCTGAAAGTCCAGATATAACAGATCCGTTGGTTCTCCCTTATCCACTCTACTAGTTACATCCTCGAAAAATTCTATAAGATTCGTCAGACGATTTACCTTTCGTAAATCCATGCTGACTTTGTCCAATGATTTCACCACTTTCCAAATGTGCTGCTATCCCATCTTTAATAACTGACTCTAGGAGTTTCCCCACTACCGATGTTAGACTAACTGGTCTGTAATTCCCCGTTTTCTCTCTCCCTCCCTTTTTAATAAGTGGGGTTACATTAGCTACCCTCCAATCCTAAGGAACTACTCCAGAATCTAAGGAGTTTTGAAAAATTATCACTAATGCATCCACTATTTCTGGGGCTACTTCCTTAAGTACTCTGGGATGCAGCCTATCTGGCCCTGGGGATTTATCGGCCTTTAATCCATTCAATTTACCTAACACCACTTCCCGGCTAACCTGGATTTCACTCAGTTCCTCCATCTCATTTGACCCCCGGTCCCCTGCTATTTCCGGCAGATTATTTATGTCTTCCTTAGTGAAGACAGAACCAAAGTAGTTATTCAATTGGTCTGCCAAGTCCTTGTTCCCCATGATTAATTCACCTGTTTCTGACTGCAAGGGACCTACATTTGTTTTAACTAATCTTTTTCTCTTCACATATCTATAAAAACTTTTGCAGTCAGTTTTTATGTTCCCTGCCAGTTTTCTTTCATAATCTATTTTCCCTTTCCTAATTAAGCCTTTTGTCCTCCTCTGCTGGGCTCTGAATTTCTCCCAGCCCTCTGGTACACACCTCATTGACACTTTTGGAATAATGAATGGAGTGGATGTGGAGAGGAAGTTTCCGCTAGGGGGAGAGTCTCGGCCTAGAGGGCACAGTCTCAGAATAAAAGGAGGTACCTTTAACCTACAGGGGGCGCCGTCGAGTATGGCTGCCCTGCCAGCAGCTGTTAGTCTTTTCACCTTTTTTTATTTCCAGTTAGTTAAAAGTGTTTGTTTTGGAGGTCTTTTAGTCTTTTTATGTGGGGGGGGGGAAGGGGGAAACTATTTTTCTCAGTACCTACGTGGTCGGAGATGCGGCTTTTCTCAGAGCCGTGTTTTCGCCCTTTCCTCACGTCCTACCGGCAGTCTGGAGCGGCGTTTCCTGCCGGGACCGGCCAGGACTTCAGCTTCAGCGGCGGCACAGCGCTGAGGCACCATCATGGAGTGGGCGATGCCTTACCCGGGTCGCCGTGCAGTAAGCTCCGGAGTGCTGTGACCGCCGGCTCCAACATCGCGGTCTGTGGTCAGCGGTCTGTGGAGCTTCCAGCCGCGGGCAACGCTGAGCTTTAAACACCGCGGAGCCTGGGATCTCACGACGAGGTCGCCAGAGTCGGAGCATCGACCAGCGTGGCTCATGGACTTCGGGAGCCGCGGTCTCCTGGGAGGAAGCGGCCGCTCCAGACACTCCGGGCCGCTGAGAGTGTTCACCCGACGCCAGAACTACATCAACCGGCGAGAGGGCCTGAAGCATCGGGCTGCCGTATCGGCGACTGCAGAGGCTTCAATAGGCTTCGACTATGGGTGAACTGGGGATGGGACTGGACTTTTGCGGCCTTCCCCCACAGTTGTGGGGGGGTGTTTTTATGTTTACTATTAAATTCTTGGATGTTGTGCCTTATCTTTATCTGTGTGCTGCCATGGCAAGTCAAATTTCACTACACCAATTGGTGTATGTGATAATAAATGTCCTTTCTCCTTAAAAAGGAGACGGAGGAGGAATTTCTTTACCGTACCTCAGCAGACGTAACAATACACTAAACGTGCGCAAAAGTATAAAATGCCCACTTGTTTCACTTTTTCACACAGAGAGTTGTGAGTCTGTGCAATTCTCTGCCTCAGATGGCGGTGGAGGCCGGTTGTCTGGATACTTTCAAGAGAGAGCTAGATAGGGCTCTTAAAGATAGCGGAGTCAGGGGATATGGGGAGAAGGCAGGAACGGGGTACTGATAGGGGATGATCAGCCATGATCAAATTGAATGGCGGTGCTGGCTCGAATGGCCGAATGGCCTCCTCCTACACCTATTGTCTATTGTGTTCGGGTTCAGCACGCAATCTCTCAAAAACATACCCAAGTATTAGAATGCAGTCACGTTTATCGCTACTCATTTGGAAGTCAGAATGTAGTCTGGACAAAACAAAGGCATTCGCAAGATGGTGGCGAGGGATATTTATAAAAGAAACACTATTCAAATTTATTACCGAAACTCAACAATGGAATCGTGCAAGGCAATGTGGGTTATGGAATCAAGTGACAGTATGGGGTTTGTCCGGGTGCTCCAGTTTCTTTGCACAATCCAAAGACACACAATGGTCAAATTGTAAAAAAATGTACATTGTTTTGCCGAGGTTAGTAATAATAATAATAATATCTTTTATTGTCATTGCACATAGGTGCAACGAGATTTGGTATGCAGCTTCCATCCGATGTCATAACTTAATCAACTAAAAATTTAGATACCCAGAGAAACATGATTTATAAAAAAATTATATAGTAAAACAGTTAAAACAGTATAAAGTGCAAATGTGTCTGTGCCGGGTCGATGTGTGACGTGACCATCCGAGGGAGACAGTTCCTGGGGGGGGGCGGGGCACGGCACGCAGCGGGTCCGGTTCATAGCAGCTATAGCTCTGGGGATGAAGCTGTTCCTAAGTCTGGAGGTGCGGGCGTAGAAGGCCTTGTAACGTCTGCCGGAAGGTAGAAGTTCGAACAGACTATTGCAAGGGTGTGAGGAGTCTTTGTGAATGCTGACGGCCTTCCTGAGGCACCTTGTGTGCTAGATGCCCTCCAAGGCTGGTAGCTCTGTCCCAATGATCCTCTGCGCTCTGTGGACGACGCGCTGAAGAGCTCTCCTCTCCGCCTCCGTGCAGCTGAGATACCACACAGAGATGTCATATGTTAGGATGCTCTCTGTGGTGCAGCGGTAGAAGGTTGTCAGCAGCTGTTGGGGCAGACCAGCCTTTTTCAGTGTTCTCAGGAAGAACAGTCGTTGCTGTGCCTTCTTGACCAGCGCAGCAGTGCTGGTGGACCATGTGAGGTCCTCTGAGATGTGTGTGCCCAGAAACTTAAAGCTGGACACTCTCTCCACACTGTCCCCGTTGATAAAGATAGGAGCGTATTCCCCATTATGTGTCCTTCTGAAGTTGATAACAGCTCCTTGGTCTTAGAGGTGTTTACGGACAGGTTGTTATCTGAGCACCAGTCTGCCAGGTTCTGCACCTCCGCTCTGTAGTGTGTTTCATCACCTTTGGTGATCAGCCCGATCACCGTTGTGTCGTCTGCAAACTTGACAATGGTGTTGGTGTCGAATGCAGGAACACAGTCGTGTGTGAAGAGGAAGTAGAGCATGGGGCTCAGTACACAGCCCTGTGGTGTGCTGGTGCTCAGGGTGATAGTGGAGGACAGGTGCGGGCCTGATGCAAATTACTGGTGCAAATTCTTTGCCTTTCATGTAAACTTCAGTTCTCTCTTTTAATTACATTTCCTGTTTTGTTGAGGGAAGGTCTACTTTTAGACCAAAATATATCTGTAGTGGGGTAATGTGGAAGACGGTGTTCCTCTCAACAACAAGCAACAGTGGGGAGTATCTGCAGCATAAAGGAACTGCAGATATTGGATTATACCAAAGATAGACACAGAGTGCTGGAGTAACTCAGCAGGTCAGGCAGTGTCTTTGGTGGAAAAGGACAGGCAATGTTTCGGATCGGGAAGGTTTAGTTTAGAGATACAGCGCGGAAACAGGCTCTTCGGCCCACCGAGTCCGCGCCAGCCAGCAATCCCCACACATTAACACCACCCTACACGCACTGGGGACAATTTAGACATACCAATAAACAATAGACAATAGACAATAGACAATAGACATGTCAAGTCAAGTCACATTTATTTATATAGCACATTTAAAAAACAACTCTCATTGGCCAAAGTGCTTTACATTTGTTATAAGAATAGCACAAACAAAACAAACTACATACATATATACATGTAGCCCTCACTTAGAGGACGTCAGGAAAGGCTTGGGAGTATAGATAAGTCTTTAATCTTGACTTAAAAGAGTCGATGGAGGGGGCAGTTCTGATGGGAAAGGGGATGCTGTTCTACAAAGGCGCGGTCGCCCCTGAGCTTATGCCTAGACCGTGGGATATTCAGCAACCCCAAGTCAGCCGATCTGAGGGGCCTGGAGGTGGAGTGGTGGGTGAGAAGACTTTTTATGTAGGTGGGGGCAAACCCATTGAGGGCTTTGTAGACATGGAGGAGGAACTTGAAGTTTATACGGAAACCACACAGGGAGCCAGTGGAGAGAGGCCAGGATCGGGGTGATGTGGTCCCTTTTTCGGGTGCCCGTCAGTAGACAAGACAATACACAATGCCACGAGAAGGCCATTCGAGCCAGCACCGCCATTCAATGTGATCATGGCTGATCATCCCCAATCAGTACCCCGTTCCCGTCTTCTCTCCATTTCCCCAGACTCCGCTAACTTTAAAGCCCTATCTAGCTCTCTCTTGAAAGTATCCAGAGAACCGGCCTCCACCGCCCTCTGAGGCAGAGAACTCCAAAGACTCACAACTCTCCATTCTAAAAGCCAATTAACCTACAAACCTGCACGTCTTTGGAGTGTGGGAGGAAACCGAGGATCTCGGAGAAAACCCATGCGGTCATGGGGAGAAGGTACAAACTCCACACAGACAGCACCAGTGGTTGGGATTGAACCCGGGTCTCCGGCGCTGCAAGGCAGCAACTCTAGCACTGCGCCACCCTGACGCGATTTGGCTTAGTTAATGCAAAACGTGGATGATTGGGTTGCTTGGGTGGGGACCAAAAGATGCCAGAGTCTATGAAAGGCCGTGAAGCAGCAAGCAACAACAATAGATTCTACAAGGCCTTTTCTGAACTCTCCATTGAGTGGCCATTGGTTTATTGCTGGCGTATTTATTGATTATGGTTTGATTGAACGTGGAGAGGATATTTCCACAAGTGGGAGAGTCTCGGACAAGAGGTCATAACCTCAGAATTAATAGACAATAAGTGCAGGGGTAGGCCATTCGGCCATTCGAGCGTGCACTGCCATTGTGATCATTTCGTGAGACTGGTGACTAAAATTAGAGCACATGGTACTGGGGGTAGGGTGTTGACATGGATAGAATATTGGTTGGCAGACAGGAAGCAAAGAGTAGGAGTGAACGGGTCCTTTTCAGAATGGCAGGCATTGACGAGTGGAGTGCCGCAAGGCTCGGTGTTGGGGCCGCAAATGTTTACCATATATACTAGCCTAAGTGAGACCCGTTGGGTCCCAACATCACACAGGAGGGCTAGTCCCCCAATGCAATATTCCACCTCTCAACTAATTCCAATATTGGTGGCCAGTGGGGGGGGGGGCTTTCTGGAGTGCTAGTATGGGTGTTGTAGGCTGAAGGGACTGGTTTCCAGAGAGCTAGTATGGACATTGTGGGCCAAATGGATTCTTGGGCTGGCACCTCAGTCACTCAAGCCTGTTGTGCTGGCAGCTCACTCACTCACAGCTGGTGGGCTGGCAGTTGAGTCACGGCTTTTCCTTGAAATTCCATTTCAAGCAGGGTGCAAGGTCACCAAAATCAAATGCAGTTTCCTACCATTTCAAGCAGGGTGGAAGGCCACCAAATTCAAGTGCAGTTTCATACCATTTCAAGCAGGGTGCAAGGCCACAAAATTCAAGTGCAGTTTCATACCATTTCAAGCAGGGTGCAAGGCCACAAAATTCAAGTGCAGTTTCATACCATTTCAAGCAGGGTGCAAGGCCACCAAATTCAAGTGCAGATTCATGCTATTTCAAGCAGGGTGCGAGGCCACCAAATTCAAGTGGCGTTTCATGCCATTTCAAGCAGGGTGCAAGGCCACCGAATTCGTGCAGTTTCATACCATTTCAAGCAGGGTGCAAGGCCACCGAATTCGTGCAGTTTCATACCATTTCAAGCAGGGTGGAAGACCACCGAATTCGTGCAGTTTCATACCATTTCAAGCAGGGTGCAAGGACACCAAATTCAAGTGCAGTTTCATGCCATTTCAAGCAGGGTGCAAGGCCACCAAATTCAAGTGCAGTTTCATGCCATTTCAAGCAGGGTGCAAGGCCACCGAATTCAAGTGTAGTTTCATGCCATTTCAAGCAAGGTGCAAGGCCACCAAATTCAAGTGCAGTTTCATACCACTTCAAGCAGGGTGCAGGGCCACCAAATTCAAATGCAGTTTCATACCACTTCAAGCAGGGTGCAGGGCCACCAAATTCAAATGCAGTTTCATACCATTTCAAGGAGGGTGCAAGGCCACCAAATGCAAGCGCAGTTTCATACCAGTTCATGCAGGGTGCAACGCCACCAAATTCAAGTGCAGTTTCCTGCCACTTCAAGCAGGGTGCAGGGCCACCAAACTCAAGTGCAGTTTCCTGCCACTTCAAGCAGGGTGCAGGACCACCAAATTCAAGTGCAGTTTCATGCCATTTCAAGCAGGGAGCAGGGCCACCAAATTCAAGTGCAGTTTCATACCACTTCAAGCAGGGTGCAGGGCCACCAAATTCAAGTGCAGTATCATGCCACTTCAAGCAGTGTGCAAGGCCACCAAATTCCACCCTCTCCCCCTTCTCTCTCACAGTCTCTCACTTGTTTTCGGCAGAATTTCTCGCAGTTTCTGAGCTGCCAGCCTGCAAGGCTTGAGTTACTGAGCTGCCAGGCCTGATTGACTGAGCTGCCAGCCCAAGAATCTATTCGGCCCACAATATCCATTCTAGCCCTCTGGAAACCAGTCCCTTCAGCCCACAACACCCATGCTAGCACTCCAGAAAGCACCCCCCCCACCCCCCACACTGGCCGGCAATCTTGGAATTGGTGGAGAGGTGGATTATTGTGTTGGGGGACCAGCCCTCCCATGTGAAGCTGGGACCCAACGGGTCCCACTTTGTCTAGTAATCTTATATGTTTCAATAAGATACCCTCTCATCCTTCTAAATTCCAGTGTATACAAGCCCAGTCACTCCATTCTTTCAACATATTTTATTTTATTTATTTTATTTATTTTATTTATTTTATTTATTTTATTTATTTTATTTATTTTATTTATTTTATTTATTTTATTTATTTTATTCTTTATTTCGAACAGAATAACAGAATAAAAAGCAAGTGTGAAACAGCATACAAAAAAACAAAACAAGAATATTTATAAAGTGTCATAAACAATATCTATAAATAAATGAAATCGCATGTGTCCGAAAAGGAGCAGGAAGAAGCCAAAGCTTATTAATTCCCACCACTTATTCAACTGCTTATAATTATCTTATACAAATTTAGCAGCAATATGTACACCATATGTACACCAGCTATATGTACACCAAATTATTTACATTTATACACTAATCAAATATTTACAAAGCCATACAAAAAAAGAAAGAAAAAAAGAAAAAAGAAAAGAAAAAACCCTCATATACTATACAGTATCTCTTAGTCATATATACAACCCATCACCCTATAATCACCCTTCCCAATACAATCAGTATAACAAATATCCCACTCACAATCACCTATCCCAATATCCTTTTAAAAAAGTGTTTTTGTACATCTTCTTGAACTGAATTATGTTTGTGCTAAGTTGTATCTCCTGTTCCAGACCATTCCACAAATTCACCCCACAGATTGCTATGCACATACTTTTAAGAGTTGTTCGGACATTGAGTTTTTTCAAATTATGTTCCCCTCTCAAATTATACCCACCCTGTCTTTCCATAAACAGTTTTTGTATATTTCTTGGAAGTAAATTATTTCTTGCTTTGTACATGATTTGCGCAGTCTTAAATTTAACCAGATCGGTGAACTTCAGTGTATGTGACTTTAAGAATAATAAATTGGTATGTTCAAGATATCCAATTCTTATTGCTCTTTTTTGTAATGTGCATAACGGCTGTAGGTTGGTTTTGTAGGTGTTACCCCATATCTCCACCCAGTAACTCAGATATGGCAATATGAGTGTATTGTACAGAGTATGTAATGATTTGTGGTCCAGAATGTGTCTTGATTTTCCCAATATTGATATAGACTTTGCCAGTTTTGCTTTGACGTGGTTTATATGTGGTTTCCAGCAGATTTTGTAGTCTAAGATCACACCAAGAAATTTATTTTCATATACTCTTTCTATACTTATGTTATCTATTTTCAATTGTACTTGCGGGTTTGTTTTATGTTTTCCAAATAGCATTATCTTTGTTTTGCTTAAATTTAGAGACAATTTGTTGACATCAAACCACTGTTTTAATTTATTCATTTCTGATGTGATGACCTCCAAAAGCTGCTGCAAATTGCAAAAAATATTCGTATCATCGGCAAATAGAATCAATTTCAGTATATTTGATACTTTGCATATGTCGTTAATTTACATTATGAAAAGCTTTGGACCTAACACAGACCCTTGCGGTACTCCACAAGTTATGTTCATGTAAGTTGATTTATGTTCACCTATTTCTACAAATTGTTGCCTGTTTCTTAAATAGCTTCTCACTCAATCCAATCCAACCCCTCTGATGCCATACCTATCCAGTTTCATGAGTAAAATGGCGTGATTTACGGTATCAAATGCTCTTTTAAAGTCTATGAATATTCCCACTGTAAGTTTTTTATTATCTATGCAATTTGTGAATTCCTCGACTAGTTCCATTAGTGCCATAGATGTTGATCTGTCTGTCCGGAATCCATATTGACTGTCGACCAAAAGCTTATGTTTTTCAATGAAATTGTCAAGTCTTTCTGTAAAACGTTTTTCAAGGATCTTGGAGAATTGGGAGAGTAAAGAAACAGGCCTGTAATTTGTGAAATGATGTCTATCCCCAGTTTTATATAATAGTATTAGTTTTGCTATTTTCATTTTGTTCGGAAATTTACCTGATTGAAAAGACAAGTTACAGATATGAGTTAATGGTTCTGCAATTTCTTCAATAACGTTTTTTTATTATAGATACATAGATACATAGAAAATAGGTGCAGGAGTAGGCCATTCGGCCCTTCAAGCCTGCACCGCCATTCAATATGATCATGGCTGATCATCCAACTCAGTATCCCGTACCTGCCTTCTCTCCATACCCCCTGATCCCTTTAGCCACAAGGGCCACATCTAACTCCCTCTTAAATATAGCCAATGAACTGGCCTCAACTACCCCCTGTGGCAGAGAGTTCCAGAGATTCACCACTCTCTGTGTGAAAAAGTTTTTCCTCATCTCGGTCTTAAAGGATTTCCCCCTTATCCTTAAGCTGTGACCCCTTGTCCTGGACTTCCCCAACATCGGGAACAATCTTCCTGCATCTAGCCTGTCCAACCCCATAAAAATGTTGTACGTTTCTATAAGATCCCCTCTCAATCTCCTAAATTCTAGCGAGTATAAGCCAAGTCTATCCAGTCTTTCTTCATATGAAAGTCCTGACATCCCAGGAATCAGTCTGGTGAACCTTCTCTGCACTCCCTCTATGGCTATAATGTCCTTCCTCAGATTTGGAGACCAAAACTGTACGCAATACTCCAGGTGTGGTCTCACCAAGACCCTGTACAACTGCAGTAGAACCTCCCTGCTCCTATACTCAAATTCTCTTGCTATGAAAGCCAACATACCATTCGCTTTCTTCACTGCCTGCTGCACCTGCATGCCTACTTTCAATGACTGGTGTACCATGACACCCAGGTCTCGCTGCATCTCCCCATTTCCTAATCGGCCACCATTTAGATAATAGTCTGCCTTCCCGTTTTTGCCACCAAAGTGGATAATCATATCAATATAATTCCAATCAGTAGAGGATTTGCTTTTACATTTTCTTACAGTGTCTATGATTACTTTTCCTTCGACTGCTCTAAGGAAGATAGAGCTAGTATTTCTATCCCAAAGATCAGTATCTGCCCCTTCTTTTGTTTCTGGGTCATTAATTTTTTCTGCCAAATCTGGTCCCACATTTACAAAGAATTTGTTAAAACCATTAACTGCATCATCCATATTATTCATTGTCTTGTGTTCCTCAATAAAATACTCAGGGTAGCCTGTATTTTTTGATCCATTTCTAATAATACTATTTAGCACGTTCCATAAACCTTTCATATTATTTTTATTATTCTCTAACATTTTATTATAGTATTCTTTCTTACATATCCTCATAATAGTGGTTAATTTATTCTTATATTTTTTATATTTATTTTCTGCTTCAGTAGTTCGATATTTTATGAATTGTCTATATAGTGTGTTTTTTCTTTTTGCATGCATTTTTTTAAACCCTTAGTGATCCATGGACTATTTGTCTGTTTTTGTCTATCACTATATTGTTTCACAGGACAGTTTTTGTCATAAAGTGATTTAAAAATATTTAGAAATCCATTGTATGCTTTGTCGACATCTTCACCCTCATATACTACCCTCCAATTCTGTTTCAGTAATTCATTCTTAAATGCATTTATGTTTTCTTCGGTTCTCACCCTTTTATATTTGAAATGACTGGTGTTCTTAGGTTTCCTATAACTACAGTGATAAACAATAAAAACAGGTAAATGGTCACTGATGTCACTGTATAATAGTCCGCTTACTGTATTGCTTTCCATAATGTTTGTGAATATGTTGTCTATTAATGTGGCACAATGAGAAGTAATTCTACTAGGTCTGGTTATTCTAGGATATAAACCCATACTGTACATAGTATTGATGAATTCTTCTGTCATTTTATGCTTTTTTGGATTCAACAGGTCAATATTGTAATCCCCACAGATGAACATAATCTTTTGTAATGATTTTGTAATATTTTCCATCCAATCTTTAAATATTTCAATACTGGAGCTCTGTATAAGGCCATACTGGGAAAATGTTAATGCAGTTGTAAAAAATATCTTGGGTTATAAAATCCCAAATACCTGCTCTGTGATGTATCTGGGGCATATTAAAGATTTTGTAAAAAATAGAAGATACATATTTGATTAAAGTTTTGCTTGCAGCAAGTAAGAAGGCCATTACCAGACAGTGGCTTAATGAAAAAAGTCCAAAACAGGAACAGTGGTTAGAAATTGTGCGAGACATCTTTAATATGGAAAAATTGACATATTCCTTGAGAGTCAAGGAGAATTCATTTGAGAAGATCTGGGAAAAATGGACCGTTTATTTGAGCCACGACACCAATTAGATAAATGCCGAGCTAGATATGGGAAGCTTGTAATTCGTGTAATTCGTGCTCAGTTGTAATACCGAACTCGCTTATACACAGAGGGGCGTAAGAGATATTTAGTATTGTTTCTTTATTGATAGTTTTCTGTGTTTTATTTGTCTTTGTTTAACAAATAATTTTTTGTGCTCTTCAAGAGAGAATTAGATTTAGCTATTGGGGCTAACGGAATCAAGGGATTTGGGGAAAAAGCAGGAACGGCAACAAATCTACCGCCACGTCCCCTAAAATCTGGAGAAGGGACCTCACCGGAAACATCTCCAGTCTACGTTCTCCAGAGATGTTGCCTGACCACCTGAGTTACTCCACAGATGTTGCCTGCCCACCTGAGTTACTCCACAGATGTTGCCTGCCCACCTGAGTTACTCCACAGATCTTGCCTGCCCACCTGAGTTACTCCGGAACTTTGTGGGGGATGTTCGTTACCAGCACCTGCAGATCCTTGTAATTACTTCCTTGATTCCTTCCCTCCACAGATGACTGGTTTGGGAATTTCAGCATTTCGTGCGTATCTCTTTCGTAAATACCGTCCCAATATCATCTCTTCCAGTAATTCAGGTTTTCTCTATCATGTAATCATCAGTAATTCAATCTTTTCCTTGCCTCCTCCCTCTACCTCTATCACACCATCCCATAGTCAAAATCACAAGGGATTTTCAATAAAGGCTCAGAGTGCTGGCGTAACTCGGTGAGTCGGGCAGCATCTCTGGAGAACACGGACTGGTGACGTTTCCAGTTGGGATCCTTCTACAGATTTCAGGGAATTTGAAGACTTCTGTTTGAAGTTTTTCCTGTTCTCTCTCTTGCCTTCGAAGCTCAGCTGTTCAAATTCAAAGATGAATTGCCTTGTGGTCCTGGTAGCTGGTCTCATTCTCAGTGCCTCTCCGGGTAAGGAAATATAACTATTTTGTTGTCCTCCAGTTTAACTGTGGAAAGGCATTTTAGATTCTCAAGTGGGATTAAGCTGTGTGTTCGTTCACATGTAGAGAGTTTGTTACTGAATATGGAGTTAGTTATTGTCAAGTCAAGAGTGTTTTATTGTTATATGTCCCAGATAGAAGGAATGGTGACATTTCAGGTCGAGACCCTTCCTTCTCTCCAGAGATGCTGCCTGTCCCGCTGAGTTGCTCCAGAATGTTATGTCTACACACACACACACATACACATACACACACACACACACACACACACACACACACACACACACACACACACACACACACACACACACACACACAATCACACACACACAATCACACACACACACACACACACACACACACACACACACACACACACACACACACACACACACACACACACACAATCACACACACACACACATATGTACACATGAAACAAACAATAATAGTGCACAAAGGCAAAACTATACGTGTATAGGTAGTTTAGATACTACTTTGGCAGTGTGTAGGATAGTGTTAGTGTACGGGGTGATCACTGGTCCGCGCGGGCTCGGTCGGCCGAATGGCCTGTTTACATGCTGTAAACATCAGAGGGCTCTTCAGCACTGAGGTGTAGGAAGGAACTGCAGATGTTGGTTTACACCAAAAATGGACACAAAGTGCTTGAGTAACTCAGCGGGACAGGCAGCATCTCTGGAGAGAAGGAATGGATGATGTTTCGGGTCGAGGCCCTTCTTCAGACTGAGGGTCAGGCGAAAGAGAAGCGAGAGAGATAGACAGTGATATCGAGAGATATTCAACAAATGAATGAAAGATATGCAAAAAGGAAAAGATGATGAAGGAAACAGACCATTGGTAGCTGTGGGCGCGGTGAGAACGAGTTACAGACAATGAGACTCGAGAAGACGTCTTTCAAACCAGTACGGTAGACAAAATTGCTGGAGAAACACAGCGTGTAAGTCAGCATCTATGGAGCCATGGAAATAGGCAACGTTTCTGGCCGAAACCCTTCTTCAGACTGGTTCTTCAAACCAGTACAACCAGCTGGGATTTGGGAGGGTCTCGAACAAAACATCACCTGTACCACTTCTCCAGAGCGGTTGCCTGACCCGCTGAGTTTTTTTTGTGTCGGTATTGTTCTATGTTTAGTGAAAGGAGTTGTTCGTTCTCAGAGCAGCGCAGAACGAGCTGCAGGTGTCTCTCACACAACCTCCTCTGTTTTGTTCTCAATGTACAGGTAACTGTTTGCAGTGTTACTACTGCTTAATATCCAATGAAAGATGCGTGGATAATACTGTTAACTGCTCTGCGGGGGAGCAATGTTACCTTGGGGTTGCAGAGGCTGGTAAGTACGAACCAATTTGAGATGCATACCTCTAGTTTAGAGATACAGATTCAAAGAAACATAGAAACATAGAAAATAGGTGCAGGAGTAGGCCATTCGGCCCTTCGAGCCTGCACTGCCATTCAATATGATCATGGCTGATCATCCAACTCAGTATCCTGTACCTGCCTTCTCTCCATACCCCCTGATCCCTTTAGCCACAAGGGCCACATCTAACTCCCTCTTAAATATAGCCAATTGAACTGGCCTCAACTCCCTTCTGTGGCAGAGAATTCCAGAGATTCACCACTCTCTGTGTGAAAAATGTTTTTCTCATCTCGGTCCTAAAGGATTTCCCCTTTATCCTTAAACTGTGACCCCTTGTCCTGGACTTCCCCAACATCGGAACAATCTTCCTGCATCTACCCTGTCCAACCCTTAAGAATTTTGTAAGTTTCTATAAGATCCCCCCTCAATCTTCTAAATTCTACCGAGTACAAGCCGAGTCTATCCAGTCTTTCTTAATATGAAAGTCCTGACATCCCAGGAATCAGTCTGGTGAACCTTCTCTGTACTCCCTCTATGGCAAGAATGTCTTTCCTCAGATTAGGAGACCAAAACTGTACGCAATACTCCAGGCGTGGTCTCACCAAGACCCTGTACAACTGCAGTAGAACCTCCCTGCTCCTGTACTCAAATCCTTTTGCTATGAATGCTAACATACCATTCGCATTCTTCCTATTACATCTTTTGCCCTTCACCTTAAACCTATGTCCTCTGGTCCTCGATTCCCCCTACTCTGGGCAGGAGGCTCTGTGCGTCTATCCAATCTATTCCTCTCATGATTTTATACACCTCTATAAGATTAACCCTCATCCTCCTGTGCCCTCTCTGTGCCTCTGTGTCCCACTGTGTGCCTCCGTGTCCCTCTCTGTGCCACTGTGTCCCTCTATGTGCCCCTGTGTCCCTCTCTGTGCTTCTGTGTCCCTCTCTGTGCTTCTGTGTCCCTCTCTGTGCCCTGTGTCCCTCTCTGTGCCCCTGTGTCCCTCTCTTACTTCTGTGTCCCTCTCTTGCTTCTGTATCCCTCTCTTGCTTCTGTGTCCCTCTCTCTCTGCCCCCCTATCTCTCTAGCCGCGCCTGCAAGTTGGGGGCTATACATGAGTGGATAGGGCGGGGGATGGAGTAAAAGTAGTGGATGAATAATATTAATATAATTTCAATGGGGGATGTTAGTGTGTGGGGGGGGGGCTGATTGGTTAGTGTGTGTGTGTGTGGGGTGTATAGTGTGTGTGTGGGGGGTGGTTATTGTGTGTGTGTGTGTGGGGGGGTGGTTAGTGTGTGTGTGTGGGGGTGGTTAGTGTGTGTGTGTGGGGGTGGTTAGTGTGTGTGGGGGTGTATAGTGTGTGTGGGGGGTGTATAGTGTGTGTATGGGGGGGTGGTTACTGTGTGTGTGTGGGTTGTAGTTAGTGTGTAGGGGGTGGTTACTGTGTGTGGGAGGTTGGTTAGTGTGTGTGTGGGGGGTGTATAGTGTGTGTGTGGGGAGTGGTTACTGTGTGTGTGTGGGGGTGGTTAGTGTGTGTGTGGTGGGGTGGTTAATGTGTGTGGGGGATGGTTAGTGTGTGTGTGGGGGATGGTCAGTGTGTGTGTGTGGGGGGTGGTTAGTGTGTGTGTGCGGGGTGGGTAGTGTGTGTGTGGGGGTGGTTAGTGTGTGTGTGGGGGGTGGTTAGTGTGTGTGTGCGGGGTGGGTAGTGTGTGTGGGGGGTGGTGGTTAGTGTGTGTGTGTGGGGGGGTGGTTAGTGTGTGTGTGGGGGGTGGGTAGTGTGTGCGTGGGGGGTGGTTAGTGTGTGTGTGGGGGGTGGTTAGTGTGTGTGGGGGGGTGGGTAGTGTGTGCGTGGGGGGTGGTTAGTGTGTGTGTGGGGGGTGGTTAGTGTGTGTGTGCGGGGTGGGTAGTGTGTGTGTGGGGGGGGGGGGTTAGTCTGTGTGTGACACCGCAACCACACGTAGAGGGGATGAGACCCAACGGGTCCCACTTGGTCTAGTGAACTATAAACACAGAAATTATTTAACTATCCATTCTGTTTTTCCAGGAGGTTTTACGGTTTACGAAGCTGGATGTGTTCCCTCTACTGCTTGTAATATCCAGCAAACTATTGATGGTGTCACATTCTCTATCCACTGTTCTCTACCCTCATCCAGGTTCAGGATTAGTTCATCGATGGTGGTTAGTTCTATGGGTTCTGTAATTCCTCAATCTTCCAATGTACTTTTTTCTTTGTTATTGATTTGAATTATGTTTTGGAGCTGGTTACATATATATATACAGCTTCAGTAACTCCAACAGAAGGCTGTGGAGGCCAGGTGAATTGATATTTTTACCGCAGAGATAGATAGATTCTTGATTAGGGCGGGTGTCAGAGGTTATGGGGAGAAGGCAGGAGAATGGGGTTAGGAGGGAGAGATAGATCAGCCATGATTGAGTGGCGGAGTAGACTTGATGGGCCGAATGGCCTAGTTCTGCTCCTATCACCTACTGCATGACCTTATAACACTGTGTTTATCTCAGGGGGCTAGACAAGCATGTTATGATGGCAGCGCTTGGACAACCTCCTTCAAGTTGACGAAGGCAATGCCAATACTTTCAAGAGAGAGCTAGATAGGGCTCCTAAAGATAGCGGAGTCAGGGGATATGGGGAGAAGGCAGGAACGGGGTACTGATTGGCGGTGATAAGCCATGATCACGTTGAATGTCGGTGCTGGTTCGAAGGGCCGAATGGCCTACTCCTGCACCTATTGTCTATTGTCTAATACACCATGCTTGATACTTGCAATATTTTAATAATTTGTATAATAATAATAATCATATAATTTGGAGTGTGTACCATGACTGTTCATCTGTTGCCGCATCTCAATAAAATACAGATTATCAAAAGAAAATGTGAGCGTATTCCTTTTTTTATGTTCCAGGAGCAGGATTAAGCCATTCGGCCCATCAAGTCTACTGCACCCTTCAATCCTGCCCGATCTATCTTTCCCTCTCAACCCCATTCTCCCCATAACCCCTGACACTTGTACTATGGAAGAATCTGTCAAAGCCTCTATCAAATTCTGGAAAACAATTTTATAAACTGCCTCACGTTATAATTACTACACTGTATAATTCTGCGGCACGGTGGTGCAGCGGTAGAGTTGATGCCCCGCGGCGTCAGAGACCCGGGTTCCATCCTGACCACGGGTGTCCGGCGCTGCAAGCGCTGTAAGGCAGCATCTCTGCCGCTGCGCCACCCTGCCGCCCATTGCGCGTCCGTGTCCGTCTCTTTATTTTGGCTCCGTAGCAAACTGCTGTGAGGAAAAGCCCAGAGCAGAGTTGGTGATAGACCCTCAGCAACTTTTAACAGCGGTCCCTATTATTGCCACGTTTAAGAAAGAATGGAAATGCTGGAAAAATCGAAGGTAGACAAAAATGCTGGAGAAACTCAGCGGGTGAGGCAGCATCTATGGAGCGAAGGAATAGGTGACGCATTAACCAACCTGATCTCCCGGTGGCCCAGCACTTCAACTCCCCCTCCCATTCCCAATCTGACCTTTCTGTCCTGGGCCTCCTCCATGGCCAGAGTGAGTCCCACCGCAAATTGGAGGAGCAGCACCTCATAGTTCGCTTGGGTAGTTTACACCCAGCGGTATGAACATTGACCTCCAATTTCAGGTAGTCATTGCTTTCTCCCTCCTTCCCAGCTCTCCCACAGCCTACTGTCTCCGCCTCTTCCTTTCTTCTTCCCCTCCCCCACCCCACCCCACCCCAACATCAGTCTGAAGGGTCTCGACCCGAAACGTCACGTATTCCTTCGCTCTATAGATGCTGCCTCACACGCTGAGTATCTCCAGCATTTTTGTCTAACTTCCTTATCTCTGTCTCCCTCGCCCCTGACTCTCAGTCTGAAGAAGGGTCTCGATCCGTTCCTTCTCTCCAGAGATGCTGCCTGTCCCGCTGAGTTTCTCCAGCATTTTTGTCTACCTTGTATCATTGCCACTTTCATTTCACTGCACATCTTGTATGTGTATGTGACAAATAAACTTGACTTATCCGTCGGGACAGAATGTGCAAACTGAAACTCGTGGTCACTTCAATCAAGCATTTATTCAGAAATACACATTAGTAACAATCCCAGAACCGATTAGACAAGTTCTTTAAAAAAAAAACACGGGCAGCTTTTTACCAAGTCAACTTCCTTTATAGAATACGTACAATACAGTTCATGACCTTAACTTACCTGAGGGGAAAGGGCAGGTGAAAGGAACCAAAGTATTCTTCATTCCGAGCAGGGTGGTGGAATAAATGAGTCACGTCTGGTCAATGCTATAGGATTCTCAATGTCGTTGCTAAATGGTCGGGATCTCTTCGAAATTGGTAGCAACTCTCTCACATGTACGGATTGCAGAGAGAAAATAAAGATGGGGGGGGGAACGGCAGTGGGAAGTTGGGACAACCGAGTGTAGATGTTGTTCACCCTTTCAACTGGTTCATCACTTTGGGTCTTTGGTACCAATCCGTTGTCAAAACTAAATGGCGGTTCAATGGTACGTCGCTGGCCTGTCGTTCAGAAGCCCACTGACGTGATACTCTTCACCCTAAACCGCTGCCTACACTGCGGGACTGGAAACCAGACTTCTGACAACACCGGGATGGGCTGATCCCATCCAACGGACGCAGAGTGCTGGAGTAACTCAGCGGGTCAGGCAGCATCTGTGGAGAACATGAATAGGTGACGTTTCAGAGTGCTGGAGAAACTCAGCGGGTCAGGCAGCATCTGTGGAGAACATGGATAGGTGACGTTTCACAGAGTGCTGGAGTAACTCAGCGGGTCAGGCAGCATCTGTGGAGAACATGGATAGGTGACGTTTCAGAGTGCTGGAGTAACTCAGCGGGTCAGGCAGCATCTGTGGAGATTGTGGGTAGGTGACGTTTCACAGAGTGCTGGAGTAACTCAGCGGGTCAGGCAGCATCTGTGGAGAACATGGATAGGTGACGTTTCAGAGTGCTGGAGTAACTCAGCGGGTCAGGCAGCATCTGTGGAGAACGTGGGTAGATGACGTTTCGGGCCGTGAACTATCTTCAAGGGTCCCGTCCCGAGCTGGCCCCCATCTATGTTCTCCAGAGATGCTGCCTGACACCCCCCAGTTACTCCAGCACTCTGTCTTTCTTTGGTGTAAACTAGCACCTGCAGTTCCTTCGTTATTACACCTTGCAGGCCTGCGACTGCCCTCAAATCCTCGAGACGGAGACAGAGAGCGCCATGGGTGACCGGGACTCAGATAAAGAACTCCCAGAAGTGAACAGGGTTGAACAGAGAATAATCCACCTTAGACAAGACACAAAATGCTGGAGTAAACTCAGCGGCTCAGGCAGCATCTCTGGAGAGAGGGGACTTTTGTGTCTGAAGAAGGGCCTCGACCCGAAACGTCACCCGTTCCCTCTCCAGAGATGCCGCCTGTCCCGCTGAGTTACTCCAGCATTTTGAGCCTATCGATGGTGTAAACCAACATCTGCAGTTCCTTCCCAAGACAGATAATTCACCCTGCCATGTCTTCACAAACACACACACACAAGCGGTTCATTTTTGTGTTGATGAAACGTTTTAAAGTTTGTTTTTGTTCCCCCACTGAAAAGAAATCCATTGGCACCAACTTCAGTTCACGACTGTGAATGGGGACAGGGGAGTGGAAGCGGCAATAACAGAATAATGTGGTTTTGGAGGGGGTGGGGAGGGGGGGTTAGGGAGGGAGAGAGGGAGAGAGGGGAGGAGAAGGCAAAGAGTTTCTTTTGTTAAAGTGAACACTGTTTACAGCCTCGTGGCATATCATCTGTCTGCGGGCCCGCTGTTAAACAGACATCTTTTCTTGAGGAGTTGCCCGGGTCTCGCTCTCTCTCTCGCTCTCTCTTCTTTCTCTAACGGATAGTCTTGACTGGGCTTTTGAAGTTGCTGGCAGCTTGGAGCTGGAGTTGGTAGGCCATGGGGTGTATCTTGAAGCCGTAGAGTCTGGAGAGAAGGGGGGTAAAAGGGGGAAAGAGATGGAGAGAGTTAACGGCGATGGAGCGGAGGACAGGAGCGAGAAGGTGGAGGAGGCAGAGACCCGGCTTCGATCCCGACTATGGGCGCTGTCTGTACGGAGTTTGCGCGTTCTACCCGTGACCTGCGTGGGTTTTCTCCGGGAGCTCCGGTTTCCTCCCACACTCCTTAAACGCACTAGGTTTGTAGACTAATTGGCTTCGGTAAAAATTGTAAATCCCACACACCCTAGTATGTGTAGGATAATGTTAAGTATGCGGGAATCGCTGGTCAGTGCAGACTCGGTGGGCCGAAGGGCCTGTTTCCGCGCTGTATCTCTAATCTAAACTAACTTAAGCTTCCTATCTGAAGATACGTGATCTCCTGGTTGCTCAGCACTTCAACTCCCCCTCCCATTCCCACACTGACCTTTGTCCTGGGCCTCCTCCACTGTCAGAGTGAGGCCAAACACAAATTGGAGGAACAGCGCCTCATATTTCGCTTGGGCAGCTTACACCCCAGCGGTATAGAAACATAGAAAATAGGTGCAGGAGTAGGCCATTCGGCCCTTCGAGCCCGCACCACCATTCAATATGATCATGGCTGATCATCCAACTCAGTATCCTGTACCTGCCTTCTCTCCATACCCCCTGATCCCTTTAGCCACATATAACTCCCTCTTAAATATAGCCAATGAACTGGCCTCAACTACCTTCTGTGGCAGAGAATTCCAGAGATTCACCAGTCTCTGTGTGAAAAATGTTTTTCTCATCTCGGTCCTAAAAGACTTCCCCCTTATCCTTAAACTGTGACCCCGTGTTCTGGACTTCCCCAACATCGGGACCAATCTTCCTGCATCTAGCCTGTCCAACCCCTTAAGAATTTTGTAAGTTTCTATAAGATCCCCCCTGAATCTTCTAAATTCTAGCGAGTACATCTTTAAGTAACCCATGCATCCACCAGCTTTTGTGTTTATCCTTCGGTTTAAACCAGCATCCCAGGAATGAGTGGGTTAACATATGATGAGCGTTTGACGGCACTGGGCCTGTACTGGCTGGAGTTTAGAATGATGAGGAGGGGGGGGGGGGGGGGGACCTCATTGAAACTTGCCAAAAAGTGAAAGGCCTGGATAGCGTGGATGTGGAGAGGAATTTCCTTCAGTCAGAGGGTGGTGAATCTGTGGAATTCTTTGCCAGACAGCTGTGGAGGCCAAGTCAGTGGATATGTTGAAGGCAGAGACTGATTCTCGATTCGTACGGGTGTCAGGGGTTATGGAGAGAAGGCAGGAGAATGGGGGTTGAGAGGGAGAGATAGATCAGCCAGGATTGAATGGCGGAGTAGACTTGATGGGCCAAATGGCCTAATTCTGCTCTTATCACTTTATGATCTGCAGTAGCTCCCTAAACTTCCTCTCCCAGCGGCCATGCAACACCTCCTGAACACGACATGCAGGTTTTCTTCCTCAATCTGCTCCTGTGATCTGTAGCTGGCGTTCAACGTCCAAACCTGGCAACTCTCTGCCTGCTGTTACCAGAAGTGGATTTGCAATCATGCATTCCGATCGCTTCACCCTTTTAAACCCTTAATCCATCAGCAGCATTTCTGACTTTATCTTGCACTGAATGTCATCAGGAAATAGGAGCAGAATTAGGCCATTCGGCCCATCCAGTCCACCCCGCCATTCAATCATGGCTGATCTATCTCTCCCTCCTCACCCCCATTCTCCCGCCTTCTCCCCATAACCTCCGACACCCGCACTCATCAAGAATCTATCTCCCTCTGCCTTAAAAACGTTACTCCCCTTAACGTGGTGGTGCCGCGCCAGAGCTGCTGACTGACAGCACCAGAGGCCCGGGTTCGATCCTGACCGCGGGCGCTGTCTGTACGGAGTTTGCACGTTCTCCCCGTGAGTTTTCTCCGGGAGCTCCGGTTTCCTCCTACACTCGAATGACGTACGGGTTTGTAGGTTATTTGGCTTGGATTAATTGGAAATTGTCCCATGTGTGTGTAGGATAGTGTTGGTGGGTGCATTCAGAAACAAAACTCTGACATAGGCCACGAAAGTACATTACATAAGTCAATTCAGTAACATGCATCTCTGCATTTCAGTTTGAGTTTGGTTTGGCGAACTCTAAAGCAATGAAAAAAAGAAACAAAAAATGCAGGTCAGGCGGCATCTCTGGAGAACATGTATAGGGGACGTTTCGGGTCTGGACCTTTCCTCCGTTCTTTCTGGGGGAGTTAAGCACTTTCTAGGGGCGTGAAGGGGCAGGACTGGCCAGGTTTTGGTGTGTGGGATTGTTACAATAGACAACAGGTGCAGGAGGAGGCCATTCGGACCTTCGAGCCAGCACCGCCATTCCCTGTTATCATGGCTGATCATCCCCAATCAGTACCCCGTTCCTGCCTACTTCCCATATCTCCTGACTCCGCTATCTTTAAGAACCCTATCTAGCTCTCCCTTGAAAGTATCCAGAGAACCGGCCTCCACATCCCTCTGAGGCATAGAATTCCAGATTCACAAACCTCTGTGTGAAAAAGTTTTTCCTCATCTCCATTCTAAATGCTTTACCACTTATTCTTAAACTGTGTGGCCCCTGGTTCTGGACTCCCCCAACATCGGGAACATGTTTCCTGCCTCTAGCGTGTCCAAACCCTTAATAATCTTATATCTTTCAATGAGATACCCTCTCATCCTTCTAAATTCCAGAGTATACAAGCCGAGCCGCTTCATTCTATCAACATATGACAGTCCCGTCATCCCGGGAATTAACCTGGTGAACCTACGCTGCACTCCCTCAATAGCAAGACCTACGTTCAGTCCCTCAATACCTGATGTTATTGGGGTGCTGACCCAACATGTCACCCATTCCTCTTCTCCAGAGATGCTGCCTGACCCGCTGAGTTACTCCAGCATTTTGTGTCCATCTTCAATCATTAACGTGTAGGAACTACAGTCAGTGGTTCAAACCGAAGATAGACACAAAACGCTGGAGTAACACAGCAGGACAGGCAGCATCTCTGGAGGGAAGGAATGGGTGATGTCTCAGGTCTTCTTCAGACTGAAGGGTCTCAACCCGAAAGGTCACACCCAGAGATGCTGCCAAGTCCTACAGTAAGATTGTTACACCTAAGGTACTGGAAGAGAGTAGGTGGGTGACGGTGAGAAAGGGAGGGAAGCATGGAATGCAAACGTCCCCGGGTGTTGTACCTCTTGTGAACAGGTTCACCCACTTAGAAGTCGTCGGGACAGAAGACGTTATTACACTGAGCGGCGGACTGGCTTGCGAAGCAAAAAGGGCTGTTGAGCCAAAACCAAAGAGGCCAACGTCAGGCAACGCCATTGTAGTGGGAGACTCCATTGTGAGAGGTACGGACAGGGGTTTCTGCGGCAAAAGACGGGATTCGAGGATGGTGTGCTGCCTTCCTGGTGCCAGGATCCAGGATGTCATGGACAGAGTGCAGAAAATCCTCAAGGGCGAAGGTGAACAGTGGTAGTGCATGTCGGCACAAACGATGTCGGAAAGAAGGGGATGAATATTCTGCAGCGTGACTTTAGAGAGCTCGGAAAAATGGTGAAAAGCAGGATCTCCAGGGTTGTTATCTCCGGTTTGCTTCCAGTTCCTCATGCTGGCGAGAGCAGGAACAGGGAGATACGGGACCTGAATGTGTGGCTGAGGAACTGGTGCACGGGGCAGGGATTTAGATTCTTAGATCACTGGGATCTGTTTTGGAGTAAAAGGGAACTGTACAAAAGGGACGGATTGCATCTTAACAGGTGGGGGACCAGCATTCTGGCAGGCAGGTTTGCCATTGCTACACGGATGGTTTTAAACTGAATAAGGGGGTTGGGGTGTCAAATGGGATAGTCGAGGATGGAGTTAAAGGGAAAGGGTTTCTTAAATGTGTGAGCAGAGAGAGGTGTAAAATGAGGGTTGAAGCAATAGGTAGCAAGGTGAAAAGTAAAAGTGGCAGGCAGACAAATCGAGGGCAAAAATCAAAAAGGGCCACTTTTCAACATAATTGTATAAGGGGTAAGAGTGTTGTAAAAACAAGTCAGAAGGCTTTGTGTCTCAATGCAAGGAGCATTCGTAATAAGCTGGATGAGTTGAATGTGCAGATAGCTATTAATGACTATGATATAGTTGGGATCACGGAGACATGGCTACAGGGTGACCAACGCTGGGAGCTGAACATCCAGGGGTATTCAATATTCAGGAGGGATAGACAGAAAGGAAAAGGAGGTGGGGTAGCGTTGCTGGTTAGAGAAGAGATTAACGCAATAGAAAGGAAGGACATTAGCTTGGAGGATGTGGAATCGATATGGGTAGAGCTGCGAAACACTAAGGGGCAGAAAACGCTAGTGGGAGTTGTGTGCAGGCCACCTAACAGTAGTAGTGTAGTTGGGGATGGCATCAAACAGGAAATTGAAAATGCGTGCAACAAAGGTAAAACAGTTATAATGGGTGACTTCAATCTACATATAGATTGGGTGAATCAAATTGGCAGGGGTGCTGAGGAAGGGGATTTCTAGGAATGTATGCGGGAAAGTTTTCTAAACCAACATGTAGAGGAACCAACGAGAGAGCAGGCTATTCTAGACTTGGTATTGAGTAATGAGGAAGGGTTAGTTAGCAGTCTTGTTGTGCGTGGCCCCTTGGGCAAGAGTGACCATAATATGGTTGAGGTCTTCATTTGGATGGAGAGTGACATAATTAATTCAGAAACAAGGGTTCTGAACTTAAAGAAAGGTAACTTTGAGGGTATGAGACGTGAATAGGCCAAGATAGACTGGCAATTGATTCTTAAAGGGTTGACGGTGGATATGCAATGGAAGGCATTTAAAGGCTGCATGGATGAACTACAACAATTGTTCATCCCAGTTTGGCAAAAGAATAAATCAGGGAAGGTAGTGCATCCGTGGATAACAAGGGAAATCAGGGATAGTATCAAAGCAATAGATGAAGCGTACAAATTAGCCAGAAAAAGCAGCCTTCCAGAGGACTGGGAGAAATTCAGAGTCCAGCAGAGGAGGATAAAGGGCTTAATTAGGAAAGGGAAAATAGATTATGAAAGAAAACTGGCAGGGAACATAAAAACTGACTGCAAAAGTTTTTATAAATATGTGAAGAGAAAAAGATTAGTTAAAACAAATGTAGGTCCCTTGCAGTCGCAAACAGGTGAATTGATCATGGGGAACAAGGACATGGCAGACCAATTGAATAACTACTTTGGTTCTGTCTTCACTATGGAAGACATAAATAATCTGCCGGAAATAGCAGGGGACCGGGGGTCAAATGAGATGGAGGAACTGAGTGAAATCCAGGTTAGCCGGGAAGTGGTGTTAGGTAAATTGAATGGATTAAAGGCCGATAAATCCCCAGGGCCAGATAGGCTGCATCCCAGATTACTTAAGGATGTAGCCCCAGAAATAGTGGATGCATTAGTGATAATTTTTCAAAACTCTTTAGTTTCTGGAGTCGTTCCTGAGGATTGGAGGGTAGCTAATGTAACCCCACTTTTTAAAAAGGGAGGGAGAGAGAAAACGGGGAATTACAGACCAGTTAGTCTAACATCGGTAGTGGGGAAACTGCTAGAGTCAGTTATTAAAGATGGGATAGCAGCACATTTGGAAAGTGGTGAAATCATTGGACAAAGTCAGCTTGGATTTATGAAAGGTAAATCATGTCTGATGAATCTTATATAATTTTTCGAGGATGTAACTAGTAGAGTGGATAAGGGAGAACCAGTGGATGTGTTATATCTGGACTTTCAGAAGGCTTTCGACAAGGTCCCACATAAGAGATTAGTATACAAACTTAAAGCACACGGTATTGGGGTTCAGTATTGATGTGGATAGAGAACTGGCTGGCAGACAAGAAGCAAAGAGTAGGAGTAAATGGGTCCTTTTCAGAATGGCAGGCAGTGACTAGTGGGGTACCGCAAGGCTCAGTGCTGGGACCCCAGCTATTTACAATATATATTAATGATTTGGACGAGGGAATTGAATGCAACATCTCCAAGTTTGCAGATGACACGAAGCTGGGGGGCAGTGTTAGCTGTGAGGAGGATGCTAGGAGGCTGCAAGGTGACTTGGATAGGCTGGGTGAGTGGGTAAATGCATGGCAGATGCAGTATAATGTGGATAAATGTGAGTTTATCCACTTTGGTGGCAAAAACAGGAAAGTAGACTATTATCTGAATGGTGGCCAATTAGGAAAAGGGGAGATGCAACGAGACCTGGGTGTCATGGTACACCAGTCATTGAAAGTAGGCATGCAGGTGCAGCAGGCAGTGAAGAAAGCGAATGGTATGTTAGCATTCATAGCAAAAGGATTTGAGTATAGGAGCAGGGAGTTCTACTGCAGTTGTACAGGGTCTTGGTGAGACCACACCTGGAGTATTGCGTACAGTTTTGGTCTCCTAATCTGAGGAAAGACATTCTTGCCATAGAGGGAGTACAGAGAAGGTTCACCAGACTGATTCCTGGGATGTCAGGACTTTCATATGAAGACTGGATAGACTTGGCTTGTACTCGCTAGAATTTAGAAGATTGAGGGGGGCTCTTATAGAAACTTACAAAATTCTTAAGGGGTTGGATAGGCTAAATGCAGCAAGATTGTTCCCGATGTTGGGGGAAGTCCAGAACAAGGGGTCACAGTTTAAGGATAAGGGGGAAATCTTTTAGGACTGAGATGAGAAAAACATTTTTCACACAGAGAGTGGTGAATCTCTGGAATTCTCTGCCACAGAAGGTAGTTGAGGCCAGTTCATTGGCTATATTTAAGAGGGAGTTAGATGTGGCCCTTGTGGCTAAAGGGATCAGGGGTATGGAGAGAAGGCAGGTACAGGATACGGAGTTGGATGATCAGCCATGATCATATTGAATGGCGGTGCAGGATCGAAGGGCCGAATGGCCTACTCCTGCACCTATTTTCTATGTTTCTATGTCCCGCTGAATTACTCCAGCTTGCTGCGTCTACCTTCAATGTTACTCCAGCTTTTTGTGTCTACTTTAATAATAATCCTTTGCTTTGCGTTGTAAGCGATCAGATCAGCAGTCAGAATGAGGGTCCCGACCCAAAACATCACCTGTCCATGTTCTCCAGAGATACTGCATGACTCGCTGAATTACTCCAGCACTTTGTGCCTTTTATTTTGTGTAAACCAGCATCTGCAGTTCCTTGTTTCTAAATCATGGGATTTCTCTGAAGGTTTAGTTTAGTTTAGAGATACAGCACGCGGATACAGGCCCTTCGGCCCATCGAGTCCACCCCAACCAGCGTTCACCCCATACACTAACAGTATCCTACACACCATGGACAAATGACAATTTTTACGGAAGCAAATTAACCTGCAAACCCGGAGTGTGAGTGGGAGGAAAGCGGAGCACCCGGGGAAAACCCACGCAGGTCACGGGGAGAACGTGCAAACTCTGTACAGACAGCGCCCGTAGCCAGCATGGAACCCGGGTCTCTGGCGCTGTGAGGCAGCGACTCTACCGCTGAGCCACCGTGCCGCCCATTGATGCGCGACATTCCATCACGCCGAGCAGATCAGCAAGATCACAGTTACTCCCGGAAATTGAACTAAATCAACTAAAGATCTCAAGTTCAAGGAGGGGCAAATTCTGCATTATTAACACGTCGGTGGGAACAGAGTGCACCTTAAATTCACTCAACAATTTCCAGGACATACCTGTCATTTTTCGCATTTCATTCGGCAATTGGTGCAGGAGTAGGCCATTCGGCCCTTCGAGCCAGCACAGCCATTCAATGTGATCATCCACAATCAGTACCCCGTTCCTGCCTTCTCCCCATATCCCCTGACTCCGCTATCTTTGAGAGCCCCATCTAGCTCTCTCTTGAAAGCATCCAGAGAACCTGCCTCCACCGCCCTCTGAGGCAGAGAATTCCAGACTCACAATTCTCTGTGTGAAAAGGTTTTTCCTTGTCTCCGTTCTAAATGGCCTACCCCTTATTCATAAACTGTGTGGCCCTTGGTTCTGGACTCCCCCCAACATCGGGAACATGTTTCCTGCCTCTAGCGTGTCCAAACCCTTAATAGTCTTATATGTTTCAATAAGATATCCTCTCATCCTTCTAAATTCCAGTGTATACAAGCCCAGTCGCTCCATTCTCTCAACATATGACAATCCCGCCATCCCGGGAATTAACTGGATCGTACGGACTATGCGGAGATGGGCCAGGAGCTCTGTGGTAACAATAGCGGACTAGTAATTCAGGGTCGTGGACTAATTAATTCCACATCTCCATTTGTCATTGGGGAATCCATACTGAGTTTAGACTTTACATTAGAGTCCCAGCACGGAATCAGGCCCCACCACGCTGACCACCAATTGTCCCACACACCAGCACTATCCTACACACACTGGGGACTCTTCTACCGAAGCCAATTAACTGACAAACCCGCACGTCTTTGGAGTGTGGGAGGAAACCGGAGCACCCGGGGAAAACCCACGCAGGTCACGGGGAGAACGTAAAAACTCCGTAAAGGCAGCGCCCGTGGTCAGGATCGAACCCGGGTCTCTGGCGGTGTAAGGAAGCGACTCGACCGCTTGGTAAATGGCGAGGCCCCACACAAGTTGATTAGTGGTAGGAGCAGAGTTAGGCCATTCGGCCCATCAAGTCTACGCCGCTATTCATTCATGACTGATTTATCTATCCCTCCCAACCCCATTCTCCTGCCATCCCCCCATAACCTCTAACACTGACACCCGTACTAATCAAGAATCTATCTATCTCTGCCTAAAAAATATCCATTGACTTGGCCTCCACAGCCCTCTGTGGCAAAGAATTCCTCAGACTCACCAGCCTCTGACTAAAGAAATTCCTCCTCATCTCCTTCCTAAAGGAACGTCCTTTAATTCTGAGGCTATGACCTCTGGTCCTAGACTCTCCCACTGGTGTCCTCTCGTCCTCGACTCTCTCGCTAGTGGAAAATGTCCTCTCCACGTCCACTCCTTTCACTATTCGGTAAGTTTCAGTGACGTCCCCCCCCCCCCCCCACCTCATCATTCTAAACTGCAGCGAGTACAGGCCCAGTGCCGTCAAACGCTCATCATACGTTAACCCACTCATTCCTGGGGTGATTCTGGTTAACTGGGGGAACAACTCTCCCCATGGTCACTATTGAGGGAGTGCAGCGTAGGTTCACCGGGTTAATTCCCGGGATGGCGGGACTGTCACATGCTGAGAGAATGGAGTGGCTGGGCTTGTATACTCTGGAATTTAGAAGGATGAGAGGTAATCTTATTGAAAAATATAAGATTATAAAGGGTTTGAACAGACTAGAGGCAGGAAACATGTTCCCGATGTTGGGGGAGTCCGGAACCAGGAGCCAGTTTAAGAATAAGGGGTAAGCCATTTAGAACGGAGATGAGGAAACACGTTTTCACACAGAGAGTTGTGAGTCTGTGGAATTTTCTGCCTCAGAGGGCGGTGGAGGCCGGTTCCCTGGATACTTTCAAGAGAGAGCTAGATAGGGCTCTTAAAGATAGCGGAGTCCGAGGGATATGGGGAGAAGGCAGGAGCGGGTATTGATTGGGGATGATCAGCCATGATCACATTGAATGGCGGTGCTGGCCCGAAGGGCTGAATGGCCTACTTCTGCTCCTGTTGTCTATTGTCTGCCACGGTGGCTGGGGTGTCGGGAGCTGAGGCTAGACTGCTAGACTGCGGGGGGCTACCTCAAGACTAACCTTTAGAGGAGCAGCTTCCACTGTCCCACTGCGACACTAGTCTCTTGCGCCACACCAGTGTTCGCTGGTTGAGAACTCAGTCAGACTCACTCCGCACACGGTTCTTGGGGAAAGAGAGAGGATGCTTTCAGCCTGTCAGTCTGGTCTGGAATCCAACAACAGCCTCGGCTAGTGGAGGGGTGGGGCGGGGGGGAGGGGGTGAAGTGCCAACCCATCACGATCCCCCACTGGGCAAAAGGCAAAGAAGTGCAAAAAAAACCGCACACCTCCAGATTCGGGGGCAGTTTCTTCCCAACCAGAGAGCGGAGCTGAACTGCTTTTTATTTAAAGAGATACAGCACGGAAACAGGCCCTTCGGCCCGCCGGGTCCGGGCCGACCAGCGATCCCCGCACAACACTATCCTGCACCCAACCAGGGACAATTTTTACATTTATATCAAGCCAATTAACCTACAACCCGCACGCCTTTGGAATGTGGGAAGAAACTGAAGGTCTCGGAGAAAAACTCACGCAGGTCACGGGGAGAACGTGCAAACTCTGCGCAGACAGCACCCGCAGTCGGGATGGAACCCGGGTCTCCGGCGCTGCATTTGCCCTAAGGCAGCAACTCTACCGCTGTCCGCCACCGTGACCGCCATCTCGGACTATCTTCGATCGGCCGTTACCTTGAACGGAACGTTATCCCCTTGTCATGTGTCCGCACACTGCAAACGGCTCGACTGCAATCATGTTTTTGCCTTTCTGCCGGCTGTTTTTCACTGGACCTCGGAAAACGCGACAATGCACTCGACTGAACTGATACTATCGCCCCGGTTTTGGCTTCTGATTTGCAGCTCGTTCTAGGTTTGCCGAGAGAATTGATGAGGGCCACGACTTGAGGTGCAGCACCACCACACTCAGGAACAGCTTCCTCCCCCCCTCTCTTAACGCGCTTCTGAACGGCCCTTCCATAAGCTAGACTACTGTATGATAAACCTCTCCCCCATCCAGGAAGCTTTCTCTCGAACCGGTGCTCTGCAATGCTGAGAACTATATTCTCCGCCCTGGATCTTCCCCTTCATTCTCCCGATGACGCTGGAGTTTGGCTCGATTGTTTTTAAAGTATTTCACAATCGACAATAGGTGCAGGAGTAGGCCATTCAGCCCTTTGAGCAAGCACCGCCATTCAATGTGATCATGGCTGATCATCCCCAATCAGTACCCCGTTCCCTCCTTCTCCCCATATCTTTAAGAGCCCTATCTAGCTCTCTCTTGAAAGTATCCAGAGAACCGGCCTCCACCGCCCTCTGAGGCAGAGAATTCCACAGGCTCACCACTCTCTGTGAGAAAATGTGTTTCCTCGTCTCCGTTCCAAATGGCTTACCCCAGAGAATTATATTCTGCATCCTTTATCTTCCCCTTCATTCCCCCTATTACGCTGTTCGGCTCGATTGTTTTTAAAGTGTAGTATTTCCTTATCTGATAGCATGCGAAACAAAGGTTGGAACGGGTGGCGCCGCTGGTAGAACTGGTAGTTCCTGAGGCAGTGTCTCCTAAACCCAGGATAAGCTGGGGTACTGTCCGATTCACCTCTACCCCATTGCGGACATTGGACTTTGTCTCTGGAACTGATGCGCAACCATGCTGAGACCTACATTCTGCACTCTGTATCTTCCCCTTTGCTCTCCCTGTTGTACTTGAGTTGTCTTGGTTGTATTAGTGGAGAGTAATTGTCCGATCGGCTTGGATAGTTTGCAATACATAGACAATAGGTGCAGGAGTAGGCCATTCGGCCCTTCGAGCCAGCACCGCCATTCAATGTGATCATGGCTGATCATCCACATACGAAGCTTTTCGCTGTACAACACATGACAATAATAAAGGGGTTGAGTATAGGAGCAAAGAGATCCTTCTGCAGTTGTACAGGGCCATAGTGAGACCACACCTGGAGTATTGTGTGCAGTTTTGGTCCCCTAATTTGAGGAAGGACATTCTTGCTATTGAGGGAGTGCAGCGTAGGTTTACAAGGTTAATTTCCGGGATGGCGGGACTGTCATATGCTGAGAGAATGGAGCGGTTGGGCTTGTACACTGTGGAGTTTAGAAGGATGAGAGGGGATCTTATTGAAACATGTAAGATCGTTAAGGGTTTGGACACGCTAGAGGCAGGAAACGTGTTCCCGATGTTGGGGGAGTCCAGAACCAGGGGCCACACAGTTTAAGAATAAGGGGTAAGCCATTTACAACGGAGACGAGGAAACACTTTTTCTCACAGAGAGTGGTGAGTCTGTGGAATTCTCTGCCTCAGAGAGCAGTGGAGGCCAGTTCTCTGGATACTTTCAAGAGAGAGCTAGATGGGGCTCTTAAAGATAGCGGCGTCAGGGGATATAGGGGTGAAGGCAGGAACGGGGTACTGATTGGGGATGATCAGCCATGATCACATTGAACGGCGGTGCTGGCTCGAAGGGCCGAATGGCCTACTCCTGCACCTATGGTCCATTGTCAGGCAAATGGGGCTAGCCCAGAATGGTCAGCATGGACAGGGTGGGCTGAAGGGCCTGTTTCTGTGCTATATAACTCTGTGGCAGAGGGCAAGTAGAAACAATGCTAGTGGGTCCGTGTTTGACGGCACTGGGCCTGTACTCGCACGAGTTTAGAAGGACGAGGGGAACATCATTGAAACGTACCGAATAGTGAAAGGCCTGGATAGAGTGGATGGGGAGAGGATGTTTCCACTAGTGGGAGAGTCGAGGACCAGAGGGCACAGCCTTGGAATGATGGGACATTGCTTTCGAACAGTGGAGGAATTTCTTTCGTCAGAGGGTGGTGAATCTGTGGAATTCATTGCCACAGACGGCTGTGGAGGCCAAGTCAGTGGATATTCAGGCGGAGATAGATAGATTCTCGATCAGAACGGGTGTCCAGGGTTACAGGGAGAAGGCCGGAGAATGGGGTTGAGAGGGAGAGATAGAGCAGCCAGGATTGAATGTAGATGGGCCGAATGGCCTGATTCTGCTGCTAGAACGTATGAATTATCCTCTGGTCCATTTTTACAATCTGCTGCCATTTTCTTGCAAGGATTTCAAGTGTCTGCCGAATGACTGTATAAAATCATGAGAGGAATAGATCGGGTAGATGCACAGAATTTCTTGCCCAGAGGACGGGAATCGAGGACCAGAGGACACAGGTTCGAGGTGAAGGGGAAAAGATTTAATCGGAATCTAAGGTGTTTTAAGAAAGAACTGCAGATGCTGGAAAAATCGAAGGTAGACAAAAATGCTGGAGACACTCAGGGGGTGAGGCAGCATCTATGGAGCGAAGGAATAGCTGACGTCTGAGTTTCTCCAGCATTTCTGTCTACCATAGGAATCTGATGGGTAACATTTTCACACAAAGGGTGGTGGGTGCATGGAACAAGCTGCCAGAGGAGGTAGTTGAGGCTGGGACTCTCCCAACGTTGAAGAAACAGTTATTAGACAGGTACGTGGATAGGGATATGGACCAAGCGCAGGCAGGTGGGGCTGGTGTAGATGGGGCATGTTGGCCAGTGTGGGCAAGTTGGGCCGAAGGGCGTGTTTCCATGGGGCATGTTGGCCGGTGTGGGCAAGTTGGGTCGAAGGGCATGTTTCCATGGGGCATGTTGGCCGGTGTGGGCAAGTTGGGCCAAAGGGCATGTTTCCATGGGGCATGTTGGCCAGTGTGGGCAAGTTGGGCCGAAGGGCATGTTGGCCAGTGTGGGCAAGTTGGGCCGAGGGGCGTGTTTCCATGGGGCATGTTGGCCAGTGTGGGCAAGTTGGGCCGAAGGGCATGTTGGCCAGTGTGGGCAAGTTGGGCCGAAGGGCATGTTGGCCAGTGTGGGCAAGTTGGGCCGAGGGGCGTGTTTCCACATCGTGTGACTGGAGAGCAGGAAGGGGGAGGCCCAGCCTTACCTTGGGACAAACTGGTTGGCAGGCCGCTTGGGCCTGTACTCTGGGTGCACCATGAAGAGCATATGGGGGAAGCCCGTGCCAAAGTAGGCCCCGTCCGTGTGGTGGTGCCGCGATGACTTTGGCGTGTACACGTCCATGCACTTGGGGCAGTACAGCTTCACCATCGCCTCTCCAGGGATGTCAGACAGACCTGGGGAGGGCAAAGAGAGAGAGAGAGAGGAGAGGGGGGGGGGGGGGGGGGGGGGGGGGGGGGGGGGGGGGGAATTAGTATTGACTAGACCAAGTGTGGACCTGTTGGGTCCCCCAACTCCTTAAACGCAATATTCCACCACTCACCTATACTACGAGGGGATGATCAGTCAAAATGCGATCCTGGCCCGGCAAGCCTCCCCAACTGCACAGGCGCGGGGTCAAAATTGCAGTTAAAATGGCGGCGGGCCCAGCAAGCACCCCCCAAGTGCTCACGCGCGGGGTCAAAATGGCGGTTAAAATGACGGCGGGCCCGGCAACCCTCCCTCAAGAGCGCAGGCACTGCTGACCGGGCCGGCAAGTGGGAGCGCAGTTAAGGGTATAAAGCAAAGCATATTAAAGGAATAACTTGGGAATTACTTTGTCAACTGGAACGGAAGTTGCTACTGCACACCCTAGGCGAATGGTGAGTAAGGTGGGCCTAAAATTGTAGCGCTATCCTGTACCGTTTTGGCTATATTACCGACATATACATACACATATATATATATACAAGATGAGAGTTTTAGTTATAAGGTACTTTCACAGGCTGCAAAGGACATGATGTCAAACCAAAGGGCCTGTCCCACTTGGGCAACATTTTCGGCGACAGCCTGAAAAGAGGATGTCGCGTCGTGGTCGGGTCGCGGCGTGATGCGGGGTAACGCATGTAGTGACGCGCGGTGTCTCCCTGTCGCCCCTGGATTTTTGGAATGTTCAAAATCCAGGGGCGACATCTGAGTGTCTCATCATGTCGTGCGCCCTGTCACACGCTGAGAGGGGATGAACGTGGAGAGGAGATGAGAGGGGCAGGGAGGAGAGGGGAGGGGTGGAGAGGAGATGAAGGGAGAGGTGGGGAGAAAGGAAGGGCTGTGGGTAGGAGAGAATTTCGAACCTCCACCTTATCTAATTACAATTATCTAAGGTGCTGGATTTGAGGGGATGGGTGAGCAGAGGGGAGGTCATGAGAGGAGAGGTGAGGGGAGGAGAAGATGGGGAAGGGAGGGGGGAGAGGGGAGGAGGGGAATGGGAGGAGAGGAGGAGAGAGAGGAAAGGAGAGGAGAGGAGGGTAGGAGAAGAAATGGGAAGTGCGTAGAGGGGAGGAGAGGAGTGGAAACGTTGAGGAGAGAAGGGAGGGGAGGAGAGGAGATGGGAGGAGAGGAGGGGGAGGAGAGGGAGATAGGAGTGGAGTGTAGAGAAGCGGGGTGTGGGGGGGGGGGGGGGAGAAGAGGGGAGGGTGGATGACGCCCGGTTAGGGTTAGGGACCACAGATGGGCTGTAAAATATTCTTCCTTCAATGCATGGATTTTAAACATTAATGGACAGGCATTTTAACTTGACGGTTTTACGGGCGTCAGCCACTGACGCTCGGAGTCGCCGGAAAAAATGGCAAAGTGGGACAGGCCCTTAAGTGTTGTTGGTGCACCTACCGATGGGAAGCATAGGCTGGTTCTCACAGTACACTCGAGGGCAGTAGCCAAAGTCCCTTGCTGATACTTCTCCAACTGAAAATGAACAAACGAGTCCCGTTAGACAGGGCAAAGACACAGCTTCCAGTAAATCCAATTAGGAGACCGATTCCAATTTGAGTCTGAAGACCCACAACGTCACCCATTCCTTCTCTCCAGAGATGCTGCCTGTCCCGCTGAGTTACGCCAGCATTTTGTGCCTATAATCCAATTAAGATGGCGGGGCAACTACAACCTTTCCAACCAATACTACTTTCTTAGGCAAGGGTGTTATGAGTTACCATAACAAGACAGTGAGGCCCGGCGGCGCTGCGGTAGAGTCGCTGCCTTTCGGCGCCGGAGACCCGGGTTCAATCCCGACTACGGGCGCTGTCTGTGCGGAGTTTGTACATTTTCCCCGTGACCATGTGATAGTTCTCCGGGTGCTCCGGTTTCCCCCACACTCCAAAAGACGGACAGGCTGGTGGTATAATTGGCTTTGGTAAAATTTGTAAACTGTCCCTAGTGTGTAGGATAGTGCTATAGAGTACGAGGTGATCGCTGGTCGGTGTGGACTCAGCTGTTTCCACGCTGCATCTCTAAAAGTAAATTAAACTATTTCCCCAGAGATTGAAGAAGCATTCAGACAGAATCAGCAGGAAAAATGTTCCCAATGTTGGGCGAGTCCAGATCCAGGGGCCACAGTCTTAGAACAAAAGGGAGGCCATTTAAGACTGAGGTGAGAAAAAACGTTTTCACCCAGAGTTGTGAATTTGTGGAATTCTCTGCCACAGAGGGCAGTGGAGGCCGTCACTGAATGGATTTAAGAGAGAGTTAGATAGAGCTCTAGGGGCTGGAGGAATCAAGGGATATGGGGAGAAGGCAGGCACGGGTTATTGATTGGGGACAATCAGCCATGATCACAATGAATGGCGGGGTGCTGGTTCGAAGGGCCGAATGGCCTCCTCCTGCACCTATTTTCTATGTTTCTAGATATATGGATAGGGTAGGTTTAGAGGATTGTTAGCCAAACGCAGGCAGGTGGGATTAGTGTAGATGCATGCATGATATTCACCTCCAAAAAAAAAAAAAGGAAGTATTGGCCCGGGGGTCCAGGAGGCCGGTTAGGTCCCCCCCCCCCCAGTGGGGGTTCAGGGGGCTCCTGCATTTTCAATAAATTGAAAGTGATTCCCAAGCTTTCTGTTGGTAGTTTACATAACAGAAGCTTAGAATTGTTCTAACACATAACCAGTAAAATAACCCCCAAAAGATAAATATTTCATGAAACAAAGACTTCATAAAGCTAAAAAAACTTTACAAAAAATGTTACCTGAAATGTCTCTTTGCCTACCTAGCACTGTGTGCAAACAGCACAGAAAAAATGATTTTGGCTGCAGCCATCTTCTGCTTCAGTGAGGGAAGCTGGTCGGTGATTGGCCGCAACGCCCCTCGGAGACTGCGTCTGATTGGCCGCCTAGTGACCGGCGCATTATGTGATTGGTCGCCCCGCCCTTGAAACAGCGGCTGATTGTACGTTAGGAGACCGATTTGCTGATTGAACGGGAATTTTGAGGGAAGCTGGTCGGTGATTGGACGCAACCCCCACCTTGGAGACAGCGGTTGGTTGGTTGGCCGACAAACAATCGGGCGCAAAAATTTGAAAAAAAGGAAAACACAAAAAAATCGAATTCCAATTTAAATCGGAAGAATATCATGCCTGAAAGATGGACACAAAGTGCTGGAGTACTGAGCGGGTCAGGCAGCAGCGACCCTGAAACGTCACCCATTCCTGCTCTCCAGAGATGTTACCTGTCCTGCTGAGTTTACTGCAGCTTTTCGCGTCTATCTTCACCTCTCTGGAGAACGCGGATGGGGCCCCATTCTTTGGAAAGTGAACCCAAGTGCCACACACGTGACCAGATGGCCTCACATGAGTAGTGCTTTTTGTTTAAATTCTTGTAAGAGATTCATCTTATTCGTCGCTATTTCCCTACCTGTGGAACTATAACGCATACGTCTGCTAAAGACATGGACATTCCAGCTTTATAAAATTCACACAGTTTTTGTAAGATAAAACTGAGCTGTTTAATAGACTACAATATTAAATCCAATTGTAAGAATTGATCCTATTAACAACCTAACAATTTAACAAGTTATCTATGTTAGATTAGAATAGTAACGGACGCTAATAAAAAATAAAAATAACGAACTAACAAAACTAATATGAATTTTTACTAAATTCAAACCTTATCTATAACTGGGAGGAGGGGATGAGAAACGAGCACCTGGCTGAGGTCCAGGGGCGCGTCTCGTTAACCCCTTCAACCAACAGTTGACTATTATTGAAGCTAAAATCATTTGTTTAATAATTAGTAGCTAAAATTGCGATATATATATGATATGTTATAATGTAATATATAGGGTAAATTTGCATTATATATCTGAATGTGAGGCCCCGTTCTAATATTTATGATTAACCAAGAGAGCGGAGTTATTTGTTTAACTCCAACAATGGAAGTCGAAACAAGGTTTTCTCCCACCTACAGGTGGGCCACTTGTTACAGTGTCGACTATTTTAGACACTGTATTTTCAACTTTAAATTTTTTTTTATTAATATCACATAAATTCACATGTTTGTGTTTTGTGTTTAGTGATAAGCTTAAAAGGGATATGCCAACAAAACTTAGAAATTCAAAGGTTCCCCCAATAACCAAAGACCTGGGATATGGACGCACCACAAGATTTAAAGGTACTATAATTATTCAAAATGCAAGATGCTAAACAAAAGAACCTAGGAGTCTCATTCTGTTGTTGGAATATAAGAGGTATTAACGAACCTATTAAACGGGTAAGATACTAGCTCAGCTGAAACTGTACAACTCTGACATTATCTTCTTACAAGAAACTCATCTAAAATCTCATGATCAAGCTAGGTTGAGGGCGAAATGGATAGGTCAAACATACCATTCTTCATTTACTTCGAAATCTAGAGGTACATCAATCATTATAAGAAAAGGTATACCATTCAAAAGCAAAGAATACCATAACAGACATTGAAGGGAGATATTTAATAGTTAATGGAGAAATTCATGATACTCCAATTACTATGGTAAATATATACGTGCCTAACTTTGACAACCCTTATTTTTTCAATAAAATTCTGAACATAATCGCAGAGTTTAATTATCAAAATGTTATAATAGGAGGAGACTTTAACTGTGTTTTAGATCCGTATTTAGACAAATCAAGCCAAAAACAGAGAGGGAATACGAAATCTAAACCGGTGAATTTTTAAATACTTATATAAACAATACTAATATAGCAGATGTTTGGAGAATTGCTAATCCAACTGGCAGGGAATACTCGTTTTATTCAATGGTACACAAAACATACTCACGTATAGATTATTTCCTGGTGGACACAAAATTAATCCCTCATACTTTGAACCCAACATACCATACAAATTCGATTTCAGACCATTCACCACTAACTTTCTTTTTAAAACTGGAAGGAATGTCTAAGAATAAACCGTTTTGGAGATTTAATTCTCAAATCCTAAAAGATCCACAAGCGAGTATATATTTAAAAGAACAAATGGACGCCTTTTTTGAAATAAATGACACTCCAGATATATCGCATACTGTATTATGGGAATCTTTTAAAGCATACATTAGAGGTATTATAATTTCATATCAAGCTTTTCAAAATAAAAAGAATAAGAATGAACAAAGACAGTTAGAAGAACTTATTAGACAAATGGATATAGATAATGCTAAAGATCCATCAATAGATAAACATAATAAAATAATAATTTTGAAATTTAAATTAAATAAACTATTATCAGCCAAACTTATAAGACTTTTTCAAATTACAAAACAAGAGCACTTTGAATTTGGGGATAAACCGCATAAACTTTTGGCTCGCCAGCTAAAAAAACGAGAAAAAGAACATACGATCCCAAAGATTAAATCAAGATAGAGGGGAATTATTAACCATACCGAAGGATATTAATAAAAGATTTGCGCAATTTTATGAGAATTTGTATACATCTAAAACGGACCAAACTGACTCCAATAAAATTACAGAGTTTTTGGAAATTGTAATCTTCCAAAGTTAGAGTTGAAGGAACAAGATGAATTGGTGCACAAATTTCAATCAAGGAATTAGAAGACACAATAAACTCATTAAAGAATGGAAAAACTCCAGGTCCTGATGGATTTACTAATGAATTTTTATAAAAGCTTCTATGACAAAATTATACCACGATTACAAAAAATGTACCAATACGCTTTTAAAAAACAAATATTACCTGATACACTAGCTGAATCAACGATCACACTAATACTTAAAAAAGACAAAGATATAGAAGAACCGTGTTCATATAGAGCTATAGCATTGTTAAATACAGATCAAAAAATATTAGCGAAAACATTAGCTAGAAGATTAAGTAAAAATATATTAGTAAACTAATAAACCCAGATCAGACGGGGTTTATCCCTAAAAGATATTCATCTAATAATACGAGACGTCTACTCAATATAATGCACTCACATAAATCTGAAGAACAAGAATTGTCAAATTATTTCGTTGGATGCTGAAAAAGCATTTGACAAAGTAGAATGGAATTATATGGATAAAGTATTACAAAAATTCCAACTGGGAGAGAATTTTATTTTATGGATTAAACTATTATATAATAAACCTACAGCTAGAATACTAACTAATAACATATTATCCTCGAAATTCCAACTATCAAGGGGAAATAGACAAGGATGCTCATTATCACCACAGTTGTTTGCTCTCATAATTGAACCGTTAGCAGAAAAAATTAGAACACATCCAGATATCCATGGGTATAATACTAAATATTCAAATAATAAAATATCTTTATACGCGGATGATATATTATTGTACATTACAAAACCTCAAATTTACTATACCAAATATATTAAATTTAATTGAGGACTTTGGATCTTTTTCTGGATACAGAATAAATTGGAATAAAAGTGAAATTATGTCAAAAAACCGAAAGACTCAAAACATCTTTTAAAATCCCTTTTAAAATAGCTACAGAAAAATTTAAATACTTGGGAATCGAAATCACTAGAACATATCAAGGCATGTTTAAAGCCAAATTTTGATCCTTTTACTTAATAAATTAAATACACTAATTAAATTTTGGAAAACGCTCCCGATGTCTTTTAATAGGCCGAATAAATGCAATAAAAATGATCTTCTTACCACAAATTTTATACCTATTTCAATTGATTCCCTATATACCTACCAAATAAGTTTTTTTTTAAACTGGATTCAGACATTACTAATTTTATATGGGACTATAAATCACATAGAATACAAAGAACACACTTGAACAAAGCTAAAGTATTAGGGGGCTTAGCATTCCCTAACTTCATGTATTATTATTGGTCAGTAAATATTAAAAATATGATTCAACTGATGGACAACTCTGCCCAGCAAGTGGACTGGATTGTAATGGAGGGAGAGGACTGCTCCTCTGGAAACATTGGAGCGATCCTTTCTCTCACCAATGAAACTGAATAACATAAATTATAGCAAAAACCCAATTATACATAGTACAATCAGAAACTTGGAAACAAATAAAACAAAATTTAAAATTAAGAAATTTATCGCTTTTATCTCCCGTAATTAATAACCCTTCATTTACAAAATTAATTTAAATTAAACTGATACCCAAAGCAGAATGGATTATCTTCGGAACAACGGAAGATAGTCCAGAACTAAATGTGTTCCAAAAGAAATTAATAGACTATGGGTTAATAACTGGAAAAAAGTTAATCCTAAAATTCTGGAAAAACGCTCCAATACCAACTATAAACATGTGGATTTCAAATATGTTCGAAACATTACACCTAGAAGAGATAAGACTCCTCCTGGCAGGTAAACCAGATCACTTCCACCTGACGTGGTCTGCATTTATAGAATTATTACAAGTATAGGGTGCAAAAGTACAAAAAAAAACTGTGGTCAGGTAAGTGGGGGATGAAATCTGGAGAGTTGGTATATCCCATTTGCGTGATGCTTACAAAAAATAATTTGTTTTTCTCTTTTCCCTCTTTCTCTTTTTTCTACTTTTTTAGGGTCTATTTCTTAACTCTTTCTTTTTGTTTTTAATTTCTTTCTTATAGGGTCTTTGTTTTTTGTTTTTTTTGTTGTCACGTTTTTTACACTTTCACTTTTTTCCTTCACTTTCTTCTATCTCTCAATCTCATCCTTTCCCCTTTATTAGTGTAAAAAATAAACGGAGTACATTAATTGTAATAAGATATATGTGACGAGTACTAATGTAATGGTTGTAATGTAATGTACTTCTAATAAATAAAAATTAAAAAATAAATAAAAATAAAACGCTTGCATGAGTCCGCACACGGCGACCAGGGCTGGTTGACCTCTGACACCTAAACAAACATGTCAGCGTAACATGTAAAAATTTCACGCGGATAAACTTCGGAAAAATATATGAATCATCGATACAGTGCGAAACAATATACCTGTAATCTGCTTTCCAGAATTAGAAGAGATGTTTCCCACTATTTTGTTTGGGTCACACACGTGACCGAGAATGTGGGGGGGGGGGGGGGGGGGGGGGGGCCCTATTCTGTTCCGAGAACCCCGCAGCGAGGCAGACCTACCATCTGGGCGATCCCTCGGTTGGTGAGAATGTAACGGGCGTGGATCAGTCCGTACAGCATCTCGGCTGCCTGCTCGATCAGGTCACTCTGGTTGGGGTTATCCTCCAGCTCCTCATCTGAGCAGAAGGGGGAAAACATTAGGCACTTCGCATATGTCCATCCACATTCACACAACAGCAGACCGACACGATGGATTGATACCACTTTAACTTCATGGTTTCCTGTATCTTGTGCCGCTATGGCTGTTGGCAGATCAATCTCCCTCCTGGATGAATAAAGATCTCTGGTGTCGTGTAAGAATAAAGCGCATGTCCCACTTTCACGACCCTAATTCACGACCTTTTTTACTCGTGGACATTTTTCATCATGTTGAAAAAAACGCCTGACCTACTTGATGCCACGAGTACCTACGACTAGCATCACGACCTGCTACGACCTACCTACGACCCTCGTGACGCCCATGCTGCGAGTATGAGTCGAGGGCAAACTCGGCAGAGGTCGTGAAGTAGTGGACAGGCCCTTAAGGGGTAGGCCATTTCGGACTGAAGACTTTTTCCATCCAGAGGTTGTGAATCTTGTGGAATTCTCTGCCACAAAAGGCAGTGGAGGCCGATTCACTGGATGTATTCAAGGGAGAGTTAGATGTAGCTCTTGGGACTAACGGAATCGAGGGATGGGGAGAAGGCAGGAACGGGGTACTGATTGGGATGATCAGCCATGATCACATTTGATTGGCGGTGCTGGCTCGAAGGGCCGAATGGCCGACTCTGCACCTGCTGTCTATTGTCTAATCAGTGGATGATCATCCACAATCTGTGACTCCGGTTTTCAACACACCAGGAGCCAGCTGGGGACAGACTTCAAGCCTCTGTTGCACCAAACACCACAGCTCCACCCGGCACGGACCTGCCCCGCAAAGAGTGGGTCGCCCTGAACCGGCTCCGTACTGGGGTCGGCCGGTTCAGCGCCAACATGCATCGCTGGGGGCTGCGTCATCAGCAGCCTGCGTGTGTGGAGCGGACCAGCAGACAGCGCAGCACCTCATTTTCTACTGGGCTGTGCTCCACTCCCCCCCCCCCCCGGTGGAGGGGTAGACCTCACGGCCCCTCGACACAGCACATTGAACTCGCTACAGCCGCCTGAGGCCGTTACATAACCTCTGCTGCCTCAAACACAAGAAGAAGCCATGATTCACATTGAATGGCGGTGCTGGCTCGAAGGGCCGAATGGCCTATTCCTGCACCTATTGTCTATTGACAGATATCTACTTGGTCCTTGCATCCTTTCCACCCTTCAGATACACAGCAGTAAGATAGAAACATAGAAAATAGGTGCAATAGACAATAGACGCAGGAGTAGGCCATTCGGCCCTTCGAGCATTCAATGTGATCATGGCTGATCATCCACAATCAGTACCCCTTCCCTGCCTTCTCCCCATATCCCCTGACTCCGCTATTTTTAAGAGACCTATCTAGCTCTCTCTTGAAAGCGTCAGAGAACCGGCCTCCACCGCCCACTCTGAGGCAGAGGAATTCCCCAGACTCACCACTCTCTGTGAGAAAAAGTGTTTCCTCGTCTCCGTTCTAGGCCCATTCTAGAGTAGGCCATTACACATCAAATATGATCATGGCTGATCATCCCATCAGTACCCCGTTCCTGCTTTCTCGCCATATCCCTGGATTCCGTTAGCCCCGAGCGCTAATTCTAACTCTACCTTGAAAACTGCCTTCTGTGGATGAGAATTCCACAGATTCACAACTCTCTGGGTGAAAACGTTTTTCCACATCTCAGTCCTAAATGGCCTTAGTCTATACGGTAGCACTTTATTCATCCCCAGGAGGGAAATTGATCTGCCAACCAGCCATAAAAACACTAGATACATGAAACATGGAACTAAAGTGACGAGTGGAAAATGGTTGGTGATGCGCAAAGTGCATGGGAAGGAACTGTAGACGCTGGTTTAAATCGTAGACACAAAATGCTGGAGTAACTCAGCGAGACAGGCAGCATCTCTGGAGAGAAGGAACGGGTGACATTTCGGGTCGAGACCCTTCATCGGTCTGAAGAAGTGGTCTCGACCCGAAACGCCACCCATACCTTCTCTCCAGAGATGCTGCCTGTCCCGCTGAGTCCCTCCAGAATTTTGTGTCGACCTTCGGTGTAAACCAGCATCTGCAGTTCCTTCCCACTCACGCCTTATCTGACACCTATTTTATCTCCTTTGCATCTCCAATCTGTGTGACCATCCCCACCCACCCTCACCTGTAACCCTCGTGTCCCCGCTCTCTCCGTCCCTCCCCCTACCCTAGTCGCCCTGCTGGTTTCACTGCCATCCTGCTGGGTGTCACTGTCTGTATCCACTATTATCACCTCCTCCACAGCCAACAATGGACCATTGTGGGGCCCTCCCCCCGTTCCTTGATCATCGTTCCCAGCTTTGATTTGTTCTTTTAAATTGGTTCTTTGTGTCTTTTCATACCTCTACTCCGATTCTCGGCCTGAAGAAGGGTCTCGACCCGAAACCCCACCACCTCCTTCTCTCCAGAGATGCTGCCCGACCCGCTGAGTTACTCCAGCCTTCTGAACCTTCTGAATTTTGTAGTCGGCAGGGCAATACTATGCATATCGCCAACTTGGACAATTTTTACATTTTTATCAAGCCAATTAACCTACAAACCTGTAAAGGGCCCGTCCCACTATGCGAGTTTACCCAAGAGCTCTCCCGAGTTTAAAAAAAAAATCAAACATCGTGTTAAGTACGTAGAAATGAACGTAGCGGGTACGTCGGAGCTCGGAACGTCTCTTAGCGGCTGGTAACGCTAACAGCAGGTACTCGGGAAACGAGGTAAGCTCGTGAAGTTTTTCAACATGTTTAAAAATGTCCACGAGAGCCCCGAGTACCTACTACCATATTACCGTAATTCTCCGAGTTAAAATCAGGGGAAACTTGGGAGAACTCTTGAATTACCTCGTACAGTGGGACAAGGCCCTTAAGTCTTTGGAGTGTGGGAGGAAACCGAATCTCGGAGAACCACGCAGATCACGGGAGAAACGTACGAACTCCGTACAGACAGCACCCGTAGTCGGGATCGAACCCGGGTCTCTGGTGCTGCATTTTGCTGCAAGGCAGCAACTCTACTGCTGCGCCACCGTGATAGCACTTTGTGTCTATTTTCGGTGTAAACCAGCATACGCAGTTCCTTCCGACACAATCGCAATTAAATGTCAGCTGTTCAGCCACGGACACCTCGCCCAAATGCAGGGATATTCCTGGTGCACTGATTCACCGACCAGAAGCTCCTTTGCCCTGACTGTCCCCAAGTGGTGAAAGTTTTGCCGCGCAAAGCCGCACAATTTTGGCCCAGTGGGCATATGCAAGGCAGATGCAGTTTAATGTGGATAAATGTGAAGTTGTCCACTTCGGTGGCAAAAAACAGGAAGGCAGATTATTATCTGAATGGTGTCAAGTTGGGAAAAGGGGAAGTACAACGGGATCTGGGTGGTCCTTGTTCAGGTGGTCCTTGTTCATCACTCACTGAAAGTAAGCATGCAGGTTACAGCAGGCAGTGAGGAAAGCGAGGAAGTTGGCCTTCATAACACGAGGAGTTGAGTATAGGAGCAAAGAGGTCCTTCTGCAGTTGTACAGGGCCCTAGTGAGACCACACCTGGAGTATTGTATGCAGTTTTGGTCTCCAAATTTGGACATTCTTGCTATTGAGGGAGTGCAGCGTAGGTTCACAAGGTTAATTCCCAGGATGGCGGGACTGTCATATGTTGAAAGAATGGAGCAACTGGGCTTGTATACACTGGAATTTAGAAGGATGAGAGGGGATCTTATTGAAACATAAGATTAAGACTAGAGGCAGGAAACATGTTCCCGATGTTGGGAGAGTCCAGAAACCAGGGGGCCACGGTTTAAGAACAAGGGGTAAGCCATTTAGAACGGAGATGAGGAAAAAACGTCTTCACACAGAGAGTTGCAAGTCTGTGGAATTCCCTGCCTCAGAAGGCGGTGGAGGCCAATTCTCTGGATGCTTTCAAGAGAGAGTTAGATAGATCTCTTAAAGATAGCGTAGTCAGGGGATATGGGGAGAAGGCAAAAACGGGATACGAATTGTGGATCTTCTTCTTCTTGTGTATGGCGTGCACGTGTAGGACAACTTGTTCTATTTGATCTTATTTGATTGTGCATGCCGGGTTGATTGCATTCGTCGAAACAGGGCGGACCACGTGAAGGTTGCAATCACCCACCCGATTGTGGATGATCAGCCATGATCACATTGAATGGCGGTGGTGGCTCGAAGGGCCGAATGGCCTACTCCTGCACCTATTGTCTAGGTGCAGGACTCCTGCACCTATTGTACTTAGTTCAGTTCCAAACAGGCGATCTCATGCAGATGACTGTCAATGTGGGATATGGAAAATATTACACTTGAGCAAGTTCAACAATGTTTGTTTATACACATCGCCATCTTCTGGTACAAAAGCACCACTGCAGATTTTTCACCCTCTTCCGAAACAGCTCTGCACACACTAAATGTTATTCCCTTTTCATGCATCTGCACTCTGTAAACGGCTATATTGTAGTCATGTGCTGTATTTCCGCTGACTGGATCGCACCGAACAAAAGCTCTTCACTGCACCCCGGCCACGGTGGCGCAGCGGTGGAGTTGCTGCCTCACAGCGAATGCAGCGCCGGAGACCCGGGTTCCACCCCGACTACGGGTGCTGTCTGTACGGAGTTTGTACCTTCTCCCCGTGACCTGCGTGGGAATTTTCTCCGAGATCTTCTGTTTCATCCCACACTCCAAAGACGTGCAGGTATGTAGGTTAATTGGCTTGGTGTATGTGTAAATTGTCCCTGGTGTGTGTAGGATGGTGTTAGTGTGCGGGGATCGCTGGTCGGTGCAGACTGTTTCCACGCTGTATCTCTAACCTAAAAACACCTGACAATAAACTCAACTAAACTATGAAAGCGTAGGAATGCTGGTTTGCACGGAAGATAAGACACAAAACACTGGAGTAACTCATCTCTGGAGAAAAGGAATAGGTGATGTTTCGGATCGAGATCCTTCTTCAGACGGAGTGTGAGGGGAAAGGGAAACGCGAGGTATAGACCTCTCCCCAGAGCTCAGGCCCTCACTGTCCGCACACCAAACAGTACCATGAATGTTTTTGCAACATACCAGGCTCGAGGTCAAGAATCATGTCCAAGGCCTGACGATAATGAGGCACCTGCTCGTTCAGTCCAGTCAAGTTGAACTTGTCCTGAATATAATCTTCATCAACCTGCACGCCAGAGAGAAAGAGAGTCCCTCGTTATAACAGACCCTCGTTATAGCGGACCCTCGTTATAGCGGACCCTCGTTATAGCGGACCCTCGTTATAGCGGACCCTCGTTATAGCGGACCCTCGTTAAGACAGACCCTCGTTAAGAACGCCCAATCTTTAAGAAAGCCCAATCTTTAAGAACGCCCATCGTTAAGAACGCCCATCGTTAAGAACGCCCATCGTTAAGAACGCCCCTCGTTAAGAACGCCCCTCGTTAAGAACGCCCCTCGTTAAGAACGCCCCTCGTTACACCAGACCATAGCGAGGTCAGTGGTGCCAGTTATTGTCGATTGTCTGCTATATAACTGATGAAGGGATTATAAGTGTGTCGGAAGGAACTGCAGGTGGTGGTTTAAACCGAAGATAGACACAAAATGCTGGAGTAAATCAGAGGGACAGGCAGCATATCTGGAGAGAAGAAATGGGTGAGTTTTGGGTCGAGACCCTTCTTCAGTCTGAAGAAGGTTCTCAACCCGAAAAGTCACCCATTCCTTCTCTCCAGAGATGCTGCCTGTCTCGCTGAGTTACTCCAGCATTGTGTTTCCATCTAAGGGATTATAAGTGTCAGAAGGAACTGCAGATGCTGGTGTAAACCAAATAGCTGGAGTAACTGAGCAGTGCAGACAGCATCACTGGAGAAAATGAATCAGATGACGTTTTGGTCGGATGCCAAGAAGGATCTCGACCCGAAACCACAAGGGAGAGCCAGTGGATGTAGTGTACCTGGACTTTCAGAAAGCATTTGATAAGGTCCCACATAGGAGATTAGTGGGCAAAATTAGGGCACATGGTATTGGGGGTGGAGTGCTGACATGGATAGAGAAGTGGTTGGCAGACAGGAAACAAAGAGTAGGGATTAACGGGTCCCTTTCAGAATGGCAGGCAGTGAGTAGTGGGGTACCGCAAGGCTCGGTGCTGGGACCGCAGCTATTTACAATATACACCAATGATTTGGATGAAGGGATTCAAAGTAACATTAGCAAATTTGCAGATGACACAAAGCTGGGTGGCAGTGCGAACTGTGAGGAGGATGCTATGAGAATGCAGGGTGACTTGGACAGGTTGGGGGAGTGGGCAGATGCATGGCAGATGAAGTTTAATGCGGATAAATGTGAGGTTATCCACTTTGGTAGCAAAAACAGGAAGGCAGATTACTATCTAAAATGGCGTCAAGTTGGGAAAAGGAGAAGTACAACGGGATCTGGGGGTCCTTGTACATCAGTCTATGAAAGTAAGCATGCAGGTACAGCAGGCAATGAAGAAAGTGAATGGCATGTTGGCCTTTATAACAAGGAATCGAATATAGGAGCAAAGAGGTCCTTCTGCAGTTGTACAGAGCCCTAGTGAGACCACACCTGGAGTATTGTGTGCAGTTTTGGTCCCCTAATTTGAGGAAGGACATTCTTGCTATTGAGGGAGTGCAGCGTAGGTTTACAAGGTTAATTCCCGGGATGGTGGGACTGGCATATGCTGAGAGAATGAAGCGGCTGGGCTTGTACACTCTGGAGTTTAGAAGGATGAGAGGATATCTCATTGAAACATATAGGATTGTTAAGGGCTTGGACACACTAGAGGCAGGAAACATGTTCCCGATGTTGGGGGAGTCCAGAACCAGCGGCCACAGTTTAAGAATAAGGATTAAGCCATTTAGAACAGAGACGAGGAAACACTTTTTCTCACAGAGAGTGGTGAGTCTGTGGAAGAGTGGTGAGTCTGTGGAATTCTCTGCCTCAGACGACGGCGGAGGCAGGTTCTCTGGATGCTTTCAAGAGAGCTAGATAGGGCTCTTAAAAATAGCGGAGTCGGGGGATATGGGGAGAAGGCAGGAACGGGGTACTGATGGGATCATCAGCCATGATCACATTGAATGGCAGTGCTGGCTCGAAGGGCCAAATGGCCTACTCCTGCACCTATTGTCTATTGAAACGTCACCTATTTATTTTCTCCAGAGATGCTGTCTGACCCCGCTGAGTTACTCCAGCTTTTTGTGATCTATCTGAGGGATTATAAGTAGAACTGCAGAGGCTAGTTAATACATAAAGGACACAGTGTGCTGGAGTAACTCAGCAGGTCAGGCAGCATCACTGGAGAACACGGATAGGTGATGTTTCTGGTCGGGACCCTTCTTTAGACTCTCTGGACTTGTATCTATTGTCCCCCCCCCCCCCTTCCCCCTCCACTCCTTCTTCCAGCTTCACAATTCCCAACCCTTCAATCCTTTGTCTCACATCATCCGTTTTTTCTTTAAATCTCTGGCCTCTGCCCATCTGCCTGTTGTAAAACCACCCTCACCTACATCAAACTCATTACTCCCGTCAGACTTTGTCCTGCCCCTATCCTCCCTTCCAGCTTTCTCCCCCGCATCGCCCACATTCAGTCCGAAGAAGACTGAAGGGTCCCAACCTGAAACGTTGCTAATCCACGTTCTGCAGGGATGCTGCCTGACCCGCTGAGTTACTCCAGCACTTGGTGCCTTTTATCCTGCAGTTTCCTTGTTTCCACATTGCCTCGTTAGTTAACTTCGGGCGGAGACCCTATCTTCAGACTAACCATGTTCTCCAGAGATGCTGCCTGGCCCCGCTGCGTTACTCCAGCACTATATTGTCTATTGAAACGGCCAGGAGAACGGCCAGGATCTCGGCCTCCGTAGAGGCAATAGCGGGGGCCTCATTTGGCCTGACTTTTTTGGGTGAACTGGGGCTGGGACTGGACATTGTGCCTTCCCCACAGTGGAAATCACTGTGGGGGGATGATTTTTGTATGTAATTGTTTGTAATTGTATTTGTTAGTCTGTGTTCAAGATGGCGGTCGGAGGGGAGAGTGGACGCTGGCGCGGTTTCGTTGCCGCTGCTCTCTCCTCAAATTGTGCTTCTGATTTTATTTTTTGTGTTTTTGGAAGGAATTCTGTCCCTGATTTGTGTATTGGTCTTTATAACTTATTTTTTTAATTCTGATTATATGTTTCCTATAAATCTCTGTAAGGTGTCCTTGAGACCTCGGTATAAGGCGCCCGTAAATAAAATTCATTATCATTATTATTATATGTCTTTCTACGGAATGGAAACGGTCAAGGTCTCCCTTGATCAATCGTTCCTCGACATAAAAAGTCTTCTCACCCACCACTCCACCTCCAGGCCTCTCAGATCGGCCGACTTGGGGTTGCTGAATATCCCACGGTCTAGGCATCTCAGGGGCGACCGCGCCTTTGCGGTTGCAGCCCCTAGACTGTGGAACAGCATCCCCTTCCCATCAGAACTGCCCCCTCCATCGGACTCTTTTAAGTCAAGACTAAAGGCTTAGCTATACTCCCAGCCTTTCCTGACGTCCTCTGAGTGAGGGCTACATGTATATATGTATGTAGTTTGTTTGTTTGTGCTATTCTTATAACAAATGTAAAGCACTTTGGCCAACGAGAGTTGTTTTTTAAATGTGCTATATAAATAAATGTGACTTGACTCTACATCACAAGAACAGCAACTCGACGATGGATGGCATGGTGGCGCAGCGGTAGAGCTGCTGCCTCACAGGGCCAGAGACCCGGGTTTGATCCCGACTACCGGTGCTGTCTGTACGGAGTTTGTACCTTCTCCCGCATGGGTTTTCCCGGAGATCTTCTGTTTCCTTCCACACGCCAAAGACGTACAGGTTGTAGGTTAATTGGCTTGGTGCATGTGTAAATTGTCCCTAGTGTGTGTAGGATGGTGTTGATGAGCGGGGATCGCTGGTCGGCGCCGACTCGGCGGGCCCCGTTTCCACGCTGTGTCTCCAAACAAAATGAAACCAAACTCCGCACATGTGCCGCCGCGAGGTGGCCGCTGCCAACAGGCTGCCGGTGAAGCCGGGCTTACCTCGCAGAAGAACTCGTTGCCACGCAGCCCACAGAACCAGGAGATCCAGGGACACTTCCTCCGAGCTGCTCATCTTCGCGTCCTCTAGAAGAAGCGGGGAGAGAAGGAGGAAGAGTGAGTGCAGGTTATCAACCTCCCTGGATTACCAGCTCCCGACTTGTGGACATGAGGCCAAGACAATGGCTATGGAGGCCAAGTCAGTGGCTATGGGAGGCCAAGTCAATGGCTGCGGGAAACCAAGTCAATGGCTGCGGGAGGCCAAGTCAATGGCTATGGGAGGCCAAGTCAGTGGCTGCGGAGGCCAAGTCAATGGCTATGGAGGCCAGGTCTATGGCTATGGGAGGCCAAGTCAATGGCTGCGGAGGCCAAGTCAATGGCTGCGGGAAAACAAGTCAATGGCTGCGGAGGCCAAGTCAATGGCTGCGGAGGCCAAGTCAATGGCTATGGGAGGCCAAGTCAATGGCTATGGGAGGCCAAGTCAATGGCTATGGGAGGCCAAGTCAATGGCTGCGGAGGCCAAGTCAATGCCCGTGGGTGGCCAAGTCATGGCTGTGGGATACCAAGTCAATGGCTGTGGGAAATCAAGTCAATGGCTGTGGGAAACCAAGTCAATGGCTGTGGGAGGCCAAGTCCAATGGCTGTGGGAGGCCAAGTCAATGGCTGTGGGAGGCCAAGTCAATGGCTGTGGGAGGCCAAGTCAATGGATATTTGCATGTTCATAAGTTATAGGAGCAGAATTACGCCATTCGGATCATCAAGTCTACTCCGCCATTCAATCATGGCCGGCCCACCTTTCGCTCTCAACCCCATTCTCCTGCCTTCTTCCCATATCCCCTACACCCTTTCTAATCAAGAATCTCCACGGTAAAAATATCAGTCGACTTGACCTCCACAGCCTTCTGTAGCAATGGCTCAGCGGTAGAGTTGCTGCCTCACAGCGCCAGAGACCAGGGTACGACCCTGACCAAGGGTGCTGCCTGTACGGAGTTTGTACGTTCTCCCTGTGACCTGCGTGGGTTTTCTCCGGGCGCTCCACTTTCCATTCTCCAAAGGCGTGCGGGTTTGTGGGCTCATTGGCTTGGGGTAATTGTAAATAGTCTCGAGTGTGTGTATAGGATAGAAGCAGGGATCGCTGGTCTATGCGGACTCAGTGGTTCCAAAGGGCCTGTTCCCGCGCTGTATCTCTAAACTCAACCCAATGTTGCCTTTTTCCCTGTGATCAGCTTTCTCTGCAATAAACAGGACGTCACCAGTGCCGGTTCGTGGAAAGGGATCTATAGTAGGCATTGCCTCAAAAAGGCAGCCAACATCATCAAGGACCTACACCACCCTGGCCACACACTCATCTCACTCTTGCCATCCGGAAAAGGAATAGACAATAGGTGCAGGAGTAGGCCATTCGCCCCTTCGAGCCAGCACCGCCATTCAACGGGATCATGGCTGATCATCCCAATCAGTACCCCGTTTCTGCCTTCTCCCATATCCCTGACTCCGCTATCTTTAAGAGCCCTATCTAGCTCCTCTTGAAAGCATCCAGAGAACCGGCCTCCACCGCCCTCTGAGGCAGAGAATTCCACAGACTTACCACTCTCTGTGAGAAAAAGGTGTTTCCTCGTCTCCGTTCTAAATGACTTACCCCTTATTCTTAAACCTGTGTGGCCCCTGGTTCTGGACTCCCCAACATCGGGAACATGTTTCCTGCCTCTAGCGTGTCCAAACCCTTAACAATCTTATATGTTTCAATGAGATCCCCTCATCCTTCTAAACTCCAGAGTATACAAGCCCAGCCGCTCCATTCTCTCAGCATATGACAGTCCCGCCATCCCGGGAATTAACCTTGTCAACCTACGCTGCACTCACCTCAATAGCAAGAATGTCCTTCTCAAATTAGGGGTCCAAAAACTGCACACAATACTCCAGGTGTGGTCTCACTAGGGCCCTGTACAACTGCAGAAGGACCTCTGTGCTCCTCTACTCCTCTTGTTATAAAGGCCAACATGCCATATCTTTCTTCACTGCCTGCTGTACCTGCATGCTTACTTTCAGTGACTGAACAGGAGCCTGAAAACTGCAACATCCAGGTTCAGGACCAGCTTCGTCCCAACAATCATGTCATTGAACACCGTGAACTCCAAATGAGCTCAAACTACCAGGTTGCCCTCGGGCTGTGTCCACTCATTACCCATGTAGGAAGGAACTACAAGCGCTGGTTTACACCGAAGATAAGTCACAAAATGCTGGAGTAACTCGGCGGGACAGGCAGCATCTCTGGAGAGATGGAACGGGCGACCGTTTCGGGTCGAGACCCTTCTTCAGACACAAAGTCTCGACCCGTAACATCACCCGTCCCTTCTCTCCAGATATGCTGCCTGTTCCTTCTATCCAGGCAGCCTCTCTGGATAGAAGGAATGGGAGACGTTTCAGGTCGAGACCCATTCCTTCTCTCCAGAGAGGCTGCCTGTCCCGCTGAGTTACTCCAGCATTTTGTGTCTATCTTCAGTGTAAACCAGATTAGATGTTGCTTTGGCATTTGTTGCTTCATTTTCAACACACAAATTTCTGAATGTGCACGAAATGTGTAGGAAGGAAGTGCAGATGCCGGTTTATAGATACATAGCTACATAGAAAATAGGTGCAGGAGTAGGCCATTCGGCCCTTCGAGCCTGCACCGCCATTCAATATGATCATGGCTGATCATCCAACTCAGTATCCCGTACCTGCCTTCTCTCCATACCCCCTGATCCCTTTAGCCACAAGGGCCACATCTAACTCCCTCTTAAATATAGCCAATGAACTGGCCTCAACTACTCTCTGTGGCAGAGAGTTCCAGAGATTCACCACTCTCTGTGTGAAAAAGTTTTTCCTCATCTCGGTCTTAAAGGATTTCCCCTTATCCTTAAGCTGTGACCCCTTGTCCTGGACTTCCCCAACATCGGGAACAATCTTCCTGCATCTAGCCTGTCCAACCCCATAAGAATTTTGTACGTTTCTATAAGATCCCCTCTCAATCTCCTAAATTCTAGCGAGTATAAGCCAAGTCTATCCAGTCTTTCTTCATATGAAAGTCCTGACATCCCAGGAATCAGTCTGGTGAACCTTCTCTGCACTCCCTCTATGGCTATAATGTCCTTACACCGGAAGATAGACACAAAATGCTGGAGTAACTCAGCGGGGACAGGAAGCATCTCCAGAGGGAAGGAATGGGAGACGTTTCGGGTCGAGACCCATTCCTTCTCTCCTGAGAGGCTGCCTGTTGCCCCAGCATTTTGTGTCTGTCTCTTACGAATGTACATGGCGGTTTACACCGTAGACACAAATGCTGCAGTAATTCAGCGGGACAGGCAGCATCTCTGGAGAGAAGGAATGGGTCTCGACCCGAAACATCTCCCATTCCTTCTATCCAAAGAGACTGCCTGTCCCGCTGAGTTACTCCAGCATTTTGTGTCTATTTTCCACCTATTACCTGCCGGGCTTTGCCTGCCTCTCCTCTATCCCAGCATTAGAGCTCGTGCCAACGTACGATTGCCTGTTTCCATGCTGTATCTTCCAAAGCAATATCTCTGTAGTAAGTTACATTACATCAAGTACTCGTGTTGTATGACTGACTTGGCTAATGAAATTCCTCGTATGTTGTAAAACATACTTAGCTTATAAAGTATTATAGTGATTATTGTGATTGTGATCAGAATATTAAGGACGCAAATTGGAGGAGCAGCACCTCATATTTAGCTTGGGCAGTTACACCCCAGCGGTATGAACATTGACTTCTCCAATTTCAGGTAGTCCCTGCTTTCTCCCTCCTTCCCCTCCCCAGCTCTTCCACAGCCTACTATCTCGGCCTCTTCCTTTCTTCTTCCCGCCCCCCACCTCCACATCAGTCTGAGGAAGGGTCTCGACCCGAAACGTCACCTATTTCCTTCGCTCCATAGATGCTGCCTCACCCACTGAGTTTCTCCAGCATTTTTGTCTACCTTCCAGCATCTGCAGTTCTTTCTTAAACAGAATATTAAGGGTGGTCGCGGTGGCGCAGCGGTAGAGTTGCTGCCTTACAGCAAATGCACGCCGGAGACCGAGGTTCGATCCCGACTACGGGTGCTGTCTGTACGGAGTTTGTACGTTCTCCCCGTGACCTCTGTGGGTTTTTTCTCCGAGATCTTCCGTTTACTCCCACACTCCAAAGACGTGCAGGTTTGTAGGTGAATTGGCTTGGTAAATGTAAAAATTGTCCCTAGTGGGTGTAGGATAGTGTTAGTGTGCGGGGATCGCCCCCGAAGGGCCTTTTCCGCGCTGTATCTCTCAACATAGAAACATAAAAAATAGGTGCACGAGTAGGCCATTCGGCCCTTCAAGCCTGCACCGCCATTCAATATGATCATGGCTGATCATCCAACTCAGTATCCTGTACCTGCCTTCTCTCCATACCCCCCTGATCCCTTTAGCCACATCTAACTCTCTCTTAAATATAGCCAATGAACTGGCCTCAACCACCTTCTGTGGCAGAGAATTCCAGAGATTCACCACTCGCTGTGTGAAAAATGACTTTCTCATCTCGGTCCTAAAAGATTTCCCCCTTATCCTTAAACTGTGACCCCCTTGTTCTGGACTTCCCCAACATCGGGAACAATCTTCCTGCATCTAGCCTGTCCAACCACTTAAACTAATCTAATATTGAGTTGATGAATTTGTGGAATTCCCTGCCACAGAGGGCAGTGGAGGCCAAATCACTGGATGGACTTGAGAGAGTTAGATAGAGCTCTAGGGGCTCGTGGAATCAAGGGATATGGGGAGAAGGCAGGCACAGGTTATTGATTGGGACGATCAGCCCATGATCACAATGAATGGCGGTGCTGGTTCGAAGGGCCAAATGGCCTCCTCCTGCACCTATTTTCTATGTTTCTATGTTTCTATCAATGTTTTTCTCTTTTAAAGTTAATGAATCGCTCCTACAGGGACCAATTGAGTGCAAGCAATTTGACCTTTGCTACTGAATTCAAGAAACAAGTGGTGACTGAGAGTTTTCTGCAGCCTGTCCTGTCATCCAGTAAGTCAGGGACAATTTCCCAACTCCACTTTCCATACGTCAGAATCCCTCGTGGCCCCAAAACTTCTCAGCCTTGAAAACAAATAAAATGACTGATCCACCATCTGTCCCCAAGAACTCCAAGAACTGGTCGAGCTGCTGCCTCACAGCGTCAGAGTTGCCATGTACATTCGTAAAAGATAGACACAAAATGCTGGAGTAACTCAGCGGGACCGGCAGCATCTCTGGAGGGAAGAATGCGAGACGTTTCGGGTCGAGACCCTTCTTCAGTCTGAAAGAAGGGTCTTGACCCGAAACGTCATCCATTCCTTCTCTCCAGAGATGCTGCCGGTCCCGCTGAGTTACTCCAGCATGTTGTGTCTATCTTCAATTTTCTTGGCCCCGCTCTGGAGTAGAAGTGGGGGCGGATCCGGACTGCAACGGCCGTGAGCCCCAGGCCGAGTTCGACGATCGTTTGCCTGCTTCTGCTGCTGTTGGAGGAGACGTTGCGTCGCGCCAGGGTCTTGGGCCTGTCCCACTTTGGCGTCAGTTACGCGACAGCCGCTGGCGCGCGAAGATTCCGTTTGCTACAAAACCCCCAGAGCCCCGCCCGATACCGCGCACAACTCCATACCCTCCGCGCTTCTCAGTGGGACCAGCCCCGCGCGGCCACACGATGCCCGTGCGCCTCAACGCGACCACGAGGTTGCGTAATTTGCGTGCCAAGGACACGTAAGTGGACAGGGTCTTAAAGGTCAAAGCATTTAGCAGACGCATTAACACGGGCAGAACAGTGGCGCAAGTCCTGAGACACAGGTTCGATCCTCACCTCGGATGCTACCTGCACGATGTTTGCACCTTCTCCCTGTGGCCAGAGTTCTCCGGTTTCCTCCCACATCCCAAAGATCAGCAGGTTTGTAGGTTGAATGGCCTCTGAAAAATTCTCCCATGCGCGTAGGGAGTGAACGAGACAGTGGGATAACATAGAAGTAGTCCTGGGGGCTTTGTTTTAAGTCTTTAGAAACATAGAAAATAGGTGCAGGAGGCCATTCGGCCCCTTCGAGCCAGCACCGCCATTCATTGTGATCATGGCTGATCGTCCCCAATCAATAACTTGTGCCTGCCGTCTCCCCATATCTCTTGATTCCACTAGCCCCCAGAGCTCTATCTAACTCTCTCTTAAATCCATCCAGTGATTTGGCCTCCACTGCCCTCTGTGGCAGGGAATTCCACAAATTCACAACTCTCTGGGTGAAAAAGTTTTTTCTCACCTCAGTCTTAAATGACCTCCCCTTTATTCTAAGACGGTGTCCCTGGTTCTGACTCGCCCAACATTGGGAACATTTTTCCCTGCATTTAGCATGTCCAGTCCTTTTATAATTTTATATGTTTCTATGAGATCCCCGTCATCCTTCTAAACTCCAATGAATACAAGCCTAGTCTTTTCAATCTTTCCTCATATGACAGTCCCGCCATCCCAGGGATCAATCTCGTGAACCTACGCTGCACTGCCTCAATCACAAGGATGTCCTTCCTCAAATTAGGAGACCAAAACAGTACACAATATTCCAGATGTGGTCGTACCAGAGCCCTACACAACTGCAGAAGAATCTTTTTACTCCTATACTGAAATCCTCGTTATGAACTGAAATCCTCTTGTTATGAACTGAAATCCTCTTGTTATGAACTACACTGTTTTTAAAATATAAATGGAACTACTTTTTACTATAGTGTCAACTGAGTTCTAGGTTTATATGACTCTTGTGCTGCTGTAAAAGTAAGTATTTCATTGTTCCGTTTCGGGACATAAAACATAAAAAACTTCTCAATGGGCGATTGAAGGTCGGCATAGACTCGGTGGGCCGAAGGGCCTGCTTCCACACTATATCCTTCAATCATAAATAAAGCAGCACCTTGCTCTAAATGGCCAATTCCTTATTGGAATCGTGGGCGTCACGGTGGCACAGTGGCAGCCGCTGCCTTACTGTGCATCGTCCAGAAGGCTCAAACTCTGGGAAGAGAGACTAGAGACTAGAGTAAGCATGCAGGTACAGCAGTGAAACGAATGGCATGTTGGCCTTTATAACAAGAGTTGAGGATAGGGGCAAAGAGGTCCTTCTGCAGTTGTACAGAGCCCTAGTGAGACCACACCTGGAGTATTGTGTGCAGTTTGGTCCCATAATTGAGGAAGAACATTCTTGCTATTGAGGAAGTGCAGCGTAGGTTCACCAGGTTAATTCCCGGGGTGGCGGGACTGTCATATGCTGAGAGAATGGAGCGACTGGGCTTGTACACTCTGGAGTTTAGAAGGATGAGAGGGGATCTTGTTGAAACATATAAGATTGTTAAGGGTTTGGACACGCGAGAGGAAGGAAACATGTTCCCGATGTTGGGGGAGTCCAGAAACAGGGGGCCACAGTTTAAGAATAAGGGGTAAGCCATTTAGAACGGAGACGACGAAACACTTTTTCACACAGAGTTGTGAGTCTGCGGAATTCTCAACCTCAGAGGGCAGTGGAGGCCGGTTCTCTGGATACTTTCAAATGAAAGACCTAGATAGGGCTCTTAAAGATAATGGAGTCAGGGGATATGGGGAGAAGACAGGAACAGGGTACTGATTGGGATGATCAGCCATGATCACATTGAATGGCGGTGCTGGCTCGAAGAGCCGAATGGCCTACTCCTGCACCTATTGTCTATAAGACATTCACATGGCAATCGATCCCTCCGGGAATCTCCCACCAGGTTCCGACCAACCGTGGATAACCTGGCACAGTGTCACAGACTGCGGACAGGCGCGGGGAGGAGCAAATGGAAGATGCTGGAGTGGGGATATACTGAAGATGCCGCAGACTGAAAGTGTGGACGGGGCCTCCAGACTATGGAACATCTCCTGAGCTGTGACACGCTGCATGACACTGTAAAGGACCTTGCTGAGGCCTATGACGTGGCACTAAAATGTTGTGTGACAAAATAATAACAGCGCCAGAGACCCAGGTTCGATCCCGACTACGGGCGCTGTCTGCAC